>JAUPFR010000018.1:0-600000 GCA_036925125.1 Oreortyx pictus
TAACCCTAACCCTAACCCTAACCCTAACCCTAACCCTAACCCTAACCCTAACCCTAACCCTAACCCTAACCCTAACCCTAACCCTAACCCTAACCCTAACCCTAACCCTAACCCTAACCCTAACCCTAACCCTAACCCTAACCCTAACCCTAACCCTAACCCTAACCCTAACCCTAACCCTAACCCTAACCCTAACCCTAACCCTAACCCTAACCCTAACCCTAACCCTAACCCTAACCCTAACCCTAACCCTAACCCTAACCCTAACCCTAACCCTAACCCTAACCCTAACCCTAACCCTAACCCTAACCCTAACCCTAACCCTAACCCTAACCCTAACCCTAACCCTAACCCTAACCCTAACCCTAACCCTAACCCTAACCCTAACCCTAACCCTAACCCTAACCCTAACCCTAACCCTAACCCTAACCCTAACCCTAACCCTAACCCTAACCCTAACCCTAACCCTAACCCTAACCCTAACCCTAACCCTAACCCTAACCCTAACCCTAACCCTAACCCTAACCCTAACCCTAACCCTAACCCTAACCCTAACCCTAACCCTAACCCTAACCCTAACCCTAACCCTAACCCTAACCCTAACCCTAACCCTAACCCTAACCCTAACCCTAACCCTAACCCTAACCCTAACCCTAACCCTAACCCTAACCCTAACCCTAACCCTAACCCTAACCCTAACCCTAACCCTAACCCTAACCCTAACCCTAACCCTAACCCTAACCCTAACCCTAACCCTAACCCTAACCCTAACCCTAACCCTAACCCTAACCCTAACCCTAACCCTAACCCTAACCCTAACCCTAACCCTAACCCTAACCCTAACCCTAACCCTAACCCTAACCCTAACCCTAACCCTAACCCTAACCCTAACCCTAACCCTAACCCTAACCCTAACCCTAACCCTAACCCTAACCCTAACCCTAACCCTAACCCTAACCCTAACCCTAACCCTAACCCTAACCCTAACCCTAACCCTAACCCTAACCCTAACCCTAACCCTAACCCTAACCCTAACCCTAACCCTAACCCTAACCCTAACCCTAACCCTAACCCTAACCCTAACCCTAACCCTAACCCTAACCCTAACCCTAACCCTAACCCTAACCCTAACCCTAACCCTAACCCTAACCCTAACCCTAACCCTAACCCTAACCCTAACCCTAACCCTAACCCTAACCCTAACCCTAACCCTAACCCTAACCCTAACCCTAACCCTAACCCTAACCCTAACCCTAACCCTAACCCTAACCCTAACCCTAACCCTAACCCTAACCCTAACCCTAACCCTAACCCTAACCCTAACCCTAACCCTAACCCTAACCCTAACCCTAACCCTAACCCTAACCCTAACCCTAACCCTAACCCTAACCCTAACCCTAACCCTAACCCTAACCCTAACCCTAACCCTAACCCTAACCCTAACCCTAACCCTAACCCTAACCCTAACCCTAACCCTAACCCTAACCCTAACCCTAACCCTAACCCTAACCCTAACCCTAACCCTAACCCTAACCCTAACCCTAACCCTAACCCTAACCCTAACCCTAACCCTAACCCTAACCCTAACCCTAACCCTAACCCTAACCCTAACCCTAACCCTAACCCTAACCCTAACCCTAACCCTAACCCTAACCCTAACCCTAACCCTAACCCTAACCCTAACCCTAACCCTAACCCTAACCCTAACCCTAACCCTAACCCTAACCCTAACCCTAACCCTAACCCTAACCCTAACCCTAACCCTAACCCTAACCCTAACCCTAACCCTAACCCTAACCCTAACCCTAACCCTAACCCTAACCCTAACCCTAACCCTAACCCTAACCCTAACCCTAACCCTAACCCTAACCCTAACCCTAACCCTAACCCTAACCCTAACCCTAACCCTAACCCTAACCCTAACCCTAACCCTAACCCTAACCCTAACCCTAACCCTAACCCTAACCCTAACCCTAACCCTAACCCTAACCCTAACCCTAACCCTAACCCTAACCCTAACCCTAACCCTAACCCTAACCCTAACCCTAACCCTAACCCTAACCCTAACCCTAACCCTAACCCTAACCCTAACCCTAACCCTAACCCTAACCCTAACCCTAACCCTAACCCTAACCCTAACCCTAACCCTAACCCTAACCCTAACCCTAACCCTAACCCTAACCCTAACCCTAACCCTAACCCTAACCCTAACCCTAACCCTAACCCTAACCCTAACCCTAACCCTAACCCTAACCCTAACCCTAACCCTAACCCTAACCCTAACCCTAACCCTAACCCTAACCCTAACCCTAACCCTAACCCTAACCCTAACCCTAACCCTAACCCTAACCCTAACCCTAACCCTAACCCTAACCCTAACCCTAACCCTAACCCTAACCCTAACCCTAACCCTAACCCTAACCCTAACCCTAACCCTAACCCTAACCCTAACCCTAACCCTAACCCTAACCCTAACCCTAACCCTAACCCTAACCCTAACCCTAACCCTAACCCTAACCCTAACCCTAACCCTAACCCTAACCCTAACCCTAACCCTAACCCTAACCCTAACCCTAACCCTAACCCTAACCCTAACCCTAACCCTAACCCTAACCCTAACCCTAACCCTAACCCTAACCCTAACCCTAACCCTAACCCTAACCCTAACCCTAACCCTAACCCTAACCCTAACCCTAACCCTAACCCTAACCCTAACCCTAACCCTAACCCTAACCCTAACCCTAACCCTAACCCTAACCCTAACCCTAACCCTAACCCTAACCCTAACCCTAACCCTAACCCTAACCCTAACCCTAACCCTAACCCTAACCCTAACCCTAACCCTAACCCTAACCCTAACCCTAACCCTAACCCTAACCCTAACCCTAACCCTAACCCTAACCCTAACCCTAACCCTAACCCTAACCCTAACCCTAACCCTAACCCTAACCCTAACCCTAACCCTAACCCTAACCCTAACCCTAACCCTAACCCTAACCCTAACCCTAACCCTAACCCTAACCCTAACCCTAACCCTAACCCTAACCCTAACCCTAACCCTAACCCTAACCCTAACCCTAACCCTAACCCTAACCCTAACCCTAACCCTAACCCTAACCCTAACCCTAACCCTAACCCTAACCCTAACCCTAACCCTAACCCTAACCCTAACCCTAACCCTAACCCTAACCCTAACCCTAACCCTAACCCTAACCCTAACCCTAACCCTAACCCTAACCCTAACCCTAACCCTAACCCTAACCCTAACCCTAACCCTAACCCTAACCCTAACCCTAACCCTAACCCTAACCCTAACCCTAACCCTAACCCTAACCCTAACCCTAACCCTAACCCTAACCCTAACCCTAACCCTAACCCTAACCCTAACCCTAACCCTAACCCTAACCCTAACCCTAACCCTAACCCTAACCCTAACCCTAACCCTAACCCTAACCCTAACCCTAACCCTAACCCTAACCCTAACCCTAACCCTAACCCTAACCCTAACCCTAACCCTAACCCTAACCCTAACCCTAACCCTAACCCTAACCCTAACCCTAACCCTAACCCTAACCCTAACCCTAACCCTAACCCTAACCCTAACCCTAACCCTAACCCTAACCCTAACCCTAACCCTAACCCTAACCCTAACCCTAACCCTAACCCTAACCCTAACCCTAACCCTAACCCTAACCCTAACCCTAACCCTAACCCTAACCCTAACCCTAACCCTAACCCTAACCCTAACCCTAACCCTAACCCTAACCCTAACCCTAACCCTAACCCTAACCCTAACCCTAACCCTAACCCTAACCCTAACCCTAACCCTAACCCTAACCCTAACCCTAACCCTAACCCTAACCCTAACCCTAACCCTAACCCTAACCCTAACCCTAACCCTAACCCTAACCCTAACCCTAACCCTAACCCTAACCCTAACCCTAACCCTAACCCTAACCCTAACCCTAACCCTAACCCTAACCCTAACCCTAACCCTAACCCTAACCCTAACCCTAACCCTAACCCTAACCCTAACCCTAACCCTAACCCTAACCCTAACCCTAACCCTAACCCTAACCCTAACCCTAACCCTAACCCTAACCCTAACCCTAACCCTAACCCTAACCCTAACCCTAACCCTAACCCTAACCCTAACCCTAACCCTAACCCTAACCCTAACCCTAACCCTAACCCTAACCCTAACCCTAACCCTAACCCTAACCCTAACCCTAACCCTAACCCTAACCCTAACCCTAACCCTAACCCTAACCCTAACCCTAACCCTAACCCTAACCCTAACCCTAACCCTAACCCTAACCCTAACCCTAACCCTAACCCTAACCCTAACCCTAACCCTAACCCTAACCCTAACCCTAACCCTAACCCTAACCCTAACCCTAACCCTAACCCTAACCCTAACCCTAACCCTAACCCTAACCCTAACCCTAACCCTAACCCTAACCCTAACCCTAACCCTAACCCTAACCCTAACCCTAACCCTAACCCTAACCCTAACCCTAACCCTAACCCTAACCCTAACCCTAACCCTAACCCTAACCCTAACCCTAACCCTAACCCTAACCCTAACCCTAACCCTAACCCTAACCCTAACCCTAACCCTAACCCTAACCCTAACCCTAACCCTAACCCTAACCCTAACCCTAACCCTAACCCTAACCCTAACCCTAACCCTAACCCTAACCCTAACCCTAACCCTAACCCTAACCCTAACCCTAACCCTAACCCTAACCCTAACCCTAACCCTAACCCTAACCCTAACCCTAACCCTAACCCTAACCCTAACCCTAACCCTAACCCTAACCCTAACCCTAACCCTAACCCTAACCCTAACCCTAACCCTAACCCTAACCCTAACCCTAACCCTAACCCTAACCCTAACCCTAACCCTAACCCTAACCCTAACCCTAACCCTAACCCTAACCCTAACCCTAACCCTAACCCTAACCCTAACCCTAACCCTAACCCTAACCCTAACCCTAACCCTAACCCTAACCCTAACCCTAACCCTAACCCTAACCCTAACCCTAACCCTAACCCTAACCCTAACCCTAACCCTAACCCTAACCCTAACCCTAACCCTAACCCTAACCCTAACCCTAACCCTAACCCTAACCCTAACCCTAACCCTAACCCTAACCCTAACCCTAACCCTAACCCTAACCCTAACCCTAACCCTAACCCTAACCCTAACCCTAACCCTAACCCTAACCCTAACCCTAACCCTAACCCTAACCCTAACCCTAACCCTAACCCTAACCCTAACCCTAACCCTAACCCTAACCCTAACCCTAACCCTAACCCTAACCCTAACCCTAACCCTAACCCTAACCCTAACCCTAACCCTAACCCTAACCCTAACCCTAACCCTAACCCTAACCCTAACCCTAACCCTAACCCTAACCCTAACCCTAACCCTAACCCTAACCCTAACCCTAACCCTAACCCTAACCCTAACCCTAACCCTAACCCTAACCCTAACCCTAACCCTAACCCTAACCCTAACCCTAACCCTAACCCTAACCCTAACCCTAACCCTAACCCTAACCCTAACCCTAACCCTAACCCTAACCCTAACCCTAACCCTAACCCTAACCCTAACCCTAACCCTAACCCTAACCCTAACCCTAACCCTAACCCTAACCCTAACCCTAACCCTAACCCTAACCCTAACCCTAACCCTAACCCTAACCCTAACCCTAACCCTAACCCTAACCCTAACCCTAACCCTAACCCTAACCCTAACCCTAACCCTAACCCTAACCCTAACCCTAACCCTAACCCTAACCCTAACCCTAACCCTAACCCTAACCCTAACCCTAACCCTAACCCTAACCCTAACCCTAACCCTAACCCTAACCCTAACCCTAACCCTAACCCTAACCCTAACCCTAACCCTAACCCTAACCCTAACCCTAACCCTAACCCTAACCCTAACCCTAACCCTAACCCTAACCCTAACCCTAACCCTAACCCTAACCCTAACCCTAACCCTAACCCTAACCCTAACCCTAACCCTAACCCTAACCCTAACCCTAACCCTAACCCTAACCCTAACCCTAACCCTAACCCTAACCCTAACCCTAACCCTAACCCTAACCCTAACCCTAACCCTAACCCTAACCCTAACCCTAACCCTAACCCTAACCCTAACCCTAACCCTAACCCTAACCCTAACCCTAACCCTAACCCTAACCCTAACCCTAACCCTAACCCTAACCCTAACCCTAACCCTAACCCTAACCCTAACCCTAACCCTAACCCTAACCCTAACCCTAACCCTAACCCTAACCCTAACCCTAACCCTAACCCTAACCCTAACCCTAACCCTAACCCTAACCCTAACCCTAACCCTAACCCTAACCCTAACCCTAACCCTAACCCTAACCCTAACCCTAACCCTAACCCTAACCCTAACCCTAACCCTAACCCTAACCCTAACCCTAACCCTAACCCTAACCCTAACCCTAACCCTAACCCTAACCCTAACCCTAACCCTAACCCTAACCCTAACCCTAACCCTAACCCTAACCCTAACCCTAACCCTAACCCTAACCCTAACCCTAACCCTAACCCTAACCCTAACCCTAACCCTAACCCTAACCCTAACCCTAACCCTAACCCTAACCCTAACCCTAACCCTAACCCTAACCCTAACCCTAACCCTAACCCTAACCCTAACCCTAACCCTAACCCTAACCCTAACCCTAACCCTAACCCTAACCCTAACCCTAACCCTAACCCTAACCCTAACCCTAACCCTAACCCTAACCCTAACCCTAACCCTAACCCTAACCCTAACCCTAACCCTAACCCTAACCCTAACCCTAACCCTAACCCTAACCCTAACCCTAACCCTAACCCTAACCCTAACCCTAACCCTAACCCTAACCCTAACCCTAACCCTAACCCTAACCCTAACCCTAACCCTAACCCTAACCCTAACCCTAACCCTAACCCTAACCCTAACCCTAACCCTAACCCTAACCCTAACCCTAACCCTAACCCTAACCCTAACCCTAACCCTAACCCTAACCCTAACCCTAACCCTAACCCTAACCCTAACCCTAACCCTAACCCTAACCCTAACCCTAACCCTAACCCTAACCCTAACCCTAACCCTAACCCTAACCCTAACCCTAACCCTAACCCTAACCCTAACCCTAACCCTAACCCTAACCCTAACCCTAACCCTAACCCTAACCCTAACCCTAACCCTAACCCTAACCCTAACCCTAACCCTAACCCTAACCCTAACCCTAACCCTAACCCTAACCCTAACCCTAACCCTAACCCTAACCCTAACCCTAACCCTAACCCTAACCCTAACCCTAACCCTAACCCTAACCCTAACCCTAACCCTAACCCTAACCCTAACCCTAACCCTAACCCTAACCCTAACCCTAACCCTAACCCTAACCCTAACCCTAACCCTAACCCTAACCCTAACCCTAACCCTAACCCTAACCCTAACCCTAACCCTAACCCTAACCCTAACCCTAACCCTAACCCTAACCCTAACCCTAACCCTAACCCTAACCCTAACCCTAACCCTAACCCTAACCCTAACCCTAACCCTAACCCTAACCCTAACCCTAACCCTAACCCTAACCCTAACCCTAACCCTAACCCTAACCCTAACCCTAACCCTAACCCTAACCCTAACCCTAACCCTAACCCTAACCCTAACCCTAACCCTAACCCTAACCCTAACCCTAACCCTAACCCTAACCCTAACCCTAACCCTAACCCTAACCCTAACCCTAACCCTAACCCTAACCCCTAACCCTAACCCTAACCCTAACCCTAACCCTAACCCTAACCCTAACCCTAACCCTAACCCTAACCCTAACCCTAACCCTAACCCTAACCCTAACCCTAACCCTAACCCTAACCCTAACCCTAACCCTAACCCTAACCCTAACCCTAACCCTAACCCTAACCCTAACCCTAACCCTAACCCTAACCCTAACCCTAACCCTAACCCTAACCCTAACCCTAACCCTAACCCTAACCCTAACCCTAACCCTAACCCTAACCCTAACCCTAACCCTAACCCTAACCCTAACCCTAACCCTAACCCTAACCCTAACCCTAACCCTAACCCTAACCCTAACCCTAACCCTAACCCTAACCCTAACCCTAACCCTAACCCTAACCCTAACCCTAACCCTAACCCTAACCCTAACCCTAACCCTAACCCTAACCCTAACCCTAACCCTAACCCTAACCCTAACCCTAACCCTAACCCTAACCCTAACCCTAACCCTAACCCTAACCCTAACCCTAACCCTAACCCTAACCCTAACCCTAACCCTAACCCTAACCCTAACCCTAACCCTAACCCTAACCCTAACCCTAACCCTAACCCTAACCCTAACCCTAACCCTAACCCTAACCCTAACCCTAACCCTAACCCTAACCCTAACCCTAACCCTAACCCTAACCCTAACCCTAACCCTAACCCTAACCCTAACCCTAACCCTAACCCTAACCCTAACCCTAACCCTAACCCTAACCCTAACCCTAACCCTAACCCTAACCCTAACCCTAACCCTAACCCTAACCCTAACCCTAACCCTAACCCTAACCCTAACCCTAACCCTAACCCTAACCCTAACCCTAACCCTAACCCTAACCCTAACCCTAACCCTAACCCTAACCCTAACCCTAACCCTAACCCTAACCCTAACCCTAACCCTAACCCTAACCCTAACCCTAACCCTAACCCTAACCCTAACCCTAACCCTAACCCTAACCCTAACCCTAACCCTAACCCTAACCCTAACCCTAACCCTAACCCTAACCCTAACCCTAACCCTAACCCTAACCCTAACCCTAACCCTAACCCTAACCCTAACCCTAACCCTAACCCTAACCCTAACCCTAACCCTAACCCTAACCCTAACCCTAACCCTAACCCTAACCCTAACCCTAACCCTAACCCTAACCCTAACCCTAACCCTAACCCTAACCCTAACCCTAACCCTAACCCTAACCCTAACCCTAACCCTAACCCTAACCCTAACCCTAACCCTAACCCTAACCCTAACCCTAACCCTAACCCTAACCCTAACCCTAACCCTAACCCTAACCCTAACCCTAACCCTAACCCTAACCCTAACCCTAACCCTAACCCTAACCCTAACCCTAACCCTAACCCTAACCCTAACCCTAACCCTAACCCTAACCCTAACCCTAACCCTAACCCTAACCCTAACCCTAACCCTAACCCTAACCCTAACCCTAACCCTAACCCTAACCCTAACCCTAACCCTAACCCTAACCCTAACCCTAACCCTAACCCTAACCCTAACCCTAACCCTAACCCTAACCCTAACCCTAACCCTAACCCTAACCCTAACCCTAACCCTAACCCTAACCCTAACCCTAACCCTAACCCTAACCCTAACCCTAACCCTAACCCTAACCCTAACCCTAACCCTAACCCTAACCCTAACCCTAACCCTAACCCTAACCCTAACCCTAACCCTAACCCTAACCCTAACCCTAACCCTAACCCTAACCCTAACCCTAACCCTAACCCTAACCCTAACCCTAACCCTAACCCTAACCCTAACCCTAACCCTAACCCTAACCCTAACCCTAACCCTAACCCTAACCCTAACCCTAACCCTAACCCTAACCCTAACCCTAACCCTAACCCTAACCCTAACCCTAACCCTAACCCTAACCCTAACCCTAACCCTAACCCTAACCCTAACCCTAACCCTAACCCTAACCCTAACCCTAACCCTAACCCTAACCCTAACCCTAACCCTAACCCTAACCCTAACCCTAACCCTAACCCTAACCCTAACCCTAACCCTAACCCTAACCCTAACCCTAACCCTAACCCTAACCCTAACCCTAACCCTAACCCTAACCCTAACCCTAACCCTAACCCTAACCCTAACCCTAACCCTAACCCTAACCCTAACCCTAACCCTAACCCTAACCCTAACCCTAACCCTAACCCTAACCCTAACCCTAACCCTAACCCTAACCCTAACCCTAACCCTAACCCTAACCCTAACCCTAACCCTAACCCTAACCCTAACCCTAACCCTAACCCTAACCCTAACCCTAACCCTAACCCTAACCCTAACCCTAACCCTAACCCTAACCCTAACCCTAACCCTAACCCTAACCCTAACCCTAACCCTAACCCTAACCCTAACCCTAACCCTAACCCTAACCCTAACCCTAACCCTAACCCTAACCCTAACCCTAACCCTAACCCTAACCCTAACCCTAACCCTAACCCTAACCCTAACCCTAACCCTAACCCTAACCCTAACCCTAACCCTAACCCTAACCCTAACCCTAACCCTAACCCTAACCCTAACCCTAACCCTAACCCTAACCCTAACCCTAACCCTAACCCTAACCCTAACCCTAACCCTAACCCTAACCCTAACCCTAACCCTAACCCTAACCCTAACCCTAACCCTAACCCTAACCCTAACCCTAACCCTAACCCTAACCCTAACCCTAACCCTAACCCTAACCCTAACCCTAACCCTAACCCTAACCCTAACCCTAACCCTAACCCTAACCCTAACCCTAACCCTAACCCTAACCCTAACCCTAACCCTAACCCTAACCCTAACCCTAACCCTAACCCTAACCCTAACCCTAACCCTAACCCTAACCCTAACCCTAACCCTAACCCTAACCCTAACCCTAACCCTAACCCTAACCCTAACCCTAACCCTAACCCTAACCCTAACCCTAACCCTAACCCTAACCCTAACCCTAACCCTAACCCTAACCCTAACCCTAACCCTAACCCTAACCCTAACCCTAACCCTAACCCTAACCCTAACCCTAACCCTAACCCTAACCCTAACCCTAACCCTAACCCTAACCCTAACCCTAACCCTAACCCTAACCCTAACCCTAACCCTAACCCTAACCCTAACCCTAACCCTAACCCTAACCCTAACCCTAACCCTAACCCTAACCCTAACCCTAACCCTAACCCTAACCCTAACCCTAACCCTAACCCTAACCCTAACCCTAACCCTAACCCTAACCCTAACCCTAACCCTAACCCTAACCCTAACCCTAACCCTAACCCTAACCCTAACCCTAACCCTAACCCTAACCCTAACCCTAACCCTAACCCTAACCCTAACCCTAACCCTAACCCTAACCCTAACCCTAACCCTAACCCTAACCCTAACCCTAACCCTAACCCTAACCCTAACCCTAACCCTAACCCTAACCCTAACCCTAACCCTAACCCTAACCCTAACCCTAACCCTAACCCTAACCCTAACCCTAACCCTAACCCTAACCCTAACCCTAACCCTAACCCTAACCCTAACCCTAACCCTAACCCTAACCCTAACCCTAACCCTAACCCTAACCCTAACCCTAACCCTAACCCTAACCCTAACCCTAACCCTAACCCTAACCCTAACCCTAACCCTAACCCTAACCCTAACCCTAACCCTAACCCTAACCCTAACCCTAACCCTAACCCTAACCCTAACCCTAACCCTAACCCTAACCCTAACCCTAACCCTAACCCTAACCCTAACCCTAACCCTAACCCTAACCCTAACCCTAACCCTAACCCTAACCCTAACCCTAACCCTAACCCTAACCCTAACCCTAACCCTAACCCTAACCCTAACCCTAACCCTAACCCTAACCCTAACCCTAACCCTAACCCTAACCCTAACCCTAACCCTAACCCTAACCCTAACCCTAACCCTAACCCTAACCCTAACCCTAACCCTAACCCTAACCCTAACCCTAACCCTAACCCTAACCCTAACCCTAACCCTAACCCTAACCCTAACCCTAACCCTAACCCTAACCCTAACCCTAACCCTAACCCTAACCCTAACCCTAACCCTAACCCTAACCCTAACCCTAACCCTAACCCTAACCCTAACCCTAACCCTAACCCTAACCCTAACCCTAACCCTAACCCTAACCCTAACCCTAACCCTAACCCTAACCCTAACCCTAACCCTAACCCTAACCCTAACCCTAACCCTAACCCTAACCCTAACCCTAACCCTAACCCTAACCCTAACCCTAACCCTAACCCTAACCCTAACCCTAACCCTAACCCTAACCCTAACCCTAACCCTAACCCTAACCCTAACCCTAACCCTAACCCTAACCCTAACCCTAACCCTAACCCTAACCCTAACCCTACCAGCAACCAACCAGCCGCTAAGTCCTACCTGCATCCAGCTACAACCAATCAGCCGCTAAGTCCTACCAGCAACCAACCAGCCGCTAAGTCCTACCAGCAACCAACCAGCTACAACCAATCAGCCGCTAAGTCCTACCTGCATCCAGCTACAACCAATCAGCCGCTAAGTCCTACCAGCAACCAACCAGCCGCTAAGTCCTACCTGCAACCAGCTACAACCAATCAGCCGCTAAGTCCTACCAGCAACCAACCAGCCGCTAAGTCCTACCTGCATCCAGCTACAACCAATCAGCCGCTAAGTCC
The DNA here is from genome assembly GCA_036925125.1 of Oreortyx pictus. Taxonomy (NCBI): domain Eukaryota; kingdom Metazoa; phylum Chordata; class Aves; order Galliformes; family Odontophoridae; genus Oreortyx; species Oreortyx pictus. The sequence continues at coordinate 12,500 of JAUPFR010000018.1, forward strand.
TACCAGCAACCAACCAGCCGCTAAGTCCTACCTGCATCCAGCTACAACCAATCAGCCGCTAAGTCCTACCAGCAACCAACCAGCCGCTAAGTCCTACCAGCAACCAACCAGCTACAACCAATCAGCCGCTAAGTCCTACCAGCAACCAACCAGCCGCTAAGTCCTACCAGCATCCAGCTACAACCAACCAGGCACTAAGTTTACCAGCATCCAACTAGTCGCTAAGCTAATTCCTGCTATAGCCTTAATCTAACCCCACACTTACCTGTTGACCTACCTTGGAATGGTGATGTGTCCCTGGTGCAGAAAATGTAATACAGCACTCAGTTCAGCATGACAAATATTCCTTTATTCCTTCACAGCGCACACAGACATTGCTCATTGTATCACAGAGCAGTGCAAACAATACACATTTATAGACAGAGCATGCACGTGTTCAAAACAATACAAGGCACAGTTACAGGCACTGTATATACATAGTCTGCATCAGTGCAAGTTACAATCATAGCAAATACAGATACAGAGTGGGTTCTAGATATCATCGTTGTCATACAGAGACTCCAAGCAGGTCTGAGAAGTGGTTACAGCCACAGCATACACAGCATCAGAGCGGGTCCCATCACTGTATACAGCATTAGAGCAGGTCTGAGAAACAGTTACAGCCACAGCGTGCACAGCATCAGAGCGGGTCTGAGAAACAGTTACAGCCACAGCGTGCACAGCATCAGAGCGGGTCTGAGAAACAGTTACAGCCACAGCATACACAGCATCAGAGCGGGTCCCATCACTGTACACAGCATCAGAGCGGGTCTGAGAAACAGTTACAGCCACAGCATACACAGCATCAGAGCGGGTCCCATCACTGTACACAGCATCAGAGCGGGTCTGAGAAACAGTTACAGCCACAGCATACACAGCATCATTGTACACAGCATCAGAGCGGGTCCCACATCAAAACCAACATGGACCTCAGGCCATCCTGCAGGGAACATGAGTCTCAGAGTGGCTGGGAAGGAGCAAAAGGCCTCCAACCAACGGCCGTGCGTTGGTTACGGGGTTGGGTTAGCCTACTCTACAAGGAAAAACTGAGCAAGCTAACCCAACCCCGTAAGCAAGGCCTAACTAAACTCAATTTGGAAGAGGCAAAAGCCTCTGCTGCGCTGAAATCAGCGCCAGAATCCAATTAGCCACAAACCGGCACGAGTCTCAATCAAATCAGAAAGGAGTGCAAGAAAACTCTGTGTGAGATGAGGGTGTTGGTTATGGGGTTGGGTTAGCCTGCTCAACAAGAAAAATCAAAGCACAGCTAACTCAACCCTGTAAGTGAGGCCTGAAGTCAATTTGGAAGAGGCAGAAATCACTGCCGGAGCAGAAATCAGCATCTATCTGTGGCCGCAAACCGGCACGAGTCTCAGAGTGGCCGGGAAGGAGCAAAAGGCCTCCAACCAACAGCCGTGCGTTGGTTACGGGGTTGGGTTAGCCTACTCTACAAGGAAAAACTGAGCAAGCTAACCCAACCCCGTAAGCAAGGCCTAACTAAACTCAATTTGGAAGAGGCAAAAGCCTCTGCTGCGCTGAAATCAGCGCCAGAATCCAATTAGCCACAAACCGGCACGAGTCTCAATCAAATCAGAAAGGAGTGCAAGAAAACTCTGTGTGAGATGAGGGTGTTGGTTATGGGGTTGGGTTAGCCTGCTCAACAAGAAAAATCAAAGCACAGCTAACTCAACCCTGTAAGTGAGGCCTGAAGTCAATTTGGAAGAGGTAGACAATTTGGAAGAGGTAGAAATCACTGCCGGAGCAGAAATCAGCATCTATCTGTGGCCGCAAACCGGCACGAGTCTCAGAGTGGCCGCAAACCGGCACGAGTCTCAGAGTGGCCGGGAAGGAGCAAAAGGCCTCCAACCAACGGCCGTGCGTTGGTTACGGGGTTGGGTTAGCCTACTCTACAAGGAAAAACTGAGCAAGCTAACCCAACCCCGTAAGCAAGGCCTAACTAAACTCAATTTGGAAGAGGCAAAAGCCTCTGCTGCGCTGAAATCAGCGCCAAAATCCAATTAGCTGCAAACCGGCACGAGTCTCAATCAAATCAGAAAGGAGTGACTCTGTGTGAGATAGGGGTGTTGGTTACGGGTTTGGATTAGCATGCTGGACAAGCAAACTCAGAGCAAAGCTAACCCGACCCCGTAAGCGAGGCAAAGTGCTGGACATGGTGACCCACGGGATTCTCCAGGAGAAGAGTGCAGGCGGGCGGTGGGACAGGGACAATATTGGCTGGATACAGAACAAGTGCCATGGCCGGGCCCATAGGGTGGAGCTAAAACCAGTTACATGCAGCCGGTGGGTGCTCTGTCCCGAGTGGAAGTGGGGTCTGTCCCATATCTTTATTAGTGACCGGAGTGAGGGCATGGAGCGCACCTGCAGAAGTTGGGAGAGGACATTGCGGCAGAAAGAAGCGTGGGTCGGTCCAGGAGGTGGAAGGCCCTGTGGAAGGACGTGGACGTGTTGGATCGCCAGGCTGAGGCCGATGGAAGTACAAGTGCGCTGAGTGCTGCGTCCCAAACCGTGCCTGTGATGACTGCAGAGGATACTACAAGACTGGGATGGTGCGCTGCTGGAGAAACCTTCACCTGTAACAAGGGACACAGTTACCAAAGAAACACTGGTAATTCTACAAGTGCAGAGGGTTAGAGCTACATTGTGCATGAATACAATCATCTTTAGAGCTCCCGTTAAGCTTCAGAGTCAGGTGAAGATTAACATCAAAGCTGCCTCCCAACTGATCCCAGTGAACCAAAAGCAAAGCAAAATCCCAAGAAAAAACAAAGCAAAGGTGAAGGAGAACACCACAGGGAAAGCTGAGGACAATACACAAAGCAATGAAAGTGCACAAGAAGGCTCAGGCTAAGGGTATGGAGAACATCACAGAAAAATCCACAGTAAAACTAAGGGAGAACACAAGAAAAAACATTGCAGAGAACACCAAGAGCAAATACAAGGAGAACGCACAAGTGAACAACGAAGGCAAGGAACGGGAATGGCGCAAAGAATGCACTAAGGGCATCAAGAGGACGGCGCAGAGAGACGAGCACGAGCTGGGCCAAGAATATGGCACAAAGAGATGAGTCTGAGTTGGGCCAAGAGTACGACGCCAAAAGAGCCCGACCTGGGCCAAGAGAAGAGCCTGAGTTGGGCCGAGAGCGCGGTGCCAAGGGATGAGCCTGAGCTGGGCTGTAAGTACGACGCCAAAAGGAGAGCCTGAGCTGGGCCAAGAGTACGGCACCAAGAGATGAGTCCAAGCTGAATCAAGGATATGGTACGAAGAGATGAATCTGAGTCGGGCCAAGAGAAGAGCCCCAGTTGGGCCATGAGTACAACGCCAAAAGAAAGTCCAACAAAAGAAGAACACTGCACGGTAAGGGCAAAGGGGAAGGAAATGAAACAGGGAAAGCCAAGGGAAGAAAGGGGAACGGAGCAGAGAAAGCCAAAGGAAAGTGCAAAGAAAACACTGCAGAGAAAGGCCAGAAGCAAGGACAACACCCAGGTGGAAAAGGAAAAGCACAGGCAGCTTTTGGGAGCCCTAAAGCTCTGTGAGAACTACACTGTGCATAATGGGCAAACACCAGTGAGCGTGCACTGTCCTTACCTGTGTGGGTGACCAGTTACCTGACAGCACGGTCTGGTTCTGAGCTATTCCAGGAGATGCAGCTTCCTGTTCCTCACCGCTTTCGTGGAGCACCCCACGTTCCTCAGTGCAGCTGTTATATCCCCAGGAGTGCTGCAGTTCTCCACGGACACATGCTGGACACAGTACAGCAATGAAGGCATTGCCCCACACTTGTAGGGCAGCAGCTCTTACACAAACGCGCTCCTCTAAGAAAGGAGCACTTGTAACCCCCATTTCATCTCATACCACGGCCAGCAGAAAACTTGCCTGCATACAAGCAACGCGCAAATGAGGGGCTCGTGATGCTCCATTTCCTGCTCTGCAGATCCCACAATACTTACACCATCAATCAGAGGAGTCCCAGACAGCCTTATGCACTGTTGAGCTGTATAAAGAGATCAGAACAAAGAAACACTGAACATAATGAATTATGTGATAACGAGTCACAAAATGCCTTCAAGCAATATTCCACCTGAGCTGATGTAGAGCACCATTTACCACAGTTAAGAAACAGGCTGGGATGATGCAGGAGCAGACAAAGTTCAGGACCCCAGGGTGGAGATGATGGTGTAAAAACTGTGGAAAAATGAAACAAAGGCTGAACCAGGAAAAAAAGACAAATAGGAAACAAATAGGAAAAAGACAAATAGCATTAGGTTTGTGGTTACACTGTACATGAATACAATTATCTTCAGAGCTCCCATTAAGATTACGGTTCAGGTGATGGTTAAAATCAAAGCTGCCTCCAACCCATCACAGAGAGGCAAAGGCAAGTGGAACACCCAGGCAAGGCAAAGCCAAAGTGAAATCCCAGGGAAAGACAAAGCAAAGGAAAGGCGAGGAGAACTGTGCAGAAAAGGCAAGGGGAAGAACAAAGGAGAAGAGCACAGGGAATGCCCTGGGGATGGAAGGGAACGGCACAAGGACTGCACTATGGGGCCAAAAGAATGGCGCAAAGAGATGGCCCAGAGCTGGGCAAAGGTGAAAGGGAAGGAGGAGAACCAGGGAAATCAAAAGCAAAGATGATGGCAAGGAGAATGGCACAAGGAATGCACTAAAGCCCAGGGCATGGAAGGGGAACAATGCAACGAATGCATTAAGGAACGAGAGGGCAACGCCAAAAGGATCGGAGCTGGGACGAGAGAACGGCGCTAAAATGCCCAGGGAAAGGACAAAGGACAAAGAGGAGAAACAGGGAAAGCGCAGGGAATGCGCTATGGGGCAAAGAGAGTGACGCCAAAAGCATCAGAGCTGGAACAAGAGAACGGTGCTAAAATGCCCAGGGAAAGGGCAAAGCACAAAGAGGAGAAACATGGGAAGCCTGGGGCATGGGAGGGGAACAGTGCAAGGAATGCACTACAGGATCAACAGAGTGACGCCAAAAAAACCCAGAGCTGGGATAAGATGAACGGCACTAAAATGCCCAGGGAAAGGGCAAAGGAAGAGGAGGAGGAACAGGGAAAGCCCAGGGCATGGAAGGGGAACGGCGCAGGGAATACACTAAGGGGCCAAGAGAATGATGCCAGGAGAAAGCCCAGGCAAAAGTAAGGAAACGGCACAAAGTGAAGGAAAATAAGGCAAGGAATGACCAGGGGAAGGGCAAGGACAACACCCAGGTGAGAAATGAAAAGGACAGACAGATTTTGGGTGCCCTAAAGCACAAGAAAAAGCTCTGGGAGAACTACATTGTGCCACGCTAGGTGATAGAAAAACAGCAGTGAGTGCACGCTGTCCTTACCTGTTTGGGGGACCAGTTACCTGACAGCACGGTCTGGTTCTGAGCTATTCCAGGAGATGCAGCTTCCTGTTCCTCACCGCTTTCGTGGAGCACCCCACGTTCCTCAGTGCAGCTGTTATATCCCCAGGAGTGCTGCAGTTCTCTACAGCCACCTGTTGGACACAGAACAGCAATGAAGGCCCTGCCCCACACTTGTAGGGCAGCAGCTCTTACACAAATGTACTTCTCTGATAAAGGAGCACTCATAACCCCCCATTTCACGTCTTACCACGGCCAGCAGAAAACCAGCCTGCATACAAGTGATGCGCAAATGAGGGGCTCGTGGTGCTCCATTTCCTGCTCTGCAGATCCCACGATACTTACACCATCAATCAGAGGAGTCCCAAACAGCCTTATGCACTGTTGAGCTGTATAAAGAGATCAGAACAAAGAAACACTGAACATAATGAATTATGTGATAACGAGTCACAAAAATGCCTTCAAAGCAATACTCCACCTGAGCTGATGTAGAGCACCATTTACCACAGTTAAGAAACAGGCTGGGATGATGCAGGAGCAGACAAAGTTCAGGACCCCAGGGTGGAGATGATGGTGTAAAAACTGTGGAAAAATGAAACAAAGGCTGAACCAGGAAAAAAAGACAAATAGGAAACAAATAGGAAAAAGACAAATAGCATTAGGTTTGTGGTTACACTGTACATGAATACAATTATCTTCAGAGCTCCCATTAAGATTACGGTTCAGGTGATGGTTAAAATCAAAGCTGCCTCCAACCCATCACAGAGAGGCAAAGGCAAGTGGAACACCCAGGCAAGGCAAAGCCAAAGTGAAATCCCAGGGAAAGACAAAGCAAAGGAAAGGCGAGGAGAACTGTGCAGAAAAGGCAAGGGGAAGAACAAAGGAGAAGAGCACAGGGAATGCCCTGGGGATGGAAGGGAACGGCACAAGGACTGCACTATGGGGCCAAAAGAATGGCGCAAAGAGATGGCCCAGAGCTGGGCAAAGGTGAAAGGGAAGGAGGAGAACCAGGGAAATCAAAAGCAAAGATGATGGCAAGGAGAATGGCACAAGGAATGCACTAAAGCCCAGGGCATGGAAGGGGAACAATGCAACGAATGCATTAAGGAACGAGAGGGCGACGCCAAAAGGATCGGAGCTGGGACGAGAGAACGGCGCTAAAATGCCCAGGGAAAGGACAAAGGACAAAGAGGAGAAACAGGGAAAGCGCAGGGAATGCGCTATGGGGCAAAGAGAGTGACGCCAAAAGCATCAGAGCTGGAACAAGAGAACGGTGCTAAAATGCCCAGGGAAAGGGCAAAGCACAAAGAGGAGAAACATGGGAAGCCTGGGGCATGGGAGGGGAACAGTGCAAGGAATGCACTACAGGATCAACAGAGTGACGCCAAAAAAACCCAGAGCTGGGATAAGATGAACGGCACTAAAATGCCCAGGGAAAGGGCAAAGGAAGAGGAGGAGGAACAGGGAAAGCCCAGGGCATGGAAGGGGAACGGCGCAGGGAATACACTAAGGGGCCAAGAGAATGATGCCAGGAGAAAGCCCAGGCAAAAGTAAGGAAACGGCACAAAGTGAAGGAAAATAAGGCAAGGAATGACCAGGGGAAGGGCAAGGACAACACCCAGGTGAGAAATGAAAAGGACAGACAGATTTTGGGTGCCCTAAAGCACAAGAAAAAGCTCTGGGAGAACTACATTGTGCCACGCTAGGTGATAGAAAAACAGCAGTGAGTGCACGCTGTCCTTACCTGTTTGGGGGACCAGTTACCTGACAGCACGGTCTGGTTCTGAGCTATTCCAGGAGATGCAGCTTCCTGTTCCTCACCGCTTTCGTGGAGCACCCCACGTTCCTCAGTGCAGCTGTTATATCCCCAGGAGTGCTGCAGTTCTCTACAGCCACCTGTTGGACACAGAACAGCAATGAAGGCCCTGCCCCACACTTGTAGGGCAGCAGCTCTTACACAAATGTACTTCTCTGATAAAGGAGCACTCATAACCCCCCATTTCACGTCTTACCACGGCCAGCAGAAAACCAGCCTGCATACAAGTGATGCGCAAATGAGGGGCTCGTGGTGCTCCATTTCCTGCTCTGCAGATCCCACGATACTTACACCATCAATCAGAGGAGTCCCAAACAGCCTTATGCACTGTTGAGCTGTATAAAGAGATCAGAACAAAGAAACACTGAACATAATTCATTATGTGATAACGAGTCACAAAAATGCCTTCAAAGCAATACTCCACCTGAGCTGATGTAGAGCACCATTTACCACAGTTAAGAAACAGGCTGGGATGATGCAGGTGCAGACAAAGTTCAGGACCCCAGGGTGGAGACGATGGGGTAAAAACTGTGGAAAAAGAAACAAAGGTTTAACGAGAAAAAAAGAAAAAGTTTAAAGAAGAAGCACAAACAAGACTGTGAAAACACTGAACCCCTTTATAGAAAAGTGCAAATGCTCCAGGCATTCCCAGAGCTGCAGTGCTCCATCAGCTGAGCAGCATTAGCCTGGGACTGATTGAAGCATTCCAGAAACAAGACAGTACTGAAAGAATGGAATAAACAGCAGCTCCTCCATCACCGGCACAGAGAAAAAGAAACAATCCCACCATCTCCCTTACAGAAAAAATGAAGAGCATAGAGAGAATACACAGGACAGATACAGCACCAGTAAACCAGAATGAGAACCCAAAAAGACAAAGAGCATAACCCAGAGAAGAGAGAGAACACACAGAGCAAATGCAACACCAATAAACCAGAGTCAGAACCCAAAAAGACAAAAATCATAACCCAAAGCATAGAGAGAACACACAGAGCAGATACAGCACCAATAAACCAGAATCAGAGCGCCAAAAGACAAAGAGCATAACCCAGAAGCAAAAAAAGAACTCACTGACCTCATTCCAAGCTGCAGAACTTACCACAACACTCCATAGGAAGCAGCTCCAGGCTGAGATGCTGCCCCTGCGGCTGCCGGCCCTTAAATGAGGGCAAGGGGGGGTGGAGCCAGGAATCCCCTCCTATCCCCTCCCACGGCCCAATGGCTCCCACCTGTGCTCCCAGGGCTGGCCACGCCCCCTCCCCAGGTGCTCCATCACAGCTCGGGCTGTGACTGACAGTTCCCATACAGGTGTGAATTAATTAAAAAATGAACAAGGTCTGCTTGTCCAGTAAGGGGGGATGATCAATATATGAGCTACCTCATTGCTGTCCCCCTGTCCCCATGTCCCCCAGTGCTTCACGATGTCCCCCCAATGTCCACAGTGTCCCACATCCCCCTGAATTCCCACAATGTCCCTCTCCATGTCCCCATGTCCCAGTGTCACCACACCACCAACTTACCCACTATGTCCCCTCAATATCTCCTCAACGTCCACATGTCCCCAGTGTCACCCCCGGTGTCCCCACATCCCCCTCAGGGGCACGTCCCCGGTGCCCATCAATTGTGGGGAGGTGGTGGTGACAGTGCTGTTGACAGCAGGGACAGAGGTGGGGACACTGCTGTGCCACATGGGTCACCCCATGCTGTGTGCCAACGCCACGGTGAGGTCATGGTGGGCGACAGGGGGGATACAGCAGGGGCTGGGGGCTGGGGAGGGACAGAGGGACAGTGTGGGGATAGGGGACGGGGGACAGTGTGGGTGACAGCAGCAGTGATGTGGGGTGATGCTGGGGAGTGACACCAGGGAGTGACGGGGGGTGAATTTGGGGTGACAATGGGAAGTGACGCTGAGATGACATTTGGGTAATGTTGAGGAGTGATTTTGGGGTGACACTGTAGTGGTAATGTTGGGGTGATGCTGTTGGAGTGATGCTGGGCAATGTATTGGAAATGCTGAGTAAGGACTTGGAGCAGTGATGGAGCACCTGGTGGGGGGCAGGGCCAAGCCAGGGGAGCTCAGGTGTGTGCAATTCTGCTGATTGCAGGAAGGGGAGGAGCCAGAACCGCCCCTCCCCAGCCCTCATTTAAGGGCTGGCAGTGGAGCTGAGGGGTTCTAGCTGGAGCTCTGCCTGTCTGAGATCTTCTAAGGTAAGGCTGATTTATTTATTTGGTGTGTGGTGTTCACGTTTTTTGCATTCGGGCATGTTCTCACTTGATGGGAGTTGGTTGTTATGTTGCTATGCTGTGTTTTCACACTGTTTTGGGGGGACGCTGGGCTGCTGCTGAAGGGCTGACACCAGGAATGGATGTGGGGGGAGGATGCTGAGGGCTGAGAGTGTTAGGGTCCTACAGAACTGTGATGATTTGGGCTGATGTTGTTGGGGTGATGTGGGGAAAAATGGGGGGGGTGGGGGTGACTTTAGAGCATCACCTGGGGGGAGGACATCAGGGAGTAATGTTGGGGTGACACCTTATGCTGAACCTAGGGGGGCTGTGTCAGAAACCAAAGCACGACTTGTGCAAGCAGGAGTTCCACTTGGGCTCCGTGTCATGCGCTGGCCACGCAGATGCGGTGCAGCAATGGAACAAACCCTGCAGACCCTGGGGAGAAGCACAGCTGGAGAGAGGAGGTGGTGGAGGAGGGGCACAGTGCCCTTTGGTGCAGGGGACGCCCTGCTGGCGCTGCCTGTCCCATCCCCCACTGCCATGTTCCTGCTCTCTGCTTTTGGCACTTTGCCGCCTCCGGGGATCACAAAGTAATGGCGCACTTACACTGTGGGGACTGTTAAGGGTCACATTGAGGAAAGATGCTGGGGGAGATGTGGGGTAGCACTGGGGTGATGTAAGGCAGTGACACTGGGGGTTATATTGAGGAATCAGTGGGGGCTGAAGTCAAGGACTGAACTGGGTGATGCTGAGGGACAGGCGTTGTTGGGGAGACATTGTTTAGTATTACTGGGGTGATGTTGAGGTATCACTGGGGGACAATATCAAGGAGTCACACAGAGAAGACACTGAGGTGGGGGTGACGGGGGTGGGAGACCAACGGGGTGGGGGGGGAGATGCTGCTGTCATTGCGCCTGGTTGGGCTGGAGATGCCGAAGAAGAGAGAGAGAGAAATAAATAAATTAAAATAGAGGAGGAAAAGGGGAGAGATGAAGAGAGAGAGAGAAAAGTATAAATACATAAATAAAAGCAAGAAGGGTAAAGGGATGAAGAGAGAGAAATAAATAAATAAATAAGAGGAAAAAGGGGAGAAATTAAGAGAGAGAGATAAATTGATAAATAAGAAGGTGAAGGGGGGAGGAATGGAAAGAGAGAGACAGAGAAATAAATAAAAAAGAAATAAAGAAGAGGCAGAAGGAAGAGAGATGGAGAGAGAGAAAACAGAAATTCAAAGATTTTTACAGAGAAGTTGGAACAGATTCTTAGATTTATATAGAGAAGAGGGAACAGATAAATAGAGGAACAGAATAGAGGGAATAGAGAAACAGGGAAATGGAATAGCGGGAACAGAGAAACAGAGAGAAGAGGGAACCGAAAAATAGAGAAATGGAATAGCTAGAAATAAATAGAGAAAGGGAATAGCGGGAATAGATTAATAGTGAGAAGAGGGAACAGTGAAAATGAGAAATGGAATCGCGGAAGCAGAGAAACAGAGAAATAGAATAGAGGGAATAGATTAACAGGGAGTACAGGGAGCAGATAAACAGAGAATTAATAGAGAGAAGAGGGAACAGATTAAGAGAGAAACTGAATAGTGGGAACCAATGAACAGAGATATCGATAGAAGAAGGAATAAATTAAAAGATTTACACAGAGAAATTGGAACAGATTATTACATCTATATAGAGAAACCAGGAAATGGAATCGCGGGAGAAGATAAACATAAATAGAGAAATAGAATAGAGGGAACAGATAAATAGATTTATATAGAGAAGAGAGAACCGATAAATGGAGGAACGGAATAGTGCGAACAGATTAATAGTGAGAAGAGGGAACAGAAAAACAGAGAAATGGAATCGCGGGAACAGATAAAACGAGAATTAGTGAAATAGAATAGAGGGAATAGATTAATAGGGAGTAGAGGGTACAGATAAACAGAGAAACAGAATAGCGAGAACAGATTAACAGAGAAATAGAATCAAAGGAACAGATTTACAGAGAAGCAGAATAGCGGAAACTCATATCTCCTATGGATCCTCCATATGCCCCACAGGTCCCCGTAGAACCTGTCGTTGCTCGTGGTTGGGGGGGAGATGCCGAAGAAGAGAGAGAGAAAAATAAATAAAATAAATTAGAGGAGGAAAAGGGGAGAGATGGAGAGAGAGAGAAAAATGTATAAATACATAAATAAAAGCAAGAAGGGTTAAGGTATGAAGAGAGAGAGAGAGAAATAAATAAGGAAGGAGGAGAAGTGGGGAGAGATGAAGAGAGAAAAATAAATAAATAAGAGGGTGAAGGGGGGAGGAATGAAGAGAGAGAGAGAAATAAATAAAATAGAAATAAAGAAGAGGGAGAAGGGGGAGAGATGGAGAGACTGAGAGAAATAAATAAATAAATAAGAGGGAGAAGGAGGGAGAGACGAAGAGGGAGAAAAAAAGGCATAAATAAATAAGAAGGAGAATGGGGAAGAGATTAAGAGAGAGAGAGAAGTAAATAAAATAGAAATATAGAGGGAGAAGGGGGAGAGATAAAGAGAGAAATAAATACATAAACACATGAGAGAAAAAGGGAGAGAGATGAAAAGAGAGAGAATTCAATAAATAAATACTTTAGAGGGAGAAGGGGCGAGAGATGAAGAGAAAGAGAAAAATAAACAAATACATACATAAATAAGAGGGAGAATGGGGACGAGATGAAGAGACAGAGAGTGAAAAAGAAGTAATTTAATAAATAAATGAGAGAGTGGGGAAGAGATGAAGAGAGAGAGAGAGAGAAATGAATAAATCCATAAATAAATGTCAACGGTTTACGGGCTGGTTTGGCCCGGTTCCGTGGCGACTGGTGTGGGAGACGTGCAGACCCATGCCCCAGGAAAGGGGAAGGGGGAAAGGTAAAAGGGAGACGAGCCTAGAAACAAAACAGCGGCAACGATCTGAGGAGGAAAGCTAATTTACTAAATAAGATACCAGTAAGCAAAATAACACAATATAATACAATATAATTGGAATTGAAGCTAATAAATCAAATAAAATGAGCAAGAGAGTGTGTCCAAGAAACCGAAAGCCGTACGCTAAACGCTGAAGGTGAGATGGCAGCGAGCACCCACTGCTGAGTGATCCCAAAGGAAAGAGCGTGTCCTGTGACCGCAGGCAGTTTTTACCTTTTCCTTCTGAGCGGAAATATGTAAAAAAGCAAAACATCACAAAGTCCTCTGGGAAATGGAGTTGTTCTTCTCTTCTGAGACAGGTATACCCAGAATTATCAATGATCGATGGAGTTGGAGTATTAACCCTTTAACTCTTCATGCACTACATGATGTGATGATGTGGAATACCAATGCCAAAAATCATACAACCATGACAATAAATAAGACTGAGAAGGGGGGAGAGACGAAGAGAAATTGAGAGACAGAAATAAATAGATACATAAATAAAGAAGAGGGAGAATTGGGGAGAGAAGATGAGGGAGAGATAAAATAAATAATAGGGCACAGGGTGGAGAGATGAAGAGATAGAGAAATAAAGAAATAGGTAAATAAGAGGGAGAAGAAGTGAGAGATTAAGAGTGAGACAGAAATAAATAAATAAATAACAGGGAGAAGGGGGGAGAGATGAAGAGAGGGTAGGAGAGCAATAAAAAATACATAAGTGGGAGAATGTGGGAGAGATGGAGAAAGCGACAGAAATAAAGAATACGGAGAAGGGCAGAGATGATGAGGGAGAGAGAGAGAGAGAGAGAAATAAATAAAGAGGAGGGATATGGTGGGAGGGAATAAGAGAGATCGAAATAATAAAGAAAGAAAGAACAGGGAGAAAGGGGGAGAGATGGACAGAGAAATAAATACATAAATAAAAAAGAGGGAGAGGGGGGGAGAGATGAAGTGAGAGAGAGAGAAATAAGTAAATAAAGAAGAGGTAGAAGGGGAAGAGATCGAGAGAGAAAAATAAATAAATACATAAATAATAGGGAGCAGGGGGAGAGATGAAGTGAGAGAGAAATAAAAGAAAGAAAGGGGAGAAGGGAGGAGAGGTGAAGAGAGAGAGAGAAATAAAAAATTACATAAAGAAATAAGAGGGAAAAGGAAGGAGAGATGAAGAGTGAAAGAGAAAAAAATAAAGAAGGAGGAGAAGGGCGGAGAGATGCAGAGAGAGAATAATTAATAAATAAATAAGAGCGAGAAGGGGGAGAAATGAGGAGAGAGAAGGAAATAAATAAATAAATAAGAGGGAGAAGGGGGGGGAAAGATGGAGAGAGAGAAAAAAAAGAAAGAAATAAAGAGAAGGGAAAAGGGGGAACTGAGAAAAGGAATCAAGGGGAACAGTTTGCTAGACAGTGGAGTGAACAGATAAAGAGAGAAAAAGTATCGAGGGAACAGATTAACAGAGAAATAGAATCGAAGGAACAGATTAATAGAGAGAAGAGGGAACCGTTAAATGGAGAAACAGAATAGCGGGAACAGAGAAATAGAATAGAGGGAACAGATTAACAGTGAAACAGAATAGGGGGAACCGATGAATAGAGATATCGATAGAAGAGGGAATAAATGAATAGATTTATTTATATAGAGAAGTTGGAACAGATTATTAGATTTATATAGAGAAGAGGGAACAGATAAATGGAAGAACGGAATAGCAGGGACAGATTAATAGTGAGAAGAGGGAACAGATAAACAGAGAAATGGAATCACGGGAACAGATAAAACGAGAAATAGAGAAATAAAATAGAGGGAATAGATTAACAGGGAGTAGAGGGTCCAAATAAATAGAGAAACGGAATAGCGGGAACAGATTAACAGAGAAATAGAATCGAACGAACAGATGAACAGAGAAACAGAATAGCGGAAACCGATGAATAGAGAAACGGAATAGCGGGAAATAAATAAATGGAGAAACAGAAGAGAGTGAACAGATAAATAGAGATACAGATAGATGAGGGAATAAATTGATAGACTTATACAGAGAAGTTGGAACACATTATTAGATTTATATAGAGAAGAGGGAACAGATAAGCAGAGGAATGGAATAGAGGGAACAGAGAAATAGATAAACAAAATAGCGGCAACAGATCAATATTGAGAAGAGGGAACAGAGAAACAGAAATGGAATTGCGGAAACAGATAAACAGGGAAAAAGAAAAATAGAATAGAGGGAATAGTTTAACAGGGAGTAGAGGGAACAGATAAACAGAGAAATAGAATAGTGGGAATAGATTAACAGAGAAATAGAATAGTGGAAACCAATGAATAGAGAAACGGAATAGGGGGAACCGATAAATAGAGAAATGGAAAAGTGGAAACAGATAAATAGAGATAGCGATAGAAGAGGGAATAAATTAAAAGATTTACACAGAGAAATTGGAACAGATTATTACATTTATATAGAGAAACCGGGAAATGGAATCGCGGGAGAAGATAAACATAAATAGAGAAATAGAATAGAGGGAACAGATAAATAGATTTATATAGAGAAGAGAGAACCGATAAATGGAGGAACGGAATAGTGCGAACAGATTAATAGTGAGAAGAGGGAACAGAGAAACAGAGAAATGGAATCGCGGGAACAGATAAAACGAGAATTAGTGAAATAGAATAGAGGGAATAGATTAATAGGGAGTAGAGGGTACAGATAAACAGAGAAACAGAATAGCGGGAACAGATTAACAGAGAAATAGAATCAAAGGAACAGATTTACAGAGAAGCAGAATAGCGGAAACTCATATCTCCTATGGATCCTCCATATGCCCCACAGGTCCCCGTAGAACCTGTCGTTGCTCGTGGCTGGGGGGGAGATGCCGAAGAAGAGAGAGAGAAAAATAAATAAAATAAATTAGAGGAGGAAAAGGGGAGAGATGGAGAGAGAGAGAAAAATGTATAAATACATAAATAAAAGCAAGAAGGGTTAAGGTATGAAGAGAGAGAGAGAGAAATACATAAGGAAGGAGGAGAAGTGGGGAGAGATGAAGAGAGAAAAATAAATAAATAAGAGGGTGAAGGGGGGAGGAATGAAGAGAGAGAGAGAAATAAATAAAATAGAAATAAAGAAGAGGGAGAAGAGGGAGAGATGGAGAGACTGAGAGAAATAAATAAATAAATAAGAGGGAGAAGGAGGGAGAGACGAAGAGGGAGAAAAAAAGGCATAAATAAATAAGAAGGAGAATGGGGAAGAGATTAAGAGAGAGAGAGAAGTAAATAAAATAGAAATATAGAGGGAGAAGGGGGAGAGATAAAGAGAGAAATAAATACATAAACACATGAGAGAAAAAGGGAGAGAGATGAAAAGAGAGAGAATTCAATAAATAAATACTTTAGAGGGAGAAGGGGCGAGAGATGAAGAGAAAGAGAAAAATAAACAAATACATACATAAATAAGAGGGAGAATGGGGACGAGATGAAGAGACAGAGAGTGAAAAAGAAGTAATTTAATAAATAAATGAGAGAGTGGGGAAGAGATGAAGAGAGAGAGAGAGAGAAATGAATAAATCCATAAATAAATGTCAACGGTTTACGGGCTGGTTTGGCCCGGTTCCGTGGCGACTGGTGTGGGAGACGTGCAGACCCATGCCCCAGGAAAGGGGAAGGGGGAAAGGTAAAAGGGAGACGAGCCTAGAAACAAAACAGTGGCAACGATCTGAGGAGGAAAGCTAATTTACTAAATAAGATACCAGTAAGCAAAATAACACAATATAATACAATATAATTGGAATTGAAGCTAATAAATCAAATAAAATGAGCAAGAGAGAGTGTCCAAGAAACCGAAAGCCGTACGCTAAACGCTGAAGGTGAGATGGCAGCGAGCACCCACTGCTGAGTGATCCCAAAGGAAAGAGCGTGTCCTGTGACCGCAGGCAGTTTTTACCTTTTCCTTCTGAGCGGAAATATGTAAAAAAGCAAAACATCACAAAGTCCTCTGGGAAATGGAGTTGTTCTTCTCTTCTGAGACAGGTATACCCAGAATTATCAATGATCGATGGAGTTGGAGTATTAACCCTTTAACTCTTCATGCACTACATGATGTGATGATGTGGAATACCAATGCCAAAAATCATACAACCATGACAATAAATAAGACTGAGAAGGGGGGAGAGACGAAGAGAAATTGAGAGACAGAAATAAATAGATACATAAATAAAGAAGAGGGAGAATTGGGGAGAGAAGATGAGGGAGAGATAAAATAAATAATAGGGCACAGGGTGGAGAGATGAAGAGATAGAGAAATAAAGAAATAGGTAAATAAGAGGGAGAAGAAGTGAGAGATTAAGAGTGAGACAGAAATAAATAAATAAATAACAGGGAGAAGGGGGGAGAGATGAAGAGAGGGTAGGAGAGCAATAAAAAATACATAAGTGGGAGAATGTGGGAGAGATGGAGAAAGCGACAGAAATAAAGAATACGGAGAAGGGCAGAGATGATGAGGGAGAGAGAGAGAGAGAGAAATAAATAAAGAGGAGGGATATGGTGGGAGGGAATAAGAGAGATCGAAATAATAAAGAAAGAAAGAACAGGGAGAAAGGGGGAGAGATGGACAGAGAAATAAATACATAAATAAAAAAGAGGGAGAGGGGGGGAGAGATGAAGTGAGAGAGAGAGAAATAAGTAAATAAAGAAGAGGTAGAAGGGGAAGAGATCGAGAGAGAAAAATAAATAAATACATAAATAATAGGGAGCAGGGGGAGAGATGAAGTGAGAGAGAAATAAAAGAAAGAAAGGGGAGAAGGGAGGAGAGGTGACGAGAGAGAGAGAAATAAAAAATTACATAAAGAAATAAGAGGGAAAAGGAAGGAGAGATGAAGAGTGAAAGAGAAATAAATAAAGAAGGAGGAGAAGGGCGGAGAGATGCAGAGAGAGAATAATTAATAAATAAATAAGAGCGAGAAGGGGGAGAAATGAGGAGAGAGAAGGAAATAAATAAATAAATAAGAGGGAGAAGGGGGGGGAAGATGGAGAGAGAGAAAAAAAAAGAAAGAAATAAAGAGAAGGGAAAAGGGGGAACTGAGAAAAGGAATCAAGGGGAACAGTTTGCTAGACAGTGGAGTGAACAGATAAAGAGAGAAAAAGTATCGAGGGAACAGATTAACAGAGAAATAGAATCGAAGGAACAGATTAATAGAGAGAAGAGGGAACCGTTAAATGGAGAAACAGAATAGCGGGAACAGAGAAATAGAATAGAGGGAACAGATTAACAGTGAAACAGAATAGGGGGAACCGATGAATAGAGATATCGATAGAAGAGGGAATAAATGAATAGATTTATTTATATAGAGAAGTTGGAACAGATTATTAGATTTATATAGAGAAGAGGGAACAGATAAATGGAAGAACGGAATAGCAGGGACAGATTAATAGTGAGAAGAGGGAACAGATAAACAGAGAAATGGAATCACGGGAACAGATAAAACGAGAAATAGAGAAATAAAATAGAGGGAATAGATTAACAGGGAGTAGAGGGTCCAAATAAATAGAGAAACGGAATAGCGGGAACAGATTAACAGAGAAATAGAATCGAACGAACAGATGAACAGAGAAACAGAATAGCGGAAACCGATGAATAGAGAAACGGAATAGCGGGAAATAAATAAATGGAGAAACAGAAGAGAGTGAACAGATAAATAGAGATACAGATAGATGAGGGAATAAATTGATAGACTTATACAGAGAAGTTGGAACACATTATTAGATTTATATAGAGAAGAGGGAACAGATAAGCAGAGGAATGGAATAGAGGGAACAGAGAAATAGATAAACAAAATAGCGGCAACAGATCAATATTGAGAAGAGGGAACAGAGAAACAGAAATGGAATTGCGGAAACAGATAAACAGGGAAAAAGAAAAATAGAATAGAGGGAATAGTTTAACAGGGAGTAGAGGGAACAGATAAACAGAGAAATAGAATAGTGGGAATAGATTAACAGAGAAATAGAATAGTGGAAACCAATGAATAGAGAAACGGAATAGGGGGAACCGATAAATAGAGAAATGGAAAAGTGGAAACAGATAAATAGAGATAGCGATAGAAGAGGGAATAAATTAAAAGATTTACACAGAGAAATTGGAACAGATTATTACATTTAAATAGAGAAACCGGGAAATGGAATCGCGGGAGAAGATAAACATAAATAGAGAAATAGAATAGAGGGAACAGATAAATAGATTTATATAGAGAAGAGAGAACCGATAAATGGAGGAACGGAATAGTGCGAACAGATTAATAGTGAGAAGAGGGAACAGAGAAACAGAGAAATGGAATCGCGGGAACAGATAAAACGAGAATTAGTGAAATAGAATAGAGGGAATAGATTAATAGGGAGTAGAGGGTACAGATAAACAGAGAAACAGAATAGCGGGAACAGATTAACAGAGAAATAGAATCAAAGGAACAGATTTACAGAGAAGCAGAATAGCGGAAACTCATATCTCCTATGGATCCTCCATATGCCCCACAGGTCCCCGTAGAACCTGTCGTTGCTCGTGGCTGGGGGGGAGATGCCGAAGAAGAGAGAGAGGGAAATAAATAAATAAAGAAGGAGGAGAATGGCGGAGAGATGCAGAGAGAGAAGAATACATAAATAAATAAACATGAGGGAGAAGGGGTTGAGGTAAAGAGAGAGAGTGAAAAATAACCAACCAAATGGAGAAGAAGGAGAAGGGGGGAGTGATGGAGAGAGAGAGAGAGAAAGAGAGAGAGAGAAAATAAATAAATAAATATTAGGGTGAAAGCGGGAGAGATGAAGCGAGAGAGAGAATAATTAATAAATTAATAAGAAGAAGATGAAGAGAGAGAGAGAAATAAATAAAAACACAAGTAAAGAAGATGGAGAAGGGGGGAGAGATGGAGAGAGAGAGAGAGAGAGAGAGAGGAATAAATAAATGAAGAATGAAAGAAGAAGCAGAGAGAGATGATGAGGGAGAGGCAGAGGAATAAATAAAGAAAGAAGAGAGATATTGGGGGAGAGATGAAAAGAGAGAGTAATAAATAAGTACCTAAATAAGTATGAGGGAGAAGGGGAGAAATGAAGAGAGAGAGAGAAAGAAAGAAATACATAAATAAATAAGTGGGAGAATGTGGGAGAGATGAAGACAGAGAGAGAGAGAGAAGTAAATAGATACTTCAATAAAGAAGAGGGAGAGATGAAGAGCAAGAGAGAGGAAAAAGAAAGAAAGAAGAGGGAGAAGGGGGAAAGATACAGAAAGAGAGAGAAAAATGAATAAATAAATAAGAGGGAGAGATGAAGAGTGAGAAAGAAATAAAGAAAGAAGGGGCAGAAGGGGGTGAGATGGAGAGGGAGAAAAAAAATAAACATGTACATAAAGAAGGGGCAGAATGCGGTAGAGATGAAGATACTGAGAGAAATAAATAAGTAAAGAAGAGGGAGAAAAGGGGAGAGATGGAGGATGGAGGGGGAGAGAGAAATAAATAAAAAATAGAAAATAATAGAGAGTGAAGAGAACAGATACAGAGAAAAAGTGTCAAGGGAACAGATTAATAGTGAGAAGAGGGAATAGATAAACAGAGAACTAGTTAGAAGAGGGAATGAACTGTTCGATTTATATAGAGAAGAGGGCACCGATATCGGAATAGCGGGAACAGGAAAGAAGGAGGGAGAAGGGGGAACCAAGAAACAGAATCGAGGGGACAGAAACAGAGAAATAGAATAGAGGGAATAGATTAATAGGAAGTAGGGGGAACAGATAAATATGGGAATGGAATAGCAGGAACAGATAAACAGAGAAACAGAATCGAGGGAATAGATTGATAGAAAGAAGAGGGAACAGGTAAACGGAGAAATAGAGAGAAGACAGAATAGATTAAGAGAGAAACTGAATACAGGGAACTGACAAATAGAAGAGGGAACAGATAAACAGCGAAAGGGAACCAAGGGAGCAGCTAAAGAGAGAAATAGGATTCAGGGAGCAGCTAAAGAGAGAAACAGAATAGCAGGAATGTTGAGGAATGGCTGCAGGACCGGGGGGATGTGGTGATATGTACGAGCATAGCCTATGTGGCAGTACAGAACACACAGTTATGGAGAAGGTTTCGGATACTGGTAGAATGTCACGCTGCCCTTGGGCTAACTAGTAAACAACTTAAAGCAAAACCTAGCCAAAGGCGAAACTTGCCTGGACCATGGGAATGGCGGGGTGACTGCTCAAGAGTAATGTGGTTGCACTGCTGCCTGCTGTTATGTAGCCGACACCTCGCCTAGTGATTATCAGCGGCGTAGCAACCTGCCTAGCAACTATCACTGACAGCTCACTGGCCACCAATGACACGCCAGCACGCTCACTAGAGAGAAACTAAGAAAAACTACATAACCTGTGCATTTTTACCAATAAAGTGGAAGCTTGATCACTCATATTGAGTCCTGTCATCCTTCCCCCACCTGAGAGCAATCAATTCGGACCCTGAAATCCGCAGCACGGGAACAGATAAAGAGAGAAATAGAATAGCGGGAACAGATAAACAGAGAAATAGATGGAAGAGGGAATAATTTATTAGATTCATAGAGAGAAGAGGGAACAGGCAAATAGAGAAACAGAACAGAGGGAACAGATTAACAGGGAGAAGAGGGAAGAGACAAACAGAGAAACAGAATCGCGGGAAGAGAATAACAGTGAGAAGTGGGAACGGATCAATAGAGAAATAGAATAGAGGGAAAAGATTAATAGAGAGAAGAGGGAACAGATAAAGAGAGAAACAGGATAGATGGAACTGATTAATAGAGAAATTGATAGAAGAGGAAATAAATTAATAGATTTATAGAGAGAAGTTGGAACAGATTATTAGATTTATAGAGGGAAGAGAGAACAGGTAAACAGAGAAATGGAATCAAGGGAACATATTAAGAGAGAAATATTATTCATGGAACAGATAAATAGAGAAACAGAATTGTGGGACCAGATTAATAGTGAGAAGAGGGAACAGACAAAGAGAGAACTAGAAAGAAGAGGGAACAGACTGGGAATGAAAAAAAAACAGAGGGAAATGACAGGGAAATGGAATCGGGGGAACGGGTAAATAGACAAATAGATAGAAGAGGGAATAAATTAATAGATTTATAGAGAGTTGGAACAATGGTGCCCAGACACTGCAGCCCTTCAAGGGACCCCGAGAGGGACCCCAAAAAGACCTTAAGAGCGGCCCAAAAAAGAGCGGCAGCCCCAAAAGTGAACCATAAAAGACCCCAAGAGCGACCCCAAAAGGAGTGACCCAAATAGAGTGACAGCCCCCAAAAAATCCTAAAAGTGACCCCAAAAAAAGGGCAACCTGAAAAAAGTGACCCCAAAAAGAGCAGCAACCCCAAAAACATATGGAATGTGACCCCCAAAGCGACCCCAAAATGAGTGACAGACCCTAAAGAGATCCCAAGAGCGACCCCAAAAGGGACCCCAAAAAGAATGACAGAACCCAAGTGACCCCAAAAAGATCCCAAAAGTGACCCCAAATGAGACCTGAAAAAGATCCCAAAAGAGACGACCCCAAAAGGAAAGAGATGAAACGAAAAAGAGCGACCCCAAAAAGAGCAGTGACCCCCAAAAGATCCCAAAAGTTACCCCAAAAAGAGTGAGAGGCCCCAAAAAGAGTGAGAGACCCCCAAAGAGACCCAAAAATGGACCTGAAAATATCTCAAGAGTGACCCCAAAAAGAAAGCGACAACCCCAAAAAGTGACGACCCAAATCAGACCCTAAAAGAGACCCCAAATGTGAAACCCACAGAGACCGTACAGAGACCCCAAAAATCCCTAAACCCCCCACGCAAAAAAAAAAAAAAAAAAAAAAATTCTGAAAAAAAATACGAAAAAAATCCCCAAGAAATCTCCCAAAAAATCCCCCCAAAAAATAACCAAAAAATAATCCCTCCAAATACCCCCAAAAAGAGACCCCAAGAGCGAGGTCCCCAAAAGAGGGATCCTTAAAGGGACCCCAAAAGTGGGACCCTTAAAAAGGACCCCAAAAATGGACCCCAAAATTGGTAATCCCAAAAGGGACCCTGAAAATATCACAAGAGCGACGACCCCAAGAGGGACCCCAAAAGGGAATGACGGACCCAAAAAAGATCCCAAGAGTCACCCCAAAAAAAGGGAGACCCCAAGTGAGACCTGAAAAAGATCCCAAAAGTGAACCAAAAAAGACACAAAAAGTGACCCCAAAAGAGAAGCCCAGAAGAGAACCCCAAAAAGCATTCGACTGAAAAAGGATCCCAAGAGAGACCCAAAAAGTGAACCGAAGAAGACCCCAAAATTGACCCCCAAAATAGCCGACCCCAAATGAGAGCCATAAAATACTGCAGCTTGGGGTGACGGAGCCGGGAGTCAGGAGCGGAGTTTGGGGGGACCCTAAAACTAAAAAAAGAAAAAACATAAAAAGCAAAACAAAACAAAACAAACAAACAAACAAACAAAAACCCAAAAAAACCCAGAAAAAAATCCCACAAACAAAACCCTAAAAAAACCCCGAAAATACTCCCCAAAACTTCAAAACTGAACTCCCCAAAAAACGTAAAAAAGAAAACTTAAAAAACTTAAAAAAAAAAAGTAAATCAAATTAAATAAAAACCAAAAACCCCAAAAACCCAGAAATACCAAAAAAAAACCCAAAGCAGCGAAGCACAGCTGCAATGAGGGAAGGGCTGAAAGAACAGCGTTCCTGGGGCCCAAATGACCCCAACCCGGATCCCCCCAAGCCCCCCCCAGGAAAGACAAAACCCCCCCAAAAAACCCGAAAAATCCGAAAAGAAAAAAAAAAAAAAACAAAGAAAAAAACACCAAGAAAAGTCCCCAAAAAAACGAAAAAAATCCCAAAAGAAAACCAAAAGAAAAACAAAAAAAATCCAAAAACCCCTAAAAAACCTCAAGAAACACCAAAAATAACCCTAAACCCCCCCCAAAAAAAACCCCAAACTCCCCCCCCCAAAAAACAAAAAATCCACTCCAAAAAACACCCCCCCAAAAAATAACCAAAAAATACCCCCCAAATCCCCCAAAACAGAGTGCTTACCCCAAAAGTGACGGCGCTGTGGGGCGGGATGTGGGGCAGCGGACCTATGGGGCTGAGAACAGTGCTATGGGGCAGGGTGCTATGGGGCATGGAGCTAAGCTGTAGGGCAGTGCTCTGGGGCAGCGCTATGGGGCAGCGCTACAGGGCAGGGAGCAGAGCTATGGGGCAGTGCTATGGGGCAGCACTACGGGGCAATACTATAGGGAGGACAGCGGTGCTATGGGGCCGCGGTTTTGAAGCCCTCCCCGCTCCGCCCCCGCAATCAGCCGCTGTTAATTAACGCAGCGGCAGTGAATGAATTAATTACGGCGCCAATAATGAATTAATTAAGCCGCCATTAATTAATTAAGCCGCCCTGTAAAGAGTGCGTGTGCAGAGATACGTAGTGACCCCATAGAGACACAGAGACACAGCGACACCCAGTGGCTGTATTTGGTATTTCAACTTCATAGCGCCGCCTTGTGGCCATATGGAGGTACTGCACCACCATAGAAACACATAGTGACCCCATAGAGACACAGCGACCCCAGGAGAAGCGGCGCGGGGTCATCAGCTCGTGAGGGTTCAGATGGCAGAACTCCTCGAAGGAGCAGCGAAGTCGAGGAGGAAAAAAACAAAACAAAACAAAAAGAAACGAAAATATCCACCCAAGAAACCCTCCAAATAAACCCTAAAAAAGAGCGGGGACCCCAAGAGTGACGGCGCTGTGGGACGGGATGTGGGGTGAGGAGGAGCGCAGTGGGATGTGGAGATGTGGGGCTGTGGGGCAACGATATGGGGCAGGGAGCGGAGCGATGGGGCAGCGCGCCACGGTATGGGGCAGCGCGCTATGGGGAGGCACTAGGGGGCAGGGAGCGGAGCTATGGGGCAGGGAGAGAAGGGGAGCTATGGGGCAGTGCTATAGGGCAGGGAGAAGCCGCGCTCTGTAACTACTGTGCTTAACTACAGCGCGTAATTACACTGGAAAAGAGTAGATCATGCGCACGGCGCACCAACTCACTGCGCATGCGCGGGCACAGTAGTGGTCGCGTGTGCAAGGCGGACCAAGGCGGCACAGGCGCACAGCTTATCTCGATAATGCGCATGCATGGGCACAGTAGAGGACGCATGCGCAGCAACAATGTTGAGGTGAAGCATGCGCAGTGCGACTGGCAGAATAAAGTGCATGCGCACTGTGCATCTGAGTAAACGCATGCGCACTAAGAGTGAATGAACGCATGTGCACTCAGCGTCTGAAGAAATGCATGCGCACTAAGACTCTGAGCTAACGCATGCGTACTCAGCCTCTGAAGAACCGCATGCGCACAAAGAGTCTGAATAAACGCATGCGCAATGAGCGTCTGTATTTAACGCATGCGCACTGAGCGCCTGCAGAAACGCATGCGCATTGTACGTCTAAATTAATGCAAGCGCACTCAGCGTATGAATTAACGCATGCGCACTGAACGTCTGAGTCGACGCATGCGCACTCAGCGTCTCGGTGAACGCATGCGCATAAAGACTCTGAATGAACGCATGCGCACTGAGAGTCTGGGTTGACGCATGAGCACTCAGCGTCTGAATTAACGCATGCGCACTAAGGCTCTAAGTTAACGCATGCGTACACTGCGTCTGAATGAACGCATGCGCACTGAGCGTCTGTATTCAACGCATGCGCACTGAGAACCTGAAGAAACGCATGCGCACTGAACGTCTGAATTAACGCATGCGCACTCAGCGTATGAATTAACGCATGCGCACTGAACGTCCGAGTCGACGCATGCGCACTCAGCGTCTCGGTGAACGCATGCGCATAAAGACTCTGAATGAACGCATGCGCACTGAGCGTCTGGGTTGACGCATGAGCACTCAGCGTCTGAATTAACGCATGCGCACTAAAGCTCTGAGTTAACGCATGCGTACACTGCGTCTGAAAGAACGCATGCGCACTCAGCCTCTGAATTGACGCATGCGCAGTAAGCGTCTGAATGAACGCATGCGTACTCAGCGTCTGAAGAAACGCATGCGCACTGAGCGTCTGTATTCAACGCATGCGCACTGAGCGTCTGTATTCAACGCATGCGCACTCAGCGTCTCGGTGAACGCATGCGCATAAAGACTCTGAATGAACGCATGCGCACTAAGGCTCTGAGTTAACGCATGCGTACACTGCGTCTGAATTAACGCATGCGCACTCAGCCTCTGAATTGATGCATGCGCAGTAAGCGTCTGAATGAACGCATGCGCACTAAGATTCTGAGTTAACGCATGCGCACACACCGTCTGAAACAACGCATGCGCACTCAGTGTCTCGATAAACGCATGCGCACTGTGCATCTGATTTGACGCATGCGCACAAAGAATCTGAATCAACGCATGCGCACTGAACGTCTGAGATGACGCATGCGCACTGACTGTCTGACGAAACGCATGCGCAGTGAGCGTCTGAATTAACGCATGCGCTCTAAGAGTCCAAGTAAACGCATGCGCATAAAGACTCTGAATGAACGCATGCGCACTGAGAGTCTGGGTTGACGCATGTGTACTCAGCGTCTGAAGAAACGCATGCGCTCTTAGTGTCTGAGTAAACGCATGCGTATTGAGCGTCTGAGTTAACGCATGCGCACCGAGCCTCTGAGTTAGCGCGTGCGCACTGACTGTCTATAGTTGACGCATGCGCTCTGAGCGTCTGTAGTAAACTGCGGCGCTAGTGCGCGTGCGCGGTTCTTGGGGCGGGCAGCTAGAGGTCACGTGCAGCGCTGAACCAATCGAGTGCTGCCGTGTGCGCAGGGGGCGCTGGGAGGGGAAGTGGTCCGTTCCCGGACGGGTTCGGGTTCGGACATAAAACCGCGGAACGAAGGAGGGCGTTTCCGGTTTGGAAGAGCGGAGTAGTGCTGAAGCGATGGCCCGAGAATCGGCTTCTCGCCCGCAACGCGACGGGTGTAATAATCGGTTCTTTTAATAAATTTTTGGGTCTTTTTGGTGCATATGCAGCACTTCTGGAAGGACTGATCACAGCAGAAATGGGCGGATTGGCCGTGCAGTGATCCCAACGTAGATGCGGCTCTCCCGCATTGTCACGCGCGTGTGCATTCTGCCCTCGAGACCGAACACAGAGCGGCAGTTCCGCGGAGCGGCCACGCGGGGGCAGCAGAGACCGCAAAAAGAACTCCTGTGGCATTAGCGCGGCGCCGCAGCGCTGCCCCTGCGCTCTGCTCTGTTGGTTTTGGGTTTTTTCCTGTCAGAGAAATACGGAAAAGTAGGAAGAAGAGATTGGGAGGAAAAAAAAAAGGAATACAAAATAAACTTCTTGAAACCTGTGCTACCTGCTCATGAATATCCGTAAAATATGATCAAATTGGTGTGGTCATGCTTCTTGTTTTTTTCAGCATCAATTACCCTTTTTTTTTTTAATATATTCCTGCTAACTACTGTGATAACAGAGTGAAAACGTTAGCAGAAAGCACACGGCCGTATTAATGTTCTCTCAGCCTGTCTTGTTCATAATTTAATTTATTTGTTTCCAAGTGCCTTTCTTGAACTCCCAAGTTGTTTTTTTTCTGGCTTTTTATTCCTTTTAATGCCACAAAATGGGTGGGTTTTAGGCCCTAAAAAATCTAATAAAAAATAATAAATAAAGCATTGGATTAGGGGTTAGGCCGAAAGTTACACTGTGAATTAATACAATTATCTTCAGAGCTCCTATTATTTGGTTTTGGGTCAAGGTTAAAATTAAGGCTGCCTCCCAGCCCATCAGGCCCCACCAATGCCATCCTGTGCATGCTGCCGATTACTGCAGCATGTAGCTGCTAACAACAGACAAGAAGTCTGAGGGACTCAGCAACTTTTTCACCTCTGACTTCTCTGGTAAGGGTGTTGGCTGAGGCAATGCCCGCCCCCCCCCCCCCCCCCCCCCCCCTCCCCCACAACCCTCACACTTTGTGCAAGACTTGGGACAAACCAAGGCTGCCAGCTATTTATTCTAGCGAGCAGGAGGAAGATAGTTTAGAGCTGTAAGGAAGCTCACTACCTGATCATAAATGCAATCTGTCAGCTCCAGTGCAGATGAGTGCAGCAGCACAGGACAACCCTGCATGCTGCTGCCTGCACCTGGCACCTCTGCCCCCCCCCCACACCTCTTCCCGAGCTCACCCCAACACCAAAACTCAGACAGAAGAAGCTAGTGCCAGGATTGTTCTTGAATACGCTTTTTTTTGTTTTGTTTTTTACTGAAAAAATCATTCATAAATTAACAAATACAAAAATGTACAAACACATGGGTAAATAAATGTAATGACACAAAGGATTGCTTTGCTGAGAAGTGTGTGTGTGTGTGTGTGTGTTTGTGTTTTAAAACACTTAAGTCTTCAGTGCAAAAATGTCCCCCGGCACCTCTTGAAAACACAACAGCAAGCTCAAGAGTAATGACAATGAAAAGATACTCTATAGTTTGAAGCCATCTCTGATGGTGAGTGACTTCAGCTCGTGGCTGTTGCTCAGACAATATCTCCCCTAGTGAAGCAGCTTTACAAATAGCAAATGAAAAATAAATACTTCCACAAATGAAGTGGCTTATCAGGAAAAAAAGAAAAGAATTCAGCACTGAACATGGCCTGCCCTCTGTGGGACTGTGATACCATGGTAACGTGGAAGGGGTGAACAAGTAGCCTCGTTGGATTTCAGCTGCCCGACTACGAACAAGTTCTCCTTAATACAAGAATTTTTACATCATAACTGCACATGCGCTTGACAGTATGTTTTTAACAGTTACACTTACTATACAGTATTTGACATATCTGGTAAGATCAACAGTGCACATTTTAAGATATTCCACATTTTATAAAAGGAAAAATTCAATGTAATTAGAACAAAGAAACTATGAACAGGGATGTCGCTGGAGGGAAACGGACTCTTATGCCAACTGTACAGTGCATTTCTGAGCAGAGGTAACATCTCACTTTGTTCAACGCAAGGTGCAATGGAGATCAGGTACACTTCAAAGGCTGAGGATTCAAATGAAGGTAGTTTAACACCTACTCACACACACATGCACGATTCCTGCAGCAGTGAACGTCAACAAGTTGAAATACATTCCTTGTTTGAAGCACCATTAAACAAAGACAAATTTCTAGCAATGTCTCAAGATTAAAGAAAAGAGGGTCAGGGCAACACAGGTTTCGCATCTGAAAAGGGTCCACGTGAATTAGAGATCGAGATTCAGAAACAGACAGAAGTCTTTATTGCTATATGTGCCATAAAAAGCAAGTCCTCACCTCTGCCTATGAACAACCCATGTTGAATCCCCTCACGGAGTGACATTAAAGCACATGTAAAATCAAAGGCTTTAAACCTAAGTTCTAAACTATCGGCACTTTTCAAGGGCAGGCTTGCTGTCCTCTCATGCTGGCCGCTAAGATCCACACCACCAGAACTCTGCTTTCTCACCTCACCTAGATTAGGAGTGCTCTGGGCAGTCACACCCACAACAGATGCGTATGGGGATCACACGTCCATAGAACCAAGAAAAGAATGTAAACTATGAACAGGAAGGAAACCTAAGGCAAACCTACTGCAATAAGAAGAAAGTTAAAGTACTTCTGAGGTTAAATACTCACAAGTGTTTTGTATAAATAGTCTTTAAAACATAACCCCCAACATATTTACCTTTAAGTCAAGGAAGTCCAGTAAAAATGACTGTATACATGCTGCGTAACCTACAGACTGACTCGGAGCGCGGAGGGGATAGGACAAGCGCAGCCCAGCCTGCTGCAGGGCAATTCAAGAGGCTGGACAGGGCACCAGACCGAGCTGCCTGGTTCCTAGTTCTCAAGCCTGCCCGAGGTTAATTCATGTGTCCTTCATCTATCCCATGTCAGTGTCTGCAGACAGCCTGCCCACCAGCTGTACTCCTGCCAGTGCTTTCAGGTGGCCAACAGTGGCAACCAAGTCATGGGGTTCACTCACTGCTTACCTAATTCTCCTCCACAGAACGACCATCAAACCCTTCTGCTACACATACGGATGGCAGGGACTAGGTGAGCTCCCAGGGAGCTGCAAAGCCATGCATGCCATCAGGGTGTGCAGAACAACAGGTGGTGGATCCCATCCCATACGGCTTCACACTGATCAGCACAGTATGTCACAAACATGATAGAAACAGGACTTCTTCCTGGAAGGAGCCACCTACATGATTCCTGTAAGGAGTGACAACATTACTGTATTTCTCACAACAGGCTGTATTTCTCACCTGCTGCTTTTAATGCTGAGGGCTCTGTCCCACAAACATTAATGCATATGCATAGCTTAGATCATGCAAGTATTCTCACTGGTGGAATAAGGAACGACTTGCACAAATACAGTGATGCACACACAAGTGCTTTCAGAATTCAGGACTAAGATGAGTGAGTGACCTTACATAAACCTCGAGCTTGGGTTCAAACCATAGAAGAAAATAAAAATGGGCAATTTACACAGCCTATTTACATTTACACTTCTTTAAGAAGCGATTCTGACACATATACTTTAAGCAGGTCGTTTAAAAAAAAAAAAAAAAACAGTACAAATGTAGAAGAATGGTACCAGTTGTCTGGTCTCCCACCAGGGCAGTTCTGACCACATTGCTCCCAACACCTGCCAGAGGAAAGAAAATGCCCTAGGTAAACCTGGTGCTGAGGATTGCTGGAGGAATGTGCTGATGAACACAGCAGCTCTGACAGCTGTCCTGAAACCCAGAAAGCAAAGTGTCAGGGAACAAAAAAGCCTATGGAGCTCGATGCATGAGAACTGGGTAGGGCTGGGACAGCTGAGACAATTTGTGCGTGCACTTTCAGCCTTATACTCCGGAATACCATGATCCTTCATCAGACAAAGTATTTTGTCCTCGATAACCCTTGAAAAGAAAGTCAGGTGTGATGCTTTCTTGGTGAAGGGCAGAGCAAAGTTTTCTCCTCTTAATATTCAGTTACCAGAGCCAGCTCTGGTGTCAGGTTAACAGTGATGTTCTTATACAAGGCGTCATATGTGACATTAGGAAAGTAGTTCAAATTACTGAGGCCATCCAGAGCTTGCCTTTCTTTGGACTTCCTCAGCAAGGCGTACCTGTTCAGAGAGAAGCAGAGGCCCATGGAACACTGGCAGATCACCATCTGTACATTCCTGGCACGCAGGCATCCCCAGCATCACCAAATTACACAAAATTCTGAAGTTTAATACAGATGCTGTTTGCTCCCCATCTTGAAGTTCTTGCCCAAAGCCTCCCTGGGCTCAGGGAAGGCTCCTGCTCAGGGCCGGACAAAGCATTCCAGAGAAAAGCAGTGATGGTGATGAAGCCTTCTCCATTTTTAGGAGACTGGATCTTGCACAAAAGCAGAACTAATGGTGTTAGTCTGAGTGGTGAGAAAGGAGGTAGTTAAATGAGATGTATTGTGGGGAAGGAAACTGCAGCTGCACAAGAGCAGCCTCAACCATATTTAGGGGCAGCATGATTTAAAAAGAAAAGAGCAGCAGCAGCCTGATGGCGGGACAGGACCCAGCTTCCTCCCTGCAGCACAGCTGTGTTGACACCTGGCTGCACCCAGGGCAAAGGGAAGTCAAGGAGAGTTGGGGCAGGAAAGGTACTAAGGAACAGATGCACCACAAAGAAGAGGAAGGCTCTGGGTCACAGCAAAGGAGGATGCACCTAGGCTAGCTTCAAAGAGCTCATGGAATCAGGACACTGTCAGGAAATGGCAGTATAATAAATGCTTCCCTTCCCTGGGAAAGTGGTCAGGTCACTCTGCTTAGGTGGGAAACAGTACGGCAGAAAGCAGCAAGGGCAGCCTTCACAGGAGCTGCAGGCACACTAGGATCCCTTGCCTTCACATTAATGTGCTGGAGCAGTCTCACCAGTGCTGTCTCTCTTGTCTCGTTCACAGCTTACAGCTGTTACTGCCCTGTAGCAGCTGCCGGGAGCCTTGTACATGCTATAAACTTTATGAAGGTCTCAGGTTCCTTAAAAAAAAAAAATTATAAAAATCACTTGCCTTCCTAGGAACTGCACTTCTCCTCGATGATGGTGCGGAATTGATTTGTATTTCCCTGTGTCTCCTTCAGGTCGAGTCACTGAATAGCCTGCATACTGCACTCTGCATTGGAAAGGAGAAGTCTACTGTTGCACGTGCTGTACTGCTGACACTTGCCGGCACAATCAGTGCACTCACGGCTTCTACAGGAGCTTTGTCTTTACACCAGGCAGATAAGCTCAAACCCCCCACCATTACCTAGGCTGTGCCAATCTCAGCACCTCAAGGTGCCTGAAGATCAGCTGGGAACTGTTTGACATCACCACCATGGGATGCTGCACACAAATATTATTATTTCACAGCCATCCTTCGCCAGCTTGCTTTATATCTGTAGTCCACAGTGCCACCCACCTGGATCCATGTCGCCTTCACCCAGGCTGGCTCTGCCCAGCCCAGGTGAGCACAGCACAGCAAGGGACACAAGAATGCTGTGGGTCTGAGGCTGCTCCTAGCACCATGCTCAGAAATTTGAGTTCGTGAAATTTCTGTGCTCCAAGCACAGCATGCTGCACAGAGCCCTGCTGCTACCCCATTACAAGGATGCAGGACACAGGCAGAGTCATGTCATACCTGTTCCATAAGTCGTCATCCTCGCCGCCCCAGCCCCAGAAGGCATTGGGAAAACCATTGATCTTCCAGAACTGCTCAACAGTCAGGCCACTCACTCCGCCGAAGAACTCATTATAGGGCAGCCTGAGCAGAAGAGAGAGGTCAGGAGCAAGGCATCAGCCACCACACAGCCCCTGGCAGAGCTATGAGAATACCCTCCTCCATTCTCCTTTCAATGTTTTACTTTGCACTCTTGCCTTTGATAAGAAAATCTAACACTTGCTCCTTATCTATTATTGCAGTGCAGAGAAAGAACAGTGCTTACAGGTACATGTACTTGTCCAACTTGGCTGCAAAGTGTCTCGGCATCTGTCCACACCCGTAATAGTTGCGGTCGTTTTCTGGTATGTGGTCCACATCGTGGAAGATGAGACAGTCCCAGTCCAGGTCCTTCATCGCTTCCCGAAAGCCAACATTGAAGAGCATGGCACGGTTGAAGGGCTGAGTACCAGCCTAGGGGAGAACAGAGCAGATGCACCTTCAAAGGGAGCCCCATGCCATGCAGGGGCATTCCCACACTGATTGAGGGAGCTGAAGAGCAGTCTGTTCCCCAGTCTGCTGCTCAGAAGGAAGAGATATACTTGAACAGACAGATTAGTGGGATTAACTGAACAGTACATACCAGGAGTGTACAACAGCAAAAATAGAGATGTGAGAATTATTAGTCAGATACACAAAACAAACAATTTTGATCAAACTTTACTGGCTACTGCTAAGAAAAGCAAGGACAACTAAATATGAAGGTCTACAGGGTGGATGAAGTCAGACAGCTCTTCCAACAGGTTCATATACACATAAATCTAAAGCCTGATGCTCTGCATTGGTGGAAGCCTTCCAGAGATCACATGAACTAGAGCTGTGCACATCCCTGTGCCCAGGAGATTCTCCCTGGGGCTGCTGCAAATACACACTAAGGTAATGTAGCACAGCGGAACCTGGAAAGACCTGCTTCAAAGATGTCTTAAAAGTAATGATCTCCTCCAATGTAGTATTTTAAAGCAGACATTCAGATTTCTTGATTTTTTTAGATTAAAAGCAGACATTTTGGGGCAACCTATTTGCCAATTTTAAGCAAGATGGGACACTTTAAATATTGCAGCATTAACACCAGAGGCTCAGAAATTTGGATGCCATGATCTGGTAGGGAGCCCCTCAGGACACTCAGCAGAGCTGTGCTGGCAGGCTGCTGCTGCTGCACTGACACCAGAGCATGGTCACCTGTGCTGCCCATCATGACCACTTACTTGTTCCACGACATAAAATGCAAACTGTAAACGTTGACGCTGCAGCATTGGAATAAGGTGCCTGAAAAGGACTGGAAGATGCTCATAGCGATTGCGGAATGGGATCAAGATCGCCACCTGAGGAAGAAAAAAGAAGAAAGCTCACACTGCAACCTGAGAGCAGCTCCCTGCAGATCCCAATCCAGGCAGATGTCTGCTAGCACAGCATCAGTGCTGCTCTTCCCTGTATCAATGCATTGGCTCCCATGTAGGGCTGGGCAGCCTGAATCCCTTACCACCCCCACATCAGGGCTCTGGTATTCACTTCTTGGGGAATTTTTGCTGATCCTGTGATGCTTGCAGCCCCAATTCCTGCGCCTCTACCCAGCAGGGAAGAGGCAGCAGTGGGACAGCTACAATGCGCTGTGCCACCCCTCTGGGTGGAGTCCTTGTACATGTCACCTCTCCTCCCCAGGGAAACTCCTTCTCACACAGGACAGGAACAAGATGGATGCTCCTCAGCATCCAAATTCTGGGAACCAGATAGCAAGTTCCTTGCAGCCCCTTTATAGCCCCTGCAGAAATCCAAAGCTGACTCATGAGTCATTAACACAGCTCTCATCAGCAGCATTTCTTCTGCAGCTGCTGCAGTCCCACCTCCCAAGGATCCTCATTCACACCACTGTGCAGCACATTGGATTCCCAGTACCCCATTGCCCTGAGATGCTCCTCATCACCCACTCACCTTCCAGCGAGGCAGGCAGTCGCTCGGCTTCCAGTGGCCTCCCAGCTTGATGGAAGGGTCTTTGGAGAAGAACTGGTGGATGTCCTCCATCGTAATTTCACTCATATTTACATCAATGGCGCCCTCTGGGGAGGTGGCAGGAGGAAGGGGGGTCAGGAGCCATGTGGTGCCTGTCTGGCCCTGCCCTCTCCTCAGCACCAAGCACAGGTGGCTTCTTCTGTCCCCAAATGCTAAGGACAACTAAAGAGCCATTTTCCCCTTTTCAGAAACATCTAACTCATGAATGCTAACTTTCAAATGAATATTAGCTATGCAGGAGCATCGCTCCTGGCTGCACCCTGCAGCCTGTGCCCAGTTTGGGGTTATGGAGCTGGAAAAGGGCTGCCCAGCTTTCTAACTGCCTAGCAGCACACAGTTCCCCCTTTATTCATGTTTACCAAGTAGTAGGAAAGCTTCAGGAGGGAAACAGGCCTCCAATGAAGCAGGAATTAATATGTACAAATAAAGGGTAAACAAACACTTCCCAGGAGGGGAGAACTCAGAACAGTGCTGTCATTCATCCCTGGTGCACTGTGGAAGAGGTAGGACAGGGTTGAGCCAGGGTGCTACAGGAGTGCCATAGTATGCTGTGTCACGGTAGGAAAGGGGGATGGAGCTGCCGGGAGCGTCGAGTACTCACTCATAGAAGGGAGCCTCTCAGGACAGGTGTGGTTGGGGAAGTAGGTAAAATCTTCAGGAAGAAAAGTTGTAGCTTGCAAAAAGGTTTCACTGTGATTCAGGTCAAGAGGATAATCTGGGGAAGCAGGGGGAAAAAAAGGGAAAAAAAGAAAAAGTCTACACCTGAGCTGCGGATCCCCGATTTGCCTGGCTGCCATGAGCAAACTCCAACACCTCAGCACGTCTCCAGTGTCATGGGGGTGTCCTCATTAGGCACAAGTCCTTGATTTAGCACCATGATCCAGTGCCACAGGAGCAGCCCCAGTCCCTTGGGTGCGGCCGCACCACAGAAACTGTCAGCTTCCTAATAGGACTGCTGCCCTCAGGCACCACCAAGAGGTCATGGCAAAGAAGTGCAGTGAAGGAGGGGCTCAGGTGCACAGGGCCAGCGTGGAGCCAGATGCAGCTCACAAGGGTACATGCTGGGCCTCTACACCCCACTGGACTACAGCCAATTTCTCCAGCACTTCCTCTGCTTCCTTTCACCTTCTGCATCAAAGTCACTGAACTGCTGCACCTCCAGCTGCTTTTACATCCTTGCACAGCTATGAAATTCTGCTTTCTACATTTACCCACTCATCAGCTTTGCATATGTAGCTTCAGCCAACCACAACCTATATTTTCAGCACTAGAGAAGTTTCCTTTCTGTAGTAATGAATCAGCTGCTATGGGAGGATGCTGCCTCTCCACTTCCTCAGCCCTCACGTAGGACTTAGTCCCTGCAGCAACCATCTCATCCCAAGCAGCCCCACACCCCAAGCCCACTGGGACACCAAGGGCCCATCACCTCCAAGTCTGGCCCTCTCTTCCCTAATATTAGTGATACTGCTCTAGATTTTAAGAACAAGAGTCTCATTACGTTCATATTGCCAGAACATGCTCTCAATGCTTGGTTTCACTGGTAGAGTGAAACTCAGCTCTCCTTTCTTGTACAGAGTGCTGCCTCCTTTTGCTGGAGGAGCACAGACAAGATGCACCTAGCTCACTTGCACAGAAAATGTATTAATGTATCTACTATCAAATGCTTAAAAAGTCATAAATTACTTCCTTATTTTAACAACGGAAGAAAAAACAGCAAAGCATGAATATAGCAGGCAAGACAGAAGCACTTTGTACTTGCGGCAGACTACCCTGTGCTTTGTCACCTTGCCATTCAGGGTCAAACCCCACATTTAATCCATCTGCCTAGAAATTAAAGCTTCAGAGGCTGGAGGGCACACACATCCTCAAGCCAGCTCTGTGCAGAGATGCTGCCTTTCACTGCCTCACCGGGGATGCTCAAAAAGCATTAATAGCCTCCTGCCCACTAGGGTAACCAGGGAGGAGCCATAGAGTCTCCTCATGCCCTGCAGCCTCTTCTGGTTCCTGCTGGCTGATTTCCCAGGTGGCCTGCACACATGGCTTGGGACCCCAGCTCTTGCACAGTGAGGGGAAGATGTACATCACTGGATCTGCAGCATGCCCACAGAGATCACGGCAAAGGCTCTGAAAACACTCAGTGAGGAAGATGCTGACCCAGTGTCAGTACTACTGTTGTGGTCACATGCCTGACAGATGCTGCCACCAGCACCCATCACCTGCTCTAACTTCTCAGCTGAGGGAAGCTCACCCAAGGCTAGCGTACAGCAGAGCAGAGCAGGCAGGCTGTCCATTCAGGTCTGAAGAGCTGATGTCTGGGCACAGCCAGTTCTTTCGGCAGCAGCATTTCATGGCCCACTTCATAGAGTTGATGGCCAACTTCGGAGGGCTCATACCCCTTGAAAGCCCAGCCAGAGATTCCCATCACCAAAGCACCCAGCCTTCTCCTCTTTGAGTTCACAGCAAGCTTTTTCCTCACCAATCATCTGCTTCAGCTGACATTCTCAGCCCCAAACAGCCCAGGATGGGCAGGAGGGACACAGCACTGGTGTATTCCTAAACTAGGAAGCCATCCTGCCCTTCAAAGCTCCCCTAGTGACACGCTGCAGACTCATGCTGCTGCTCAGGACACGGAGCCAGCAGCAACATGACTGCAGGTGACGTGTGGGTGCCAAGAGTACATGCTCAGTGTCACACTCGCTAGCCTCAGCTCCAGAGCAATGCTTCATGCCATGTCATACACAAACAGTACACTTATGTTTTCGCTGCACTACATTTACAGCAACACTTGGAAGCCTTTCGTTAACCGTATGCTAGGGGTGGGAATGGCCTGGGAGCCAATACTGCCTCTTAGATCCCAGCACTCTATCCATAGCACGATATAGGACTGTGGCAAATCTCCAGCTAAGTCACTGCAGCTCACCCTGCATAGGAAGAATGAAGCTGATGAGCACAGGCTCCTCCACATGTGCAATGCCAAGGCTCTGCAAGCATGTGTGAGCCCAAAAGTTTTTTTTTGTTTGTTTGTTTTTCCTTAAATCTGAAACCCCATCATAGAATTATAGAATGGTTTGGGTTGGAAAGGACCTTTAAAGACCACCTAGTTCCAATCCCCTGCTATAAGCACTGAGTTTAAGTGTTTATCCTTACAGCGATTGACTCTAACAAGCAGAGGTGCTTGGAAAGCAAAGAGGCTTTCAACTCAACATCCACTCATTTGAGACCTAACAAAATTTCTACCCTTTGTTTAAGTGAAACATTGGAACTTATATACATAAATACACACACGTACAAAGAAAACAGTCAAAATTCCCACCCTGCATTTACCAACATAAATTACTTCCTTCCCAGTTAAGTTCAACCTGATTTCCAATGGAAATGAAAGCTTTAATTAGAACAATAATTGTTAAAGATATACCTGAGTCATTCACACTGCTGTTCCTCTTGGCATAGGCACTGCGGACCACCTGCTCATACACCTGAGCTCCTATTGTTCTCATGTTTTCACGAATCATGATGCCTTGGGCTTGCATCATGAAGAGGTAGGTGTTCACTGCAAGAAAAACAAACAAACATGTATTTCCATGAGCATGACCTGTTGCAAGCAAAAGAAACACAAAGCTTCTGGATATATTCCTGGTGCCCTGAAGTTCCCTGCTACTGGCACACCCCTAGGCCATGCATGCCAGGGTGACCATGGTGGTCATGGCGTGGGCAGAAGGCATTTGCAGACAGCTGATGAGTTGTCCCAGCAGACTGGTTGCCATTGGTGTCAGAGGTTGAACAGTGCCTTCTGCTGTGTACGGACAGACATTTAATTAGGAAATGAGCCAGGCTGGTGCCTCAAAACAGAGCATGTAACTATGTCTCCTCTTGCTGTCTTCAACCCTCCTTCTGCCCATGTCCAATACAGTATGTTTCCCCATGTGGAAACATCTGGCTCCATAGCTTAGGTGCTTTTTCACCAGCCTGCTGCAGCTCACTCCAGCACACCATCACCACAGTACTAAAGGGCCAGCTGCAGGAAGGGCTTGTTTAGTGCTTCTTTCCAACCACTCCTGGCCAATCAATTGCCCTTCAAATGTGCCAGTGACGGAGGTCATAGGAGCGTATAATGCAAATGCAAAAAAATCCAAAAGGATAAATTTGCCTCAGAGTTTGTCAGAGTGCATTCCCCAGCAGTTAGCCTCTTCCTGCCCATGGGATGGGTGACACCAACACAGCAGTGAGCAGGAGCTGACCCCCCTGCACTGAACCTCCAGAGAGAGAAGCAGCACAAGGATCAGCAAGGCACAGCTCCACCTTGGCCATAAACAGCAAGGATTCGAGACTTGCCATTTCCCTATCCAAAACCCCAAAGGCAAATCACAAGACAGAGCGCCACCTCTCCCTGTTTGCTCAGGCAGCCATGGCTGTAGCTGCTGGAGATGCATACCAGCACCAGGCTGAGATAACAGCAGCAGGGCCCCACCAGGTTTGCACTTTCCAGCTTATGCAGGGCTGGAGTCAGTGCAAGGGACAACTTCCTGATGCAGAATAAATCATTTAGTTTTCAATTCCATTATGCCTTCTACTCACTGGATAAAGTGGAATCAGGTTTGGTGAAGCGTGAAAGAATGAAAGAGACACAAATCAGTATCCAATCGCCACTTAATTTAAGGAGCAGGGATGCTTGTCCAGCACTGAATGCAGTGTTTGTTTTCCCTGTTCCCTAACAGGGAAGATGCAGCATGGCCACACAAGAGCCACATGACATGACTTGCTTATTCTGACTTTAATGAAATTGCAGTGGGAATCCTTAACTGACAGTCACAGCCATTACCATCCCCAGGAGAGCTCAAGTGAAAACAAGCCCAGCTTTGTTCCAGGCAGCACTGCCTTCTCCCATGTTAACTGCTTTGCTAAGATCTTGGGGGGGGGGGGGGGGGGAGGTACCTGGCCATGCAGCAAGCAAAGACCCCCAGGTCCCCACTGCCTCAGCTGATGTCATGGACCCCATGCCATGACCCAGTGCCATTACACATGCACATTTCTATGTCCCAGGAAGTCACATTTAAACTGTAAAATTTATAACATTTCACTCCTTATACCTGCACAGTGCCCAAATCAGCTCGGTGCAGCTGCCAGGACTGTACTCAAACCCACATACGCCCTCACTTCCCTTGGCTTTTGATGAGCACTGGGGACAGGCTGTAATTGCATTGTGCACAATCCAGCTGCCTCCAAGGCCTGAGTCACAGTGCCACCAGCATTGCCATCGTTGGCTGTGACCATGGCCCCTGTTCTGGGAGCAATGTGCATGGCTGATCCAGGGTTCAGCCAGAAAACAATTTTCTGCATTGCGAGATATGGCTAATACAATCACATCAGATCACGTGGGTTCTCCCTTTATTCAATTTGAACACACAGCACTTCAGAGCATATCCGCAGTGTTAGCAGGCTGGCTACATCATGAACAGCTGCACAAGGACAGGAGGGGATCTCAACCACCATCAGGTCAGAAAGGGGCGGGTTTTTTTCCAACGCATTTCCAGAAGACCCTCACTATACACATAGGAAAAAAAGCAAAATTCAAAAATCTTTGCCCAAGTGATTGAGCTAAGATTATTCCCTTTAGTTTAAGGGACAAGCCAATCCTGCTTGGATGACACATGAGAACACAGCACCAGGCTCACAGCAGCACCCAGAGAACTCCAGCCTCCAACCCACACCACATTGAGCATAGATAGGGGGTGGGGGAGAAAAACAGGGCTCAACAACACTGGGACAGCAAGTTGGATCAGAGAAGTCAAGTCCAATTACAGAAATAAGCACTGAAGACTTCCTCTAATCATTTCTTAGCTGGTATTTTCAGGGCAATTCTAATTAAGAATTGCTGGCTCTCCCACGGAAAATTAATTTCAATGTGATAATACATATGAGAAAAGACAGCAGAAGAATTTCCAGCACAGCAGTTTGTTTGGGAGAGTGCTGAGCATGACCCACACCAGCAGCCAGCATGAGAGGGGCTCAGACCCAATGCATCCTGCTCCTGACCCCAACAGGACCAGACTGGCCTTGAGCCAGACTGGCTCAAGATCAGCAAGATGCCAGGAAGATGGCACTGCGCCCTACCAGTGGTATGAGCACCCAGTTAAGTAGCCAGGCTTTGAGGAAGAAGGAGTGCACCTGTCTCCATAAGGAGATTTACAGTTTTCTGTCTCACTATCAGCACCAAGGGGTTGCTCAGGGGGTCCTTTTCCTCTAGGTGTGACAAAGAATACAGACAACCTGAACCCTGCCCTGCAAGCAGATGCTGGAACAACAAAGCAATAAACCCTAACCACACACACAGTTCATCTGATGCCAGCAAAGCACATGAAGCACTGGGTTCATACAGCATGCAATGCTGTATATAGACTGAAGGGAAAATCTGGGAAGTCCCAGGGTACTATCAGGAAGCTCTGCCAGCAGATCCCAACCCAGCCCCATCAGCAACACAAAGCAGATTTCTAACCACATTCACCTTAGGCTCAGCCTCCAAGGAAAAGACAGTTAAAATAGACTGAACCTGTAAACATGTTAATGAGGAAGATGGGCAGCATAGCATCCCACAGATAACACATCAGGATACCTAAGGTTCCATTAGCCTTCCCATGCAGCAGCACCATATTCCCCAGATGTATACGTTGCCAGAACAATTAAATAA
Source organism: Oreortyx pictus (assembly GCA_036925125.1). Classification (NCBI taxonomy): domain Eukaryota; kingdom Metazoa; phylum Chordata; class Aves; order Galliformes; family Odontophoridae; genus Oreortyx; species Oreortyx pictus. Next base: position 53,336 of record JAUPFR010000018.1, read on the forward strand.
GAGGTTCTGATTAGTTTTGTGTAACTTAATATTAATGCCAACACTGCTACTTATGTCTTTGCCTACAAATAGCACAGGAATAATTTATTTGATATGTTAAATGGCCTAAGAATTAGCAGTACAGCAGCACTGAGCTGCTAATTACAGAGAAGCATTCCCCACTTGGCTGGTTACCAGCCCTCACATGCACCAGGCAAGGGGGAAGATCAGAGACTGGAGTAGTGTTTGACCCAACTGTTGGGTGTCTGCATCTTGAAGTGGTAAGGAAAAATTTGAAAACCTGTGGATCATGGGGAAGCCACGTTATTCTAACAGTCCCCAGGTTCTTAATTTAGGCATTAAGAGGGCAGTGTATCAGTAAAGCCCCAGCAGCACCCCCACAGCTGCTCTGGTGCACTCCAAACACCCCTGTGCTGACCTCACCACACCACGACACCACGCGAGCATCAGCAGCTTACCAAACACAGGCAGCCTGGCACTTGTTACTTGGGAACTTAGCAGACAAAGCAAGGGGAATTCCTGTGTCCCACGCATCTTCCCCAAGAGGCAGGAATCACAACACGTAGAGTAATGCAGGATAGGGGAGACAGAGGGAGAGCTTCAGTGAGAAAGCAGAAATTACACAAACAACTGGACAAGCAGCCAGGTCCTGCCCTGATGCTGCTGAGAGCTCTCTGCTTCCCCAGCCACGGGAACTGTCTGCAGGAGAGGGGAAACCTCACTGCAGGCACTGCCCCATGCAAAGTCACAGTATTGGACACGCTGGGAAGGAAGGGGGGAAGGTTTTGTTCACTGCCTGCTCCTTGCATAGGAGCATTGGGCCCACTCCTTGTTGACAGTGGGGCTGCCTGTACCAAACAGCTGGCCCAGATTTTCTAAGGACACTGATAACCTAAGGCATTTATTAGCTTATCATGAATTATGTAGCCTTGGAATACCAAACATGTTTGACAATGTTTCAGAGAATGACCTCTTTAGAAGTACTTAATCCTGCTACCCATTAACTTACTGAACACTCAGAGCCACCCCACTGTATGCGTGGCCCCTGTGATACTTTCCTGGCTATCAGCAGGGTGCAAGACATGTGAGTCAGTATGGGGAGCCCTGACTAGGAGAGAAGGAAAAACAACCTTCCCTCCTTTGCCCCATGCCACATACTTGTCACACATTCCTAATAAGGATCAAAAATCTGTAGCCCATTCCTGCGCTGCCCCCCAATAGTGCCCTAACACCCAAGAACATCACACTCACCAGCAGCAGTGCTGCCCACACAGTATCATGAGAAACCCCAAAACTTTAGCCCAGCAGCAATAGGAATTAAGTGTTTCAGCATCAGAAACCATAGTTATACCACCCTTCAGTGTTGTGAACAATGCTCTATAATGAAGTTATATATTAACCTCTGTTAAGCAGCAACAAGAAACTAAAAACTCAAGGAACACTTAGAAACTGAGAAGCAGGTGCTGTTGGGCTGACTTGATGGCTAGCAAGCCTGCTGAGGGCCTGGAAACAGCAAAGGAAGACTGAGCAATGCTTGCATGGAATTACAGATGCAAGACATGCAGCCTACTTGGGCTGGAAGAGAACCAGGAACACAGGCACTTGTGATGTGAGAACAGTGTGAGTCACCTCAAAACTAAAATAAACAGTATCTCCTTCCTCCACAGTAGCCATCAATTCACCTCCATGCTGGCTACTTTCTGCCTGTGGTCACATTTACCAAGCTGGAGCCAGGCACCTGCAGCTGCCTCCCTTCTGAAGAACAGCAGAATGAAAAGAGGTTACTGGAATATGCATATATGCTACTGGGGTGAGTTCTTTTAGTAGGAGGGAAGATTATTTGAATAGTTAGTATATTGTAAATAGTTTGCTTAACACAGCTGGGAGACCTCTTCCCATGGTAAAGGCAGCATACACCTGCTCACAGCAGTGATCGCATGCACAGGTACAAAGCAGCCAAGAGCACTAACACACCTCCTGCAACAACAACAAAAAGGTAACCTTGCAAGGTTACCCTTCCCCTGCTGGTTCAGGGTGGCCCTGCATGTGCAACAGTTTTCAACTGAGGATGAAAAAAAAAAATGACACTAAACACACATCTCTATCTGCTTGCATCAATAATTCCATCCCTCCCAGCCTGCGCAGAAACAAATGTACGGCAGGCTTGATGCTAGCACTGCATCCAGCACCGTGCTACTGCCAGCAACAAGGGCATGCTGCCGGTGAAAGCACTGAAGAATGTTATCTGCCACAGGGACACAGCAAGCTCATAACAAGTATCAGCTGCTTGTGTAGAAGGTGGAAGCCTGCGCGTCAGCAGTCTGCAAGCATGGAGCTTCACATATGGAAAACAATTTCAAACTCAGACTGCAAAAAAAAAGAAAAAAAAAAAATTCCTTCCCCGAAGTTTGTGATGACACTGAACAATCATCATCTCTATGCCCCTGCACCCCTATCACTGAGAGCTTTTCCTGTCTGATTTCACACTTGGTCAGTGCTGTCTGACACGTGCCTGCTGACCTACTGGGTTTCTGAAAAAGAAGCCACAGGGCCATAGACATATGATGATCTTTCTCAATAGCTGGTCTCCAGACCAACACGTTCAAGAGCTTTGATCCATTTCAAATAAGCAGTGAGCTTAGCCCTTCATTAAACATGTAGCATAATCCACCAAATCTCATTAGCCAAGAAGCTCAAGGCTTGTCTCACTAGCTGCGGGTGGCATTCCATCCGTAAGCACAGCCCCACCAGCACCAAGCACAGGGCACAATGTTCACCCCTGCTGTTCTGGCACTGCCACATGAACTCAGGGCACAGAAATTCACAAGCTCCTTTTGTAAGGCTACCCCAAATAATGGGGTGGGGAGCAGCCCGGAGAGGTGAGTGCAGGTCAGTCAGTAAAGCCTAAAACCACAGTACTGCTCTGGCAGGAGATAACCACAGGGGAAGGAAGAAAAATAAATAAATCACAGCATAGTGTGGGCTAGGAGAGAACTGCTCCTGAAGGCACAGCATGTTTTTATTTGAGCCAACAGAAGGCAAACTACATGGTAAGCAGTACTGCTAGCACCTATCCCAGGTACTAGGCAGGTATGCGTGGCACACCCAGCAACAGAGCTGACCCCAGAACAGCAGCCACTGCTGAATACCTCAGATCCCTGGCTGCATCTGCTACTCCCAGGCTGTATGCAGCAGCAGCATGCTCAACTTACCCATGCAGACACATCATGAGGCTTCTGTCAGCACTGTTACCTTAAAAACCCCAGGTGTGGATCCTGGGGAAGTGCAAAGAATTAAAAAACAAACAAACAGGCTTGAGAACTTATGAGGAAGGGAAAAGTGGTTTTAGGCACAATCCTAAAGCACGATCTCAGGCAGGTTGAAAAAACAAAAAACAACTCCACAGGATTTCTAGAACAGAAAAAGTGGCATATATAGGAGATCTTCTTTAATCAAATGCTACACAGGAAGGCTCAGCAGAGAAAGTCTGTTCCTGAGCATGTGGTACACGCCAGTCACCAGCTGGTGCAATAGAAATCATCTTTTTGGTATTTGTATCCTTAACCAGACTTGGGAAAGGGCTGCCTGTAGAGTAACCGTGCATGATAAATGACATGCAGTTGAGCATTGCAGGGGCATTTCACTGCTTCAGATGCTTCTGCCATAACAATCTTCTCTGACTCAGCAGCCAAAAGGGATGCTGGGAAGGAAGCACCTTAAAAAAAAAAAAAAAAGTCATGCATTATTTATACGGACGCTGGCAGCAAGATACCAGTTGGAAAAACACTGAAGGGGAAAAACACAACTGCAGAATAACAGACAGAGCTGCATGTGTTGGGGCATTTCACACCACCCCAGCAGTGCGCTGCCGTCAGGCTGGTCGCTGTTGCCTGTACACACACTGCTAGGGCTGAAGCCAGCCTCTCTCCCCCAGCTCCATAAGACTGAGAGCTTGGGACAGGGACCTGATGCGCACAATTTCCTGCAGCCCCACATGAAGTACAGCAAACACAGCAAGTCTTGGACATAGCCCAGGCAAGCTGACACTTCGGTTTGGGGTTTACCTGCTCTGGCACGTGGTCCTTTTATCTACCTGCAGTTCACGCATCAGCTGCTGACTCCCAGAACCTTCTCTCATCTGTTTTCTGAGCCATCGACTCGCTCTGGCCAACCACTGGGATCTGCCACCAGCACCAAAACGGCAGCAGCGATGCAGGACAAGGGGTCCTGGTGCAACATACACAGCTGTGAGCATGACACCATGCTGCTCGTGCCCAGTGCCCCACTGATATCCCAGGCACCACGTGCGGGAGCACTGCAATGTTTCCCTGCTTTCAGCAGCCAGGTGAGGAAACAGTATCACGTTAATTCCTGCCTACACATTGCACTGCAGTATTTGTTTTCCTGGTTTATTCTGCATATGCTTTGTTGATTTTTTTGGTTGTTTAAGAGCCAAGAGGCACCTTGCAAACATTAGCAACCATGCAGCTAGTTCCAAATCTTTGTGCAGGATGCAGCATACTCACAGCCACTGGTGAAAGAAGGCCCTGCACCCAAGGACTGCATGACCCTGAGGACAGATGCTGTGCCTGCAGCATAACCCACTAGTCCTTCACCGGCAGCACACCGTCAGGATTGAAGAGATCCTTCTGACTATTTGTTTTCTAATAGTTTTCAAATAAAACCGATCAATCAGCTTGCCATAAAACTCCCGAGGTATGTAAACAAGCTCAGGCTGGAGAACAGTGCCCACACCACAGCATGACAGCAGTGCAAAGGATTTTTTCCACCATGTTTGCTTTTTTCTGTTCACAAATGCGCAGAGACACTCTCCATGCATAAAAACTTCAGCCCTTACATCTCAGATATGGAAGGCAGATGGAGAGGAGAGTACACCTGTGCATGTATTGCACAGCATCAGCACAACAGCAAGCTCACTTTGCCAAGGAGGGATTCAGTCCCAAACCAGCACCACATGGTTGCAGCCCCACTCAGCCAAGTGCTTCCAGCCAAAGCACACTTAAAGCAGCCACTAAAACTCTACAGTCCCCCTGCAAACCTGGGGTTTGATGCTGGGGCTCAAACTAGGCTCTTGTACAGCCGCAGTGCTATTTACAGAGTTGCCACAACAACAGGTTTCTACAGCTGCTCTTCATACAAAGTACCCACAGTCACTACAAAACACAGCATGCCTACCACAGCTCACTTGTTCAGTATAGGTTTAAACAGCACCAGAAAGCCCTAGAAAACTCCTTTTGTAAGTGAACACAGGGCACTGCACTCTTCCTGTCACTCCTGCCACGAGCCTGAGCCCACAAGGACACTTTCCGCAGTTCCTGGGCCCAGCCAACCCCCAGATGGGATATCCTGGCCCTGGAGACACTCCCCTGCCAGGCACTCACAGCACCCCCCAGATTTCTGGTCTACCTTTCCTAGCAAAATAATAGTAGCTCTGAAGCAATGCTAAACACCCTGACATTTTTTTTGAAGTGCTAGATTTAACAATCACAATTTAACATTCTCTGTGAAACACATCAGAAAACACATCTCCAAGATTTTATTTTTTAAGGGGCGAGAGCCTCAAAACACTTATTAACCACACTAATACACAGATGCTCACAGCGCAGTCAGACAGAAACACAGTCAGAACAATCCAAACGCAAAGAAGGGAAAGCTAACGTGGAAATCAACCTCACAAAAATAACCCAGCACAGCTTTATGTCATAGTAAACACATTCTATTGTAATAATGGAGCTTTAAAAACAAAACTGATGAAAAAGAGGTTTCCTTGCTCTGTGGAGTTTTCCTCCTGGGTTTGCAGTCTTGGTGCTGCTACAGTGGGGTTCTGCAGAGCTGATTCCACAGGGTACCCCTTGAGGCCCCCATGAGTTCAGTGCAAGCAAAGACCTTATACACCACGTGGATATTAAAAGACACCAACACTGACAGCACTGAAGCAGGGACAAGTGGGGGACGCATAGGTCCCTGCAGCATCAACTCCATTCCCCAGGGGAACACAACATCCTGGCAGAATTAATGCACTTCAGGAGCCCACCTGAACCAGCTCAGGACACAGTGCAGCAGGACCGGAGCCCTCCTCCCCACCCTAAAGCCACCTGAAGTGACTTGGAGCCTACCAGAACTTTGGCCGTATATGGTTTCCCAAGCTCACAAAGGTCAGGTTTCCTGGAAATCCAGGCAGGCAGCACTGATGCTTTTGCTTTAAGAGTTGGTCCACTGCATATCACTGATGTTCTGATGCAATTAATTCACAGGAATTAACCTAGAAGGCTTTGTGACTTCCATGAGTCATGCTCATGGAGACCATCCACTGAAATGTGAACACACCTGTCAAATTTGTGTTTTCCCTACAGTTGCAACACAGAGAAAGATATCGGAAAAATAACTCAAACCAGAAGCACCTGACAGACAACATGAACTACTACTGCCTCCACTGCCTCAAGTGTTTAACAGCTAAAAAAATAAAAAATAAACTAGTAACTCACCTGCTCCAGAATGACCTTGCCATTCCTCACCCATGACCTGCAAGCCATCAACAGGCTGAAGCTGTAACAGCCTCCTGGCTGCACGTGCATTTGGAAAAATCCTGTTCTGGGCATTACCAGTGATGAAACAGGGACTGTTCCCTCACACTGAATGAATGCAGGAGATGCTGAACCCTAGCATCAAGAATGGATGGAATTGGAGGGTGAGGGAGGCAACACCACCAGCACTCTCACAGCAACACATAGCCCTTCCCCATGCAGCAGAAGGAAAGCCAAGCAAGGAGTGGCCAGTTACCACAGCACAACCCTCACTTCCTCCCATTCTCAGCTGCCATGCCAAGCCCAGCATCACATGGCCCCTCCTGCTGCTGCAGAGCTCCAAGAGAAACACAAGAGCGAACAGAAATCAAACCCTTCCTCCAGCAGCTGCTGAGCCTGACCACACCTCCTTCTGCCACCATTTCCATGAAAAATGCATGTCAGGCAGAACAAGCAGCTCTCCGTCTTCATGTCACCACTGCAGATGTCCCTGCAGAGCCACTTGCCCAGCCCCAGGGACACACCTGCCATCACTCCTCCTTGCCCAAGGCAGACCCATGGCATTCTGCAGCCAGCCCATAGTCATGCTGGCTTCAAGAAATCAGCAGTAGCAAAATATTTAGCTACGCTCACACCTGGCACTACTATTCTGTGTGACAATTTGCCAGGACAATGCATGAAATAATCACCTTGGAGCAGTTAAGTGTAGTAGAGTTGTGTTTCCAACAAGGCTTAAGCAAGATGCACAGAAATGCTGTGGTTTTGCTCTCCATGGTGTCATGCTGCTGACCACCAAAGTGCAGTGCAAAGGAACAGCACTTAAAAGCAATGTGACTAACCATAAAAGATGTTCTTGCGTCACAGATTTAATCCAGGCCCAGTGCTGCTGACTGTGCCCTGTACAACAGTTCTGAAGCAATTCCTAATAAGCTTGGAGGAAGTAAAGCTCAACTGATTTACAGCTTGCTTACAAAGGTAACAATCTTTCACTTAATTTAAACTCTCTGGCAAGAAAGATACTTGTATTAGAAAGATTCTAATAAATAAATCAAAATAGAAGCTCCAAATTCTGAAGAAGGGAAAAATTAGATGCAACCATCTGTGTCTGAGACTGTGAAGGTCTCAGACCTTCCCCTTTCCAGGCATCTGGTGATTACCCGCAAAGGGTAATAAGGGCACGGTTTAAGAATTTCCTTCTGGTGATGTGAGAGTCACCAAGATGAAACAGAAGCACAAGCAACTTGGAAGACTATTACTACTTTCAGACACAAGACAGAATTTCCTTGCTTTCCCAGTTCCTGTTTTAAAAGCACAAAGCCAGCAAGGAAAGATACTTCCTATGGGTCACTGTGATGTGAAAAGCTATGACAGCCAGAGATTCTTGAAACACCAGCAGTCCTCTGACTGAATTCCGGGAACACAGGCTTCCAAAATTCAATTAAGGAGAAGCAGCTTCTAGAGGTGACACTTGTATGGCAGCCACCACTCACACCTGTGTGCACCCAACCCAGCCTCTGTGCTGCCCACAGAGTTACAGAGCAGGCTGATTAGTCAGATCTCATGGAAGCTTTACTTATTCCAAAGATTATTTCAGTGCAACTGCTCATAACTAAAACAAAGCCTGTTCCCAGCCTCATGTAGCTTACAGCCCTCTGCATCAGACAGGCTGCAGAACGAGGAGCATGTCCAAGCCCTCATGGGACACAGGCACAGCAGCAGCCCCTTGGCCACTGCATCTGGAACAGCCCTGCCAGGCCCTGGCCCTGAGCACAGCCTAGAGTAGAACAATTGGCGCCTCACAACGCTCACAATGGCCACGATGAGACAGACCCACATAATAACTCCATCTGCACCAGGAACTAAAGCTCACAGGTGCCAGGGCAATGCCATGTGGCAAAAAGGGACCTGGCTGCCTCTGTGCAAGCCACTCGGTGCCCAACGGCTTCCTAACAGGGTGTTGTAGGCCCAGAAACAAGGACACAAGTCATCGTGGTGCAGCTTGGAGGGGGAAATACTCAAGCATTTTATTTTTGTGCTGTGAAGAATGAGATGCTGAATGCTTAACACTGCATTGCTCTGTAAAATTCTGTGGTGACAAAAAAAATTCAACTTTGTAGGTGAAGCCTCATTTAGGGACATAAGCGAGGAGCCACCCCAGGCATCAAATAAGCCAGGGACACACAAACAGAAGTCCCAAGAACTCTAGGCTCCTACCAGATGTCAAGCATAGCTACTACCCACAGAGGTTGAGCTCTCCCACTTGTGCCCTCGATGGCTCCAAATAAAATTCTTCCTCATATTTCCATCATGCACAGTAAAGACCCAAGCAGTCAAGGGTAGTCCACTGTCCCTCAGCCTGGGGCACAGGACAGCACCAATTAGGGCCAACAGGAAGGTGACCCTGCTGGCAGATGAGCCAGGCTCTATCTACAGGGTACTAAGAGCCGTTTTCTTGCTTCCCCAGCCATCAAGCATGCCAGCTCCTCACCAATACGCTGAGACAGCACCCAGAAGTGCAACTGTCCCAGTTTTCTCCTGGCTCCGGGACCCAAGTGTTCCAACACAACAAACCTCAGCAGCTCCAAAGCATTTTCCCCCACATCATCCCCATTCAGAGCCTGCACCAGATGTTAAGGACACCTCTGCTCACTGCCAAGCTGACTGTGTCCTCAACACAGGGATACCGTGCACATCAGCCACAGCCACCGGCCTTCACCCAGCCCTAGGACAGGCCACCCTCAGCTGAAGGCCCTTCAGGTCCTCCTGCCCTTCCACAAACCAAGGGCTGCTGTTGGAGTACTTTTTTTCATCATCTTTAAACTTTGAACTGATTTAAGATGTCCTTTAAGGCTGGTTCAAAGTAGTACATGGCTTTCTCAGCTTCAGGTCCCTTTTATTTGGGCCGTTTTTGTTTTTTTTTTTTAAACTGAGGAGCAACCAAGAAATGGGATTAGTCACTTCTCAGCCTGTGTTGGGCTCTCTGCAGACAGCCAGCCTGTGGCTAAGGCCTCACACTATGACTGGCACTTCCCCTTTACATACCGTTTGCTCAATTTATTGAGGTCTGCAGCACTGTTGACATCTTATCAGGACAAACAGCTTTTCTTTCAAGTTCTCTCTGCTATACTGGCCTAAAATCAAAAGGCCTGCAAAAGAGGCAGGATGAAAAGTCCAGCTGCCCCAGGAACACTGGCCTTGGCTCTCCCAACTGAATGTTTCTGGCTGAAAGTTGGTGAGGAAACAAACAGGAACCAGATCTTCTGTCACCTGACAGGGAGACAGATGAGGCAGAACAGCACTAACATCCACATGGACCACCTTCGTATCTCTGCTTCATCTCTCAGTATCTCAGATGGTAAGAGCACGAGGTAGAATGTGACCATGCTAGCTATGATCCAAGTAGGCAAAAGCTCTGAGAAGACAGCTGGCTTTGCACCAATCTTACACCGTACAGCATCTCTAACATCTCCAGGACCACTGATCAACCAGAGAAGTATAAAGTAGATGAGACAATGTAACACCACAGTTCTCAGGAGAGATGTGTGCCCTGCACAAGACCATAGCTGATACAGGCAGCACTGGAAACACTGGACGCATCGAGGAGCACACAGAAGGGGCACATGTCAGTGCCTGTACAAGTATCCTCAATTGGATGCATGAGAGCCACTCAGCCACTCCAAGGTCAAGCTGCAAGTCAGCTGCCATCACAATAGGGCAGCAAGCCCTGGGCCACCAAGCCCAGGGCCCAAAACAGTGGCCCCACTCAGGTCATTCTGAGGACAAGCATCCCTGCTCGCAGGGCAGCAACACCCCACTCCGCTCTGCAAAAGGCTCCCAGAACCCAGGGGCACCAGTGGGACACGTTCGCTAAATAACCACCACGCAAGCCCCCTCGAGGAGTATGGCATGCACAATATCAATGACAGCTCAAGGAGAAAATCCCACTTGCAAGACTTTCATTTCTTTTGAAATAAAGATCCTTCCAAAAAGATCGTAACTAAAAGCTGAGTTGAAGGCCAAGCCGACCGCGAGCCTCGGCTCCTGGCAGAAACGCGATACACAGAGCAAACACAACAGTTGCTTTCCCAGGCACGAACAGCCCCGCCTCTCGCGGGCGGGCATAGCGCTGCGGGCAGTGCGCGCGGGGCTGCCCGCTTCGGTACGCAGCCGCTCCGTCCACCCTTGAAGTACTTTATACATAAAAATGTACTCGACTCTCGTCTTTCTGCTTTTCAAAAAAAAATTAAAAAAATAGAAAAGGTAGCGTTTTCTCCAGGTAGAGTTCTGATCGCAAACACTCCGACGTTTGACACACTGCCTCTTCCCAACTCCCCGGCGGGCTCGGGGCTATTATCCCAGCGCGGCTCGGACCGAGCTCCGTCCGCCAACCCCGGGCAAACAACCGCGGCCCGCACCTCCCGTGGGTCACAGAAACGGCCACGCGTGCCCACGGCGGAGGAACGAGCCCGCTCCCACGCACGCACCCAGCGCGATCCCAGGACAGCACCCCCCACCCCCACCCCCCACAACCCCGACCCCAATCTGGGCTCTTTCCAACGCCGACAGCGAGCGGGGTCACGTTGCCCGGCGCCGGAGCAACGCAGAGCGGGATACCAAGAGCACCGGGCCCCGCTCCGGGCCTCGAGGAATGCCGCGGCAGCCGTCCCGCATTACTCAGCATTTCGAACGGAGGGACGCGTGGGCTCCGCCACTTACCGATGCCCGGCGCCACATAGACGAAGTAGAGGAAGGAGGAGGAGAGCGAGAAAAGGAAGAGCGCGGCCAGCAGCGAGCGCCGGGGCAGCAGCCGCCAGGCGCCGCGGGGGCCGCGGGGCCACCGCATGGCCGATACGCCGCCGCCCTGCCGCTCACATGCGCCGAGGCCCGGCGGGAAGCGCCGCACCGCAACCGCTCCGAGCCGCCGCCCGCGCCCGGCGCCGCCGCATGAAGGAGACACGGCGACACGGGGCGGGGCGAGGAGCGGCTGCAGGCTCCGGCCCCCGCTGCAGAGTGCGCTGCTGGGAGGGCTCCTCGGATCAGGATGACGTGCGTCTCCCGCCCCTCGCTCGGTCCCCACCAATACCGTCCCCAGGGAAACGAAAGCGGCCCTGGGACGGCCGGTGGGATCCCGGCGACGCCTGGGTACGATGCTGGGGTGCTCAGTGGAGGCCTCGGAGTGCCAGAGCTGGCCTTGAGGGGTTTTGAGACGTGCGGTGATGGCTCCATAAAACCTGAGGTGGCATTTAAACACCTGGGCATGACCCTGGGAACCCACTGATGGCATCAGAATCCAGCAGTGGCCTTGCATGCCCAGCTATGCCTCTGGAACACCCAGCAATGGCCCCGTGATACCCAGTAACAGAGCCAGGGTACCCAGCAGGAGGAGAGTGAGGGCCGAACAGCCAACCCACCATCCTGCAGGGGTGGGCATGTGCCAGGTACTGTTCAGATAGTGCCACGGGAAGCAGCCTGGGAAGGGGTGATGGGCACAGATGGGCAGAAGGGAAGAGTGGGCAAAGTCAACGCGGTCAGCGCAGCAATCAGCAGTTAGCAGTGTGGTTTGTTCAAGAGTAATTAAGTACTTCTGCACCTATTTGTGGCACCTCTCACCACTGTTTGTAGGAGGAATTGGAAGGAGACACAGAGATGCCTGAAAATTAAAAAAGGAGAAAGAAGAGTTTCATTCCCATCAGGGGAGCCAGTAGAAGTGGCTGCCAGGGCCCAGCCCAGACCACAGCACTGACCGGACTGTGCTGCGTGGTGGAAGCTGTGACCATATTTGTCTCCACATCCTGGTCACGAGCCTCTCCCTGGCAGGAAACAGGGATTGCTTATCTGAACTTCTGACTTTCAGGCCCCACCACGATTGCCTGGCTGTAGGCTGTGCAGGCAGTGTAGGGACAGGCATTGGAACTGGGGACTCTGTAGGTGAGGCTGTGTCCTAAAGGGAAGGATTCACTTCCCTTTCATGTACAAAAGGCAAAGAAAGAAAGCATTTCCCACTTGAGATAAATGTGAGACAAATACCTCCATATTAGATTCATGGATTCACAGAGAAAGAAGTGGTTAAAGAAAGAAGATAGTAAAAATTAAATGGATTAGCAGGGGGAAAAACAAAAACAAAAAACAGAAATCTCCCTTTAAAAGGTGAGGTATTAATTTTCTTAATGTGACAAGGCTCAGAAGGATCCTGAAGACAGAGGATGCCCCAGAGATAGGAGCCTGAGGAGGTAAGCAGGGATTTCCCTGGAGAAGCTGCAGGAGCTGTATGAACAAGGAAACCTGCACTCCTTGTTTTCCAGAATTGCCACTCCAGCACCACCTTCACTGAAATAAATTAAGTCCTGAGCCTTGTTAATTGCTGGGAGCCCACAGTATTTCAGCAGGACCGTGTTGGTGAGTGCTTACTGAATCTGTTGTCTGCTGAACAGCTTTCATCCAGCTCTTAAAAGGATACCTTGAGTAAGGAAACGCAGGAAGATTTATTGGGCTGTTTTTTGATTTGTCTGAAGCAGATATGGCCAAAGGTGAGGTGTTGTCACAATCAATAACCTAACCTTGTGAATGTATTTAATTAGCAATGACATTGCTGGAGGAGCCACCCAGAAACTGGCTCCAGGCGCAACTGCTGGAGGCTTAGAAAGGGAAAAAGTCAGAGCCCTGAAGCTCTGTCTGCCCCTCATGCCCTCTCCCAGTCTTCCTGGGCCCAGGTCAGCCCCATCAATCCACATAATTTTTCCATTTTCCCAGCTCTTTCCCCTCCTCCTGTCCCTGCCCTGCCTCTCTTGTTCATCCTATTTGCTGAAAGCCAGCCCAGTGGTTGCAAACACCAGCCAAGGCCATTCCCCCTGCCTTCTCCCCACTGTCAAAAAAATCAAACCAAATGGGAGGAGGGTTTTTAAAGACTGGATTGTTCCAATGGGCAGTCCAGTACAAAGGCAGAGAGGAAGGAGCTGTATGGTGGACGGGGGCTGTATGGGAGCAGCTGATGGTGGTGGAACAGGGATGCATGGGGACACAAGGTGGCTCCTGTTCCACTGCTACCTCCTGCAACACCACTTGTGCCCTGACATGAGCAAACTCTGCTGCAGAGAAAGTGCCATCAGATTCTTCTGGGAGCAGGCAGGAGTGGCAGGATTTTGTTCCTGTAGGGAACATAATCGCTGAACCTCAAGTTTAGAGTTTGAAATGTTCAATAAAGTGCTGCTCCACTCTGATAACACATCAATTATTATCAGCTGCCAACAGCTTTCACAAAGAGAAACTGATCGAGAGTAATAATTTTCTTCTGCCACTTCTACATGGGATAGATTGCACCAAGGGTGTCACAGCTCTCTGGTGCTTGGCCAGATTAGTCACTTACTGCTGCTGGAGCTTCTGGCACCTTTAGCCCAATGGTAGAGACTTCCCAGAAAAAAGCCTCAATCCTATGATCAGGAAAATGTCTCCAATTATAAAGGTCAGGGCAGTCAGCACCTCACTGTGTTGGCACTCCAGATGCTCAATAGTCCTCCATTTACTTGAGATGTTCCCAGGAGTTTCTGCTGCCAGATATTTTGTGAGTGAAGCAGAGCGTGAGCTGTGCCACTCAGGCAGACCAAGATGCTACATGGACTGGGTGCTGAGCAGCTCTCAGATCTGCAAACCCTGGGCAAATGAAATATGCTCCCTCTGGATGCAACACAGGTCTTGCTGCAGATCCACTCAGTGCCATCAATGTCATCACTGGCTGTGAGAAGGAGGAGAGCTGACAGGATGCATGCACAGTAAGAATGTAAATATTTTCTCCATGCACACCTATAGCCACAGTGTACGCAATAAATATTCATTCAGCATATCATTTGCTGGGTGTCAGATCATTGACATAATTATTGATGCATCAGATTTTTCAAAAGACACAATAAGGGTGTGTACTCCATTTGGTAGTAAGAGCACACCTAAGTGGTCCTGGCTTTTTAGGCTAGGCATCAGATCACTGCCACCCACACGTTGCTGTTTTATCTGACACCAGTGTGTTGGCAATAACAGAAAGGAAACTGAAGGTAGATATTTGTTTATTAAAATGAAGGACCTCCACTGAATGCTGAAAGATGCTGCTGAGGCATCCAGTTCTTGGATTATGATACCCACTGAACTTTCTAATAAGGCTGTTAGAGCTCTGATCTTAGCACTCACTCATGCACGTGCCTAACCATAGGGCCCTTTCATTCTAAGCAAAGTCAACAGATGTGTTGGACCTACCAAAAGGAGACAACAGCAACAGAAATGATTTTGCAGAACTCCATGTTCACTTGGAAGGTTGTTGTCATCACAATAGGTTAAAATACTAAACTTATCATTGCACTTTTCAGAGGTTCAATTGATATCATTACCCCTGAGTGAGCCCTTCTCAGAATGCTGATGATCTGACTCCATCAACTTATCCAGCTTACCAAAAACAAGTTAAATGCCTTTGAGCTAAACATTTTGGCTGGAGAACATACCCGAAGGTACTTTCCAAAATTTCCCAAAAAAGGAAACTTCAGCAGACCACATAAAAGTATTGTGTAATTTACCACAAGTGTAACTCATCCAGATACTAAAATACCTCTCAAGAGAATTCCTTGCAGAAAATCTATGATGGTAACTGAGCTAAAATACTGCCAAGCAGACAAATCTACCTTTGAGTTTAAAAATGAACAGTATTCAGAATATTCATCACACCGTGAGACTGAGACCGGGATACCAGGAGATTCTCCATTCAAGTCACTCTTGTTCACTGATACTGTGGAGGAGCACTGCTTTTTTCCCAGTCCAGGAGGAACTGTGCAGATGTCTACAGGGCAGAGCAGGAATGGGAAGGACCCAGCCTCTTGCTCCTGGGAGCTTGTGGATGGAAAAGAAACTCCTGGACTATTCAGACACAGGGCTGGATTTTAAAATGAACACTGTGGGCAAAAAAAGTGGGATGAATTCTGCCTGTATTCAAGCCACCAGTGGAAAAGATTTTAGAACTTCACAACATGCAGAAATGTAACTATCTTCCAGAAGTCTGGGGATGAGGACAACCAGGAACAAAAAGCATTTCAGAGAAAATTGCTTTCTATTAGCTCATAATTACATAATGCAAAATTAACTCATGGAAGCCAACAGCTTAATTGGATTTCCAACTGCGGAAGATCTGTGTCGTGAATTAGAACCTTCCCCAGTTCTGTTGAATCAAACGTCTCCCCAAGTGCAGGGGCACTGTCATGGGCACACACAGCTCCATGTTTCAGCACAGCATTCCCCAGAGCTGCTGAACAGATGTTGCTTTTGGTGGGGCTGAGGCATGTTTTACACCCACAGACAAGAAGCAGCTGCCCCATCAGAGTGACCTGCCAGAACAATTAGCATCGCCCATTGGGTTCTCTCCTCCAGCCTTAATCACTGCCTGCTTTTAGAACCAACACCATTTGTGCCACGTTTTTATTTTTCCCAAAAGAAGCATTTGTATCTTTACTTATCTATTTTATTCTGAGGAAATCCTAATGATTTTCTTTCATACTTCACTTCGCTCCTGTTTGTAGGGGGACTCCTGCTGTTCTTCTATAAATATCCCATCTTTGAGTATCTGCAGGAGCAAGCACAGCTGAGAGCAGAAAAGGTGAAGTGAAGCTCAAGAGGCCTTTGCCAGTGCTAAAAACAGCTGCTGCCACTGATGGTGAAAACAATTACTACCTCATCGGGAGAACAATAGCACAGAGCCCAGAACTGTTGCCTCCTGTGATTTATTTGGCTGTGCTTGAGCTTAGCAACATGCTGTATAATGGGTTATTTTATTTTATTTTATTTTATTTTATTTTATTTTATTTTATTTATTTATTTATTTTGCATGCAAGTATCACTCTAAAAGAGGTTTAATTGCTTTCACCATGGATGGTGATGAGAATGAATGCCTTGGAAAAGACATTTGTTCCTAAAACACTGAATGGGTAACTTCCTTCCAGCTCAGAAGCTCTGAGTTAGGTTTGCTGGATCCTTCTGAAAAGTTAGCAACCAGAAATTCTCTGGCACGGAGCAGAAAGTAACAGCCAGTGTCACTTGGCTCAAGTGTTGAATTATTTGCACCAGCTTTGAAAACCCAGACTTAGAATGCGTAGTTGCAAGCTCCAGGCACCCATAGCCCTGATCCACCAGATGAGGCTCTGTGGCCAGTGCTGCTTGCAGCCTCACAGAAGCCCAGAGTGAAGAAAGGGCTCCTGGGTACTGGTATGGCTTGCTGAGCACAGAAAGCAAAGTATTTCAGCTGTCCAGGACCAGAGTCAGAAAGCTGGCCTGCCACCAACAGCAGGGCACACACCTGCTTGGCACAGCACTGCCACTCTCTTGCTGTCTTCTCTGCACTGCTTCTGCAGCATGCTCCCAGAGTTACCACTGCAATGACCTTCACGCAAGGCCACACACTAATTCCTTTTCCTTCTTCCCTTACAGGCTTCAAGGGCAGAGTATCTCGAGTGGCCTTGGAGATTACCACAGCATCAGTCATGGCAATGCGGTCTGAAAAGCTCCTTGCTCCTGCACGCAGTTCAACCTCCAGGGTGGTTTACTTTGTTAATTACTGAACACTTCAAAGCATCAGCTGTGGACATAAGCAGGACCTGCCTATAGGAGTGCAATAATATTGATTTAATGTCTCTCCATGTGAGGGGATCCTAAGGCACTTGGAAGTGGCTTCTTTTGGAGCTGCAGTCATTCTTCTAGGCAAGCTGCCTAGATGTCTGCATTTCCCCAGAGCTGCACTTTTTCTGCCTAGATGCTTTACCTGGGGAGGAATTACTTGCAGCAGCCCCATTCCCTCTGCCACACACAACAAGCATCAGGAGGAAAAAGCACAGGACTTACTGTCCATCATGCAGTGAATGTGCTGCAGGACCAACAGCTTCTGGAAGCATCAGAATTGTTGTGAAGGCGCTGAGCAGTTGAATACGTGCATGTGATGGATCAGTACCTTTCAAGCGTGATGGATTTGCTGCCTGTGTACAAACCATCTACTCAAGAGCACCACAAAAGAAGGCATGGTTCCTGGTCCCCACAGAGAATCACTGAATCACCAAGGTTGGAAAAGACCTCTAAGATCATCCAGACCAACCGTCCATCTGTCACCAATACTTGGCACTAAATGAAGAAGATCAGGTTGGCCAAGCAGGACCTGCCTGTCATAAACCCTTGCTGGTTAGGCTTGATGCCTCGGTTGTCCTGCACATGCCATGTAGTCTCCCTGAAGATGATCTGCTCCACCAAGGTCAGGCTGACAGGCATGTAGCTCCCCAGATCCTCTTTACAACCCGTCTTGTAGGTGGGAGTCATGCTGGTGAGCCTCTAGTCCTCTGGGACCTCTCTGGTTGACCAGGAACAGAGGACGAACAGTGATCCTGCTCATCCATGGGGAAAGATGGCATCATGTCCAGCAGGGCATTTCCCATTGGAGATAGCATTTCTGGTGTGAGTGGGGTTGTTTGTGCCAACCCTGTGCCCTTCTTCCTCTTGAGTTACTGCATTGTGGCACTGCTAGTGCTGCCAGCAAGCTCAGGGGTGACAGCAGGGCCCAGGGGCAGATATTTGGGACAGCAGTGCCTCCCTGCCATGTTGGCCTGACTGTGACTAGCAAGATTTAGCTGCAGGTGAATGCTGCTGAACTATGTTTGTGCTGTGTACCTGTCTGAACACCATGGATCAAGGACTTGGTCCATGGCCAAGTTGAACATGTTCTGTCACCTCCTCCAGGCAGCCCAGCAACCCTGCCCAGTGCAGGTCTTGTGGTTCATGGGGTGGTAGCAGGGCGGGGCAGGGCAGAGAAGCAGTGCCACCAGCTCTGCAGAGCCAGTGGGAGCTGTGGGAAAGAAAGATCACCTAAAGTGGGATTTAAAGATGATGCCAGGGCTCATAATTTGCTAGTTAGGAACAAGCAGGGTGACTACACAATGTGACCGCAGCCAGAAAAACTCCAGGCTGAATTTTGTCATAACAAAAGTAAAAGCGACATCTTCTTTATTCCCTGATATCACCCAGCTAAAGCAGCATAACTCTCTGAGAGTTCCATGTCAGCCATTCTCCTGAAACACAGGCTGCAGGGTTCAATGCCTGCTTTTACAGATGATATCTGTGACATACAGTAATTTGCCAGTTTCAGTGACCTAATGGACTCTACTGGCCCTAACCACTCTTTGTCCCCAAACCATCACCACCTCATGATTCAGAGGGGTGTGAGGCACTCTCTGCGTTACAAGCACAACCGTGCGTTTCAGTCAGGTTCACAGAGTTTCTCATCTTATGCAACTTTCAGAAGCTCTACACAACAGCTGAATGCAGCTACCTGGAAAGTCTGCCAGGAACAGTGTCTGATTGCAGCAACAAACTCAGCTTCACTTTGCCAAGGACATATTTTTCTCAGATAAACTTAGAAAAACTTAGTGCAGTTTATTGAACAAAACCTGGATTCAAGCTGTTTCATTTGTAAGGGTATTTTGAACTAAACAAACTGCTTTTTGTTTACATTTTCACCAGCACTGCAGATTTCAGGGTTTAGAGCT
This sequence comes from Oreortyx pictus, assembly GCA_036925125.1. Classification (NCBI taxonomy): domain Eukaryota; kingdom Metazoa; phylum Chordata; class Aves; order Galliformes; family Odontophoridae; genus Oreortyx; species Oreortyx pictus. Next base: position 72,432 of record JAUPFR010000018.1, read on the forward strand.
ACTCTAGTCACTCTTCGCCAGCTCCACTGTGTGGGAACAGAGAGAAGGGACAGTATAATCACTGGCTCAAGTCTGAGGCCACACCACCACTTTTCTGGCAGTGCTCCTGAGACTGACTGCAGTCAGTGTGAGCTGAAGTACTGCTCCTTGGGGCCCAACACCTTTCAGGGCAGTGCAGCTGCTGTTATAGCCTCATCTCTGCTGGGCACAGAGCAGATAACCAGCATAACAGCATGGTCCAAGGCACCCTTTTTCATTTTGTGTGCCACGGAGAAAAGGAGCAGCTATATCAGAAACACATTGCAGAGGTACAGAGGCTGCCAGAGCTGACTTCCTGGAACGAGAGAAGGATCCAAGAATGGCCTTTCCAAGGAAAGAAACAATTCCCTTGCCCTCGGCTCTTCTTTCTTAACCAGCCTCTCCTCCCTGAGCATTATCAGCTCAAAAACTTTGCTCTCAAGCTGGCTCTGGCTTGCATGGGAGTGAACTTTCTTCATGCTGTGTTTTAGGTTTGTGACAGGAACAGTGCTGGAAGCACAGCAGTGTTTTAGCTGCTCCTGAATAGGGTTTGCACAGTATCAAGCCTTTCCTCTTCCCACACAAATACGAAGCAGGGGCACAGCCAGGACAGTGCCCCAGAATGCTGTGCTCAGCCACAGAAGCCCAGGAAGCACAGGAGAAAGGGGACACTCGGAGTCATAGCATTGATTTCCCCAAGTAAATATTGTGCTTCCCCCCAGACAGCTGAGCACTCATGTGCCAGTGGGAAGAAGTGAATTCCTGTTATCTCTTCAGGCTTGCTTCCATTCCTCCTATGCAGCTCTTTTGTTGCATATCACCTCTGGCCTATGAGACAGTTACTGTCCTTGACAGTTCTACATCTTTGTTATTGTTACTATTCCACTCTTCCTCTCCTAACATCCTGCCTCCCCCTTGTTGCTGCTCCGGGCTGCAGTACAGCCCTGGGTCAAGGAAGGTCAGATGGCTGCAGGAAGGGATGCCCCTCTGTACAAAACAGGGCCTGCATGTTGGGTGTTATAAGTGATTTGTGGAGGTGTGAACAGCAGCTGTGTTTTATTAACAGAGCAATTTCTGTTCTGATGATGGATTATGGAGATAAGAGAAGTAGCAGAGCATTTTTCTTGCAAGACACTTCAGAGGAATGCCTATAAAACCACCAGCAGCTGCCTCCAAAGGAGAGGACTCATGAGAGAAAATTGTGATCTCATAAGGCAGAGAAGGAGTCAGCACATTACAATTTTTTTGTCTTTCTGTTATGTGTTTTGCCGGATGCCAAACTGGATACCTTTTTCCTTTCAGCTGTGAAACTTCTCTCTGTCAGCAAGGTCACCATGGGCAGCATAATGGAGTGTGCCCCAAATCCAAGTCATTGGTTTCCCAAAGATCTGCTCAGCAACAGCTGACAACCCTTTTTGTCCTGGCAGAATCAGCAGATGCCATCAGCTCACACTCCCAGTGCCATAGTGTGTGTGTCCCCTGCCTTTGCCACTGCATTATTGGTAAATAGCAGAGGAGACTGGCATCCTTCCTGTGAGGCCCTGGCAGTGCCTTCTGCAAGAGCAGGCAGGTTTTGAAGGTGGTTTGAGAGCATAAGGCAACAGGTCCTGGGAGTGCCCAGCAGCTCCAGACTACATCCGTGAGCAAGAAATGCCATTGTTTGCACAGTTGTTCTCTCTTCCTATTGCTATTTGTTTGTGGACAAGTCACAGCAGATGCTTCCCTCTGGTACAATGGATACTAAAACTCATTTGGAGCTGGTACCGGTAACTAATCCAGCTAACAAAACACTGTCACAGAACTGTCACAAAGATTTGTTAATTCCTATTGACAGGAGGGCACTCAGGTTACTGAGTAATAAGGAAGGAGGAAGAACTTTTTCTCATGTAGCAGGAAGAATGCAATCCACAGAATAACTAAACGCTGCCTTCAACAAAAAAAAGCATTTAGGAGCCAAAGCAGTCCCTCCCACTGTGGGGCAGGCAGCAGCAGACTGTTTCAGGAGAGCAGAAAGCTGGGCCAGACCAGGCCAGTCTTTCTGCAGCTGGCATTCAGGTTTCACCTCATGCATGATAAATGGCTTCTGTATGGTGAACAGCCGCTACATGTGCACGAAGGGCCAATTCAAACACATTACTTGTTGTCCCTCCTAGCACATGGCAGGTGTCTGGAGAAGCTAGGAGCAGCCAGGTCCAGAGCAGAGAGCAGAGGTGGCCCTGCACAGCCTAGAGAGAAGCTGAAGGTACTGAAACACCCATAGTTTCAGTGTGCTGAGCAATAGCGGAGGGTATACCTGGGAGCCAGGCTGCCTTGGCTTACACTGCTCTTTGTTTTTAAGGTGTCTGCTTATGACCTCAGATGGCTATTTGTAGAGGAAGGGGTGGTGGTGGTCTTTCAATCTCTAATGCTAGCCTGACCAGAACTGAATTTTTCATTCTCGGTTACTTAGGGTTAGGGACATAAAGATGGTTCCTACTGTTGGCACCTTTCTTCCCTGCTATCGCTTTCATATAAACATACATGCAAAGCACCAAATACATAGATGCACTCCAGAAATCTCACCTGTTACAAGGTGCAGAAGGCTTGAACTCACAATGCTTATTTGAAATTAAGCTATGAACAGACCCTTATCAAACAAACGACAGTGCCTTGAGGAAGACACGCAGGAAGAAATGGGAAAGGCAGTACTTTGTCACCACTGTCCTCTGTCACCTCATTTTCGAAGTGTGCTGAAGCACTTGGAGGATGCTGCTGGAAGGAAGACAGGCAGCCTGCAGCACCTGTGCACATAAAGCAATGCAGCTGTGTCCCTGGGCCTGGAAAATGGCACAGCTGTGGAGTTGCACCATGTTGGGCCCCTGCCCACATGTGCAGGAAGACTGATAAAGAAGCAATGTTAGTGAGAGCTGTCTGCATTGGGAGCTAAACAGAAGCCTTTGTATAGAAGATTGGGTGAAAAGGTGGGAGCAGAGCTCCCCAGTCTTCAGGTGAAGTTGTAGGTGTCAGATCAAGTACTGTTCAGAAAGCTGGTCACCGTCTGAGACCCTGTGACATTTGCTCCCCAGCTCATCTGTGGGTTTGCTACAGAAGCATTTCTCTGGCCTCTCCTAGCCTCAGCTTAACCATCTGCAAAATAGGAACTGCCTTCTGCCAAACTCTGTCACTAAGCATAACTTAGTCTTGCTGAGACACACAGCCCATCAAGTTGTTGATTGAGTAGCTCATGTGAATCACAGCATGCAAGCACAATGCCAGCTCAGAAACACAGATCACTTGAATGCTCAGTGCAAAAATATTCACTGTTTAAAAGCAGAACTGAGTGAGGACTATCCTTCTGTGTACTGCCTCGGAGGCAGCACCATCTTTGCACACTTGGCAAAACTTGAACCATTCACCAAGCATAGCCTGGCTGTTGGGTTGTAAGCTCTATGTGACAGTGTTTGCTCCCAGTGCCTGCCCACTGGGGAGAGCAGTTTGTGTTGCCCACAGGGTACAAGCCAATGCTGCAGCAGGGAATGGAGATTGGGAACAGGTGGGCTGTACTTCCACAGAGAGCAAATAGGGCTAGAAAAATCATCTGCTCTCAAGAAGGTGGTCTGTACCCCATGCCCATGCAAAGGAGGAGCTGTTTTCTGGCACACTTGGCTAGCATTGCCAGCAGGTGATACAACAGGGTTCCAGGGAATATTTCCTCCTGGAGCCCTCTGTTGCTCTCTTTCCAAAGGCTGATCCCATTTGTTTGCATTTCAGCCTGACTGCAACTCCAGGACATCACCCATGGCAGCAAATGTTGCCAAGTACTGAATATCACCTGAACACATGATGTACTTCTGTCACTGCTTCCTCCTGGATTAACTCTAGATTTATCATATCAGAAAAAGACAAAACATGAAATAAAAAGCAAACAAACCACTGGGCTCAAGCATTGATTTGTTTCAAACAGCAAATACCAAAGCAACAGGAAAGACATTCCTCATGTTCCACCTGAGTTTGTGGGTGGAATTTGCACTTCCTTTTACTTAAATACTGAAGTATGTGTGTATCTGTATGCACACATGCATACACCTACTATGTATATCTAAAAAGAAAAAGCAGAAGACACTATGTATGCTAAGATATATTAAGAAGATATAAAAATCTCCATAAAGAAGAGTTTAAAACAATTTTTAGCATTTCATCAGCCAGTGAAAGAGAATTCTTCCCTGTGCTCAAAAGCAATAAAACAAATACATTGTGTGGCAGATTCCATACTTAGCAGCATGCTTAACTTCATATATTAAATAGATGTCCTTTGTTTGATAACAAAGATTATTCACCATTCCTTTTAATCCACTCTTCGTTAATCCCACACTGGAGTGCAGGAAAACAAAGAAAAGAAAGTCTGCAGAGATGATCTTTTTGCAGAGAGGCTGTATTCCGTCCATTGCAGCTCCTCAGCACTCATACCTGTTGGCAACAGCCAGCCAACACTTTCAGCAGCTGTTGTAATACTGGTCCTGAAGGGTGACGAAGCCTTCAAAACCGATGTATTTTCTTATCAGTAAATGCCCTGTTAGCACTTTGGTGCCGTAGCCATAGGCACTTTCTCACTCACAGGCTACAGATACTGACATTTTAAGGACAAAGATGATTTTTGAATTCTGATTTTGCCTGATGTCTCTGAAATCCCATGTTCCTCTCATTGTTCAGCCTATACCTTGTTCCACACAAGAATAAGAATCTGTTCCCAGGTGAGCTTAGAGCATAATGTCTCTCCACACCCCAGAAAACATTTTACACCGAAGCCAAGCTATAAAGGTGATGAGCATATTTGGGTATCTGTAGATTAGTTCTACAGCACATCTGCTAAAGCACTGCTACCTTCCCTCCAGCACCTGGCAGCCCCTGATTGTGCAACTACAGCACTGAAGGAAGATCAGTCCTCTCTGTTTCAGCCACAAACAAGTGTATTAGATCCACCTGGGAGCACAACGTTTGTAGATAATCTAAAATACAAATGCAGATCTCTTCAAGGCCGAAGACTAGCTCAACTGCTGAACCAACTCCTCCCTAGTGTGAACCTCTTACCTTTGTTATCTAGAACTGACAGCCTCCATGTGCGACAGTACAAGAGAGATCAAAGTCCTATGCCCATAAATAGAGTCCTGCATTTGCTCATAAATTAGAGCTTTCCCCAAGACTTTCAGCATGAGATTACAGTTGGTCACTTCCTCGTCAGTCTGCTCTCAGTGTTCCACATAACTATCTATTCAGGACATTCTGTATAATTTAAGAATTAAAACTGAACACTATGTTATCCTACAGCCACATCATCTTCCATGTTCTCCAGCAGCTCTGAGATACCTGCAATCTATTAGAAGAAACATTTGTGATACACATTAATCAGTAGATGCTCAGTGGCTGTACATCAGAAAACCACAAGTGAGAGGCAGGCTGAAAGGCCTTCTGTCAGTGATTCCTTTCTGCTGGGACCATGCTCTCAGTTCATGAGAAGCACAACAGTGGAGCACTGCTTGGCTTGGTGGCAGTGAGCCTCACCGTGCCCTTTTCAGTGGCCACAACAATCCAAGACAGTAGTGACATTTTCCGCTGATGAGTCAGGGAGAAGAAAACCACCAGTTCTTAGAACAAAACTTATAATTTGATATCCCCTATCGCTATCTCACCCAGGGTACTCTTCTCTGAGTGATGATGCTTGATTTCCATGGAAATCAGATAGTTCATAGAAGCTGAGTAATGACATCTCTGGGTACCTCAGACTTCCTGCTTGCACTCAGTTACCTCACCAAGTGGCCCTTGGTCCCTTCAGCCACCAGATGTTCCACCTTGTACAGGGGTCATTCAGACCACTATCTCTTTGTCCTTCTTTCTTTTAACTTCTTTTAACTTTTCCCCCACTCTCACATCTTCCTCTTTCAGATCCTAGCTTTGGTAAAGTTTCTGTTGCCCTGACTCGTTCCCTGCAAGTTTCTTCCTGAATCCTTCACATAGCCCCCAATACTCATCTGTGGCCCACTCTTGATCTAAGCCAGCAAGGAAGTGAAAAGCTCAAGTCACATCCTGAAGAGTTACATCTACAACATCCCTTTTCTACACCAGTCTCTCACATTTCAAAGCATATGACAGCTACAAGGCCAGTAAAGAAATGTAGAAAAAAAAAGAGGGGTGAAAAAAAAAAAGGAGGGGGAAAAAAAAAAGGAGGGGGGAAAAAAAAAGGAGGAGGGAAAAAAAAAAGGAGGGGGAAAAAAAAAAAGGAGGGGGGAAAAAAAAAAGGAGGGGGGAAAAAAAAAAGGAGGGGGGAAAAAAAAAAGGAGGGGGGAAAAAAAAAAGGAGGGGGGAAAAAAAAAAGGAGGGGGGAAAAAAAAAAGGAGGGGGGAAAAAAAAAAAGGAGGGGGGAAAAAAAAAAGGAGGGGGGAAAAAAAAAAGGAGGGGGGAAAAAAAAAAGGAGGGGGGAAAAAAAAAAGGAGGGGGGAAAAAAAAAAGGAGGGGGGAAAAAAAAAAGGAGGGGGGAAAAAAAAAAGGAGGGGGGAAAAAAAAGGAGGGGGAAAAAAAAAAGGAGGGGGGAAAAAAAAAAGGAGGGGGGAAAAAAAAAAGGAGGGGGGAAAAAAAAGGAGGGGGGAAAAGGAGAAAGCAAAACAGCATCAATTTCTGGTCTTCACTCTTAGGCCAGATGACCCACTTTCACGCCACGCAAAATTCAAGTGTCTAGTCTATCATGTGCCTAGCATAACTCTCATAGTAGATGGCAGGGCACCGTGTTTGGATTTAGGATGAGAGTAACACCGATAACAGACAGACGTACATACGCTGAGGCAAGGACTTCCAAGCTTCTCACTGCTGCGGAGCAGGGAGCTGCCGGGGCACGCAGCCACGATAGCTGACCCCAACTTTCCAGCAGGATGCCCCACACCTCACGGCGTCACGCTGAACAGTTATGAAGGGAAGCCGCCTGTGGCAGCTGCTCCTACTCGGGGACCGGCTGGGCACTGGCGAGCAGGAGGCGAAAACTGTGACGCCAGGGCCCACGGCTGAGGCAACGGGCGCTGCAAGATGGCGGCTTTGAGCCGAGGAGACAGAGGGTCACGGCAACCCCGCGAAACACAACGTCGCTACACAACGGACAACGAACAATGACACAATGACGCACTCCGCGCACCACCACCCCCATCACGTGACTCCTCCCCCCCTGCGGACAGCTGCCCAATACGCACGCGCACACTCACCTCCACGGATCTCTTCCTTTTCTACCATAGAGTTTGGAGGATTACTAGCTAGAGCGTCAAGGAGAACTCCGGAAACGGCTGTGTGTGGGGCGGAGCCTCAGTAGCGTACTTTAAGGCGGCGGGCGGAACGATGGCGGAGTGAGTGAGGCGGTGGCGGCGGCTCTGAGGAGCGGGGATGGGGCTGCTATGCTGGGGGTGTGCAGCGGGATTCCGCGGAGTGCTGATGGGACGTACTGCCCGCGGAAGGAGGAGGCCCCGAGGGGCACTGGGGCCCGTGAGGCTCGGAGCCCGGGTCGCGTCGCGTCGCGTCGCTTCATAATCGCGTACTGTGTCATCCTGGCAGGTTTGCGAACGCTACCCATGAAGTCACCAACGTCACCCTTCGTACCGCTCTGGCTGCAACCACCAAGCTGGTGATGCCTACGGCTGCCAAGCCCATCCTTCCCGTTCAGACGGGAGTCCAGGCACAGCAAGAGGAGCAATCTAGTGGCATGACCATTTTTTTTAGTCTTCTTGTATTAGGTGAATGATGAACTGAAAATCTTTTAAGCACTCTTAAGCGTGCTCTGTGTAGAAGGCTGACTTTCAAAGTCGTACTATTCTATTTCTCCTCTATTTTTCTGTCAGTGAAATGGAGTATTGTATAGGCATAGGGATTTAGAAAAGTTGGGTGTATATGTACCTTTGACTGATTGACCTGCTCAAAAACATGGAAAACTGAGGACCGTTGCAGACCTTTTCATACTGATCTCAAAGTGCAAACAAGATGTTTAACTGGCTTCGCATTCCTAATCAAGTACATGGCAGGTGTTCATTTGTGGGAACGATGCTGTCAGAGTGCTCCATGATGCTTGGATCTGTGTTTGAGGAGAGATTTCAATTTTGATTATCTCTAGACTGTGCTCAGATACTTTGTTGCATAAGGCAGTATCAGACAGTGGGGTTTACGTGCTCAGGTACTGAAGCTTAGCATCTCTTTCTTGTCTCCTACGTATCTAACGTTCTTACAAGTGCATGGTTACCTGTAGATTTCCATCATTATGTTAACATTGTTAGGCATTCTTATATGTGTGCACAGGCATTCTGAGTGGCCACGCACACCCACCTTTTCTGTAAGCCTAGGCTGTCATCTTCCTTTTCCTAGGTAGGATGTGGCTGTCCTACCATCTGCTTAGAGCAATGTTGTAGTCAAAACTGTAACAGTAACAAAACTTTTACAGATGGTTAAAGGTCTGTTTTCTTCTGTCTGTGTACATACTTGGTCTCTCCAAAGTAAAGCTACGCTGAGGGAACCCTTTCCTTAACAGACAGGTTATCAAATCTTCAAAGTGATCACTCTCTCCTATAGCAAGTGGAAAAAAAATAATAGCTACAGAGTTGGCAGCAATGCAAAAAGCTTTTCAAATCATGTTGGGAAAAAAAAAGAATAAATAGCTTTTCTTTCTCCTACAAATTATTATTATTAACTGCAGCAAGAAATAGAAAGTGTCTACCTATTTCTAAAGTATCTGTCTGTCTTTGGAGAGGGTTAATGTTTTCCCTGACATCAATGGTATATTAGAATTTGAAGAAAAGCAAAAGGAAAACCATTTTTCTGCCATTTTTCACATCTATTTTCAGGGAGAAATTTCTTGTAAGCTGAATCAGCTTTGAAAGGTAGTAATACTAGTATTTTTTAGAAGATAATTTTATGTCCTAAAGTTTACTTTTGCTATTTTCTGTCATTTGTATACTAATTTAAATGCTCCACTGTGAATTAGGAAGCTAACTTTTGCTTGTTTTCATCAGTGGATGAAAAAATGTTCTGCATGTGTTTTTGAAATGCTAAAGGTCTTTTATTTTCTGCTACTACTTCTAAATATTCCTCTTTTTTTTTTTTAAATAATTCTCCTTCACAGCTATCTGCATCATATTGGTGCATTTACTGATAAAATACCGACTTCATTTTTTACCAGAAAGTGTAGCTGTTGTTTCTTTAGGTGAGTAACTGACATTTTTGTATTGGTTTTGTGTTAATTCAGGGGCACTTGATATTGTGTACTTGAATAATGCTAATAATGCTCAACTGTATGTTACTTATCACTAGAAAAGTGGCAAAGTGAACGCAGCGAAGAAAACAACTAAATCAAGGAATTAAATTATCAGGGGGAAAAAACAAAACGTGTACAGAGACTGGCACAGTAAAATTTACACAGTTCTGACAGCGTCTCCAATTGGATCAGAATCTGTTGCCTGTTTCAGTGCCAGGAAGTGCTATGATTTCAATTTAGATAAAATTCACTTCTGTAGAGAAGCCTTTGCTTAAATTGATTAATGCTGCAAGTAGCATTGAATGACACGAACATGTGCTGTTGCACAGAGATCAAACTAATAATTTCATGATTCTTTAGAAGGAAAGGCACATTTTATTTGAATGCATTTTATATTAAAAGCCATTTTGAGGAGATAACCCTGTTAACTTTATAACAGTGAGCACAGCACTCTCAATAGGCATGTTCAGTATTGATGTGTCTCGAGTGACAGTCTTTTATGTTGAGAAGTTACTTAGTTATGTAATGTACCAGAAACTTACATCACACCCAAAAATGTTTTGTGCTTTAGGAATGAATGGCTCACTGCTTTGTTTTGCCTTGTTTATACTTCTAAAATCTTTTTGACTGATTTAATGGAAACAGTGATATGTTTTGTGATTATTTAAGAATATTACCTCGTTCTTTTCTAGGTATCCTTATGGGAGCTTTTATAAAAATCATAGAGGCTCAGAAGCTGGCCAACTGGAAGGTATATTTGAAGCAGTTAATTTTTAATTGCAGAACAGTCCTTAAATATTTAATATAAGACTGCTAGTAATATTAGTTTCTTTTGATGTAACTTCCAAAACTTAGTATTTTATTCTCTATTTGGAGTTTTCTAAATAATAATACAACTGAATATTTGATGTCTTGATTTTGCTATTCGTTTTCTATACATGTTTTTTTTTCCCTAAAAATAACCCTTTTATGGTACCAAATCTATTGATTGTAAAAGAGGATACTGCACATCTGGTATAGTGGAACTAGTTAAAGTAAAAAAAATCTGCAGGTGTGTTATATGTTATTGGATAGAGGTAGTCTTTTTCATCTTTATGAAGTCAGTTGGAGAATTTGGCAGGATAAAGCCTGAGGTCTTCCGTCTGCCTTTGTGGAGCTACAGGTGCTTCCCCAGGGAGCCAAGTATTTCTAAGAGGTAGAGTCCACACTGAAAGAAAAGGTTTGCCACCTGTGGTTTAGTCACATCATCAATGAACTCTTCATCATTTCTGCATTAATTTAAACCGATGCAGTATTTAAATTGGGATTTTATTTTGGAAGATCAAATAATCTATTAATATTGGATCAGTGAACTGATTAAATCACAGTGCTTTGAATCACCAGTTTTAAATAAGATTTTTATTAGCAGGGTGAAAATCTCAATCTGAATAGTGAATTTTAATCCTAGATTGCAGCTTAGTATTTCTTGGCAATTATTTCCCTGGAAGAAGTCTTTTTTTTTTTTCCTTCCCTTACTTGAAATATATTAAAATTTATAGATTTTTAGTGGAATGTAGCTTTTTAAATTTAATTTGATACTTTCTTTTTTGGTCAACTACATAAATTCAAGAAGAATGAAGCCTCTGACTTTTCATAGAATCATAGAATCACCAAGGTTGGAAAAGACCTAAAAGATCGCCCAGTCCAACCGTTCACCAACACCAATAGCTCCCTTGTTCTTGTCTATTGATCAGCTTTCTAGTGAAACTGTACTTATAACGTGGTTATATCAAATTAGTAGAAGTGGTCACTGTTTCTTGACAGTACTTAATGTGGAGAAGGTAAGGTAAAATGGGAATTATTCTTTTGAAAATGCTGAAAAAAAAGCACATCTCCTTTGTCAGTAGTAGTCAGTTTTATTTATTTGAAAAAAAAAATTAAAATAAGCAACACCTGGACTTCTATTGCTAGAGGGGGAAAAAAAGTAATTAAGTAGTAGTCCTAGTGTAGTTTACTATTATGTGGCCTTTTATTTTGGTGCAAAGAAATGAGAAGGGTTAATGCAGTTCTCACTTTCCAACAGTTTTGGGTGGTTTTTTTTTTTCCATCGATAATATCCTGTTTATGAAGATTCAGTGTTACTTTAATAATTGCGACATCTTTCAAATTATGCTTCATTTTTGTTTTGCAGGAAGAAGAAATGTTTCGTCCAAACATGTTTTTTCTGCTTCTGCTTCCACCTATTATATTTGAATCTGGATATTCATTGCACAAAGTAAGTCCTTGCCTGACATTTATACACTGAGTTCTGCTTGGAACAGATTCTTCTTTCAATTATCATAGTGATATTGCACTAAATTTCACCATATTTGTTGGTGGGCAACTGAGAATGCATAATTTAATCTTCTTCGACCAAGAATGCAAGGAACGTTAATGAATGTTGGCAAGGTGACAGGTATTGCACAGTTCTCCTTGGTTGAAGAGGTTCCTTACCTTGCTGGGCTATATAAGGACTGATATGAAAAAGGAAAACTGGAAAGGAGTGGGATCAGAAATGAGAAAGGTGGGGTCATTCCATATGTAATAAGGGGAAGAGTAATTATGTGAATTGCTACTGTTACTGAAGATGTTTCTCATTCAAGATCACAACCTAAGAGGTGGACTAGCTATTGGGTTGTTTAAAAGCCTTTTTCACATGCTCTTTCTACAACAGATGGATTGATTTTTCTATCAAGTGAGGAGTGTGTACAAGTGCTTGTGAATATTCAGCCGGTCATCTAAGAGTTGGTTGTTGCAGTGCCATGCTGAGGTGGTGCCCAGGGTGTCAGAGGTTTTCTCTTGCCCTTGAGAGAGCAGATGTTGTGCGTATATGTCCTGTTTTGGGATACGTGGGAACAAACTAGTGAAGTTTTATCATCTCTGAAACCCAGCTGTGAACAGAATCTAATTTAGATACAAACACAACACATGACTTTTGACTCAGTTCATTTTCACTAATTTATTTGCTGTGTTACTGTGTTCTAGGGCAATTTTTTTCAGAACATAGGCTCCATCACACTGTTTTCTGTATTTGGCACAGCAATATCAGCTTTCATAGTAGGTGGAGGAATTTATTTCCTGGGCCAGGTAAGGATAACTACTTTTAAGCACTTATGTTTATCCAGCTTACTTACTGAAAGACAGTTTTTCAAGAACAGACAAACACAGTGGAAGTAGATTCTTGGGTCACAAAGTCCATTTCTCTGCTATCATGCTGATGCAGGGGCAATGTTATATAACCCCTTGTGTTTTTCATTAGAAGCATTTAAGTCTTGAACTGAGTTTTACTTTCTTTTACTTGATCTTCCCATTAGAAGGCTGTACCAGAACCTGCCTTTTCTAACAGACATCTAATTTCCACTTATTTGTTCTTCTGTTGACAGCTTTCTTTAACTTCTCTGCTTTGGTGTTTCCCCTCTCATTAGCTACAGGCATAGATATTGTCTTCTCTGACACTTCATTCAATTAAGCCAAGCAGTCCATGCTTTTTACCTTTGCCTCTCACATTTCCATTCCTGTGAATGCCTTAGTTACTTTACTTGTATCTTTTCCAGTTTCATCTGGCCTTTCCTGATTTTGAGTGACCAGAATTGTAACAAGGTAGTGTTAGGTAACATAATTCTTACAATTTATGATTATTATTCGTGATGTTATTAGTTTTGTTTTTTTAAGACAATTAGTTTCAGATTTGATTAATACTTTAAGTTGTAAAAATAGCAGCAAAACACAGTTGATTGTGATTTTTTTTTTGTGTGTTTTGCCTATTCTTTCAGGCTGATGTAATTTATAAACTCAACATGACAGACAGGTAAGCTCTTGGAGAAATGGTGCAGTACGTGAAGTGAAGCACTCATTATCAAGATAATACTGTACAGGGAAAATGTGCTTTAGGTGGCCAGCTCTTCAGTTTTCAGTTTAGATTGCTTATATTCAATATTGTGTATTATGCCAACAAATAGATCAGTTTCTTCTAAACTCAGACAGTCTTATTTCTGAATAGTATCCTTGTGCTCAGTGAATTTTCCAAAAATATGTTGTTTTTTAACCAACCCTTAAAGTGAAAATATCTAAACTTTGATTAGTTAGATGGTTCATAGTGTATGAAAAAGGAACTTCCTTGTCCAGACAGTGTCTCGAGAGATAATGAGTTTGTCAGTATCAATAGTGTAGATTTGTCAGGAAGTTGGCTAAGAATCTGTTCAGGTTCATACCTCCCTACAGTTAGAGTTCATTCCTGTATTAATTGTTTATTTTGTTTGTTTAGTCAATGTTAAGCCAAGTACAAGAGTTTGGTTAAAATCCATAACTAAGTCAAATGACAGGCAGGAAATGAGACAAGTAAAATATGCAAAAACAGCAGAGAACTTCATTGTTTGTACCAGTGACTTTATGCAGCTAAGCAGTCCTGTTGCCTCTCTGTTGTCTGTCTTTGGATTCCAAAGTAATGATCTTTTAGCTATTCACTTTAGATGTTGCTTTTTAATGCTCCCAAGCAGATTAACACTATGCGTATGTGATATATGGTTTAGGTAGTGTCTTGTTCTTTCTGACTTAGTTCTAGTAAGGCATTGGTACTGTTGAGAGCTGGGAGATGTGTATTTCTCAAACTTCTCTTCCATCTGAACAACTTTCCCATTTGAAAAATAAAATCATCTCTTTTGTCACTTCAAGTTCTTATTCATGGAAAGAGAGCATGACCTTTCACTATGTGTAAACTGAGACATTTGCTACTAACTGTTAATGTAAGCTTATTGGATATGTATTTTTCTTTCATCTACTTTTCTTTTTTTGTTGTTGTTTTATGTTCTCCCAGTTTTGCTTTCGGCTCTTTAATATCTGCAGTTGATCCTGTGGCTACCATTGCCATTTTCAATGCCCTCAATGTGGATCCTGTACTTAACATGTTGGTTTTTGGAGAAAGCATTCTCAATGATGCAGTCTCTATCGTCTTGACTAAGTAAGTGCTTTTGAACTACAGGTGTATGGAAACAGCAAACACTCTCTTTTCTGTTAATTGGGTATGAGTCCATAGGAGGGCCACAAAGATGAACACAGAGCTGGAGCACCTCCCCTTCAGGGACAGGCTGAGAGAGCTGGGGCTTTTCAGCTTGGAGAAGAAAAGGAGCTGAGGAGACCTTATAGCAGTCTGATAGTACCTGAAGAGGCCTACAGGAAAGCTAGGGACAGACTTTTCATAAGGACATGGGGCAACAGGAGGAGGGGAGCCTTTTTTCAGTGAGCTAGTATAACAGCTTTAAATACATTCATGGTCTCTTTATGGAAGACATCAAGACTAAGAGCGGTCAAATGGAATGTTAGTTAGAAACTATCTTTTTTTTTTCCCCATGAAAATCTATGAAACATATTCCTGAAATTCAAAGGCATTTCTTCTCTTTTCTCTTAAGGAGTTATTTGTTTTCCTGCAGTGACCTTCTTGACTCTCACTCACACTGAAGTATTTGATGAGAAATCTCCCTGTTCATTCTTTCTTCCTCTTGAGGATCATATGATCTGTCTTTCCTCTTTCATGCCCAGAGTTTCTACTGTGGCAAAATGTGTTTTCAGAGTTTGAAAACTGTTTTGTAATATTGGGCATTATGATAGCCCATTTATGCTAACCTGAGAATTCTTTAGGAGAGCAACTTCCAGATTGTTAGCAGGAGTAGCTTTCCATTTGGGCATTGCAGTAAGACTTGATGTAATATCTTTTGTCATTCCTCTTGCTGTATGTATCATAGTAAAGGCCTTGTAAAAGTGGTAGCAACAAAGAAATAGAAGCTTTTTTTGTTGTTCTGGAAAGCTGTTTGGCTTTTTTGAGTCAAGATTTACATTTAACAACTACTTCTTTTGTATTATTAATTTTTATTATATCCAGCACTGCAGAAGGTTTGACAAGAGAAAATATGTCAGATGTAAGTGGATGGCAAACTTTTCTACAGGCACTGGGATACTTTCTTAAGATGTTCTTTGGCTCTGCAGCACTTGGAACACTTACTGGCCTTATTTCTGCATTAATATCCTTTTTTAATTTGATAAACATACATAAATTGATGAAGTCCAACACTGAAGTAGTATTTCCTCTCCTTTATTCTCCTGCATTCCTTAGGGGTTATTTCCATTTTGTTGGTTGAGGATTTCTCATGCTTGTGATGTTCTATGAGCATCATTAAGGTGTGAAATGCTGTATAGTAGCTTATGTTGTGTGCAATAGAGTGTAATAAAATATGGTCACTGTTTTGTAAATTCAAAATATATTAATTCAGTTTCAGTATTGATCCATTTTTACAAGCACGTGGCTTCTTGTTTACATATATAGAATGATTAGTTAAAAAGAAAAAAACACTTCCTTTCCCAAGGGCTTTTGAGTCAGACCAGCTCATTTGTCCCTATGTATTAAGCCAGCTGAAGATGGATACTATTCTATTTGGTTTCACATTGAGTTTTATTTTGCCTTTTCCACTTACACGAACTGATTGCTAAATAACACAGAAGCTTCTCCGCTGAGATAAGGAAGGATGTTTGTTGAAGTCAAGCACTTTCATTGAGAGCTTGCTTTAATATTAACACTGTATTCACTGTAGATAATTTTTTTGTTGTTCTTGGCTCATGCAACAGATGCATCAGTTGGGACGTACTGTTAAGTACTTTGTAAATAACAAGAACAGTGTGTTTGATTAAATAGACATGTTTCTTCTTTTGTTTCATTAGCCTGATTCCATGAAGTTTTAAATTACTCCATGTATTACAACAGAAGAGGGAGATAGATGCTTAATGTTTCTTTCACTGATATGTAAATGATACCAAGACAAAGGGAAAAGCAGCTTATTTGCCTTATTATGGGTTTTGTGCCTCAGAATATTAGTTCTCCCACAAACATGCAAAATTTCAATATAGCAGAAGAAGTCTCCTGGTAGTTGCCAGCAGATAAATACAACTGAAGGTTGCTGCTGGTTCATGACCATATTCTTCCTGTCAATGTCCATGTCACGGGTATATTATCCTCTGAAATTTAGCACAGATAGCACAAAGCCAAATTTGCATCCCTAGACTAATGTCCACACTCATGACTTAGAAATATAAAGTAAGTTTTATGTATCTTAAATATCAAAAGGATGTTTTTGAAACAAAACCTATTTTACTTGATTGTTTCATACCTCTGCTCTGTTTTTTTTGGAAAGCCTATACTATTTAATGGTTCTCTGTGGCATATTTACAATAGTTTTGAAGAAGAGATTTCAAAGACTGAATGTGTGGAGAAACATCCCTTCTGGATCCAAACAGTTCAGTGTCACAGAATTGCAGGAGTTGGAAGGGACTTCTAGAGACCAAGTCCAACGCCCCTGCCAAAGCAGCTCCCTAGCTCAGGTTGCACAGGTGGGCATCCAGGGAGGGTCTTGAACACCTCCAGAGGAGACTCCACCACCTCTCTGGGCAGCCTGTGCCAGTGCTCTATCAGTGTCACAGTGAAGAAGTTCCCACACACATTTGTGCATAACTTCCTATGCTTCAGTTTGAGGCCGTTTTCCCTCATCACCACACGCTGCAGAGAAGAGTCCAGCCTCGTCCTTTTGACTCTTGATCCTTAGATATTTATAGATGTGGATCAGATCCCCTCTGAGTCTTCTTGTTTCAAGGCTGAATAGCGTGCTGCTTGTGTTGTATAGGTACATTGTAGCAGAACTTTTCCAAGTCTGTGCATTCTGATAGACTTCTACCAGTAGTGGGCTCTACAAAAAACACTCTTTATAAGAAATGATTAATCTTTACTTCCTTGAGTTATGGGACAACTTGTAGGTGTTGTTAGCTATTCAGCAGATAAGTACATTAAGCACCACCACTGTTTTATAATGGAATGGTATGAATTAAATATTTTCTTTAGTTGTTTTTTTTTTTTTTTTTTTACTTTTCCATAATATTTTTGTGTGTACGTGCTAAAGCACATTGATTTAAGAAAGACACCCTCTCTAGAGTTTGGAATGATGATTATCTTCGCTTACCTTCCTTACGGACTTGCAGAAGGTATTTCACTCTCAGGTGAGTAGCAGAACAATTATTTGCAAATTTCTCTGATAAGTTTCAGTATTTGTTATTTGCGTCTAAGAGGGCCACTGTCTTGTTGGTGGTTTGTTTTAATGTTTTCTCATTTAACCTGTGCTTTTACATTTGACCTTGCCTTACTTTAGGGAAATATTTTCTATTAAATGTTACAGATGTATAGAAAAGATAATTGAAGTTCTCATAAGCATTAGCTATCCAACATAAATGCTAGTATGCTTCCCAGTTACCTCTGCCTTCCACAGAAGAAAGATTTTATCAGCATGCTATGGAGTTTGGCTGCATTTGCTAACTTAGGTGCTACTGCCCTGTAGCTGTTTTCCTGCCCATCCTTCTGTGCCAAGTCAGCTGAGAACAGCCAATGCGTACTGTAGGTATACATCTTTGGACACTTGGCAGAAGCTTGCTGAAGGCCAGGAGAAAAGGTTTTCAGGTGAATTTTTTCCATTATTCTGCAAAATCAAGTACAGACACAGCGTCCGGTTCAGTTGGATGCCTACAGCCTCTGACCTCTGGTGACTTAAGTGATTTGGAAGTCAGTCAGCTTCCCGTCTTGTGTCTCAAAGGAAAGTGGGAAGGGATGCAACAGTTAATGTAATTCATAGGAATGTTTGGTTCCTTTTTTTTTTTTTTTTTTACAGATTGTTTTATTTTTAAGTTCATTAAAAGATATTTGCTCTGCAACTTGGCATATGTGATGAGAACTTAACAAGTTTGTGAAGCTTTTTATAAATGATCTGCAGGGATGAAGTCAGAGTTTCTGATTTTCTGAAAACATATGTGCATGCTATTGTAAGTATTTTGGAATGGACTTGTAGCAACATGCAGCCACTGATACCAGGAGATTTTTATTTTGTTGTTGTTGGCTTTTTTTTGTTTTTATTATGTATGAAGATGCAGCATGGAATCATGGTGTTTATGCAATCGAGATACATTATGTTAATGCAAACATTTCATTCTGCCCACTTGCATCTAGAACAGTTCTGTGTGTAGACCAACATACAGACAAAGAAATATGAGATACAAGCAAACAGTTTGATTAATTGGAATGTTTGTGTTGCTGTAAACACAATTTTTTTTCCTCGTGAAAAGATCATACTGGAATATCTCAGCATAGCCTTTTCTACTTCTAATTTACACTGCTTCTGAATTTAAAAACAATAATAAAATAGTATGGAATTTGTGCTATTGCATTATGTAACAAACACACATATGCTGGTCTACAGTGAAGTGTAATAGCATTCCTAGTCAGATCCTCTTGGTATTGTAGAAGTTCTTTCTCATTTTATTTGTGAAGACATAAGCTCTCTGATTTGCTCAAGCATCTTAAAGAGTAAATGCACAAGAAGTAGCAAATTTTGAAGGCCTTAGTTAGTTCACCTCTGTTTGGGGATTGTGCTCACTCTGCCTTGGCTAGTCTAATCCTTCCAGTTGTGTTCATCTGGGCTACTCCTGGACTCTAGCCAAGTAATTTTGGTCTTTTATGCTTTCTGTGCTTTAACTAGACATGCTCCCGAATGTCATCTGTATTGCAGTTGTATTCTTCTGTGTTACGTTGCCAATTTTGGTAAGTTTTGTCACAGGGAGTACTGTAGTTGATCTTAAACTCTATTGCTGTATTTGCACAATTCCTCACTGTCTTCTCAAATGACATCCTTCTCAGATGTAAGTCTTTGCATCAGACATGGAGATGTTTAAAACTTCCTGTATCTAGCTCCCTTTGAATAGTGAACAACTGACAGCAACTGTGATGTGCCTTGAGCAGTTGATTCGAATTATTTCCATAAATTACCCAGCACTGTGAAGCAAGGTAGATGGAAAAATTGCTAACATAAATCAAAGATGCAAGACTGCAGTGAAATCTGAGACAACTCTTCAGGCCTGTGGTACCAGTTGCTGTATGTCTATCCCAACTATGCATGTCACTGGGGCAACTCAACTCTATAATGGTAAATGTAGTGGCTTTTCCCATAACTGATGGCTGTTACTAATCTCTGAAATAACCTGTAGTAGCTAGCTTCATGTCCTGTCTTGGAATCAAGGGACATTCTGCACAGTAGCATTCCTTACAGGCGTTATGCATCAGGCTGTGCCTTCTTATAAAGGGTGTTTGTGCCCAGAAGTCTCAAATCTGAATAGCTTTTCTTGTTCTGAGACCAATAACAAATTGCAAGTACACCTGTGTGTGCTACTCCTCCTTAATTTTTAATGACTTGGTATACCATACTGGAATAGATTCACACCCAAGTCCTGTTGGTCTCATTTTGCTTCTGGTGGAGTGATTGGGACTGACCGATCAGCAGGAAGGAAAGAATGACTTCTCTGGGAGAACTAAATAATACAGTCCTCTAGCACCAGTACGCTCAAATTGTTCTTACTTCTTTTTTGATTACGTCTGTCTGCCTGTTAGCATAGTGAAGGGCAGGAAAACCTCTCAAGAAGCAGTTTATTTCCCTCATTTTTATGGGAGAGCAGTGACTACAGGGATTTATTCTAGCTTGCAACAGACCTGTTTTGTTTTCCTAGTATTTAATGTATCCAGCAGAATTAAATCAGTGTGAATATCAGTGGTAAAAGAAACTGCACTCATTGCTTAAAAATAGTATTATTTTGCTTTAGTATAGAGTGTAAGCACACATTGTATTTGCACTTTACAAGTTAATCTGTATTTGATTGCTGCATTTTATTTACAGGTATCATGGCAATCCTGTTCTCTGGCATCGTGATGTCCCACTATACACACCATAACCTCTCCCCCGTCACACAGATATTAATGCAGCAGACGCTGAGAACCGTTGCTTTCATGTGTGGTATGTGCTAACTGTGATATATCTCATGTAGTTCAAAAATCGATTTGCCTAAAATGGTGATTCCAAAGGGAGCAGAAAAGATGTGAGTTTTCCTCCCACCATTCCTACGTTAGTGGTACAAGTCTGTAAGAGAAAGGTTCCTAATAGTGGAGGCCGGAAGGCAGTCAAAAGTCACCTTTCCTGCTTTACTGGATAAAACATCCAGTAAACCTTCTGTATCTTCCATCCTGGAGACTCCTGCTAAGATTTGCAGCAAGACTGATAGCTAAGGAGAGACCTCTGACTCCTATATTCCTCTGCAAAAGGATTGCTTATTTTGTGTATTGGAAAGTCAGGAAATAAATATTTATTTTATGTACCATATATAATAACTTATAATAGGAATACAAAAGGTTTTACAGAATTGTATATTTAAAATGCAACTTCTCTTTTTCAGAAACATGTGTTTTTGCATTTCTTGGCCTGTCAATTTTTAGTTTTCCTCACAAGTTCGAGATGTCCTTTGTCATCTGGTGCATAGTAGGTATTTCTTTCAAAAATGTTTAGGTATTTTTCTGTGGTGTTTGTGGGGAAAAAATAAAACCTTGCACTTAAAATATTTTAGACTATTTGTTAGATTTTTTTAATGAAATATACTATTATAATATTTATTGCACAAAGTTAATTCTCACTGATATAATGAAGTTACTCTTTCTCTTCTTAGCACTGTGGTATACGCATGTATCAGCCTGATTTAAGGAATTCCAGTTTACTGTTATTTTGAAACACTAATAAGGGAAATAACTTTGCATATTTGATTTATTAACATAATCTCAAAAATCATTTCCCTCAGGAAAATAATCCTGAGTTTTCCTGCATTTTTAGTACTGTATGAAGGATTTATGTGAATTTAGTCCACATGTTACTTCTTCACTCTAAGCACCCCTTCTTCAGAGGTAGTACGTACTCAAACTTCTTTAATGTCTGATCATTCTTTGACTCCATTATTAATTCTTTCATTTTGTGTTCCAGTGTAGCTTTTGTTTTGCCTTGGACTTACCTACATATTTTGCTATTGTAATTATTTAACTGAAACATGAAAAATGCATTCTCTTTGCAGATTGGAAAGTGGGAAGTTTCTAGTCACATACCTCAATGCACGCTAGTTTGTTTTAGTCCATGGTCCAAGAAAGGAATTGTTTTATACAATTTACAGATAATTATATCAACATGGAGAACTGCTCTTACTGCATTACACATATGTACACAGCTTCCTTATCTAATATTTATCTAAGGTGTGACACTTCCTTCTAGCATTGCCCTCACAGCCATAATGCAAATTGAATAATTTTGGGGTGATTCATAAAGGAAAACAGCAGAGGCCTTCAAGAATCCTGCTGACTAATTCTAGTATATTTACATTGTCAAGATATGTTTGTTATGGAGCTTACAAAGCAACACCATTGTGAGTAACTGCTTTTCTGAGTTAACCTTCACTGTATTCATTGATTATCTGTCATTAAAGCAATAGTACTTTTCTGTTGCTTAGATATGTGGTGTATTTTACAGCCATATTCAGTAAAAGTGCCAAGGAACCGAACTACATGCTATTTGTTTGGGTTCTGGCCTTTTTCTCTGAGGAACTGGCCCATGGGGAGAAATGGAAACATTGCTTTCGCTGTTATCTGCTGTGATGAAAGAACAGTTAAAGGAGCTGAACTGAGAGAAACATATACTCAAAGTAATTCTTGGTCTCCCTGGAATGCCTTCTGGGTTTCATCTATCAGAAGTAAAATAGAGTCTGGTCTCTGTCAGTGATGAGTCTTGTTTAATTTCAGTTAAGCAAAGTGTTTAAATGAACTGATGCCGACAGGTTTGGGTTTTTTGGTTTTTTTGTTGTTTTGTTTTTTTGTTTGTTTGTTTGTTTGTTGGTTGGTTTAGCAGCACACCTATTTACAAGACATGTGGGTGGGAAGTTTGTAATACTGTTAGCTGGTACAAGCTAAATGCAATGCAGATCGGGCCTATGTGACTGTAATACATCAAGTGGTCTTTTGCTTTGGGTTTTGTTTTTCAGGTACTTGTCCTGTTTGGTAGAGCAGTGAATATTTTCCCTCTTTCCTACCTACTCAACTTTTTCCGCGATCATAAAATCACCCCTAAAATGATGTTTATCATGTGGTTTAGTGGTAAGTTACAACTCATAATATGAAGGACTGGAAAAAATGTTTTATCACTCTTTCCTTGTGTGGGCTGCTCTGGGAGGAACTGGTTTTTCATCCATTGAAAATTTAACATTTGCACCATTCTCAAACCCAAGTGTAACTGATACGTTCTCTTTCCCTTTTGTTTTAGGAAACAATGCAGTATAAATCCCATCTAGAACTTTTCTTCAGAGAATCTTGTTTTCTAAAGATCAAACAGTTTCAATTTGAAAAGCAATACCTCTGATTCATTTTAAGATGATAACTAAGTAATAGATAAATGAGCACAGAATAGGATAGTAAAAAATCTTGAAGGTGGAGAATTCCTGTTAACAGAGTGCTAGGGACCAGCCTTGGTGCTGATTCACTCTTCACTGATTTATTCTTCTCTCTGCAGGCTTACGTGGTGCAATTCCCTATGCGCTCAGCCTCCATTTGGGCTTGGAACCAATAGAGAAACGTCAGCTCATTGGGACAACAACAATCATCATAGTGCTGTTCACAGTTTTGCTGCTGGGAGGAGGAACTATGCCCCTTATCAGACTGATTGACATTGAAGACTCTAAAGCACGCAGGAGGAACAAGAAGGACATTAACCTTAGCAAGACAGAGAAAATGGTATGTTGTTGTTTTACTCAAATAATTACTGTTTGTTTGTTTGTTTCATTTTCAAAGGCGGCTTGTATATTATTTTTTTTCCCTAAAAAGTAAAACAAAATTAATGGGAGCATGGTAGAAAAAAACCCAAGTATTAGCATTTTTAAATATCCCGAAGAGCTTCATTAGCACATACACAAGTAACTGTTAAGATAAAGAGGTGAGAAGCAATGTCTCTTAACTTAATCTAATTATGAATGAATCCATACAAATTAAAGTAACCTTAAAACATAAGGCAGATGTTACAGAATAGATTGAGTCACATACAGACAGGAAGTAATAATAGAAGGCAGATGGGAATTATTTTGAAAACGTCAAAGCAAAGTCCTCAAGAAGGTGGTAACAACAGCACTGCTGTTACTGAGTTTTATTTTAAAGCAGATTCTGGCTTTAAAATAGTCAGAAATACTGAAGAAAGGTCTGAAAACTCATCTGCTAAAGATGGGAGTACATGAAGTGTCATGGAGCATTTTCCTGTTTTAGTCCTAAACCATCACACAGTGCATGCAGAGAATTGTTCTGTGGAATCTGAAGAATAAGTTATCTTGATGAGGTTTTATAAAGTTTGCAGTCTTCAGAATTAGCTTACTCTATGAAGGGAGGTATGTGTAGAAAGAGTGCAGTTAATATGGTGTGCTCTGATATAGGGCTTTTTTTTTTTCAGAGATGTGAAGACACGAAAGCTTTGTTTGCTATATATGGAATAACAGATTCATAGGATGGCCTAGGTTGAAAAAGATCATTTGGTTTCAACACCCCTGCCATGGGCAGGGTCGTGAACCACTAGGCCAGGCTGCCCAAAACCACATCTAGCCTTGCCTTGAGTGCTTGCAGGTATGGAGTTGGACCTCATTAGGTTCACACAGGCCCACTTTTCCAGCCTGTCCAGGTCTCTCTGGATGACTTCCCTTCCCTCCAGTGTATTGACTGCACTGCTCAGCTTGGTGCCATCTGCAAATTTGCTGAGGGTGCACTCGATTCTGTTGTCTATGTCATTAATGAAGATGTTGAAGAGCTCAGTGCCCAGGTCATAAGAAAAATCTTGCACACTAGAAATCCCTTCTTAGAAATATCAATAGTGCAAAATCATGGAGTATTTTAAGCCTTCTGACATGAAAAAGGAAGGTAAGCGACTCTGAGAATCAGCAGCTGGACAGATCAATGCAGTCATAAGCCCTGACTGGATGAGGTGACTGTTTCCATTATGTTCTGGCATGGGAACTGACTGTGAAAAGGGAGACAGAAGAAAGGGGTGAAGCAAGTGGGAGGAAATAACTGCCTTTTTTTCTTAGATTATTGCAATATTTGTGATATTTCTAGGGAAATACCATAGAATCTGAGCATTTATCAGAGCTCACAGAGGAGGAGTATGAAGCCCAGTACATAAAACGCCAGGACCTCAAAGGGTTTATGTGGCTTGATGCTAAGTATTTGAATCCTTTCTTCACCAGAAGACTCACACAAGAAGTAAGTCTTTCTTGTTTTCAAATGGTGGAAAAATAGATATGTGAATTGCCAGAGCAGTTCACAAGCTTTCCTGCTGTCTCTGGAAACATGCTGGGAGGAGTGAGATTTAAAAACTTGCCTGTAGATGTCTCTGTAATTGTTGAAAACCACAGAGGAAGACTGTGTAGAAAACGAAGAAAAATCTCTCAGAAGTGCCATCCCTGGAAGTAATTACTGGCCGCTTGAGCATTTGTCATGTTTTGTGCACTTAGAGACCAGGAACAGATTATTTAACGAGGAGTATGCTTAACTCATCATTCTGTTTTGTTCTCCCTGACAAACAAGTTGTGTTGTTGTAGCTCAGTAACTGTTTTCTTGTGCCTTAGGACTTGCATCATGGGCGCATACAGATGAAAACCCTCACAAACAAATGGTATGAAGAGGTACGACAAGGACCCTCAGGCTCTGAAGATGATGAGCAGGAGCTGCTCTAGTTGACTGGGAAAGGAGCACAAAGAGTTTATCTTTAGACTTTAGAAAGTTGATTTAAGTATTAAGAGTATGACTGCACAAAAGCTTCTGATTTGAGGCATATCTTGTGCTATATGTTTAAATATCAAAAAGCGGATCGAGTCTGCCTTGTATTACTGGTCAGTGACCGAGCCCCTGAAGTGTCAGACTCTGGAATGATTGAAGGACTTTTAAGATTTTACATCACAACAAATTTCATGCAGCCTGCGAAGAAGTGGAAACATCTGCCGTGAAATAGTAACGTTGTTTAATGTGGGGTCCTATTATAAAGCCTGCTCTGAACTTTTGAAGTACAGAGCCATTGTATGACTCTGCAAAGTGCAATGAGTTGCAGCTTTTTTTTTTTTTTTTTTTTTGAAGTATGTACCAGTTCACAGGGAGAGGCTTGCCCACTTATTCCAACCAGATTCCCTTACTAGTGTTGAAACAAATTCATGGTATAAGTCCACAGTTTATGAGACTTACAGGATCAAAGAATGAGTTGGGTTGGAAGAGACCTTAGAGATCATCCAGATCCAACCCCCACTCCCCACCTCAGGGGCATAGGAGGCCACAGACTTGCACATTATGAATCCTGAGAAGATCAGTACCTTGACATAGATGAACCTCTTGAAACATATTTCTGTCATATAAAATTGTCTTGGTTTCTATTTAATGGGATGTTTTGTTTCTATATTCTGAGATACCATAATCAGTACTGTGTTGCAAGAGGTGGGGATAGTATGACATTAAAACTGCAGTGAGTTGTCCTTTTTAGTATGATTTTTCTCTTCTGCTGATGCTGTTTCTTAAGCAGCAGTACTTCAGTTTTTCTGCTTGGTGTAATCTGTTTGCTCTAATTATAAACACATGAACAGACAGGAAGGTTTGTTGTGTTTGCCATGGTTACACACACAGTTCTTTGCTGTCAAGGCCACTCCAAACTAAGTTATTTACATAATCACTGTTGAAATGTGAAACCATAGTTCTGCATGTAAATCTGACATACAAGTGCACGTTTTTTCTAAAAACAGGAGTCATTTTTGGTCTGTTTTTTTTCTCTGGGGTTTTTTAATCAGCTGCTTACCTGCTGGGAAAATGAAAGACTATTTGGAATCCTAAACCTGTGCTGTCTAAGCTGTTCTCCAGAATAACAAGTTATATGACCTGCTTTTCCTTATTGTGTTATTTCAAAGAGTTGCATGCATCCTAGAGCTGAAAAACACACTAGTCAAAGTCTGAATGAGACACAAAATCAGCTTCTGGTAATGACCAGAAAGGAATCAATGCTCACTTTTCTTTTTAGGAGGGGATCTGTCTTTTTCCTTCATCCTTCTATACAACAGTGGATTTAATTACATTTCAGTTACCCATTAGTCCTAAACATTAAAATAGAGAGGTCAAGTATGGTGTGCTGATCCGAGATTAGTGCTGTGAAGGGTGTGAATGTGTGTTCAGGTTCTGCATTATGTTTGTTCAGTGCAAGGAGGATTGTTTATTCACTGGGCTAAATTTTGCTCAGTGAGAATCTCTGTGCTGTCAGTGCCAGCAAACTGAAGCTGCTGACTTTTCTTTTGCGACTTGTTTGCTGGAGGCAAGCATGTGTTATCTTTCTTGTCTTTCTTTGTCCTGTATCAGCTAAGAACTCACACGTGGGAGACAGAATGGGGAGCTGGTCAGGTTGTACTGCCATCACACCCACATTCACATGTGCAGGTCCCTTTTCCTGCCCAGGAAAAGCTGCTCCTGTCAGCAGGAGCTGTACTTGAGTTTAATGTTCCAGATGCTATTACACTAGGCACGGTGCTATATCCATGCTGAAATAGCAAACATGCGCTAATTTCTATTGTTATTCTGAAACGAGGCGCCTGTAAAAAGAGTGAGGTGTGAGCGCATCATCCGCTGCCATTTCCATCTGAAGTGATCGCGTGCCGCCCTCTGCTGGCAGTCAGCGGTAGCAGCGTGACAGCTAACGATGGTTTGCAGGGGTAGTTTTATAAATTAAATGGAAGCAAGGAATTGATACAGCTAGAACTAATGAACTCGCTCCGAAGCAATTAAGTTGAAGAAAAGCTTGGGTCTTTTCATTAAAAAACAAAACAAAACCTATCCTGAAATTTAAAAAGCTTAGATTTGTCAGAGCTTGGAATGAAGACAAGTTTGTTTTCCCTCAACAAAATATGCACTAACTTCCACACTTCTGAACTAATAGAATAAAACTTTGCCATTATTTCAGGGACTCATTTTTGTATTAATCAGTGCATTTACTTAAGCCAGTCATTTGTGAGTTAGGATTCTCTAAGCATGTTGCTTCATCTTTCTTACTGAGATCATTTCCTATGTGATCAGCATAGGAAACCCTAGTCCTCTTTCCACAAGGACCAGCAGCCCTGTCCTAACTTCAAGCTTGTACTAGTTTTTTTTCTGCTTTCTTCAAAATGGAATGAATAGAAAAGACGTAGGATACAGATACCAATTACAGATACTGAAGTTCTGTCAGCCTGGTGGAACCTGCCACCACTCCCCAGCAGTGCCACGTCCCAGAGCAGCTATGTGACCATCCCAGGCGGTGCTCTGCCACCAGACCTGGCCGACTCACGGCACCTACAGCTTTCCCAGCCATTGTGTAACCACTGCATTGTTATTTTTAAAATAACTCAGCCACGCCAAGAAACGCTCGTTTATTTTAATCTTTAAAGCATCTGCAGGCTGTTTCTACAGCCTAATCTAAAAGATGCCATAAAAAGAGACGAGAGCAATAGTTGTTATCAGCAGCTCAGGAGCTTAACTTTTGGAAATAACTGGGCTGTGAGCTATGCTTCCTAAGTGTCCTTAGCTTTTTCTGAACAATTCTGTAATGTGTGTGAGATCAGACACTGCAGACTGGGTTTCCACCACTCCACCTGGCTCTAAAGGGCACGTGTGGCACAGCAGCGTTATCCCTGCCTATGCAACATGGTTACTTTATGGCAGAACTGCATGTAGGACCATTGGAGATTTGGGCAAAACCCATGACCTCAGAACACATCAACACCTTTTAAAAGCTGCCATTATCCCTCTGACAACCTGCTTTTGAAACAAATTTCTCAAAGTGAGGAATTTTTTTCTTAGTGCAGTTTTTCTTCAGGTTTTTAACCAATACGCATTATTTCAGCAGTTGAGCACTTGCCCCAGCAACTCTGATCTCCAGCAGAACATGGAGCACAGCAGCTACTGAGACAGAAGCTCACCCTGGGTAGGACCAGGAGACCCCTCACTCAGCATCCACAGCCCATCTCACTGCTCAGCCCTCACTGCCATGGGCACCAAATGCTCCTGTGCACAAACCTTGCCCTGCCCCAAGCGTGTTTACCTGTGGGCATTACAGTGCATAGTGCCAAGCACTGAGGAAGATGTGAGCATACCTTGACATATCATAGAACTCCTTGCAAAGCCCTGCTGCTGTCACAGCTCCAGGGAGGTAGTTGAGCTGGGGGTGGGGGGGGAAATGCGGTCACTGGGGGCTCCCTCACAGGACCAGGCCTGCAAGCTGTTTTCCTTTTTTGTTTATTTGTTTTTCTAAAGGGTATCCACTTTTTATTATTATTTTTTAAATATATTTTTACTTATCTGTAATGCTATAATGGAATGGAAAGCACCACGATTAGTGCAGGGCAGCAAATACTTTTGCTACAGCAAATAAGGAGTTCAAATGCAGCAGCCACACATGCAGAAACAAAGGAAAGGAGCTACATGCCTTTAGAAGGCCGCATGTAGGTAGGGATCCCCAGTAAGGGATGGCCCCACCTTCACTGCCAGCCCCTACATGAGGGCTGAGAAGGGATGGATCCTGGCTCCAACCCTTCCAGTCACTCAGGTACACTGCATGCACCTGAGCCTCTCCCAGGGCTGGCCCCCTGCCTTCCCACCAAGTGCTTCATCACTGCTTCAGGCCATGACTGAGCATTTCAGAGTACACAATGCTATGGGAAGTTTGCAGCTCATATTGGCTAATGGAGAAGTAGCAAGTGGGACCACCTCTGACATAAGGAATCAAACACTTTCTTTGACCACATTCATTCCCACTGGACTGATGCCTACACGCCATTCTGGTTAATTCAGTTAATGAGAGATGAGGATAGCAACCCAAAGGCTCTGTCTCTCCTGCAGACACAACCAAAGCCCCAAACTGCTGGCAGCCTCTCACATCCTCAAGTCATGCTTTGCCCATGTTACTGGTTTGACAGCTTGATGCAAATATGAGTTTAAATTAAGTTGCACTTCCATCTTCCTGCTAAAATCCAAGAGGCTTTCAGGAAGCTGGACAGCACAACAGCCTCCTTCCTCAGTGCATTTATTAGATTTTGGTGATGAAAATGAGAATACGAAATAGCTCTGAAGCACTCAATTCATTCATGTAACAGCAGCAGGTTTCCCAACTTTTCTCCACTTTCCCTGTCAAATCTTGTCCATGGCCTTCAATCCTCTCCATATTATGCTGTGATTCATAAAGAACAATTGGGCATGTGTTCAGGATTTGTTTAACACTTCCTGAGTCATTTTACCTTGGGAAGGAGCAGCAATGGTGAATCTAGGTTTCAGTGGAAGACATCTGGCTGCAAGAAGGCAGGTGAGGATCAGAAGCTCTGACTGAAGGAAGCACACAGAACTGATAGAATGCTGCAGAATTTGTCAGATACGTATGAAAAAAATTCTGAGTTCTCTGAGCAATCCCTGCTTTTAAAAACCATTCACAGTGATCCTCTTCCCTCCTTCCTTGTTCTTTCAATGCCAGTTTGTCAGTCTCTGATGTTTCAGATAACACGTGTTTTTCTTGAGATGCATCTCCCCCCTCACAATTTGTGCTTTTAACTGTAATGGAAATATGGATTAAAATACATGTTTCAGTTCTTGTATTTTGCTCTCTGGTGCCACTTTCAATTCCCAGTGTGAGTTCTGGTTTCTCATATCCCACCTGTCTGCTGTGTTTCAAACGCTGCCTGCTACTTGCAGTGCCTTCAGCTTCCAAACCCTTCACCATAGACTTGTCCTGTCTGGCTCCAGATAAGACACTGCTGTGTCCCCAGAAACATGCCAGGTACTTTCTTTCATCACGGTGCCTCCTTTATGTCATGTACCTTCCTCATGTCCAAACAGAATGGAAAAAAAAAACAGCACAGTTTAAGGTCCCCACAATACGTTGAACACAATGGGGCTACAAGCCTCAATTTTTTGCAAAATCTCCACAAGTGTGTAGCAACAGGACAAGGGGAAATGGCCACAAACTGAAGCATAGGAAGTTCCACACAAATATGCATAAGAACTTCTTCAGAGTGCAGTGATGGAGCATTGAGGAGTGGTGGAGTCTCCTTCTCTGGAGATGTTCAAGACCCACCTGGATGCCTTCCTGTGCAACCTGGAGCTGCTTTGGCAGGGGGTTGGACTCTATGATCTCTACAGTTCCCTTCTGTGACGCTGTGAAGTGTGTAGACATGCTAACATTAACAGTGTCTCATACTTGCACTGCAGAGCAGAATTAGCACACTTAGCATCGGTGCAAGCCTCAAGGTCCTCAATACATAGCAGCAGAACATTGTGCATGGAAATGGAAGTGCACACAGGTCTACATGCCATGGTTTTGTAAAAGGCTCTGCATGAGTGAGATGACCTGGCAAGAAACACACCTTCTACAGTGGCATACAAGGCAGTAAATATTTTCAACTGACACAAATCAAACACAGCTCTTAGGTAAGTGACACAAAAGGATATTGTATAGCAGCTAACTAAAGGTGACAAAATCCAAGCAAGAGGCAAATGTGTAACCAGAAAACTGGCTATTGTTCAGTCCTCCTCCCTCCCAGCCATACATCACACTCAGACATCCCAAATACCATCATCCATCTTCTTTGAAAGCCACATACACTCTTCCCAGTTCAACCTCCTCCTTTCACAAGGACTTAAAGCTAGCTGCCAGCTTAACAAAAATCACAGAAAGGCATTCCTGTCCTTAGAATACAGCTTACCTTATCCACATCTTAACAGTCAACAGAAGTACCAGTACCCAGTACCAGAAGGATCAGTTGCTAAGAACATCATGGAAGGTCACAACTCAATAAACCACTCCTAACGGCTCTGTTTCCCAGCCCTAGGCAGCCTGGCTCAGGCACAGCCTCACAGCAGGCAGCAGCCCCATGCCACCTCCCACTCTGGATTGAGTTCCTTTGATTATTTTTTTCTTCTGATGTTCAAAGTCTACTCTGAACACACACACAGATCTAGTATCTCACCAAGTTATTTTAGGAAAACACATGACAGATGAATTTCCATTAGAAATGCATCAATTCAAATAGATCTTCGGCCAGGCTTTTGAATCGTTCCTAATTAATAATCCTTTTGAAATCTATCAACTCACTTGCTTTCTGCGTTGGAATATAAAACCATATTGTTTCAAAGGAAGAGTCACTTCTGACTCTTCAGAATCATTAGATACCATTTCGTTACCTGTTCAATTTTTTAAATCAATTTTTTTCTGCTCCTCTTTAGAGGATTACCAGGACAATAACTTTCTCCCCTTATCTTCCTACTCATACAGCTCTTTGGCTTAGGTGTCATTTCTTTCCCATGTTTCTTTACTCTATAACCTCATAGATATTAATGAGTCTGTGGTCTTAATCTGGTATTAATTCCGTACCCTCAGTTCCTATCCTAGTGATAAGCTGCAGGCAGAAAGAATAGGATGAAATCAGCATCAAAGCAGCATTCCCTCCCAAGATGCGTGCAGCTTCATCCTACTTGAGTTCAGTCAAAGGTATCTCATCAAGAGCTTTGAATCTCTGGAAAAGTAGAAATAGGAATTACAATGAAAAGATGATTCTCAAATCAAGTTCTGAAAACTACCAAAAGATGCCTACATGCTGTCCTGAAACTACAAACTCAGAAAGTTTCGATGAGCAGATACAATAATGATGCTCAGTTTGATCATTTCTAGCAGGCAGAGCTCCTGATGACAAAGTCCTGTACATTCTGCACCACTGCAGCTATAGTCCAGACTTTCTAGATTGGACAGCACCATGGTCCCCAGTGCCTGTCCTTAGGACCCAGAAAGCCCTGTCAGGCACAGACTGAAACATCACCTTAAATGAGGTTCAAGCAAGCAATTTCCTTAAGCCTAACCAACATGGAGCACCCATAGTGAAATACTACCTGTAAAAATTCCTGTAGCAGAAAACAGTATTCTTATAACATGCAGCTTCACTTCTGGTCCTCCTACCCTTAATTATTGCTCACACCACACATGCACTGCAGAAGCCATACATGGACATTCTCCCAGAAGCTGGGCAAGTTTTACACTCCAGAGCCAGACTAGGGCTGCGCTGTGTCCTCCCAGCATGAGAACAGCAGGTGCAGGCTTAAATGATCTCAGAGTGCCATCAATAGCTACTCTGCACAGTTTCGCAGCAGAGCAGAGCCAACAGTGCACACATCACCTGCTTCCCCTCCTAGCATTGGGAATGGTGCCTCTCTGAGAACCTTCTGTGATTAACGTCTGGAGAATCAGAGAATTTAATCACAACAAAAGCTGTAACGCTGGTTGTCCTAGAAGAATTTCTGCAGTATGATGCACAGCATGAGGAATTAAGCCCCTCTCCCCTACAATGGGGAGGCAGAGCATATACATCCAGCCCACTGCTTTCTGCTGAGATGGCACAAAGCCAGCATGCTCCATGGACTCATTACACATATAAGAATCTTTCTCATCTAATACCATGTAAAAAGATGCTGGAACAGATTTACATTTTCAGGTCCAGAAACCAAGCACAGAACAGAACTAGAAATGCCATCTCCCCAATGTATGCCTCAGGACTGGGCCACTTCATCCCAAAGAAGTCATAGCCCCAGGAGGTGGCTCACAGCAGCACCGAGCTTTCTGGCATGCCTGACCCCCACAGTGCAGTGTGAGGAAACATGCCCTGAACAGGTGATGTAGCAGACAGAATCCTTGTCCACTTCTGCTTCTGCCACCGTACTAGATGCAGCTAGTGAGCTGAGGCAGCTGCTCAAGCTCTACCAGCACAGAAGGAGCAGGCAGCAGTTCTCTGTCGTCCCATCCAAACCTTCTGGAGTCACAATACAACATTCCCCCTGTAACTATTGCAGACTGAATGCTTCACTGTAATCAAGTATACATTAAAAAAACTAGCCAAAGGAAAATATTCAGTCAGTCAACCCAGGCCAAGAACACACCAGTTCATACAATTGCACCAAGGCACTTAACAGGGTGCTCCTCCTTTGACTTGCTGGTTGGTAGTATTTGTTTTGATGTGATTAATGGTTAATTTAGTAGGGCTTGGGATCTGCACATGCCACTGGCAAGGATCCACAACGGGGGCACTACAGAAGTGGTCTGGCCTACCTGGAAAGCAAACAGAATTCACACATGGGCAGCAATGTGGAAATGTGCAATGACTGCAGTTAGGTGACAACAGTTCACCAGCACTGGCTGTACTTCAGTGATAAATTGCTAGCCTGTGAAAAGTTCGGCTGAACCAGCTAAATAAGAATATGTTGCACACAAATCAAGCTACCAAACAGATTTTACTTACTCCAGGGGAAAGCAACATTTTCTCACTAAGGAGTTGATGAACAGTTGTGGGTTGGTATTTCTTATCCTTTTTTTTTTTTTTTTTTTTTTAAGTGTGTCAATGATGAGAAATCTCAGAACAGTATGACTATCATGAGAATGATTTCTAAAGCAGGAAGCACGACAGCCCCACACCCACAGCAGCAGAAGTAGCAGCCACATGCAAGTTGTCAGCTACATGCTGCAGGTCTGAGCTTACATTACTTGAAGTTATTTGGACATTTGACATTGTCTTCAGTGCAGTGAACTGCACATGGAACAGACTGGAATGTCAGTATAAGGGGAAAATGGTAAATGATGGTGCTGCCCAGGTCAGAAAGTGGTACACATCCTCACTGTAATGCACTGAGCTATCATCACAGTACCCAACCTGAAGAAGAGTGCCATGACCATCAAAACCTGCTTCATGACCATCAAAATCTGCAGCACTAAGAAAGGATCCCACCAATAAGAAATACTACAAATGAGAACCTTAAACCTCCTCTGAAGTTCTCTGCAACATGAATTCAGTGTCTCTCAGATTCTGAACGCCAAGAGAGAAATTTCTCATTAATGCTACGGAAAAAGAAAAAAAAATACAGTTTGCTTCACATTTTTCTGGAACATTTCCACCTGCCCCCCTCTTTTCTGCATCAAGCCTTTCCAAGTTCAGTAGAAGCCCATGTCTGGCTTAAACCACAGGCAAACTGGAATGCTGAACGTCATAAGGATTGCCATGGCCCCCCTGTCTCTTGTTACCGTAGGGGAAAAGCAGGAGCTACCTGGCAGCACCTTGCTCTCTTCAAGCAAGGCAATGTCTTCCTGCTTACAGGGATTCCTAAAAATCTTAAGATCCCCTTCCTTCTGCAGAGGTCAGGGTAGCAGGGCAGCTGATTCCCTCTCTCAGTAAAATAACAACAAACCAGCACTGTGGAAGGAGCAGGGCAGTGCCAGAAGTGAAAGAAAAAGGGACTGCATGAGTTTGGACACTGTGTTCTAAATTCCTGGACTTTAGAGTTACAAGAGCTGCTGCCATACCACGCATTTAAACCTTCTGCCCTCCTTCAGGCAGTAAGTAAGATCCAGTGCACTGGTCTGTGCGCTGTGTGGTGGCTCAGCGTTGAAGGACGCCCTCATCGTAGTAGGGCTATGTACAGAGTACAAAGCCAGAAAGCTACTTTAAGTACTAATTCCCTAACTCTAAACTTTCAGACTGGCAAGACATCATAAGAAAATATTATCTAGAGGAATATGGTCACCTAGAAAAAGTAATAAAGAACAACTGCAATGCCCAATTTTATTTAATTTTATAGAAGTGATCTAAGACATTTCATAGAATATCTCAAGTTGGAAGGGACTCACAAGGGTCACAGAAATAAGGAACGTGGAATATCCTGCACAAACAACAGCCACAGTACATTTGTAGTCACAGACAGTAAGGACCATGCTAAAAGGCCTAGTTAGCTCCCAATGACCTCAAAGCACGTGTTTTGGCTCTAAATCGGTTCTATCAGCTTGTTACCTTACCTTACCTTGCAGCCAACTCCTGCTTTTCCCTCACTCTAGCAACATTACAATCACAGTACTCAGGCTCACTCCCTTTCTAAGCAAATACCAGGAAGGGGCATCTCTTCCCCCTAACAAGACACTGCAACATGATTAGCTATAAATGCTATATATATACATAATATATTAGCTATAAATGCCTGGAATCCAAAACTGTTGTTCAGAAAAAAATAAGTTTAAAGAGCAGCCAGCTCAGTCTATCAAGTTTAAGCTACTTGATGATGCGTGGAACCTTTAAACTTCCAGTCAGAGCAAAAGACACAGCAGACACATATAGGACTGTCATCAGAAACATCAGATCAGTCAGAACAGTCAGCACTGACTTGTTTAATATGCACCAGAAATACATTAGTACAAGCAGCACACAGGTGTAAGAAAATTCTTCCTGCAGTAATACTTCTGTCAACTCGAGCCTGATTTTTTCAAACATCCCCAATACTCCTCAACATATCAAAAGATTGTGTAAATGGAACTAGAGGCATTTTAAGCATTCGCACGACATTCAGGTGATGTGCTCCAAAACAAAGAACCAAAGGAAAAATAATCTAGTTTAGGACTTGAGAAATTACCCTGCTCTGGAGCAAGCAGGATTAAAGAGCAGCCAGAAGGCCTCTCTCAAGTGACAAAAAGTACATCAGCAGTATCTCATATCTTCTGTGAAATGTATCATCAGGAAGCTTTGTCAGAAAACCTGCAGATGACATCAAGAGCCAAGGCTGGAAAACAGTGTAGGTTAGCTTTACATCACACAAGAAACCTGCTTGGTGCCCCACATTAGCCTGACTGCTGCAGACTGCACACATACCTTTATGGAACAGGCATGCTGCTAAGACCTGAAAACAAACTTAAAAAAGCCCACCAAACACTGAATTCTGCAGGCACTCCATGCAGTCTCGTACAACTGTGGCTCATGACAGATACACACTAGACCATTTTTCGCCCAAGATTACCTCTGTGCATCATCTCACTTCTGCATGCAAAACACAACTGTGAAAACAGACAGCTACATGCACTCAACTTTAAGAAAAGAGTTAAGCCTTTTCTTAAAGGCCTCTTTATTTTTGAAGTCCTTCAAACATAAATTAGTTTTAACAAATCAGATACAAAACACCTGCATTTTCAATTAGCATATATTTTACTGTATCAATCACAGCAACCTCATACAGTAAGATACATAAAAATAGAGCATGGTATCACTTCAGTTCAACACAGTTTTGTACTACAGTATTCCATGACATATATACACAGGACTTTTCTTTTTCAAAGCAAGTACAGTCCCTGCTATGTTCACCGTAAAAATTACGTGGCATCACAGTTGTAGTTATTCACTGTAGTGTGAGTAGCCATATGGAAACTGAACTAGCGAACTAGAAGATACAGTGTATAACAGCCATACAGGCATGACACTTCAGAAGATGGACAAAACTAAAATAATCACTGAAATGAAAACCACCTTTAGACTGTATTTTAATAGTAAAATTGTTTTTAAATTCCTCATTATATACACAATGTATCTACATTTTTTTTTATTTATATACATATATATACATATATATTTTTTTATAAAAAACATACAAGATTTTGAAAACCTTAAAATCATTCACCTAAACAATATTTACCCCCAACCTTCAGGGTAGGAAGGGCAATTCTTGCCTATAACATAATATTCAGTTGCAGTCGTTTGATTCAGAAATTTCCCTGATTGCTAAGCACATACCATTCACTTTGTTTCTTAGTGCAAACTGTACAGTAACTTATTGTTCTCAACCCTCTGCAAGACTCAGGTTTCACCTTACTTCCATTACTTCTGAGACCCATTTATGGCTAAAATTATTTTACAATATTAGCCTATATGCTTTCCCCTACACCTACCTTCAAGCCCTCACCCGACTTCCCCCAAAAAATTAAGAAAAACGATCATTCATGCACATCTCTGTCACACACATATCAACGAACATTTACATTTCAAAGCCTAGACTCTAACAGTATTTAAAAAAAACCCTAAGTGAAAAATGTTAGTGCAAAGAGAACTACATAGTCTACAATTCAGCTAGAGGGGCTTTTTTTGTTGTTGTTTCTTTTCTACAGATACTATAAAGACATTTAACTTTGCACATCAGATTACTTTGCCTGACATTTTGTTCTAACCAAATAGTTTGAATATAAGAAGTCAGGAGGATTCTTGTGGATTTTCCTTTATGCAAAAACAAAGCAAAAAAGCTATAAAGCCTATTAATAACCGATGTCGTTTGGGGGCAAGACTGTACAGAGTCTAGCACAAGGGTTCCTATGTGCTACAGTAACACAGATAAATATCATTACCGGGTTCACATCCATAACCGTTAGGTTTACATTAAATGTAAACACAGGATTCACAAACGAGTTCTGATTTTTCATCAGGCCAGCACTTCAATGCTGACCACACTACAGACTCTGCAGCGAATTTGGATGCAAGTGGAAGATTTATACTTACAATTCCCATAACCACAAAGGAAAAGTGTGCATCGAGAACCAAAAGGAGTTCTTAGACAAGGCTCTACCTAGCTTAGCAATAGCTTTAGCAGAAGTAAAAAAGTTGGATGGAAAAAAATGATCAGAGCAAATAACAGCAACTACAGTAAGCTATGAAATACAGTACAAGTAGAAACAAAAAGTCACCTGAACAAATAACCCAGAGAGACTTAGCAGTTATAATGATTTTACCACCTTTAAGAACACAACATATTAAATATTTATTAAAAATAAACTGTTTCCAAATTATCTGTTTACAGTACAAAGAACAGTACTTAAAACATGTGCAACAGAAAGTAAAGAAAATCTGCACTAATCAGGAAGGACAATAGTAGGCTTAATTTAAGAGACATAAATACAAGTTCACCTCTTTAAAACATACAGTAAAAAAACAGCAGGATGATATTGGCAACACTAGAAAATAAAGCACGTATTGTTCAGATTCAGTTTGAGATAAACAACTGGGAAATAAGGAGAAAAGGAAGAAACAACGATGAAAAAGAGATGCTATGGTGTTTGCATTTTAGAGATGAAGAAATGCAGACACACTTTGAAAAATAGTCCTTGTTGGCAAAACAAGCTATTCACATACTTCTTGCACGTTTGAGAGTCATACTTTACCAAAAAATGGCAGTAGTTTCAACACCCATGGAAAACGTGAATCTTATTTCTCAAAGCCTCACATAGCTTCATTTGGGCAAAGAGATGACTAAAATGGTGTGAAATATGTCACTTTTCTATAATGCAACAGCTGCCAAGGTATTACTTCAAAACAAAACAAAACAAAAAGTGTTCTTCTCCCTCATTCAAATTGAGAAGTAATGATGATTTAGAAATTACCTAAATAACAGCAGCATGAAATAATATACCTGCAGCATTTGTTAAGCCACAAAAATGAAGAACTGGCACCTGATGACTAAATCATGGTTCCAAATACTTGGGATGTCAATTTTATAAGAGGTCAGTGTTTTTCTTCTTATCAGTGGAGTATGAACATTAAATAGCCCTTTCCCTTCCCCTCCAGAACAGACCAATCAAGTCTACCTATAAACTACATGGGACAGCTGGGTTGATTTATAGTTTAACTGAGTGTTAGGCATGAATCTGTGAAGCTCACTTTTCCTACAGCAGGGATCATAATAGTATGCATTGAGGCAAGTGTCACATGAGACTTTTGAACAAAACATGCAAGTGTTTGCAGCTCCAGATCGGTTGCAAAAGCCACAGCGTGAGGTGCTTGCAGGTTTGGATTTTGAACTGAATTGAGAAGCTCGCTCTTGACTTTGAGTCTGTGATGTATACTGAGGTTTCTCTCTTAAAGCAGAGGCAGGGGATAAGCCATCATTTGGAAGTGGTTTGATGGAATAGGCGCTCTGTTTCACTACTGGGTAGTCCTGCCTGGAGTTGAACAGACTGTCACACTTTTGGCAAACAGAAGCCCCACAAGGTACGCCACAGTTCTGGCACTTGAGGGAAGCTGTCTCTTTGGCTAGGTGGGTGCGTTTGTGGTAAACAGGGTTGGCATCATTTTTTAAAAGCCACACATCAGGCTTAATAGCTTCCTGTCTTTTAAAATTTAACATACTTCTAGAATCAGGATCAGCATATAGATCTAAATCCTCTTGAGCAGAAAAATAGGAGCTGTAAGGAACATTTGTTCTAAACATGCCATTGTGATGAGATGAACTTGGCAAGAATTCATCTGAACACGTACGTGGCGAGCTTGACATTGTCAGAAGAGAGGGTGACGGACGAATAATTTCATCTTTGATGTCATCTTCTGCATCAACTAAGATTGGTTCTTTCCTGAGGCTCAATGAGCTCATCAATGGTGGTTTCCTATTTTCCCAATAATTATCGTATGTGTCTACCGATTTAGAAGGCTTGCTCACTTTTGGCTTGAAATAATCCTTAGAGGCCCGTTCACTTGCTGATTTCTGAAGTACCATTCGTGCCATGGAAGTATTTAAGTTCTCTTTGCATTCTGCCCGCCGTTTCATAGCTTCTGAGCAGCCTCTAGTATCTTCGTTGCTATTTTTTCGTTCATTTATGACATCAATCTCCAAATAGCCTTTATCCTTCACTTGCAAATGAATTTCAAGAAGCTGCTCACATTCCACTTTGGCCAAAAAGAGTTCAAATGAAACCATTTTCACTTGAATAGCATCAATCTGCTCTTTGAGCTTATACGTTGTTCCCATTTCTTGGACATAGCCCATGTAGTTCAGAATCTGCCTTACATCATCTTCAGTGAGAGCAGACTTTACATAATATACAAAGGGTCCCGTGTAGGTCTAAGGAGGTGGGGGGAATAAAAGGAAAACTAGGTTACAAATTCAGCAGTAGACTAGGGGTTCAGAAAATTCAGTGACAGATACAGAATTAAAGAGAATAATTACAGAGAACACATGCAACTCCTGTGGCAAGATGAACTCCATTTCTGTAGCCCTCCTGTTTCAGCAGATGGAAATTCTGCTTGAAGCAAGCTTCGAGTAGGAGAATTTTCTTTCCAGTTGAAATTCTGATTAGCATAGTGTCCTTCTTGTTGGGTTAAATCACTATCGTGTACAAAGACATTAACTTTTATATGCACCAGACATGTTTGTGCTTGTAAGTCTAGTACTAAAGCAAAAAAGGCAGAGATTTCACACATTCCCCCCGGACAAGAAGCAGCTGAAAATAACAGGAAGTTGGTATTACTGCAAGAGCACCAAAGTCCTCTTCAATGCACATTTAAATATACTCAGGGGCACTTTTTTTTTTTTTTTTTTTTTTTGTAGAGAGTAGGATGTACAATTTCTACACAACTCCAATACCTGTTTTCTTTAACACAGCATTAGGTCAAGAACTTCCAATAACAAAGCCCCAGAACACAGTTATGACTTTGTTTAAGTCGCAGTTCTCTTGTCATCTGGCACACCTGAAGTATACTCTTAACACAGTTCAAATTGCTTCTGATTGCAGGGAAGAATACCATGGCTGTTATATATTTGTACAGAACAAATACTGCATCCACAGTGTGCAACCAAAGTCAATACTGGCAGCGCATTGAGTAACATCCTGAATGGATCAGCAAGCATCCCAAAGGCCAGAACTTAAGAGCAGTGATACAGATGCATTGAGAGAGCTTGCATAAAGGAACAGTCTTCTCTTAGGAGAAAGACTCAAGCATCCCTGCCCATAGCAGGGAGGTAGGAACTTTAGATCTTTAAGGTCTCTTTTAACCCTTTCTTAGCCCTCTTTTAACCCTTTATGACTCTATGAAATGCACCATTCACGTTCAAATTCTCTGCTACATTGTGAAATACTTTTAAGAAAAAGTCTTCAGAAAAACAAAAATACCCATCACCAGCACACACAACCTGCAAAACATACAGCAGAAACATTGTTTCTACCCAACTTTTAAGGCTCAGAAGTGTTCAAGTACCCTGAAGCATTTACTGTTGAAATGATGCGGCAGCTTTGAATAGGAAAAAAGGGATAACAAAAGATAAAATCGAAAATTGACAGCAGGTATCTCATTAGCAGACTTGCAGTACTCAACCCGGCAGTACACAAGTTCCTACTTTTTACTTTTCATTATGAGGTCATAGCATAGATTTAAAGTGCACTAGAATCAAAATCTCACGATTCAAAATCACAAGCAAGTAAAATACATTCTAGGAGCAGCTACTACTTTATGGCTCATATTTACCAGCTATATATATTCACATCTATACATCATTCTAACACGTAGGAAAAAAAGTTGTCATAAGCAAAATGCATGACATGTTCAAAGAAGAAAAATAAATTATGTCCTCACATATAAATGTCTTACCTTAATGTGTTTGAACTCCTTTTTCCAGGGATAAAGAAAGAGATTAATTCCAAGAGTCTCAAGCATGCTGAATGCGTTATGCAGAGAATGTAAACTTGAGGATTTCAGAGATCTCAGTGAGTTTTCAGCCATCTCATAAAATTTTATCAACCGGAATCTATAAAAGGGATCAATTTTGGGAAGGCAAAATAAGGCTGATGCTGCCACTCGCAAATACTCATCATTAATAGGAGGCTGCTTGCTGTCAGAGACACTCAGTTTGCATTCATGGAACTGTACATACTTTCTAAATAGATCGTCTTTATATTTTGTATCCATTGAAATACGATTTTGTCTCAGGCTTGGGAAGCTACTTTGTCTCTTTCATGGTTATTCAGCAGCAGGGTGACTATCCCGTACTAAGTACCTCCGGTTACGGCAACTTTTCTGGAATAAAAATCGAAAACAAAGACAAGTCACCACAGTTGCATAAATCCCAGATGTCAACAGCATCTTTTTAGTTCACAGGATTCTATAAAATGGATCGCGGAGGAGTAGCTCCAAAAACAACAACTTTAGGCTTCTGAAAAAGCACAAGCTTGTACAGAAGTGCTACTGTCCTGCTTCTTCTCCATTATTTTTAATTTACTTGCTATAACAGAGCACAACAAATCTAAATCAAGCAAGGCACTAGGAATCTGATAAAAGAAAGTCCAGATAGTCTCATGTCCAGATTGAGGATTCCTCAAGCTAGGGAACCAGGGCCAAAGTCACTCATAACAACAGACTGAAAGAAAAAAAAAAAAACCCTCTCACAATCTTGTTTTATTTTACTGTTTCAGATCAAACCACTTACACAAACATGATTTCAATCAGATATTGTGATTTGTCTGTAGTAATAAGCATTTCCACCATTCCCATACTACACAGAAATAGCTGGTGCCAAAACAAGCCTCTCTGTGTTAATTAACCAAAGCCAAGTAATGAGGAGTCCCACAGACTATCTTGACTACCTGAAGAATTAGTGATTAAAAAGAAGACCATAGTCTTTGCTTTTCAAAAGAGTGCAATCTAGCACTTCTCAACTGCAAACCAAAATGGAGAGGGGGATCGGCCAAAAGACACAGCATTGGTTCAGCTGCAGAGACACTGAAGCAACACTCCAGAAAGCACTTTCCACTCAAAATTAATTCCAGTTTTTAGAAAATTGATCAATGTCACCATGTGCTCCTGTTAAAATGCAAATCGCCAATAAGGTCAAAATTAAGTCCATGAAAATGGCCATTATGCGGGTATGCAGGAAAAAAAAAAAAAAGCCACAAAAAAAGAAAGACAAGTGCCATAGAAGTCCAAAAAAAAAAAAAAAAAAAAACAAGCAAGCCACCAGCCTAACAGCTAATATTACCTGAGGAAAGGATGCGCAGTCATCAAGACTGTGCATGAGAAAAGTTCACCAGCTTTTCAACTTCTGCTTAAAGGAACACAGCTCCTTGTTTACCCAGTCAGAATTTGCACTGATATCAAAAAGAAGAAGCCGAGAATCAGTGTCAAGTCCCGAATTTGCATCTTAGTGCAAGGGACAGATGAAAAAACATAATTCAGTCCTCTCCACAGAGAGTTCACTTTTCTCTCCCACCTCTTTCCTCAAGCTATGCAAGATGGCAAGATCAAGTTCATATTCAAAAACAATCTAATTATTGTTACTTAGCAAGAAGAGCTCTGTGAATGAGAAAGATCCCAGTCTAGCACATCAGCAACACACTCTTAGGGGAAACAACAGCGTGAGCAGGTAAGAAGTTGATCAAGTATTAACATTCTTCCATGTCCAGCATTAATAATTTCTTAACAAAAGAGCCCCATTACACAAGTGAAAGCTCAGGATTAGGAAAGTGCCTGCAGGAAAGGACTTCATCAAGACCCTATGAACTATGATATTCACAACCACCACCTCCAGCCCCAGCTCTGACGTGATGTTTAATCGTCCAGCACTGCTCAGGCAATTGAGAACAGCAAACGCAAACCAAGGCAGCCCTCACAGGGCTCCTCCTCTACTCACAAACATGCAGCTGTTCTAGAAGCAAAAGCTGATTCGACGTATCCATTCATCACAAGACAGGGTCCAAATAGTTAACAATTGTAGTTACAAGGCCCAGTATGAGCAGGCACAGATGAACACCATCCTAAGAAACACATCCACTCACGAAATGGATAGAGCAACGAGGCTGTTCTCTAGCAAGTTATTTACTGAAAGGCTCACAATTACAGAGAGATGTGTGAATAATGAGATCCAATCAAAACCCGATACCTGCTAGTGAGACATTAACACAATTCTGTCTTTCTCCCGCATTCAAACCTAGCTGTGAGCAGAAGTCCCAGGCTGCAGTCACGTACAAAACTCACAGCCAGAGGGGAAAAAACACCACAGGTCCTTATTGTCACCAAGACCAACAAAATCAGAGACGTAAGGCTTTTACCATACCAAAAATAGAAATAGCATTAACGAAAAACAAACCCGAGCCCAAAAGCTATTCAAAGAACCGAGAGCCCCACCATTAAACAAACCCCGCCACCAGAGGGCACCGCCCGCCACGCAGGGCGAGCACTGGACACGGCACAGGGAAACCCACGCCTCTTCTCCTCCTAGAACCCACCCGCTGCCAGCCCTCCCCCCGCCGGGACACCGAGGGGCAGCCGCGGAGAACAGAGCCGCCCAACACCCTCGGACCGCCGTCTCCACGCCCCAGCGCGAGCGCGGGCGCGGGCAGGCACTGCCTGGCCCCGACCCCTCGGCAGCCCCGCGGGACCGCCTCCTACCGCTGAAGGTCACGGCGCCGCACCCCGCGGGCCGCGCCCGCCCCGCGCCTCAGCGCTCCGCGTCCCGGGCCCGCCGCCCCTTGGCCGGAAGCAGCCGGTGACCCGGATGCGGGTACGGAGCACCCCCCCGGACGCCACCTAGAGGCGTTCGGTCCCGGAAAAAGGGCTTACCGGGTGAGGCGCGGGCAGCTCCGACCTCCGGGCACGGCCTCGGGGCACGGCCGAGCTACCGGCACCGAGCGGCGGCGCGCGGCTGACAGCGGCGCCCCGGAAGGAGAAGGTGGAGGGCGGAAGGACGCCGCCTCCCGCCGCGTGGGGTCACTTCCGGTCCGTGACGTCGGAGGGGCCGGGGGCGGCAGGCCACGCCCCCCGGCGCCAGAGCGCTTCCGGGCGCGGCCCCGCCCCGTCGGGGCCCGGCGGTGGGGCGGCGCCGCCGTTGCGTGCGGCCGCTTCCGGGCCGGAAGCGGGAAGATGGCGGTGGCGGGCGGCG
The DNA here is from genome assembly GCA_036925125.1 of Oreortyx pictus. Taxonomy (NCBI): domain Eukaryota; kingdom Metazoa; phylum Chordata; class Aves; order Galliformes; family Odontophoridae; genus Oreortyx; species Oreortyx pictus. The sequence continues at coordinate 117,158 of JAUPFR010000018.1, forward strand.
GGGAGGGCGGGCAGCGCTCCCCCGAGCGGTGGTCGGAGCTCCTGGCGCGCCTCACCTGCCCCGTGTGCCTGGAGGTGTTCGAGAGCCCTGTCCGTGTGCCCTGCGGACACGTGTGAGCGGCCCGGGGAGCAGAGCGGGCGGGGCGCGAGGCGGCGCGGGGCCCTCTCGTCCCGTAGTGCTGAGGGCGGAGCACGGGTACACCGCTCCGCGCCGCCCGCGGAAGGCGCGGAGACCCCGAGCTGTTCTCCTCGGCCCTTCTCCTCATCGTGCCCTTGTCCCGGCGCAGGTTCTGCACGCCGTGCCTGCAGGAGTGCCTGAAGCCGAAGAAGCCCGTGTGTGGCGTGTGCCGTGGGGCGCTGACGGCCGGGAACAAGGCGCTGGACCTGGAGAAGCTCATAGAGAGTACCGAGACCGCCTGCAGCGGCTGCGGCAAGATGGTGAAGATCCCAGCGGGGAGTCTGGGACCGGGGGTGGTGTGCTGTGACCGCACTCTGCGGGGACGTGTATCCCGCTCCGCTTTCTGTAGATTCTGCAAAGCTTCCCGAAGCGTTTGCTTTGGTTGCCACTGTCGAGGTGTCTCGTTAATTTCTCTATTTCTGCAAAGCACTGTTTTCACCGTTGCAGCTGATAGAAAGTTGTGGTACCTCAGTTACCAATTGTTCAGTCCTGCTAATGAAAATTCACGTTGATCTGTATTTAAACCTATGCTACAGTATGTACTGAAAGCCATATTATTTCCCATATGTCATCTCTTCTCCTCAGTAACAAAGTAAACTGGCTTCATGTAAGAATATGTCTGGTTCTGGAGTATAGGTTAAGACAAGTAAGCAGAACAGTGTTGTATTTGTAAAATATTACAAGCAGCAGTTCAGATGTTAACTAACTGAATTTTAACACTTTCCAGTTCATCAGCTGAAATGTGTGTTTTTTCCTGCTTTATTTAGCACTGCCCACACAAAACTTTGTCTGCACTTCTGCTGCATGTAGTTTAACTGCTGTTTGATTGTTGCCTACCCAGATGTTCCTCTCAAAGATGCGCAGCCATGCAGCCTCCTGTCCAAAGTACCAGAATTACATAATGGAAGGCGTGAAAGCTGTAACTAAAGATCCACTTCAAAACAACAGGTAAGTAGCTCTTCTCTGGAAATACTCATCTTTAGGGTCACAGAAAGAGGGCTGTTACCGAATAGTCTGTATAAAATCTCAAATTTGATTCCAGTCCTGCAAAGAGGCCTTTTATTTAAACAAACATACAGCAGCAGCAACAACAAAAACAAACAAAAAAATCCAGCGCTGCATTGTGGTGTTCCGTGCAAACTAGTTTTGCTGTGAAAGAGGACTTTTCCTCTTTGCTTAGTTTGTGTTTGTTGGTAATCATTTCATGCTGCAACTGGCTGCACGTAAGCAAACTGTTCTCCTTCTCTATGCAGTCTTCGCACAAGACGAGATTGGAGTACTTGATAAAAGTAGCTCCTTATTTAATAATCACTGTCCTTCTGTCTCTTGATTGTCGTACCTTATAACAAAGGGAATTCAGGGCTGACTGCATTGCACTGATCTGCAGGGTAATAGATACCCCGTGCACTTGAGAAGCAAAAAAATACAAGAGGGGGATAAATGGCATTTATGGAATTTTTGGGAGAAATAACTTTGTGTAAAAATGAATGATGTGAAGATTTCTTTAAGGTGTCATTAAAAATTTAAAAGATGATTCTTTAGATTTGCTTGTCTTGATTGCATGGAATAAGTTATTGTTTTGAATATTTTTTATTCTTAGTTACTAGTAAGATAATTTCTGACTAGCAAATTCAAACTGTTCTAAAACGATTGATTGTTTGTGTGCATGCACTTTTAACTTAACTAATATGACACTGCATCTCATCTGTTTCCCCCTCAACCAGGACCTTCCCAAATCGCTTTACCTTTCCTTGTCCGTACTGCAGTGAGAAAAACTTTGATCAAGAAGGACTAGTTGAACACTGCAAAACGCTGCACAGCAGGGATGCAAGACAAGTGGTAATAAAATGTCTTGTTGCAAGAATTGCAATGAAGTCTAGTCTTAAATCCCTTTGAAACAATGAATTAGAGACTTACTGCTTGAAGTTAAGTACATATTTATAATCGCTTCTATTAAAGTCAATTTGCATCTATTTCACATCCACCTCACGTTTGAAAAAATGGTAGGCAAAGTATATTAGGCACAGTAACTAAGATAATGCAATGTAATAAAGAAAAAAAAGGGCTTCAGTTTCCTCTCTGATCTTCTCAGCCATAAGATATTATAAACCATTGTGAATTATGATTTGGGAAAAAAAAAAAAAAAGTATTTCTGGTAGCCATTATTGGCTGATACTCCATTTCCTTTAGAAAGGTATTGCAAAACTTGGAACTGAATTAGAAGCATTCTTTTGTTTTTAAAGTTCTTAGGAATTTGGAATTTAGGAAAAAAATAAATCTTGGAGAGAAGTTACCTTTGTGAAGGTGAGCAAGGAAGCTTCTTTATTATTGATCAGTGAAGTTAGAGATCTTCTAAAGCAAACAGATGTGATTAATTCTTATCTTTAATATGTAGAGAGAAGGCTAAACCAGACTAAACCTCATTCAGAGGCCTAAGAAATCAATTTAAATAAAAGCTTCTATTAAACCTGAATGGTGAGTGGCCCATCAAAGTACATCACCTTGCTTAGGGAACAGTGATCATTACAGACCTCAGTCTCCAGTCTTCCACTCTCCCTCTCTTCTGCCCTTCATAATATAAATGTTGAAGTACTTCACTGTTGGGGCTTAATTGGCTTTCTGTTTTTTTCTTCAAGGTTTGCCCAATTTGTGCCTCAATGCCGTGGGGAGATCCAAACTATAGGAGTGCTAACTTCGTGGAGCACCTTCAAAGACGACACCGATTTTCGTATGATACTTTTGTGGTATGTGTTTTCTCACCCTTGGAGTACATGAGGCTGATGACTCTTAAAACACAGCTTTTTACATGGCCAGTACTGTGAAATCTAATTTACGCAGATGGTATCATGAGAGAAATTGGATTATTGGCAAGTTAGAAGATGAGGCAGCTGTTTTCTGGGTTTATTTTTTGTTATGTTAACCACCATGGCTGTTGCAGTAAAAGAATTTCTGTACCTTTTGTTCATAGGATTATGATGCTGATGAAGATGATATGATGGCACAGGTTTTGATGCGTTCTTTGAGGGATAAATAAAAAAATAAGTGAAAGACTGTCAAACCAGGCTTCCGTGGGAGGGGGGAAGTGCCCAGCATCCTTGCACTTCTCCCTGTACATCCCAAGATGAGCTCAGGCATCCAGAAATATGGAAGACTTTTTAATCTGTCTTGGTTTCAAATCCGTGTGTGGTATTTCTGTTTCACTGGGTCTTCTGGTAACCACATCGGTTTATTTTTCTTATTTGCTTCACACAAAACTTGATTTCCCTTCAGCTGTGCTTATTTTTTGATGAGTTATTTTTTCCAGTTGTGTTCATCTGACTCTAATAGCAGAAATATTCCAGACTGAAAGGCCCTAACTATTTGGTAAATCTCACCACCTAATCTTGTTTACATTTCTTAAGTGATAATATAAGAGGTGTACTTGTGTCTGTTTGTCTTAAGTGAAGACCTCCAGGTGCTAACTGTAACTGTCAGATCAGTTCTCAAAGTGGCCTCTGATGCCTAATCAGCAATATTTGAACTCTTGTAGGCAGTCTCTCAGTTATATGGAAAACAAGTTTTTAATACGAGTCTTCAAACTACAACCTTCCTTAGCAAATGCTTGCAGCTATGTAAGAAACTAGTAAAAAATATTTTAGTTCTACACCTGATTATAATTTTTGGCCAAGGTGCAGAACAAATTTCAAGCCTAGAAAATTAAACTTTTGTGTCAATTCAACGGCTACAGCAAATATTAATCACATTTGCTGGCCTTGTGGTTCAGTTAGTGTTTTTAGAAATTGGTTTTCTAGCGTTCTTAAGCATTATGCTCATAGGAGAATTCAGAAAAATTTTCACTGTCTCCACTGCATATGAAATTTTTTGTTTAAATATATGTATTTGTAGTTTTTCCATCCCTCAAGGCAAACTGGAAGCAAAACTTATGTTCAGTGGCACTTGCACAGCTCTACCTTTCTGCGCTACAGATTTTAAGAAGTAGTTTGAATTTCTGTTCATTTATTGTTGCTAAAGCAGTACTTAGATTGTTTTCCGTGTACTAGATATATATAGCATGCAGGTGTAGCTTTCAAAGAAGAAGTAAAATATAAGCAAGGAGGATGATTGTTCCCTCACATGGAAAGTGGATACTTGATATTCAGTTATACATTTCCACTGTGGAGCTTCCTTTTAACACTTTGATTGCACAATCACGACACTGAGATCTAGCAATATGAGACACCTGAACAGAAGCTGTAAACCAGAATAGTGTTGGTTTCTTGTGTAATTTAACTTGGCATTCTTAATTCGAGCAGCAGACCTGTACCACCACAGATTCGAGTACTAATTAATTTATTTGACAGATAATATCTTCATACCCTGCAGACCACGACGTAGCCTTACCATTATGAAATGTACCCTGCTAAAACGTCTTAATTAAACGTATTAACCTCTGACGTATTTAACTTGGTTTTACAATGTTTTCCCAAACATGGAACAGGCTGGTTATGTACCCAGCCTTAAGTATCTGCTTGGTGAACAGAATTTCAGTCTTAGCAAAAATAATCATGGCACTGTGGGAAAAATTACTTTGTTTTGGAATTGGTTACTTCTAATGCTTTATCTGTGAAAATGACTGTGTTGTTGGTTGAGTGTGGGGATTTCTAGGTTCTGGCTAGGATAGAGTTTTGTAGTGCAAATTGACCTGAATCTAGATTGCGGCTGCTATTTTAAGTGCACTTCCGTGCAATTTAGATTAATGCTTAAGGAGCATCTAAAAGCTTCTGAGCAATTACTTTGTCGTTTTTTTTTAATTTTGAAGACAAGTTATAAATAAAGTTCATTTAATTTATAACATTCTATTTTCATGTCAGCTTTGGTCATTTCTTCTTCATCGTACACTTTGTCTTAGCACCTCTCCAGAACAGTTCTGACTGCTTTAAAGCTCCAGGAAGCGTGCTAGAAACTGGGGAAAAATCAGAGAGACTTCAACTCTGTTTCCATTGCCTATGAAACTAGAAGGTGAGGATTGTCTTGCAGCCCTGAAGGGTGAGAAGTGTTTGCTCAGGCCTTGTGATCATACCGTATCTGTACAGACCTGCTCACTGACCATGCATCTCGGCTTTGATTTGCTTCAACTTACAAGGAATTTTCTCATGCATGGGACAAACCCAAACTGGAAAATGCACACCATGTCCACTTGAAATTTTGATTAAATTTGTGTACAATTAAGAAGTGAAGGTTTGGCACCTCCTAGCTTGGTAAGTGGAATTTATAGCACTGCTATCTGTGCTATGATAAGCATCTATACAGGCACTCAGAGAGAACTTGAGCTATAGTTTTCCACTTAAGTGCTGATGAGCTTAGTGTCTCTGTGCTGCTGACTTCGTCAACTTAACAAATACAAACTTGTTTACAGTGATATGTCTCGGTGGTATTTGCTCATTAAAGACACTGGTGACAGACACGTGTTTAATGTTGATTCATCTGTGTGCAGAAACTCTCCAGTAAAAAAGCATTATTACAGAGCAAGCTAATTCCAACTTCTGAATCTGGTGAAGTACCACTGCAGGAGAGTGAAATACTGTGCCAGGGGAGCTGCTTCCACCTTGTCAGCAGCTGATCTTGTGGCTGCAGCAAATCCCAGGGGCCACTGTGGGCAATAATGCAATCGGGCTGCCTTCAACCTGTGAAATTCCCAGTGTCTAGCACTGGGAATTAGAAAGAGGGAAATCAGCACGTAGAAAGGGGGACAAAATGGGCAGAGACAGGGATGTGATTGAGGGGTTTCCTTTTTTTAATTTTTTTTAATATGGATCTGTCTTTAGTCAAAGATTTGCCTTAATCAGGAAGATCTATTAATTGCCTAAAGCAAATGGCATCACTTCCCCTGGAGTTACAGCCATCAATCCCTTCTTGTAAAGGACCCCATAATAAAGCATTAACAGTACATTCTGGGTACTCCTGGTGCGTGCTTGGCATTATCTGTCCTGAGTCCAAAACCCAGAAAATGTATGGTAGGGACTTTGGGAAGATATGGGTGCTCGCTGGTGAGGTGGATGTGAGAAGGATTCATCTCATGGTCGTAAGTTTGGTTTCTGTGCAGGTATTGTTCTACCAGCTCCACCCAACTGCCAGCCTTGAGAACCTTTCAGCTGCTGTTTTCAAAGTTGTTTTCTGATGCTTGTTTGCAGCAATAGATTTGAGAAGATGCAAAGAATTGAGGCAAACGGGGTCAGGAGAATAAAAGTGCTTTGGTTTCTGAGCGATGGCCTTCCCCCGGATTTCCAGGGTGGTGGCGGTGAGTTTTTATCGGAAGAGGCCGTCCAGGAGCACCTTCGGGCACTACTTCATGCACGTAGCGGCTGCGCGTCACCGCGGCCCGCGGTCCCTCCCGGCTGTCGGCAGGGGGAGAACTCGGCCCAGCGAGAGACAGCGGCCGGCCCGGCTGCGTCCTCGGCTCCGGCCTTGGGGAGCGCGTTCCCCGGCGCTTCGGGGGGAAGCGGGGAGAAACACCTGCGGGCGGTCCGCGACGGCGTGCGGAGGAGGAGGAACGGGGCAGCGACGGGTCGGAGCTCGGGAGGGTTCGCCGACCGCCTCCACCCGCGGGGTGCGGGGCCGCGTTGCCGCGCTTCCCACTGCTGCGCTCGAGGTGGGCTGCGGCCCGACGGGCCGGAGCCGAGCAGGTGCCTGCAGCCGCGCTCCGGCGATGGGGGGGGGGGCTCTCCGGCTCCGCCCGCCCCCCGTGGTCCGCCGGCAACGGCGGGGAGGCGAAGGCGGCAGCGAGCCCGTGAGAAGGGAGCAGCGGAGGTTGGGGGTTGGGATGGGGCTCCGCACGCCCCCCTCCCAGCACAGCCGCTCCCGAGCCGGGAGCGGGGATGCCCGGGGCCGGGGCCGGCACCTGTAGCCCGCCCGCCCCGCCCCGCCCTCTCCATTGGCTCCAGGCCTGGGGGGCGGCCCCGCCCCGCCCTCCTCGCCCCCCTGTACACCCCCCCGTCCCATATTAACGGACGTTGAGAGGCGGAGGTTCCGCAGCGGGCGGTGGCGCCGGGCCAGCACGATGCCGCGCTCGTTCTTGGTGAAGAAGCACTTCTCTGCCAACAAGAAGCCCAACTACAGCGAGCTGGAGAGCCAGACTGGTGCGTGCCGAGCCGAGCCGCCTCGCGGGCGGGGGCTGCCCTCTTCCCTCCCGCGGCAGAGCGGTGCGCTGTCCTTTCGCGCGGCTCGGGGGTTTTTGGCGCGTTCCGCGAGGAGCGTCCCGCGGGGCGGGCGGAGGAGCGGGGCGGCTGCGGAGTACCCTGGGGTGGGCAGAGACCGTCGGGGCGAGCGGTGTTCTTTCCGCCATCCCCCTGAGCTGGGTGGAGTGAGCGGGGCGCCCAGCTTCGTGGAGTGATTCCGCGATGCCCCGGGGCGGGCAGTGTGTGCTGCGGAGGGTGGGCTTGGGATCCTCGGGGTCGGTTTGTGGTCCCCGTGTCCCTCTGGCTCCAGGGTGGGTCGGGGCACGGCGGTGCCTATGGGACGTGATTGAGTCCCCTTGCCTTGGGGAGGGGCAGGCAAGGGCCCGCCCTTGCATGGGATCGGACACCGCGTTCCCATGGGTGCAGGACCCACTGTGAGGTGGGTTGAGGTCCTCTTGTGTCCCCATTCCCAGTGGGGTGAGTTGGGCCCCTCTGTTTTCAGTGGGATGAACTGGGATCCCTTTGCCCTGCCCTCGCCCATTCCCGGTAGGGTGGATTGAGGTCCTTGTGCCTCCTGTTCTTATGGGGTAGGTGCTCCACTGAGTGCTCCCTTTTGCCTACAGTGCTGGCTGCCCCGCTGCTGTATGAGACGTGCGCGCTGTCTGTCATTCCCCCACCCGAAGTGCTGAGCCCCGGGGCCTACTACCCGCCATTGGTGTGGGATGCGGGGCTGCTCTCCAACCTCTTCCCAGCCGGCCTGGGCACCGAGGCAGAGGTAGCAGGCGGTGCTGCACCAGCCCTGGACCTGACAACACTCTCCAGTGAGGAGGATGAAGGCAAGAGCTCAGGGCCACCCAGCCCGGCCTCAGCCCCTGCTGTTGCTGAGCGGTTCCGCTGTGCCCAGTGCACCAAGGCCTACTCTACCTTCGCTGGGCTCTCCAAGCACAAGCAATTGCACTGCGATGCTCAGACCAGGAAATCCTTCAGCTGCAAGTACTGCGAGAAGGAGTACGTGAGCCTGGGGGCTCTCAAGATGCACATCCGGAGCCACACGCTGCCCTGCGTCTGCAAGATGTGTGGCAAGGCCTTCTCCCGGCCCTGGTTGCTGCAGGGCCACATCCGCACACACACTGGTAATGACACTACTTGGCCCTCTCCTCCCACCCTCATCGCTTCCTTGCTTCCAGCCCAAAGCTAATCAGCTGCCAAGATGTTGTCTGGGAACATATGGGCTTCCCAAACCCCGCTGGCGCATCTCTAAATATCCTGGCTGGAACTGAGCATGGAGTCAAGGTCCAGCTTGGGAATCTGTGCCTGGAAGCTGGGACTGTTTTGCTGTGCTGGGATGCTTGGTTCTGTGCAACTCCATGCTCAGAGCCCTGCTGTCCACCACCATGGTCTCTGCCCCAGGGCCACGGCACCTCGCACTGTCCACAGCTCTGCAACCCGTGGTCCCAGTGTTACAGGCAGGTGCTGGCAGCTGCCTTGTGCACCTGTTGTTGTCTGAGGCCACGGGCAGCTGCAGCCCTCCTCATGCCCACAAAGCATCTCCTGAGCATCCTTTGTGGTGCTATTGGGATGGTGTAATGGTTCCTTGGCACTAATTTCACACCCTCTCAGTGTTCTAAAGACGATGGCTGAAGGAAGCTGGCAAGTCTTGATTGTGCTTTCCAAATTGAGCATGCACATTCGTTTCCTCCAAAAGAGTCTGAGAGGAATTCAGCTTGCCCAGGGCCTTTCAATGTATCCAGGAAGCAGAAGGGGGAGTGCAGTGTTGGGGGAGGAAGCGGCCGTGCTCAACCCTAACGCTATGACTCCGTGGCCGGGCCTCACCGTGCGGGAGCTGCACTGCTTCTCGCGGATGGTTCTGGCGTCGTTGTTCCAGGAGGGATTTGTCTGAGTAGGAAATTCCCAAGCTGGAGGCGTTGCTCGGTAAATGCAGCCCTTTCCATGCCGCTTTCCATCCCAATAACGCTGCGAGCACTCCTTTTCACACGATTGCTGGCTAATGAATGGCTCACTCTTTGATATTCCCCGTGTGTTGATGCAGTGGTTAATTGGGAACGTTTCTCTTTGTCTCATAGGTGAAAAGCCCTTTTCCTGTACGCACTGCAACCGAGCCTTTGCTGACCGTTCTAATCTGCGCGCCCACCTGCAGACCCATTCAGATGTAAAGAAGTACCAGTGCAAAACCTGCTCCCGGACTTTCTCCCGCATGTCCCTGCTGCACAAGCATGAAGAGACGGGCTGCTCAGGGGCACGCTGAAGACCAGAACTCCCTTCCCATGCAAATAGATGTATTGTACCTAGCGTTTGTAGGAGTTAGTTTCCTCCGTGCTGCCGTTGCCATGCGCCTCGGACCGTACACAGCCACAAGACATGCACCCTCCTCGTCCCGAGCTCCTGTAAAACCTAGAGGCCCAATCCCGCTCCCATCCGGATATCTTTGGGCGCAGGGTGGACTCCCGTGGGTGGCACCAAGAGGCCTGGAGCGTAGCAGCACCGCGCAGGTGGCACTGCACCCTGGCACGCCACCGGTGTTGGGCATTGCGACTGTGTAGCTCTGGGGGTTGCATTTATTTTTTATTTTTTATTTTTTTTGCCATAACCACTTGGTAATTTCTAAGAACCAATTCTTTAATGAAAGACGAAGTGTTAACACGACCTCTTTTCCTCTGCCTCGATTGTATATAAGCTGCCAGTAGAAGGTGTAACTATGCAATAATACAGTATCACATTAGTTGTGAAGCAGCTGCTTCTCCCCAGCACAATGACAATTTGCAATGCCTACAAGATTAACGGTGTCCATAAAAGGCATTGGTAGCTATTTCAAACAAGAATCCTGTTTACAGAGCAGCTATGCACTCAAGCACCTGTTAATATGACTCTTAACAACTGCTTTTCAAAGAGGACTGTGACTAATAGCCGGCACTTGTCAGCTGATACAATGGTAGCCTGTCCAAAGGCTGCCCACCGACAGGTGTGTGCCAGAAGTGCTATTTATGGTTATTGACAGGTGCCTCCTGAATGCGTCTCTTTGGACATTGTTTTTACAGAATCATAACAAAGAGGATGTTTACGTTTCAAAGGTACACTGGTATTTATATTTTTGTGCCATGATTTTGTACTGATAAAACTTTTATATAATTATATACGGTTTATTGATATTCAATAAAGTGGTTAATTTATAATCTGGTTCTGTGTGTACCTGGGGTGAATGCATAGCTGAAGCCGAGCCTGGTGCAGGGGTTGTGTTTGGGGAGTGGGGTGGGGGACCCCAGCAGTTCTCCTGCTCCTTGTGCTGGCTGCAGGTGAACCGCAAGTGCTGCTGCAGGCAGGAGCTGTGGCACAGTTGCTTCTCAGGGAAGGAAAAAGTAGGCTGAGTCAGTTCCTGCAACTGTGCAGGGCTGGGGGAAGGGGGCAGCTGTGCAGAGACATGGGCAGGTAGAGGGCTGCTAGTGGGACTGCAGTGGGGAGTACCTGCTGTGTTTTGAGACTCCCAGTGGGAACAGCCCTGGGGACCACATGGACGCTGGTGGGTGACTTGGTGACCCAGCACAGGTGGTGTGGCCATGGAGCTGTGTCAACGGTTTACGGGCTGGTTCGGCCTGGTTCTGTGACAGCTGGTGCAGGGGACCCACGGACCCGTGCCCCAGGAAAGGGGAAGGGGGGGAAGGGAAAAGGGAAAAGGGAGATGAGCCTAGAAACAAAACAGCGGCAACAATCTGAGGAGGAAAGCTAATTTACTAAATAAGATATTGGAAAGCAAAATAACACAATATAATACAATATAATTGGAATTGAAGTTAATAAATAAAATGAGCAAGAGAGAGTGTCCGATAAACCAAAGGCCTTACACTAAATGCTGAAGGCGAGACGGCAGCGAGCACCCACTGCTGGGTGGATCCCAAAGGAAAGAGAGAGTGTCTCGTGACACGCAAACAGTTTTTATCTTTCCCTCTGAGCAGAAAAACGTAATCATACAAAGCAACGCAAAGTCCTCTGGGGAACTACCCCCTCTGGGATAGTTATCTTCTGAGACAGGTATACCCGTAACTATTGATGATCCACGGAGCTGAAGCATTAACTCTTTAATTCTTAATGCACTACATGATGTGATGATGGGGAATACCAAAACCTAAAATCATGAAACCATGACATGCTGGCACATCCCGTTGTCACACAGCCTTTGGATGGGGCTGTCCCAGGAGGGTGAGGTGCTCTAAGGACACCCCTGGTGCCCATCTATGGGATTTTCCATAACGAAGCCATTCCTGTGCTCCAGCCCCCTCCCAAAGGCCAGAATTTGAGGCAAACAGGCTCAGTATCCTTCGCGCTCATTTCCCTGGGGGGCTGAGTGTTGGTCCTTTCAGCCCACACTCTCTTGGTGCCATCTCCGGGCCGTGTCTGCCAGCAGGGCACTGAGCAGCCATCCCCTTGTGCTCGAGGCACTGGCCCCAGTACTCGTGTCTGTCTCACCCAGCTCCCAGGGGCTGTGCTGGGGCAAGAAGATGTGTGGAGCTGTAAAATGGAGCAGAACTGCTGCTTGGCCCTTCTTTAATTAAGAGTTTGCCCAGTATAAATTGACTTTCCCAGCCACGTTCGACTCATTACTTTATTATTAAGCAGGGCAGGAAGTTTTGGGTTTTGTTCTTGTGTGTGCTTTTTTCTTCCTTTTCCCAACAGGAAACGGGGGAAGGGCACTAATTACTTTCAGCTTTCCATCCATAAAATCTTGGATCCGCAAAAGCAGCTAAACAGTTTAAAAAAAGACCAATTTGGAGCAAGGACCACCTGCAGGAGCTGGGAAGGAGGGGTCAGGGGCTGACAACCAGGGAGCATGGAGCTACGGGGCCCTTCCTGCAGCTGGGAGGCTCCGCTGTGAGCTCTGCACATCTTTCATTGGGCCAAATGCTTCGGTTTCTGTTCTCTGGCAGCATGCATCTGGCCACATCATGCGGTCTCCTCTCAGATGTGCCTCACTGGGGCTGGCATGAATGCAGGGAGTCCTGCCAGCCCTTCTTCAGTGGGGTGTGACGAATATTGGTTGAGCAGGCAATGGGGTTGTGGCCAGCCTCCTTCATAGCTTTGCTACTCCCAGTTGTGCTTTGTCTGGAGGCTGGCTGGGATGCAGTGCTTTGAGAGGGAAGATATGAAATGGGTGAAGGACATCCTGGGTTCCCACCAGCAAATTCCACTGGCTTTCAAACATTAATGCGGCCTTAAAACATGGGGGGAAAATTAACCGCTGCCTGCTCTGAATCACAAAGGTGCAACACACTGGCACTTCTGCTGAAGCTGTGTCTGCTCTGTCTGCGTGCTTTAGCCAGGCTGCCCTTGCTCCAGGATCCTGCAACATGGGGCTACCCCATGTACCCGGGGTGTGCCTGGATCTGTGACCCCACTGCATCGCAAGGTTTCAGGACGAAGAATTGCCCCTGGAACTGGGCGTTATGATGAGCTGTGATTTTCTATTTCACTTTCAGGAGGAAGCCCTCTGAGCAGCAGCCCCAGCTGCAGTGATGTGCAGCAGCAGCAGCAGCAATGATCCCTGTCCTCCATCCCTGCCCCTGTGCTGTGTGCATGCCTGGGAAACATGGTAAAGCCAAAGGGTTTATAACAAAGCCTCAGCAGTTTTCCCCTGTTATTTCCCCACTCAGTTTCAATGCCACAGGAAACAGACACACTGTAAAGCTACATCCCATGCAGGTAGAGCCGGCTGCATGCAGCACTGGTGGCCATGTTGTGCGACCATCTGAAATACACTGTGGTGTCCACGCTCCCAAAGCCAGGATTCAGGCAGCCTCCCCTGGTACTGGAGCACAGGGCTTGGCAGTGCTGCGTCCACACACCCAGCATGCTGCTACCATTTCACATCTGAACTCCTCCTTTTCATTTCCACGGGAGACCTCTGAATGAGCATGTACAACCCTGCGGCTGCTGGAGTTGTCTCAGAGGTTCAAGGGAAACCACAGTGTGTGCGCTTCCCCAGTTTTCCCCTCTCTCTGACCTGGTGTTCAGATAGGGATTGTAGGAATAGAGCCCTGGGAGGGGCTGGAGAGTGACCAGAAGTAGGGCAGGACACGGGGAAAGGCTAATAGTGGAATCATGGTGTGGCTGGTGTGGATTTAGGGAATGAATGGCAGGAACTGTGCAGAAGGCAGGACAGTTGAGGAGCAGTCAGCAGGTACCTGAGGTACCAGGTGATTCTGGGACTGGTGGTCTTTCCTCTTACTGTGTGCCCACAGAAGGACAACAGGTGCAGGGTCAGGGGATCACAGCTCCTCACGTCAACATGTAGAGGCGTAACAGTCTGTGTCCATTAATTGCTCACAATGAGGAGGCAGTTCACAAGCAAGCTGCAGGTGTAGCTATTGTTTTTCTGGCTCTGGGCTTTTGACACAAGCAATTATGTCAAATTAATCTTTAATTGGATGATAAACGGATAGCACAGGGCTGGAGAGGTGCAGGTCTTCCCAAAGAAACAGACTGTGGTGAATGCAAAGGGAGCAGGAGGGCCCCGAGTGGGAAGCAAACCCATTGGGTTCTCTGCAGTTTCTTCATCCGAGGATTTCCAGCTCAGCATGAGGGCAAAAGCACAAACACAAAGCCCTCCTCCTCCCCACAGGGATCAGTGCACACTTTACTGGCCCGAGACTACAGCTCCACAATTGCGATGCTGTGCTGTAACACACTGGAGATCTGCCTAGAAAATCATCAGAAAGTATTTTAAACCCATCATAACATACATATTTATGGATCACCTCTGTTTTACTGGGCTCACTGGAAGCACTGTGAGGCCTGTTTGACTTTCCTTCATAAAAAGTCTCATGTTTCACATGTGAAGAGATTGGCGTCTCCCAAGCTAATTACTACGGGTTTCCCTCCACCTCCACATTTTCCACGCAGGGTTACGCTGGCGACACATTGTCTGTTGCCCCCGTGAAGCGGCAGTGTTGCACATGAGCCTCAATGTGCTAGAGACGCCACGGGCCATGGCAAGGAAGTAGTGGTGCACAGCAGCACAGAGTCATGGCCGCTGTAAAGTGCTTCGAGGGCCTGCATTATGTCATTACTCAATTAGCTGGTTTGTAATAGCACTTCATTAGAGAGACAGTTCCTATTCACTGGCCCTAATCCGCTTTCTAAAGCAGGCCTGCAGTCATTGAGAGCTTTTCCCACTTTGCTGGAGAGGCAGAAAGTGGTTTTGGATAGTGGACCTGCAGTGCACAGCTGGGAGCACCTCTGCAGCAGTGATAGCCTGTGCACACTGCATCCCAAGACACTGCCCGGCCTGCAGGGAGCAGAGCACTTGTGCTCCCCTGGCCCCAGCACTGGCTGTCTGCCCTCAGGGAGAAGCATTTCTCTGGGGTCACACCATGGGTGACTGCAGCTGGGGACATGGCACTGCTGCACTCCAACTGAGGAAACTATATATAAACAGTGCCAGGGACATCATCAGGGAGCAGAACCCCTCACCCTTGCCTTGCCCAGCACACTGCCTCATGTCGTGCTGCTTTGTTTGCCCTCTGTCTGCTGTGCAGTGCTGTTCACCATGGCATCTGGTCTGCAGTGCTGGAACCACCAGCATGCAGATGCCAACACGGCCTTATAGAAAACCCTGTCCTCTTTCTTCTTCTTTTCATTTTTTCCCTCCATTTCGCCCTGTGAAGTGAACTGCACTATAGATACTAACTGGGGGTAGGAAGTAGCGTGAGAGTAGTGCACAGGAAACCAATGTGTGTCAGGAAAGGATGTCAGCGCTGGGCAGCACAGCTGGGGGCGAGCACCCAGCGCGGGAACTCCCCCCTGCCTTGCTTGGCTGATGCGCAGATAGAGGGGCAGGAAGCAGAGCAGAGCCCTTCACTTGCTGTTAGTGCAGGCAGCTGCTTTGATACATGGCGGTCACTGGGCACAGAAGCACAGAGCTCCCAGCTACTGCCATGGCCTTGGGACTGGAGAATCATCTTGAGCATCCCACCTCCTGACTGCCCCATGTCCTAAGCATCCCATATCTGTCTCTTCTGCTGGCAAATTAACAGCTTACCCTTATGACAAAAGTCTACAGTTTATCCCTTTATCCCAGTTTATACTTTGCCTTCTCTCAAGCCCCCAGCCCTTCTTGCACAGGCCATCCAGAAAATGTGCCCACGCTTCAGGTCTCTATCTCTGTTGCTGGGCACGGCTGAAGGCCCGAGTCATCATCAGGTCTCAGCATACCCCTGAGCCATCGCCCCAAGCGGAGCTTTCTGAAAATATCCCCATCCATTCACATGCCATCTGCACCAGACAGCTGCTGGCAGCTCCATACTCACCCTGCTTCTTGCTCCCTGCCCACCCCATCCCACTCTGCCTGCCTAGAGAGCTGTAACCCTGCAGCACTGTGCAGCCCTGCATGTAAAATTAGCACCGTGGCAGGAGGCAGCAGGAGAGCGGCCCTGGGGCTGCAATGGGAAGCAGATGCTCAGTGATTGAGCCCACATGTGGTGGTGGGAATGCTCAGCAGTGGTGCCCAGCCTGGGGTCAGGGATGTTGTATGCGTTTGAAAGGGGGAAGTCCCCACTTATCTCCTGCCCTCTCCAGTACCACAAATGTGATTTCTCGAGCTTTAGTCATAAGGGATGGTCATTTCTGTTTCTTCTCAAGGCAATTTTCCACCCACTCTCCCTGGCCCTGGTGGGAATTGTCAGTTCTGAGATAACGAGGAGGATGAATGGTTAGCACAGGATGTTGCATGAAGCCCAAGTGCTATTTGCAGGCAATTTTAATAAGTAATAATAAAGAGAGAGAACTCCAAAGGAAGTAACCTGGTACAGCAGACAAGTCAGATTTATCAAGGCAGAGAGGAAATACTCCCCAGAAATGAATCTGGCATGAGTTCCTGCACACCAGTCCCACGATCCTGTCTGCCACCACAGGCAGCTCTTATCTGAAACAGTCTAGTGTTTAAAATAGACTGGGAAATAAATAGTACTCCAGCACAACTGATCCTCCAGAGCCTGCAGTTCATCCCAGCAGCATTTACAGTTTTCTCTGGAGTGTTTCCGACATGCACTTCAAGGCCTTCCAGCTCTCTCCTCCTCCCCTGCTTGTGACATTAATGAACCTTAAGGGATTCTTAAAGCACGTTTTATGGACATGTATTTTTAAGCAGGGGAAGGAGAGCACATTTCCCAGCCTCAGTGGGGTGGGGATGTTTCTGCAAGCCATGTTCCAGGCAGGAATCCATCACGCACCAGCTTGGAGTGCTGCTGCAGCCGCTCTGCTGGCTGTGTGGTGCTTCACAGCCATTGTTCACCTCTGTGTCATTCTAATAGAGTATTTTATTGTTTTTCCAGTTGTAGCTAAAACTATCATTCATTATCCTGCTTGGCCAGTGAACACCTTGCCATTAATGGATGACACAGGGACCAGCTCAGAGTTTCCAGTGCTTCTGCCCTGCTGGGACTGGCCTCACAGTGCTGTGGTGCTGCCAGGACGTTCAGCCAGTGCTGGAGGTGACATTGTCTGGGAATGAGCTGACAGAACCTGGTGGTGGCTCCTGGCCATCAGGGCCATTGGAGCCATCCTGCTCGCCCAAGGACAGAGCTCCAGTGGCAATTGCTGTGCTCTGATTGAATCAACCATGAGTCTCATGGCATGGTTAGGAATATCCCACAACACTGCCCAGCCAATGCTGGGCTGTTGCATTTTTATTTTGCTGGAAAAGACCCTTTCTACAGGTGGGAAACTCTCTGCTACCCTGTGTAAGCCCTGACAGACTCTCTACAGTAGTTAAAAAGAACAGCATTAAGGAAAAAGAACTTAAACAACCCCAAAGAGAAGGGCCTGTAATTTATTTACTCCCCCCAGTGAATGCTGGTTGCAAATCAGTTTGTATAAAAATAACTCCTTTCTCCAGCTTTTGATCTCTGATATTCCTGTGTTTCCCTGGGGAAAATGTAAATCTATGAACTTATTACTAATGTTTCCTGTCCCTGACAGTGGAGCCAGTTGATATTTTACTTGAGAAGATGAAGAGAGAAAAAAAAAAAAGCTGCATAAACTTAATGACTGCAGACTGTTTCCAATCTTAGTTTCACTTTTTCAGATGGAGACTTTCCATCTTACAATGGGGACAGGGAGATTTTAAAATAAAACATGATTTAACCTCAGCCAAACTTCCTCCCAGTGTTTACGCTTTTGGCTCAGGGCTTGATCCATTTAAAGCCGGTTCCTTTTGAAGCAGCCCCTACTCATTGCTGTGAAGTGATTATAAATTGTCTGTTCCACTTCAGTGCCAGAATTCCCACTGTCCCCTGTCCCGTCACTGCTCGGGGACACCCCTGGCTCAACTCACCCGTGCCTTTTCCTTTCTGACAGCATCACCTTGGCACAGCTGTGGGCGCACGGTGCAGTGACGCAGAGTGCCCTTGGGTCACTGCTGTCCCTGGTTGCTGATATTTGGTACCCACAGAGCCACAGCACGGAGCTGTGTGCAGGGCTTGTGCTCCATTGCTGCTGGGATGGCCTCTGGTCCTCACCCATGAGTCTCCACAGCTGCACGGGTTTGGGAAAAAAGGCTGGAAACTTTCAGAATTGTCTAATTTTGGCATATTCCCCCCAGACTAAGCACACTGCTAGCTCACAGCAGGCTTTCCTTACAAATGAAGGTTCTCCAAATCTGAGAAAGCTAAGCAACACTAAAAGAAAATGTTTAGGAGTGATGAAATAGGGATGTTTTTCTCAGCCTTCAGTATTCCTGGGATTGCAGGCCAGATAGCGTAGCACACTGTCTTTGCAGGGCTTTCCATTTTTTTTTTTTTCTATTTTGGAATAGAAAAAGAAATCCCAAGAAAATCTGGCAGCCCAAGCAGGTGCCAGCAGAGCACTCAGCTCCATCCTCTCTCCCTGTCTCCTGCCCTGGCCCTGCAGCATATCCCCCACACAGTACTGCCCCAGGGGGGTCCAGGAAACTCAGGAGGGGCATGGGGCTGCAGGTGGAGTGGGGCAGCTCATCTGCAAGCGGAGCCCTGACGCCAGTCCTGGAAGCCAGCTCCCACAGGAGCAATTCAGACACTGTTTTAATGTCCGCCAAAATGCAGGGAATAAAAGGAACTATAATGGGGTCTAAATTGAGCTACACACCCTGGAGGATTCCTGGCTGCCTCTGTTTGTGACAGATAAATAATCCTGTGAATGCAGTAATGCTTAACATTCCCTCACATTATCTCACTGGCATCCCCAGGCTCCTAAGCCACATCTTTCTGTTCACTCCTTGTCCCGCTAACCAGGTTGCAGCACCACTTAAGAGCATTTCTGAAATGCAGCCTGGGAGATCCAGATCTGGGAGAAGCAACTGAGCATTGAGCTCAGCTCTGACTCTGCTGCCAGCAGAGCTCTAAAACACCATCAGCCCAAGCAAATCCCCGGGATGGCAGGTGGGGATGGTGCTGATGGGCATCACCAGTCAACCTGCATCCTGAAGGCACTGTGGTAAGGAAGAATCTTTGCATCCCATGGCCTTTGTCCCACATCCCACATCCCACATCCCGTGTCCAATGTCCTATGTCCCTGCCCCAGCTAGTGATATCAGCCATCCCCTCTCCCTTCCTGACAAGGTTCTGATGGTTCTGGATGGACAGCTGTAAATGATGTCACCTCTGGAGATGACCCTGGCTCTGGCTCACATGCAATAGGTTGTCACAGGAAGCAGCCCCTGCTTCCCCCACCTGAACAACACAGGTTGTTGTCCAAAGTGCACGACACCCTGTATCATCCAGGGCTGTTGCAAAACTGCTTTCTGTTGCTATCCAGACACAAAAGACACTTTATGAGCATGCATCTTGCACAGCAGATGTGTCTGCTGGCAATCAGACACTTGACCAAGCCAGACACTCATTCCCCACTCCCATCTGCTGCTCTGTGATGCAGGCCTGGCCAGATGCCTCTCCTTGCACCTCCCTGCCATGTCCTGTCCTTGTGCCATTCCACTCCTGTCCTTCTCTGTGCCACCTGGGGCAGTCCTGCAGCATGCAGTCAGTGGCCACCACCCCTCCAGACTTTCAGTCACACCAGGAACCACCTGGAAAGACCACAATTTTATTTTCATTTCACTTCCCTGTATCTGTACTCCCCAGTTGCACCCAGCCATGATGCGCACATGCCAGGCATTGCCACAATCCTAAACTATATCCCTGAGCTGTTCCTCCAAAAGTGGGCACCCATCGTGGCACTGGGACAGGACTCAGCACCCTACAGGCACCACATGTCCCAGTTGTCCCCTTGGTGGGGATATGGCATGGGGCTGCTTCTTGTCGGGGCACTCAAGCAGTTTGGAAGATGTGTTGGGGGAGAAGAGCAGGCAGGCAGATGGGAATGGCTCTGATGTAAAACAGAGAAGGGGAATTGAGGGGGGAGCCTGAGAATGGCTCAGCCAGCAGTGCAGCGCTGGTGACAGGGCAGGAAGCACATTTGTGTCATTACTCATGGAGAACCTGGCAGGGAGGAGTACAGAGACAGCCAGTCTCCCACTGGGAAGCGCTACTGGCTCTGCATGGACACTTCAGTGGGAGTGAGAGTGGCCAATGCACCAGAATCTAGCCAAATCCTGAAGTGGGAAGAGCAGAGCCAGGGCCAAGTGCAGAGCTTGGGCAGCAAGGTATGCTGGTATGCTGTGGGAATGCTGCAGAGATTCAGGGCAACATCCCGTTGCACCAGATCCTGGTGCTCCCTTTGGCCTCCCCCAACAGCAGGATAATGCAGCCAGGCCCCCCTTCCAAGGACACCAAGCTGTGATGCAACTGCATGCAGGCTTGTCCCCACAGCCCTTGTAGTCTGAAGTTTCCTTTAAGGCCATAAAGTAATCTGGGAGCCTTATTGAATCAGACTGGGGTGGTAACTTCTTTGTTGTTGGGTGCCTGCAGGCCATTGTCGCACTTCTGGCTCCTTGCCCAAGGCAGATGTCTGTGTCAGGTCTGTCAGGTGCTTAGCACGGACATGGCTGAGCACAGGAGCTCCCAGCTGGGGACTGGAAGAGGCATGTTTGGAGGGTACTGCCCAGTGCAAGAGGGAAGCAGTTCTGCTCTCCTGGCAGCAGGTGCATGCAGTCCACAGAGCTGGGTGCATCCAGCATAACCTGCCCAGAGGGAAAGTCACATCCAGAGGGAACAGATCCAGAAATTCCCCTCTGGCTTCCCCTACTGCACAGTGCAAGGGTGACTGGAGAAAAGCTCTACTCTTATCTATGCTTGCATTACAGGCATGGGTAAGCGCAGACATGAAAACAGTGACAGTGGGGCTCTCCAGCAGAGCCTACCTGGTACCTGCCTCTGTGCTGTGCACCCCAGAAGGGCAGCAGTGCTTGCTAGGTTGGAGGTCTCTGCTGGGAGCAGGCTTTGAGGATGCCATCGGAGCGCCTTCCCATGCTCACACTGGCACAGAGTGATTTGTGAATGAGCCTGAGTTCAGATTTGGTAGTGCAGAGGCAACCACTTCGAGTCAGTCCTGGGATACAGAAGGCTGGCAGGGATGTACCTGGCTCCATCCACCACCTCCTTGCCCCATAATGCAGCCTGGAGCTTCTGGGAAAGGGACAGGATGGCCTTGAGGTCTCAGCCTGCACCCAGATAGCCAGACAGTGCAGCCCCCCTGGGGTGCACCCCCATCCCTGCAGGGCTCCTCCACATGCCCCAGCCCTTGCCCTGGGGCAGCCCAGAGCCCTGTGGCCGTGATTCACGCATTAGTCAGAGTGTCAGGGAAGTGTTCCACATACCAACATTAGCAGGAATGTTATTTACTGAGGACCAAAGAGTTCTGACAGGACAGAAAGCCTTGCGCCCAGCTCTTCCCCATGTATGGATGTGCACCGGTGTTACTCAGCAGGATATGGCACAGACGGAGGATCTGGGGCTGCTGTCCTGCCCTGGGACACAGCAGCTCAGAGGAAGCATCTGGGAACAGCCCTGCTCCAGCAGCACCCACAGGCACCCCACACACAAAGGGGCTGTGCTGGGAAACAGACAGCTGTCTGCTGGGATGTGTGTTGGCATTTTGGAGGAATAGGGAGCAAGCAGCAGCAGGGGGCTGGACAGCAGATCAGCACGCTGTAAAGAAATTTAGTAATAGTGCCCCTGTCCTTTAAAAAGTCGTCTTGTCAGAGCAAATATTGTTATAAATGTGCAATTTCACTTCCCATCTCTGTTGTTTTACAAAGGCTGACAGTGAGCATTCTCAAAGACCAACACTTTCCCAAAGCTGCTGGCTTTGGACAGGGCCAGTGATGGGGAAGTCCGTGGCCCCAGCCCAGGGGAGGCACAAGTTGCCAGGGATATTTTCCTGACTCAGATACGTCCTCAAGCCCCGCTGTCTGCCCAAGGACTTCAAAGGCTCCGCAAACACAAGCAGATGAAGCACAGTGCTGAATCAAGGGAGCTGCTGGTGTCATGGGGGAACTTGGGGACACATGCAGGCAGGATCCGTCAGGTGGGCACAGGCTATGGGACAACAGGGTTGCTCATGCTCATCATGCATGAGCAAGTGGGAAAATATGGCACTTTTGTTCTCCTGCATTCCAAACCCTCTCCATTTTAATTCAGGCATACAGAACACTCAGCAAACCCCAGCACATCTGCATGGAGCCCCTGGGCACTACATGCAGTCAGATCCCAACCAGTGATACCAAGGCAGAGCTGGAGCCACTGCAAGAGCTGGGGAGAGGCAACAGGGATTGCTGCTGAGGAGGAAGAAGAATTTTTAGTGTGGTTTAGCACATGTGAGTGTGTTTTACGGCTCTAACTTGTCCAGGGAAATTTGCAGCATGACTCATGCGGCTTTCTGGAGTTCCTGAATCACTGCATTGTGCTGTTTAGCAATCAACGTGCAGTGGCAGCGCTCGGAACCACCAAGTCCCTGTACCCGCAGCACTGCACAGCGAGGCCGGCACAGGACAGTGCTCCACTCCAGCACATCAGAGCCCAGGAGCTCTTTGACAGCTCCTTCAGAATACCACTCTTTTCCTTGTCATCTCGGGAAGCAAACAAATCCTACACGAGGGCGTGCATCCGTGTGCTCCTTCAGCAAACAGTAAAAAAAAAGAAGGAATCAAGAGAAGTTGTTTCCCTGCGTCCCTCTGCCAGCACCGCACCTCTCCCCAAACGCCGAATACACCGTTTATTTTCCTTCCCATTAAAGTCTCCCCACCAGTCTGGCTCTGGGAAACTCAATTTACGCTCAGACCTCTCGGTATATTATTCCTAACAGGAACAGAAAGGGGCAGTCAGCGAGGAGCGGCTCCGGCAGCCAAACAAGCCGCCTTTGGTTTCTCACCGACAGCGCAGCGCAGGGACGGGAAGTCCCCGTGCAGACACAAAGTCTGCGCCCCGCGCCGTGCCACCGCTGCGCTGCGAAGGGGGCTGCGAGGAGAGGGGCTGTGGACACCTCGTGGGGCTGAAGGAGGAGAGGGGGCTGTGGACACCTCGTGGGGCTGCGAGGAGAGGGGCTGTGGACACCTCGTGGGGCTGAAGGAGGAGAGGGGGCTGTGGACACCTCGTGGGGCTGAAGGAGGAGAGGGGGCTGTGGGCACTTCGTGGGGCTCTGCCCGCTCAGGCTGCTTGCACACGTGGGCTGGAGGCTGAAGGTGTCACGGCGGGGACGGACTTGTGGGTTAGTGCCTGGCCCCGTCCAGGCAAACTGAACACCGAGAGCCAGCCGAGGCCCATTACTTGTCCCTGCGCATCGCTGGGACAGGCACGGCGCGGCCCCGTGGCACAGGGGCTCCGTTCGGAACCAACACTGTGCCGCAGCCCTTAAGTGAGAGGCTCACTGGGGGGAGAATGAGGGAAAGACCCTGAGTTTGTCCCTACCAGAGCCCTCGGCACTGCGCAGTTAGTGCACAGGCGACAGCTCCGAGCTCTGGGAGTGCCACACTGGGACACATGCAGCACTGCCCCAGGTGTTTTCCAGCTGTTTCTCTCCACCAGAGCTGGACACACCCATGCTGCCATACTAAAGCTGCTCCAGACGCTCCATCTCCATGCACTGTGTGTGTCCCATGAGGAGTCCATCCTGCCCCAAGACCCGATGCTTGTCACAGGAGGTGTGTGAGGAGCAGACCCCCACAGCTGGCTTTTCCCCGGCAGTGTAGGGTTTCAGTAGCTCCTTGTTCTCCCATATCACATCCTTCATGTCCACTGCACAGTGATCTCATCTTTCGATTTTTTTGTGTCTCCTGAACAAAGCTGTGCCGCACTGCTGCCCCCAGCCCTGCTCCACCTCCACCTTTTGCACGTACCAGGGCTCCCTTGCCCCTCTCTCCATCAAGGACTTAACAACCAGAGCAAAATGCACAGTCTGCACAGGCTCTGCGGTGGTGAAGAGGCCAGCTGTGAAACCCATTTGCAGCTTTTGACACAATTTTTAACTCTTCCGTCCCCACACAGACTCAGTCATCCCTATAGCACTGAGCAGCCCCACAAACTCCTGTTCTTCTGCCCTTTCTTAGAGGCACAAGGTATACCTGCAGGGGATCCCAGGAGGACCTCACCCCTATGTGTGTGTTAGACACCAGACCACTCTCCTGCTTTGCATGCATCTTCAGACCCAAAGGTGCCCTGGCCAAGACCCAGCAGTCAGCTTCAGAAGCCTAGAGCCCAGGGATTGAGCTGGGAAGGATTCTGCTGGGTGGGGAGAATCCCCTGGAAAAGTGCAAATCCCACTGAGGAGCAGAAGTCTAAGGAATGGGAGAGTGGGGAGTGCTCAGCATGTTCCCCCTGGATTATCACCCAGAACCCCCCAGAACCCCTCAGAAAAGACCTTCATTCTGGTTCTCATTCCCTGAGGATTCTAAGCCTTGCCAGCACTGGGAGAAGGTGTCCACGGGACCAGCTCAGTTGGGAGAGAAGCAAACAAAGAGCCTTTGCCATAAAAATCTCAGAAAGTGATGTGCCAGGGCAGTTCAGCCATGCAGAGCATCTCCTGCCTGAACACTTAAGGAGAATGTAGCATCTCTTGGTGCAACATTATTTTGGCTTGGAGACATGGAACATGTCCAGGCTGCAAAGCTCCCAAAAGGGACTTTCCCCATACCCCAAGATCTGACTGGTGTGTGCAGGACCTGGGCAGTGACTGTGGGTACTTACAAGCCCCAGCCGTGTGCAGTGCTGCTGTGCACTTGGCATCCAGTGCTGGTGTCTGGCCTGCAGAACAGTGGTAAATCCCCATAGATGATCCCTCTCATATGCTGGGACTGTGGTTCACCAGAAGAAAGCATCTGTGGCATCCAGGGACTGGTGACAATCTGGGAAGCTGTCCACAAGCATGGAGCCTGCAGGGCAGTGGCACCTGCACCCCTTCTAGCAGGTAATGGATATGTGCTCAGGTGAGCACAAAGGAATTGGCTCTGTTAATAACTTTCCATTTAAAAGTGTAACTGAAGAGCTTTGCCTGTGGTCTAGTTCTCACTTTTTGGACAGGCCTCACCTGGTGCCTGCCCATTCTGCAGAGGAGCTGTAGAAGATGATTTACTGTGGTTGTAAGAGTTGGAGTGGGCAGCACATGCAGTCAGCATGAGCTCATGTCTGTGGGGAGTGGCGTGGCCTGAAGGGCCTTAAGTAGGTGTTGAAAATCAGGAGGTCCTTTCAAGAAGGTCTCTGTGTGGGGAGGCATGGTGCAGCCCAGGGCTGATGGATGGAATATAGGTAACTGCTGCCTGGGCACTGCAGCCTACCAGGACCCCTTACCAGCAACAGAATGGGGATGGAGACTTGCGGGGCATACCTGAGCCCCCAGCATGTTGCTGGGCTGTGACAGAATGGTAGGAGAGCCCTAGTCTGATCTCACATTCGTACCCAGTTTCCTGCCCTATTTACCCCAAATGTCCTCCCAGGGATACGTCCACTTTGCCCAGGGGGATGCAGCCACCTGAGGCAATGGGACCACAAGATGCCCAGCACAGAGGGGTAGGGACAGGATCCAGTGCAGGTGTAGGCAGCAGAGTGCAGGGCTGCAGGAAGGGCAGGCCGTGCGTTGGCATGGAGCGAGGACCCATTGCCACCCCATTATCTTGCAGCCACATGAGGGATTACAGTTTACCCCAATAAAGTTAATAAGGAGCAGGCACAGCATGCCAGCAGCTTAAGTCATGTTGGAACATGTCCTGTGGGAGCAACTTGAGTGCAGTGCATGTCCCACAGCTGCTCTAGGCGGGTTTCCCCAAATCTCTAAGGCCCAAGCAGACAGCTGTGTGGTTGTGGGACCTGGTTCTTTTAAGTTTGCTGGAGACACTGTGTTTACAGAAAGGTGATGGGTGCTCTCAGGCTGGTACTGTGGCCAAGCAGGGTGGAAAGTGAAGGATGAGAAGTGTGGGCAGGAGTGGGCCATCCCCTGAGTGCTTCTCTATTACTGCCATGGGGCACAGCCTGCAGCTGGCACCCAAGGGTGGGCACACGTGGGTGGCACAGGACCACCAGCATCTGCTACTGGTGCAGACCCAGTCCCTGTCTGTACTTGGGGAGGTGACAAAGCCCCCAGAGGAACTGTGGCTGGCACTGGGAGTGACATCATTGGGGTCTGGCTCACAGTGTGAAGGGGACAACCCCAGGGGGGTTAGCACATTCCTCCTGCCCCTAGTAACCCAACTATCCCCACCTCCATTGCCCTGTGACAGAAAGAGAGTGAAATATTTCAGCTTTTAGGCATGGCAGCAGGAGATGTGGGAGCAATGCCTAGTCCTGACCCTGCACATGGACTCAGGCCTGGGCCATGCTGAGGCCATAGGTCCCCATGAGTTCATTCCTATGGTCAACAACCAGATTCAGCCCCCATGGGCCCTCTCATTATCGGCAGCCTAAATCAGTGTCCCAATAAGCATGGGCTGATGCAATTAGTGTGGGGGGGACAGCAGCCCATCTCCCTCACACTTGATGTGGCATTGCGGAGATGTGGGGTCCGCAGGGACCTCCCCATCACTCTCCCCACTGGCCTCTTAATATCCAAAGTGGCTGTGATAAGAAGCAGTTGCTGGGGCTGCAGGTGGGAAGGTGTCAAGTCATACGCGCAGGGCTATAAACAGTGTGTGCCCATAAAGCAGATCAAAGCAGAAGGAGTTTATTTTCAGAAGGTCTGTTTCCTCTACGGAGCCAGGAGACAAAGAGCTTCAGAGGGAAGGGGAGAGGGGAAAGACGAGTAAAGGGGGAGAGTGCAACAAGCATAGGGCTGGCTGCACCACGCAGCTCCATGCTGAGGTGGGATCAGCCCAGCAGGACACAGGGTCCCAGAACCTTTCAGCATCACTAAGGCTCTCCAGGGGGGCCTGGAGCAAGGAACCTGACCTCAATTACACTTGCAGAGGCCTCTCCCCCCCTCGCAGCCCCAGAATCCCAGTGCTTGGGGCCAGGCTGGGCTTGGTGGGAGCTGGGGAGCTGCTGCAGGCGCCCCAACCCTATAGCTCCTTCCTGTTCCAGGTGGGAGGAGGAAATCCAGGTGGGGAGGGTGGCCATGGCAGGTTTGCTGGCAGTAAGATCTCCAGAGGTCAGACAGCAGATGTCAGGGCTGCAAATGAGTGTATGCTGGCTCAGAAATGTCTGTATCCTCTGTTTTCCCTCTTCACCCTGCTGATACAGAGAGAAAATTCCCATTTCTTCTCACTGCTTAGTTGTGCAGTGAATCACAGGAAGCTGTATGGGGTCTCAGGTTTGTTCCACTTTAATTCCAGCTGAAGATACTCTCCAGGAGCAGCAGCTCTGCAGTGCATTTCTCCCCCTTCCTCCTACTGACATCAGCGCTCAGACCCTGACCCCATGACCCACCCCAGCCCCACCAGCACGTCCTTCCCCTGGCTGGCACCAGCATCTCATGTCCTGTCACCCCCAGTATCCGCATGGGCAGGAAATGGGGTACATCTGTCTATGTGGTGATGGCAGCACTTGCTTCCTTCTGCCAATGGCCCTGGGCGGGATCCAGCCCTGTGCTCCGCACACGCACATTGGGGCTGCTCTGAGACGCAGAAGGACTGGGTCCTCCTGTGCTGTGCAGCACCTGCCGGGGTCCCTGCACCTCCCCATCAACAGCCATGGCCAGGGAAACACATTGCATGTTCTTCGAGGGACATTCTGCTGTTTCACACAAATATTTATCCCACCTGCTTCCTGCCTGCATCCGCTCAGCCCCAGGCACTCAGCAGGTCATGGGTAGCAGGGCATGGGGAACACTGCACAAGGGCCTCTATCTGCAGCAGGCCTGCAGTCTGCCCATTTCTTGGTGCTGTTTTTTCACCCATGGATGGCTTGGGGTGCAATGTCTGGTGTGGCATCCCAGTGCTTTTAGGGGAAGGGCAAAGCATGGGCTTGGGCACAGTCTGCTCAAGGGCTTTGCTTTGTTCTTTCATTCAGATGGACCAGGCCCCAAACCCTGCAGAAGAGTGCAGTGCCTGGATTCCACCAGACACAAACATGGCACTGCATCCACCCTGCATGGTGCCCTGCATGCCCCAAGCATTGCAGTGGGCTTCAGCATGCCTGCAGCATCCCCTAGGCCCAAATCCCTCCAGGGGTGCTGCAACCCCCACATTCCAGTGTGTGCCCACCATTGCTGTGCTCTCCCCCTCTCCTGGGCACCACTGTGCTGTACTGCAGCCCACGAACACCCGTGGCATGTTCCTGCGCTGATGTGCCAGGATGTTGGCAGGAAGGGCCTGGCTCACACCACAGTTCATGACAACATAGCTCTGCAGATCAGCAGTGCTCTCACTGTTTCCTCGCTGTAGTGGGCTCCTGCTTCCCACGCAGGGCAGATTTCACTGCTTGTGCTGCAGTGCTTCACTCACAGAGACTGACCTACAGCCATGGAGTTGCCTGCCCTGCTCCCTTCTGCAGCAGCAGTGCCAGCAGACCTTTCCAGACTTTGCCTCCATTTCCTAAGGGGATCTATTTCCCCCTGCAAGAGGCTGAATGTTTGTCAACATGACCAGCAACCCAGAAAATCCCTTTGTGGGATGTGAAAGCCAGCACAGCCAGCAGAGAGGTTCTGCTCCTGGAGATCCCTTTTGTCTGACCTCAAGTAAGAAACCGAGCAATGGCATGTGGGGCTGCCACAGCTGCTGCAGGCGAGCTGCACTGTGGGGAGAAGTCAAACCCACGGTTTCCCGCTGGACACACCTCTGCAGTGTGGGGGTCCCTTGGGTGGGCTGGGCACAGGGAGATGTTGGGCATCGTGCACAGCTGGTGCTGGGGGAGTGCTGGGTCTCCACATTTTGCCAGTTCTCCAAATCCCACGTGGTCCCCCCATGTCCTTCTGGGTCCCCAGGTCCTGTCAAGTCCCCCCCATCCCACGCAGCCGAGCTCGGCACAGGGCTCACTTCCTGCTGAGGCAGCACATTCACCACGGGAGGAAAGGTCGCACTGAGGGGCTGGGGCTGCCCCCACTTCCTTCCTCACACCCAGCACTGCTTATCGGCAGCTGCGGTTTCCTCCAGTTCCTGTCCAGTCTTCGCAAGGTGCAAACCAAGGCCCGATGTGGGCACCCACCTGCTCCCCTCGCGTGTGAACTCTGCTGTTCCTCCAGCAGAGCACTGCTGTCCCCCTGGGGCAAATGCTCAGTGGAAGCATGGCTGAGCCAGTAACATCCCCTGCCTGCATCCCCTCATCCTGTTCATCACATGCAGCAGACATGCGTGCTCCTTCCCCACTTCACAGAGGGAAGGAACATTCCCAAAATTGCAGGCTGATGTGGGCCAGCTCCATGGGGCTCTGCTTCCCCATCTGGGGAATGTGCTCAGCCGAGTACAGCTCCCCAGGGTCTGCAGGTGACCCCTGTCTGTGCCCGCTCTGTGGAGTGCTGCTGGGGACTTGCTCAGGGAGACACGCTGCCCAGAACCCTGGCGTCACACCAATGACTTTTCCTGTTTATATCCTGTCCTGAGGATTCGTCCCAGCTGAAAGCAAGTTCCTGGCAGCAGGAGAGCAGAGATAATCTCACAGGAAGTGGAGCAGCAGGACAGGGAGAATGGCTTTGCTGTCACCATCCCTGCTAGCTGGCACTGACACCATCCCTCTCCCTGCTTTCTGTTTGTCAGTGAATCCTCGCCACGATCACCATTTCCTCTTGCACTGCGAGGTGGGGCTAAATACTGGGGTGCAAAAGGGATGAGGAGCTCTGTGCAGAGTAGCACAGACACCTAGGTTGGAGGGAGCCATGTGGTGCCTGGGCTAAATGCTACAACAGAAACGTACATAGCATAATGCTTGGTGGAAAAACCAAACCAAACTTAATGGAGACAATTATGTGGAAATGAAGCTTATAACTTACTAAAAAAATCAGGCACAGGCATCATCACAGCAGAAATTCCCATTGTGAGCCACATGTGCTTTCTTTCAGGGAATGTAACCAGAACAGCCGTATCCAAGCACTGCCCTTTGCTCTGAGCACGCTGTGAAGTGGCTTCCAGCAGCACCTGCAGGACAGGGCTATGAGAAGCCCAGAGCAATGCCAAGGTGGCATGAGCATAGGGTGATGGCATGGAAATGCTCCCATTTGTACTCCTCTGGCCACAGTATGGGGCTGGGGGACAGTAGGCTGCTGACACTGTGGGCTGTATACTGCAGCTCCCTCTCTGTTTTTCTGTCCCTGTGTTTCTCACTGGCCCTTCCTTTCACAAACGTCATTCCCTGTCTGGTCAGAGTGTGCCACGGCACTGCACATGGGAGGCCCATCTTCCCCAGGCACACTACAGTATTGGAGTGCAGATAGGGACTGCTTGGCTCTGCCTGGGGCTTTGGCTTTGGATTCCCAGAAGGGGGAAAGGACTTATCTGAACTTCAACACTCACTACGTGTTTGCTTTGGCTCTGGGTTAATATGTATTGGTTTACTAATCAGATAGAGAGATCAATGGACAGAGTTGTGACAGTTTTATTTTCTGCCCATTTCAAAGCCTTCAGCCCTGGCAGCAGCACAGGGCTCCTCCGCCTTATCTGTAGCCAATTGAAGTACCTAAAATTCAGGCTAAGCATTTCAGCTCTTCCATCTGAGTTCCTCATCATGGAGGGGACAATGGGAATGCTGTTGGTAAAACTGTAGAGACAGAGCCTTGCCCTGGGCTCCCGTGCCACCTGTGCCCAGGACATCCATGCCATATTCAAGCTGTTGAAGCCAGGCTCTTTGCAGCCCAGCCACCCCCTCCTGTTCTTCATCCCCATCATCTGCTCATCTTCCCCTGACAAAACAGGGAACAACTGATGTCGCACTCCACAGTGTGCCTGGGCAGTTAGAGCCTGGGCAGGTAGAGCAGAGCTGTAGAGCAGGGTAGGTAAGGCTGGGCAGTAGAGCAGTGCAGGTAGAGCAGAGTAGGTGGGGCAGGGCAGGTAACAGGGCAGTAGAGCAGGTCAGCAAAGAAGACAAACACCATAGAAGTGTGGTTCCTCCCAGCCCCAGGCCAGGGCCCTTTCAGGGATTAAGTCCTTTTGTGCTGGGTGATGCAAGTGTTTACTGAAGCTGCTGCTATAAACCTCAACAGCCCCATTGGCAAAAGGATCTGTGTGCACCCCAACATGCACCCACAACCATAGGACTGTGGCTCCAGCATTGCACATGGCACAGTGCAGCCTGGCTCCTTCCCCCTTCCCTTTGGCACACAGTGCACTGACATCTCACAAACTAGAAGCGGGTTGATATGATTTTTCCACGGATGTCTTGGAGTCACAGATAATTCATTATTCACACCTCCCTCATTAAACCGCTGCCCAGAGGCTGAGTGAGCCCCCATTGGCTGTGCAGGTCAGCCAGCTTCAGCACAGTCACAGTGCTGGGTTGCTACTCTGCGGGAAGGGCAGTGCTGAGGAGGACTCCTCCAAAACTGGGGCCTGATTCAAACCATGGTCAGAGCCTCTCTGCTCACGGCGAACAGCTGGACGAGCTCTGACCCCACAGCAGTGCCATGGAACCTCACATTGCATTTATCTCAAAACACGCTCACAGAAGAAGCTTGCTGCACTCTTGGCCAGCTTTCTGGTGGTTAGCATTCACTCTGCGCCTTTGGCACTGAAGCTTGGTCTCTAATTCCCATTGAAATCGGCCTCACCAGCATGATTTCACTGTTTAATTCTGGCATTATTTCACTTTTCCAAGCCTTACTACAAACCAGGCTGGTGGTGGGGCAGCAGAGACCTGAGGGTGCCCAGCACAGGGGCATGGTGCTGGCATTCCAAGGCTGCTGCATGGGGCAGCTCCCGCTCCACGTCTCATCTGCATCCCTCAGCACCATCCCTCTCCGGAAGAGTTTCCCAGCTCTGCCCGCTTCCGTTCCCACCCTAGGCTCACTATTTCCATGCAGGGCAGGGGCACCCTGGAAGACAGCGCTATGTTTCCAGCCCAGCTAATGAGAACTCCAAATGTCTTTGGTGGGCTGCTCTCTGCAGGCAGCGCTCAGCAGTGAAGACAACCAGGGCCATTTTAATCATTTCCAGATTTGTGTGGGAGGTCAGGGCCCTGGGGTGCTGCTCCATGTCAGTTTTATAAACACGGCAGTTTTTCCAGATGGTCTCTGGCTCCAGCCTGGCTAGCAGGTTGATTGGGCCAGACCGAAATAACAACAGGTGGAGAACAGGCCATGACTGCCTGATGCTATCTCCTTTTTCCATCTACTCCCAAAATGATTTTTTTTTTCCTTTGCAGAAAACTTGCAGTGGGTCAGGGAAAGGTGCAGGGGCTGAGGCCCCACACGTTTACTGAAGCATGAGAGAAGCACTGCTGCATTCTGTCCCTGCTCCATGCTCCCAGACAGGGCCTGCAATGGTGCTGAGACATGATGCACGATGGAACCTGGCAGCTCTCTCCCACTGCTTCTGGGATGCAGCCACTGGACATTGCAGCACTCCAGGACAGAGGGTGGGAGCCCACCGTGCTTGGCACAGCCATGGCTCTACACTTCAGCAGTGCCCTTGTGATGCCCAGACACAAAACCCAGTGAAAACAGGAAGCCATGGACAGCTGGCCCTGAAAAAGGAGCACATTCCATTGAGCTCTGGGGCCATCCTGACTCAGTGTCAGAGCTCAGTGCTGCCAGCTGCAGTCAGTGCTCATGGCTGGGAGTCATGTCCCTGCACAGACCCAAGGGATGGAAAAACTACTGCACTGTGCTGGAGGCAGGTTGCAGTGCATCCCACACAGAGGCCTTTTCATATTTCCCATTTGCCTTTGAGCTCAAATTCCAGCACGGGCCAAATCTCCTTGTACAGGAGATGAAGTCTTGGACAGACATTACAAATTGATTATGGGTGTAAATAAAAAAATGGCATATTTAGCACTGCTGCTGCCAAGGTTGATGCATGTCCCTCTAGCACACAAGGACTCCGCACACGGCCCTGTGCTCCAGCTGGCGCAAGCTGAGGTCGGGGACTCTCCCAGGGACCCTCTGTTCCCCGAGAGACTGCCAAGAGCCAAGGGAAGGTGGATGGGTATAAGCATCCCAGGGGACAGCTGAAACTTCACCCACTCCAGGGGGTGCCACCACTGTCCCCATCATGTCCTGAGTGGCCCCCATAGTGTTCCAGGGACAGGGGCAGGCTGCCACCACACAACTTTATTTCTAAACCTGAGCCAAAGCTGAATCAGACCTGGCATGTGGGTGCTCTCAGCCCCAACACAAGCATCTTTCTTTGGCCCATGTGGATTGCTTCTGTAGTTTCCGGCCCCTTTGCTCTGAGCATGCTGAATGTCAGAGAATTGCATGGCCCCTGCTATTACTTACACAGTCCCAAGGCAAATATATCTCTCTCCCTGCCTGTAATTTGTATAAATTGCTCACAATGCTGCAATTTAGTATTTAAGTTCAATTTATTTTGTTGATTAATGGAAAAGAGACATCGCTCTGTGACTAATAAAAGGCACTGGCAGGCAAGGAGCCCCCATCCTGGGAGGCTGCATGGGCTGGTTCACCTGCATCACATCCAGCACTGTGCACAGCACCATCTGCAGCATCACACACAGTGCCATGCAGTGTGCCAGCCCCAGTAGGCACTCAGCCCCGAGCCCACCTTGCTGCTGTGGAAGGAGGGGCAGGAGCTGCAGCACCCGCCTCTGTTTGCACAATCTCCTAAAATGGAAAATGTGAGTGCTGGGTGCAGGGGTCTGGACAGCTTTACCCACACAGGCAGGTAGCAGAGCAAAGCTGGAAATGCTTTCAGGTCTGGGAAACAGCACAGGCTGAACCAAGCCCCTCCTTCCTCCGGCCCTTTGTTTAGGAATCCCATTTATGCATTGCCTAAATAGGCCCTAATCCTGCAAACACTTCTCCAGAAAAAGGACCAAGCCTTTCACTAGTTTTCATGTGCAGCACTGTGTGCACCTGAACCCTCGCAATAACGAAAACAACTTTGGCTCTGATACAGCGCTGCTGCACCTGTAATCTTAGTGCCCTTTTAGAGTTTGGAAGTGTGACCATCCCAGCCCACGGGTGGAATAGCTGGAACTGTGCTTCTACACTGTGGGAAATGTGGTTCCAGTGCTTCCCAAGTACTGTCACTGTGTGATGCTGAGTGCTGACACTGTGGCACGCATCCTGCAGAGCTCAGTGTCAGCCCAGCACCCACCTGCTGATGCACCCCATCTGCACACAGCATCTGCCCCTGATTTCAGAGGCCCATAACCAATTCTCTGCTCAGAACATTAACTGGCAAATGCTCTGCTTTCAGGCATTAAGGGATTGGTCACGTGAAATTCAGTTTCTTTGGAAGGCTCAGCGCTGGTGATGCTGCAGACATGAAGTGTGCTCCAGGAGAGTGGTGCCTTCTTTCTGGACAATTCCTCTCCCCAGCACCAATTTTTTATTCTCGTCTCAGAAGACAGCATGCTCCTAAAGTGAATGCAGTGAAACTCCACACGTATGTAATGGGGAATGGAAATGGGTTTAATCACTGGCAGACGTGTTTGGAAGTGCCAGGATGGGAAAACATCTCAGAGCAGCATGTGAGCAGTGCCATGAGTGCCTGGTGAAGTCCTTCTGGCTCTGACAGCACGGCCATGGGTACGTACCTGCATGGATGGACCTGTGTGCACACAACATGCATGCTGCATCACACACATGTGGTAACACATGCCTGTTTCTGTGTGCACAAACAGCCCTGTGCTGGTGCACAGGCAAACCTTGAGAGCCATGCGTGCACTTCCCTTGCTGAGTGCTGTAGGGAGGAAACAAAGGCTGAGGGCTGCAGATGAAAGGGAGCAGAGGAAGGGCGCGAGCAGCCCACACACTGAGCAATGCTCATGCGTCCCCTGCACATTCCCATGCTGCTTCCAGAGCACAGGCGAGAATCCCTTATTGGCTGCACCTGGCTGCTATTAAGCGTTCAATCATAAAGGGATCACGATCCAGATACAACTAATTTGGAGAAACTTTTCTACACAACAAGCCTCTTGCTGTTTGTTTGTTTTGTTTAATATCTAAAGCTAACTCCAGCTGGTTTGAAACTGAGCAGGGCTCTTGGCTGTCCCAGGAACCAGGAGGGGATGCAGACATATTTCTCACAAATGCAGGGGAACTCTCCTCTGCTGGTTTAAAAATAGCAGTACAAAGAGCAGCTGCTGGCTGCTGGTGGGTGCTGGTGGATGCTGGTGCTGGTGGTGCTGGTGGATGCTAGTGGATTTTGGTGGTGGTGGTGCTGGTGGATGCTGCTGCTGGATGTTGGTGGTGCTGGTGGATGCTGGCAGAGCCAGGGGGCAGCCCAGACCCCGCAGACCCTCATGGAGTCACCAGAAGCCGGTCTCTGTGTCCCCTGCGCCTGTTTTCCGTGCCCATGAGGGTGACCTGGCACTCAGACTGACACTGGATGAGGCACCAGGGGAACCTGCGGGACACCTGGAAACAGTGATGCAGCTCCTCCATGTCCCTGGGCCACCCCCAGGCAGCAGAGCGGGCCCCAAGCATTTTCTACCTGACTGTTTGAACCATGGTTCTGGGAGCACAGAACACCATCGATCACCTATGACACTTTCTTCCCCCGTGACTGAGGAGTGCTGCCTTTTTGTTTCAGTACCAAAAACCCACATTAAAACCTCACTTTTATTCCATCCTTACTGAGATCCAGCAGCAAAGCACACAGAGTCCTGCGTGACCTCTTCTAAACCCCTTCCTGAGGGCAGTCACATGGTGAAATGCAAAAAAATGAAGGGGATGAGAATCACAACATTCATCCCTTGGCTGCTGCTTGCAAAGCCCTCATCACTGCAGATGCCCACCCTGGAGCCCCCAAGCAGCACCAGGGCTGGGGACACATCCTACCTGGTGGGACCTGGCCACCTGCCCTGGGATGACAGCACAGTGACACTGCTCTCTGGCTGTGGCATGGCCGTCCATTTCATCATCTCAGTGCACCAAATCACTGTTTCCCTCCTCATTTCCTCCCTCCAAGAAGAGCACAGCATGAGAAACTCCCAGTGAGTGGGTGTCCCAGGCCTTATGCAAACTCAGAAACCAAAGGCGTCCTGAAGATTAGATCCTTCCTGTCCCATCAGCCTGGAGGAATTTTTCAAGCACTTGCTCAAGGGTACCATACAAAATTTCTCCAATGCATTCCACCACACACAGGCACTTTCAGATGTTTGCTGATGTGCACTAGCTTTTAAGAAGGCTCCAAGGAGGTTTTAATTTAACATCAGTGACTGCCCTGGGAAGAACTTTCCAATTAAAGGGAAATTCATTATCTCAATCAGCATGGGGAGAAACGAGGAGCAGGGAATACATG
The DNA here is from genome assembly GCA_036925125.1 of Oreortyx pictus. NCBI lineage: Eukaryota > Metazoa > Chordata > Aves > Galliformes > Odontophoridae > Oreortyx > Oreortyx pictus. Next base: position 153,200 of record JAUPFR010000018.1, read on the forward strand.
GATTTCAATGTTAATTTTCCTTCTTTTGGGAATGGTTTCAGGTGATATTCCCCACATGCTGACATTCTTCTTTCCCAGGAATTTGGCTGTTTTAAACATTTTGGCCACCACTGCATATTATTCACAGTGACTTCTGCATTCCCACACTGCCCAGCTCATGTTGACAAAAGGACCAGGGGAACTGAGAAGCCTTTTGGGGCTGTGGAGGAGAAAATCAGCCATGGGCAGCCACCATCGTTGTTGCTGAGGTCCCCCTGGAGGCCCATCATCGCAACCCCACTGTTTGGTGGCCCAGTGAGAAGGGGTTTCTCAGATCTACTCTCCCCCCTCTCACTGGCCCCAGCCCTGGGGGAGGGAATTAGAGCGCAGACTTGGCTGGGAACACCCCCCAGGTTGCTCTCACATGGAAAGGGGGGAAAGTAAATGTAGAGAGTTCTCCTAGGAAGGATATAACAGAGCTTTCCCCGGAGAAGCACCATATCTTTGGGTTGTGTCCTGCATTTCTGATCTTCTTCCCCTCTCCTCACCCCTTTGCGATGTGAAAACTCCTCCAAATGCACCTTCCATTTTGTAGTGCTTTTGGTCAGGCCATTATTCAGGCCGAACTAGCCCTGTTTCCTTGCCAAGCACTGTATTCTCTGTCTGATAAGATAAGCTCCTTGAAGGAGGATTTTTGGGACCCTGACTCACTGGAGAATTTTTTTCTGTGGGGCAGTCATACGGCCTGTAACGCACTTAACTATTTGATGAGCTTATCGCTGAAATTCAAATGTTCATCCTTCATGTCCCATAGAAGGACAGCCCCTTATCTAGGAGCAAGGTCATCCCGATCAGGTGCTAAGCATGGAGAATCTCCCTATCATCTCCACGCCTTCAGCCCAGCTGCATATTCATGGTCACCCCTGCTCCTGCCCCAAGCCCTTCTGGGCAGTGATGGAGGCGATGCTGGGGAAGCAAACCCACCTGGCAACTGCAAAACCCTTCCTGGTGGTTGCACAAGCCCAGCTCTCACTGTCTGTAATGTCAGCCTAAGCTCACCCCATGAAGGCTCCTTTGTGCTTGATGCCCCAAAGCACCCTTGGTGCCCCTTTGAAGAAGGCAGCCCCACTGCTCCTGCCATGTCCCTGGCTCAGGGATGGACTGTGCCACAGCCCCCCAGTACAGGAAGCCCTCATGCTTGGTGGATGGGCTGGGGTTTCATGTCTCTGCTGCAGGAGATCCTCTGTGCCTTGCCCGTGGAAGATGCAATCAGCAAAGCCTCATATTTAATTAGCGCCGCTTCTCCTCTCCCATATGTTTCCAGTTAGAGGCCCTGCCCGGTGCCAGCAGTACTGTCCTGCTCAGCTCAGATGGATGCAGTGTTAAGCTGAGCAAACGAGCAACATCCCCAGCAGTCCCCAGCAACCTGCTGCCCCGCTGCTGCCCTCGGACACTGCTGCAGGCATGCCCTGACACACACCTGTGCATGGGCAGGACCCAGCCCTGCTTACAGCTCTGCTGCTTCTGCCTGCATGAGCTTGGCCATGCCCTGGGCAACGCTGCACCAAGGAGCGAGCAGCTGCAGGGCATGTTCCAGCTGCTTAAAATCCACTCTGGGCTCTGTTTGCCCCCCTCGAAGGCACTGGCATTTCTCTTGCTGTCCAAGAACGTGAAAATCTCACCCCAAGCAACACCAGCAAAAGGACCCCTGGGCACATCAACACCCCTAGCTCTGCTCCCAGCACTGCAGGGACCCTGTACCCATCCCAGGCCCCGCAGGCTGATGGGCTTGGTAAGCCCCAACAACTGCAAACAATCAACCCCTGGGAGGATTTTTTCCTTCCCTCAGCTCTGGAGTCAATTGTCAGCTCTGCTTTTAAAGACACTCTTGTAGGCAGCCCAGCTATGCCTTTCTGCTTTGGAGGAATTCCTCTAAAACAATAATAGTGACATTGTTCCTCACTTTGCTGGCGGTTTTATAGGGCTCACGGTGGAGAAAGGTGACCGTGGCTGCCTTTTGGCCACATGTGTTTACACAAGGAAATGCATGTGGGTTTTGGGGTGGCGCCTGGAGTCAGCAGCCGCTCTCTGTACTCCTGACCCTTACAGAGCTGCTTTCTTGCTTCTGGGTACGTTTACTGCACTCCAGATGTGAGCTGGCTCCAGCAAGGCTGCGGAGCGCCAGGGATCTGGCATCCCCAGACTCATCAGTCCGTGGGGTAGAATGCCACGGTGGTTGTTTTAAAAGCTGTAATGCGTTCTTGGTAACACATCATGATTTATTCAGTCCTTGTTTGACAGGGTGCCTTTATCAAAAGCTCATGCGAATCCAGGCTGCATGGTGTGCTCTGGCTGCAGCTCAGCCAGGCTCTGCAGACGGAGCAGTGTGGGCTCTGGGGGACTCTGTGGGGTGCAGTGCTTTGGCCCCCTCTCTTCTGCAAGCCCCAGGCTGCAACCCATGGCTGGACCACAGGGAAGAGCAATGAAGGAGGGTGCTCTGAAAGAACAAATCTTGTAGCATTGATGGGTGTCACTCAGGTGCCCCAGATGATGGGGTAGCGGGGGGGTGACAGTCCCAAGTTCCATCATGCCTTACAGAGCCCACATGCTGCTGGCCTCACTCCAGATGGCAAGGCTATAAATGGAGGGGAGAGAATCAAAATCAGAGTGTGTCTGGGGAAAAATAGGGCATGGCTGCAGCTGAATGTGGGCCCTGGGGGAGCAGCGAGGTGTCATCACCCTGTGAGCTGCCCTGTCACTAAAACCACACTTTGTTCCACTTTTGTGCCCTTTAAACCACACAGTGTGGTTACAGGGAGCGGTGCTGGGAGGCACCTGGCAGGTTTCCGCGCGCAGCCCCACAGCGTGCTGTCGGCCCTCGGTCCCCCTGCTTTGTGGGGCCATTCTTACAGGTACAGACAGACGTAGGAAACCTTAGCCCTGGATTAGGAATGAGCCTTTGGCTTAGAGATATTTATTTCCCTTTTATCATAATGGGAAAAAATGAAACAGCAGATAGGAGAGGAAGAAAAAAAAATTCAATCTGGGTCAGGATCTCACACTGGCTAGTTCACTTCACAGTTTAAGTAAATAGTTCTCATCCCCGAACCCTTCAGGGTCATGTAAATGTGCCTCTTTGCATGGAAGAGACTATTTTGATAGAAGCTGTGTGCCTGATGAATTTGCAGCCTTCCCAAACTGTTGGTGTCTAGAATGTGACTTGCTTTTTCACAGTGAGATACAAAATCCTATCAATTAATCTAACTTTTATTGCACCTCTGGGGCATGAATGTGATGTTATTTAAACAAATGGTTCCCATTACCTTCAATTATTTTATAAATGTTTTTCAATGATTTACAGGCTTCTATTAAATGGACAATATACTTCTGTGCTCCTCGAGGGGTAAACAGTGATCTGAGGACTGGGGCTGACCGGTCTTTGTTTCTTTCTCCTCTTCCTTCTCCCCGTGCACCGGGCTCTACAGACAAGGGGGGGTGGGCACAACCCACACTGATGGGGCTGCCCCTGACCCACACCACAATGCTGAGGTGAAGCCATGGGGGGCCCCCATCCTCTTGTTTCCACCCCAAAGCCATCCCTGCCCCGTGGCAGCCCTGAGCAGGGCTCTGCAGGTTGGGTGTTCCCACGTCTCAAAGTGACGCATCTGTTCCTCGCAGGGCCTTCATCCCAGGGATTACCTGGGATTTGCAGGATCCTTCTGTAATGCACAAACGATACAGTACTGTGTGCACTGGGGAAGGGAAGGGGGGACTCCTGTTTTGTTCCTCAGATATAACTGAAGGAACTCCTCCCTGCTCCATGCAGAACGCCCCAAAACTGTCCTGCAGGCCTGCCCTGGGCCAGGATGCGCACCACAGTGTTGTGAGGGGACACCAGGCTGCAGCCCACGGCTCTGAGCCCCACCAGACCCAGGCCCAGGTTTTGTCAGTGCAGGAGGACAGATCCGATCGTCCCTTCACAGCTTGGAGGGAACCCAGGCTCTGCTGCCAGCAGGAAGCACTTATCTTGGTGGGGGTCAGGCGGGGACGTGGTTTCTGGGCGCTGACCCCAGCCCTCATCCATCTCCCGCACCCCGGTGCTCCCCTGCTACAACTCAGTGCCACACGTTGACAGGATGGCAATTAAGACCTTGCTCCACTCACTCACTTGAGCCTGGCTACATCTCAGGCAGCCATGGAGATAGGCTCTGTTTACAGAGCCTGCTGCCATTTATGATTTTTCAAGAGCCTTGTGAGGAGCAGGGAGGGGGGACATCACTGTAGGAAAAAAGACCTGGCAGAAAGGCAAAGACACGTGGCCGCGGACTCGCAGCCCTGGGTGCACGGCGCTGAGCACAGCCAGGAGCCAAAGGAGCGCACAGGGATGGCCACCAGAAGGGACAGAGCGGCACGGGGCGGCAAGGCCCAGCCCACATGGCAGCAGAAAGGCAGACCCCCAGTGTCAGGCACAGGGTAACACTTTTCTCAGCTGGCCCCGGATTCCTGCCTTGAACTGCAGCCATGGGCCCACTCAGGATTCTGGGCAACCCACAGGATTATTTTTCTTGGCAAACAGCGACTCCCTGCAAGTTGTTACACCACTGAAAATAGCTAATAACATTTTACTTAATTAAACAGCGTGAGGCCTAACAATGTAGACTGTCACTTTTTCCCTTGCATTGTATTGCTTCAGCAACCCAGATGGGAATTCTGCATCCATCCTCCAGCTGGGGCCATGTGTTCCTGTGGGGGCTGTGAGTGCAAAGCCACAGCCCTGTGTACACATCAGACTCAGTACTGAGTCTCCCCACTTGCAAAGTCGATGAAGCATGGCTTGCAGCACAGGCATTTCCCATTGAAAGGGTAAGCAGAGCCTCAGGCTGCAGCTTCACCCCCACCTTCAGCCCCCTAAAGACTCCACTCTGCTTGCTCTCCACCATCTCCAGCATTTTAGGCTTTTCTCTTATTTAAACCTATCATATTAGTAAAATATATCTGCCTGACACCCTGACTTTGATTTGCTTAAATCAGATTGTGTTTGGAAGACAAAAGCACTGCATGGAAATGGCTTGCAGTGGCACGGAGGGGAACCTTGCTGGAAGGGCTGGTGGGGAGTCAGCATGGCTCTGCGATGGCTGTCCTGGGCTGTGTGCACAGCAGCGGCTCTGAAATCATATTTCACTGCAGCAGGAGAGAGTCTTCATCATGTTTCTTCACATTTAAGCTTGGGTCTACTTCTCACTGAAAGGTTATTAAAAACACTCGGACATGAAATGGTTTCATTGTGTCTAAGTATTTGCTGTTTATTATTATAAACAAGGGTGCTGAGGGTCATTAAAAATAAATTGGAACGAGTGAAAAATGAGTGAGAAGTACAAGGAAACTGAATGATTGAAAACACTCAGCATCCTGGGTAGAAAGTTCCCTCTTGGAACAATGCCTTAGCTTGTGAGAAAGAGGGGAAAAACTCCTCTGCTTTCTTTTCAACCATGCCACATCCTCCTCCCTCACAGAGATGCAGGGAATGGAAACAGACAGAGCCAGGACAGAGCTCTGTGCCTGCGCACACTCACTGCCGCCGTGGGAATGGGATTTGTCAGGATTTTCCTTGCAGACATCGCTGGTCTCACGTTGATCTGACAGATATCAGAAGCCACCAGCAAGTGCCTCCTGTCCCAAAGCCCGGTGACAGGCAGCCTACAAGCCCCGCAGCCATCCCACCGAGGACAGACTGCACGGCTGCAGTGTCGCAGGGATTAGAAGCAGCCCCAGGGCCCAGGATTTGCTTTTCCTCCTGGCAGGAGACAAAGTTAACCCTGGAGGTAAATGGCTGTGGATGGGCTGCTTCTCACATCCCTCTGGTAAGCACATCTCCATTAATTAACATTCTTAAAAGTGGTTTTTCTGTTTTTGTTTTCTTTTTTAAATAACCAAAATGAAAAAACACAGAGAGGCTTCTAGCCTCATTCACACCAGGACACATCAAAGCTACAGGTGCTATTCTACACAAATGCTAAAAAACGTGTCCTAGAGGAGTTAAAAGTTGGAACTGTTCCCGAAAGTATGACTCTGACCACTCCGTGAGAAGACATGCATGTGAGTTACAGGGTTGCCCTTCTCCATTGGGAAGGGCTGGGGCTGCTGGTGAGCTGTGTCTCAGCCAGGGCTGGCATACTGCACAGTACTGCTGCCCTACCAGCTAAGCCATCTCATGAAGACTTTGGCTTGGCAGCTTCTCTGCCATAAATCCACCCCAGCAGCTCTGGAGGTGCTGCAACTCCTGGAGCTACCTTCTCATCCAGGCAGGCACTGCTGGGAGGTCAGGGAGTTCCCAACCCTGTGACTGCTGCAGGTGCTGACAGCTCCACACATGATGCACATTCGCCCTTTGAAAGCCCATGGCTGAATTCTTAATGCTGTACATGAAGAAGAAAGATGTCCCCAGCTTGGATGTGCTGTGGGGAGACAGACCACAGATCCAGGAAAACAGGCACTGCTCAGCCCAGGTGGGACAGAGGTGTACAAGAATCCTTGCACTGATGGCTCCTCCCGTGATATCCCATGTCAGTGTGCTGCTGGCTGCACCGTCCGTGCTGCATGCTGTAACGGCAGTGCACAGCACAGCAGTGCGAGCTGGGGACATGCGAGGGCAGAGCTCCAACACCTCCTGGTCTGCAAAGGAGGAGCAGAAGAGCTGCGGGCACACACTAACAGCACACATGGGGCTTGTCCCAGTCATTCTGCCCCAAAATGTGGGAGCTTCAGGATGGCTGAAAGAACACACTTCTGCACTGCAAAATTTCACTGCTTGTAAAGAGAGAGAACAGATCCAAATCGCAGCAGTTGAACTGGTTGGGCGCAACCTCGCTCTGAGAAGCTGCCTTAAAATTCTCATTTCCAAATCTTTTTTATTATTATTCTTCTTATTATTACAAGCAGACATACAACAGGAAGTGCTCACCCCATGTAAGACTGTCATGAGGCCACCAGACAGATGGATCCAGTGTGCAGGGCTGGCAGAGCCCATGTAAGCAACACAGAACCTTGCAGGGCCACACGGAGGTGTGCCTTCTATGTGGTTGGAACAAGGCGGGCAGCGAGCACTTTGCAGAGGCACTGACTGAAGCTGGCAGTCATCGCCCAGCACCCGTGGACAGGCAGCTTGGCAGGGATGTGGCACCTTCCATTCCATGACAGCAGCCTGAAAGGAAGGGAACCGCGGGCAACTGTGGCTGCAGAGTGTGGTCCAAATGTGCTCCAGACCCAGTCCATGGTATTGCCCTGGTGCGGGACAACACCTGCCCCACAGACATGGTTGGAGCTGATGGGACCTAGGCTTGGCGCAAAATGCCATTGGGTTTGGGGGTAGCACAGTCCAGATCTTGGAGAAGTGAAGCTCTGAAACACGATGGAAGTAATGGGGACACGGGGAGACATTCCTTGCACCTTGACAGGAGAACAGCATCTTCCAGAGCTTGTGTTCAAATTCACGGATGGAATAGGGAATATTTCAGAAGAACTCCCCGTTAAAAACTTATATATATATATAATATATATATATATAATTTATATATAGTATATTATATATATAACTAAAATCGTGGCTCTAAACACTGGGTTTAATGAAATCCTCCCCTCCTGGCAGGCCCAGGCAAGCTGCAAATGAACTTAAACCTAGTGGACAGTGGCCCTTCAGAAGAAGGAAAGTTGAAAGCGTTTTTGTTGCACTTGCAGGGTGAGGGGAAGAGACACAGGACCCAGGATTGTGTGCTGCTGGGAAGCATGACGGCATCCACAGAAGGAAGGGAACACTCTAAGCCTTCTGGCCTAAATTATCTGCTAACGTAAATAATCAAATTCCAGGGACCACACTGCTCTGGCGCCACTGCAGCAAGGGGCGGCCCCGCACTGCGAGCAGGTGGCAGCCTGCCTGCCCCGCGCCTCGGCTCCGGCCTGATGCTCTCCGAGGAGACCAGCATCACTCTTGGTATTGTGGGAAGTTTTTAATGGCTTGCTCGAGGCAAGGCCTCCAAAATGTTTATATTAATACTTAGACGCTGGACAGCCACTCATTGGGTCTCAGCTGGAAAGCAGTCCGAGCAGCTGAGAAACATCTGGTTGCTAACCCCGGACAAGGCATAATCTGGTAGCCCAGGGATTTAAGAGGTCTCTGTGGAGGGAAAGAAGTTTGGCAAATATCGTACTGAGATTCCTGCTCTGCCACAGTTGTTTCTCAAATCTCAGTCACTGCCACAGTGTTAGACACAGTCGTTCTTCACCAAGACCCTATTTACACAGCATCCAAGCCTCAGTGATTACAAAAAGCTGCAATTAAGCATTACTCCCGATTTCCAGGAACACTTCTGAAGGTGTGGAACTGTGTGTGTGTGTTTCCCTGACACATGCTCCCCCTGCTCCATGGACAGAAAGCAGCTGTTTGTCCATTCACAGCCGCGCTGCTCTCCCTGCACGCTCACATCAGCGCTGCCAGCCCTGCGTGCCCCGGCCCCATCCAGCCCCAGCGCTCACACCGCACGGACACGGCCATGCAGGAACCACCCTGAGGCCACAAAGCTCCCTTCTCTGCAGATCTGGAGACCAGGATCAGGCAAACTATGAACACACAGATGTACAAAAAGAGCGGGGAGAACGGAAAATGGGTTCATTCTGATCAGTATGGCTCGGAAGTTTGCTTCCTTTCTCTTTCTAGAATTCTTGGTTTTCATTTCCCTCAAAGGCAGTTTCAGCTTTGGCTATTCTAAGCCTGCCTTCGAAAAGCAGAGAGCCAGTGAAACAGGACAACGCAAACGAATAGATGTTGAGTGACCGAGCCAGGAAGGGACTTTCAGGCAGATCATCTGACATTTATTCTCCCTTTTTACTTCCCATAATATGTATCACAAGGCCTTCTAGACAGCACTAGGAAAAGCCACCAACAACCCAGCTTGAGAGGCAGAAAATAAGGACAGAACCCACATTTTTGAAAATCCTTTGTAAGCTTTATTGAGAAAGAGACAAGGGTGAAAAAGGTGACAAGACGTTTGACAGATATAAAATGATGAGAAACCACCTTATCTACCACCTTGTCTTCTGCTCTTTCTCTTGTGGGCTTTTTGTTGTTGTTTTGTTTGTTTGGTTTTGTGGCAAAAATGTGGGAGACACTGGGGAAACATAAAGGCGTAAACACCAAGGACATGGCACCGCGAGGGCAGGGCTGGGAAGAAGGCACTCAGTAGAGGCCACAGAAGTCTCCCTCCCGGCATGCTTGCTCTGGTCCACCAAAGCACTTAAGCATGCACCTAGCACACATTTGACTGCACCGGAGCTCTTCAAAGGCTTGAAAGTTAACAGCTGTGGCAATGTGCTACAGCAAAACCTGAGAAACTGAGAAACTATTATGAAAACTGACTGTTGTCCATCAGCAAGGTTAGCTTCCCTTTGAAGAGCATCTTAGCCAAAGATTCATGCAAGGCATCAATTTCCACTCACTTAGGAAAACTCTAAGCCACCAGAGAAGGTTTCTTACATTCAAAGTAACACATAAAAAAGATTATACATTAAGAACATCATCATCAAGCTTTCTTCAGCTCCTTTCAGCTCAAGGTAGAGACTGAAGCAGACACGTGTTTACAGGTACACACGGAACTGGAACTTCCTTGTTTCACTGTAAGACAATGCCAGCTTAAAATAAAGCAGTGAATTCATTGTGCTGTTTCTTGATGCAGGAAACACTGTCTTGAGGATGAAGCACAACCTCAAGCATCCAGCGGCCAGGCACCACTGATACAAGGTGAGCCACAAAGAGCACCACGGCGCTGGGCAAGACTCCACAAAGACTGCTATTCGGAGGAGCAGAGCACTTCTAAACACTCCTTACATCATCAAGAAAACTTCAAGAGTCTCTGGCTTTGCTTCCCTTGTTAGAACTGGCATAACAACGCTGCTTCTCTACATCACATCTTCCTGGTGCTGCCAGTATTACAGTGTTAAGCACCGCTGAGATGCAGTGGTGGGTTCCTGGCCAGGCCGTCTGCCCGCGGCTGCGTGCAGCTCTGCTCTCACTCGCCGCTCCTCATCCTGCTCCAAACCGCGGCTAAAGCTCAGCCACGTGCTTCACACAGAGCAGCCGATGGCACATTTTGGCTTAAAAGTTATTCCACTAACGATGATGGAAGGAACCTAAATTCTACATCCTAAGCACTGGGTTAAAAGGACAGAAAAAGCATATTTAGCCGTCTGCTCCCCGTATAAATACATGGAGCTTAATTACATCACCAAATGACAAACTGTCTTCATTAGCAGCTCAAATCTCACTACACTGGTGGCATTTTCCTCCCGCCCGTGCAGTAAAAACGACCGCGTTCCGCTGTTCGAACCGAGATCCATTCGCGATCTCTGCGGAGAGGTCCCCACGCGCGGCCCCGCGCCGCGCAGCGCTCTGGCGCCCCCTGGCGGCCGAGGCGGGCCCGCGCAGCGCCGCAGCACCGCACAGGGGCGGCACAGGGGCGGCACAGGGGCTGCTCCGCACCGCCTCCCCCCGAGCGCCCACCGCCCGCACCAACCCCCACGGAGCAGCACCCTTTTCGTGGCCATACGCTTATTTATTCTCTCTCACACCTTTACCTCAAGAGACCTCAGGTCGGGGCACAAACCAAGGTCAGTGGGGACGCTGAGCACCCTGTGCCGCATTGCCAGAGGGGGAATACGCACAGCAGGACGGGGTTCACTGCCGCCTGCAGCATGAACGAGCCCGGAGCTGTGTGCTCACGGGAATGATGGCACCACAAGTCTTTGAAGTCACACACACCTGACGGAGACACGGCATGCAGATTCATTCAATGGCACAATACACAGATGCAATGGCAGCTGAGTCTCACTGAGGTACTTTCTGATGCTGCTCCTACTTACAGAGGATACTGGCGCACTGGAGCACCGAAGTGTTCCAGAGTGCACCTCCTGGGTAAGACAACGAACTTTGAACCCCTAACACTGTCATCACAGGGACGACTGCTAGCACAGATCCAGTGAAGCACAGCTCAGGACAACGCAGAACACACCAACTTGTAATGCAAACCCGATGGTTTGAGTTTTCCAAGCAGTACTTGCAGTCTGAGGGCCAGGGGAAGCACCAACCACGCACCAACCACACCCTCCTGAACAGCACATGGGCATTCTCACAGCAGCTCAGTGAAACAGAGGCATTCAAGAACCTCTCTGCAATGACCAAGCATTATCCCAGTTCAATTTACACCTTCAGATACTGAGCTACTTCAAACACACACGATGCTGACGCAGCATTACGTCTCCTGGCCTTCACAGATGCCCTCTGAGCTACAACCAGCAAAAAGAAGACAGCAGTTTCACACGCATCATTCCCTTCCCTGTCCCCACCCGCAGGAATTGCACATTTCATCACAATACTGGAGTGAGCACACACCTCGGCCCTTTTGGCAATCTTTGTTAGTGGAGACATTTTGCACCCAAAAAAGCAAAACTGTGCAGCTCCATTTTTATCCAGATCTACAGAGCTGTTTTTCCACAGTTCAGCATTTCAGAAGAGCATGGTAAAAATTCAGGCTGTGAAGTTCCTCACGAACGTGGCAATCCCGCATGCCACCACGCGCGGATTTATTTCCTCAGGATTATGGCACACTCCTTAGGGCCATGTGCCATTACTGACTGACAGCTCTACGCAGCTCTGCCTGAGGGTAAAGGAAATCTAAAGCTTTCCTTGGCGCAGCAGTGGGATAAAGACAATTGCCTTTCGCCACCAGCTTCCATACCGTTAACTAAGGGCGATCTGTAGGAAGATACTTCCAACAAATCAAATATTCCATGGGGGATCAAAATCTAAACATAAATACAACTATAGCCTTCTAATATTAATGCACACTTTTTATTATATTAAAATCAGGCAATGGTCTGATACAATAAAAAGGCTGCTTATGGAATACTGTTATGTTAAACTTTAATTACAGAGGATGTTAAATCCCTACAACTAATATTTTCCTCAAAAAGAGTTAATGGAAACATCATTGTTCATTGACTTGATAGCTGCTGCTTTAAAATGTATTTTTATTTTTTCTTTTTCTTTTTTTTCTTTTTCTTTCTTTTTTTTTTTTTTACACAAACACTTGTTTTTTCATAAAATTTCAGACACACTAGGTTGGTTGTACGTAAGCTTGCATCCACATTTCAGCAGTCAGTGGTCCAAAAGAGTAGAACAGAAAAGGCAGCGATTTGCCAGGATGCAAAGCCAACAGTGGTGCTCACTGCGCTGTGCGCAGCGCTGCCCCAGAATCTTCACCGAGGGGTTTTCTCCTCCAAGACTCAGAGAACCCTAATGGAATCTACAGTGACTCAATCTGTCTGTCAGATCTATAGAAGGGCCAAACCAGGTGCTGCACTTCATTAGTCAACGTTCCCAGGTCAATCCAAAGCACCAAAAATACAGCTACTGGAGCTGGAGTGTGTACTTTGAACCTATGTGCGGAGTGTCCCATTACAGCCTAGCAGCAGCAGCTTTTGGCCATCCTGGTAAATTACTGCTCTTTTCACCGTGTCAGAAGCCTATCTAACAACATGAGCTGCAGCCAGCTTGGTGGTGCAGCAGCAGTGCCAGAGGGGCAGGGAAAATCCACGAGCAGAACAGATACTCTTGATTCCCAGGCTGGTGAAGACTAAATCCGTTGCTAAACCAAAACAATAAGCAGGAGGGAACAGGTCAAGTTATTGCCCCAGTGCTTACCCCTGTCATATCCAGGGGCGAGAAGAGACACAAAGAGGGGCAAAAAGAAAGCAGCATCCCCACTAAAAAGGGGGGAAGAGGGAGGAGATGAAAAGAACCCTGAACCCTTCACCCAATGCCCACGTTTCTGGTGAGGGGGCTCAGGAAGAGAAATACAATCGACGCCTTTGCCAGAGGGAAGGAGGAAAGCTTGCCCCAGATTACCAGGGCATTAAAAAAAAATACAAAATCAAAAATGACCACAGTCACATTCAGCCTTTACTAGAGATAGCACAAAGGGAGGGATGACGGAGGTTAGCACACATCCCCATTAGTAGTCCATAAAGCCCAGCGTTGTACTGGAAGCAAAAACCTTTGTGTCTATTCTAATAAACAGCCCTGAGCTTCAACTCTATTGCAGAAGACAGAAAAAGGAAATAAACAACAAAACAACCCAGGCCAGACACACAGCAAGGTGATTGTGGGATGTATGCTTCACAGTTAAGTTAGATGTGCCACACCGGTCTTGACAGTAATAAATTTCAATTGACTATTCCTGATGCAGAAGTTCAGCTATGTGGACAGTGGTTACACGACAGGATTATTTGTTATAGCACAACTTATATTTCAAATGAAAAAATTAGTATCATTTACAGTATCTCAAGAAAAATCTCCTTTGAATGGGAACTTCCTTTTCAGTATTTTGAGGTCTACAAGATGCATCTAGAAAATTTACTACTGTGGAAAATGAAGACAGCTTAAATTGAATAAAGGGACATGATTATTTTTTTAATTAATTGCTGTAACATTGTCCTTCAGGTGGCTGAGGAAGTTTCATATTTTCTTTAGACATCATTAGACGCCGAAGCTCTTGCAGAACAACTTTGATACTAAAAGAATTCTGCCATTTTGCTAGGACTGATATGGCTCTGGGGTCCACCTAGAACAGACAAAAAACACCATTTCTGTCAGAATCAGTACTATCCATGTAGATAACTCCCACGCAAACCCTCCTCCAGCCAAAGATCCTTTAAGAAGTCTGAATGGAAGAAATCAAAGAATGCAAAAGCAAGCAATTGCCTTTCCTGAAAGCACAACGAATCCATGCATAACTATTTGCAATATAGCTGCAAATGTACAGGAAAAGTCAATTCCACATTTTGATTCCAGAACTCACTCGGTTTGTACAGTTCCCTCCTATGCCAATAAATGGTAAGAGCAAACCAGAAGTATTAAAGCAAACTGCAAATACAAAGCATCCATTTGAAGCTGCACAGGAAAGCCACATAAAGAGATAAAAAACAAAAACTTACCACTCCGTTAGAACTATTTACTCCATTCATATTAATTTTTGTTACAAATCTTACAAATGGAGGTGCTTCTGGATACTTAGGCCCACATTCTATTTTAAGGCTGTATATTCTGTTTTCATAAATTGTCTGAGGGGAAAAAAAAAAGCAGGGAGGGGGAACAATTATATCAGGCAGTTCAACAATCACTTGGTTAAAACAGTGGTTATTTCAGGGACCTGAACCACTAAAGAGAAGGACAGCCACTTGCATACTATGCTGGCTACCTCTGTTTTGGATTTATTTTACAATATTTTAAGTATTAAATGCTGTTCTTCTGCATATTAAATTATTCTGTTCTTTTAAGCACACACTGAATTTTCACAAAGAATGAAGTTGGCTTTGCTTCCTGCTTACTACCTGGAATTATTTTTCTTAATCACCGTATAGTTTAGATACCTACTTTTCAACCAATCCTTATTAAACAGTTCTGTTTTTATCAATTCACCAATCACAGACACAATCTTGAAATTCAAACCATGGCTTTAGTGTAGACAGCTTTCTGAAGTTGCCCAGTCCTGCAGCTGCACTTAAAAACACTCTTTGGTCAATTGTCAACCCAATGCAAGAGCTCTCTGAAGGGTGAATGCTCCTAAGCCTAGTGTACTTCAAAGTACACAGACTGCTCCAAAAGTAATACCTCCTGTTTCCACAGAATCTACAACAGATACACAGAGCACAATAACATTATTTGATAGAGCAAATTCTCATCTACATAACACTGCTTTTCAACATAGCCCCCACCATTAGCTGATTTATGCAGAGGAACTGATCAAAGCACTCTTCATTTTGTGGTATCACAGCTGTGCAGGACCATGTGGAACATGACTTGCCCTTCAGCTGATGCTGACACTGCTGGAAGGCACAATGCCTGTGCTGGCATCCACTGCTCGGTCTCCATAAGTGTTCAGCAATCACTGATGGATGTCAATGGGTGCCATTTTGTCTGCATGGAGGAATTCATATGCACTTCCACGTCAAGACACCTATCTGTCAGAGTGCCCCTCTGCTGCCAGCTGTCACACAGCAACAACGTGTAATGGGACACTGCTGTGAGGGCTCAACCCCTACTGCCATACCACCACCATCTGCCTCTGACATCACAGGCCAACATCACAAACTAGGAGGCATTACTTTTGGAGCAGCCCTTGTACACCCTGATCTAAACAGCATCAACATTACCCCAGAGCCTGGGGGACAGGCACCTGGCTCAGCCCGGACTGCCCTGGCCTCCCTCCTGACAGAACCCAAGTGAGCTCTGTGCACACAGCAATTAACAGACTGCAATCTGCAGGATTTTAGGGTCCCTGCATATTGCATCACATGAAGACCAGAGAACAGAGCCTTCACCATGCACATGCTGAGAGCTGGTGTAGACAAAGTTCTGATAGCACCACTGTTACTAAATGGCTTGTGTAAGCAAGAGGAATGACTAGTTGCAAAATCATCTGCACCGAGCCTGGGAAGGAGCAGTATGCTTCCATGTATGGTAGCAGGACACTGCAGAGCAGCAGTGTGGACCCCGCTCAGCACAACCATTTGTTTTTCCCTACAGGATGCCCAGCATCAGATTCCTCCACCTGCCACAAGCACAGCTGTTTTCTACCCAGAAGAACACAGGATTTTTTAATTTCTTTTCTAAAGGCAGTACTTCTCACATCATATGCAGTCCTGTTATTACTATTTTTTTTTAAATAGGAACAGACCAAAAAGCAGAGGAACCACCTCCCAAATACGAGTGTCTGAGAGTTCCCAGAATCTCCCTTACTGCAGCCTGTGGCTTTCAAACAATTACCTCAACTCAAGAGTGCGGAAAAAATAAAATCTGTATTCATACATGTGTCAGAAACACAAAAGTGGCATAGCTGAGTAATTCTTCCACTGATAGTCCTCTAGCCTTGCTTAGCAGTATGATGCGAGCTACAGATTCCTGTCACTGCTGACAAATCAACATGTGCCTATCTGCATGTTTCAGTCTCTACTTAAATTTCTAAATTAGATTTCAAGGTTGTTTAAATTTTGCATAAGGTGTGGGCGCACAGTGAGCCTTCCTCACAGTCCTAATGTGGGCTCATTAAAGCTCTCCCAATGTTCCAAAATCAAATGTGATTCCAGGAAACAGTTTGGGCATATCATAAATGAATGAAATGATCATAGATGAGGAGATGTTAGCAACGGCAAAAAGAGAAGAACACTTCTGGATGAGACAGAAAGTACTGCACGTGTGGAGTGTTATTAATGACAAAATGGACACAAATCAGGTGGCAGCATGACTGAAGGACTGTAAAGGTTTCCACATCCACAGCACTGGAATTTTCAAGAAGTGATACTGAAGGCAGACACACAGGACAATACAGACTAATGCAGGAAGTCCCACTTGCACTTCATGGCAGGGATAACTAGGAAACCAAACGCAGATACACAGCAAAACTGGGAGCAACAGAAACCTGCTTTCAGCATACATGCATATACATATAATGCACAATCAATCCCTAACATTATCTGCCACTGACCCTCAGCTGTGTAAAATTTGGAAGGGAGAGGAGACAGAATACACATCGATGCTATCACAAAGGCTACGATAGCATTACATCAAGCTACTTCAGGAGAGAACATTCAAAAATTAAATGAATTCATTAAAATTCCAGTTTCCTGAGTTAGCTGAAGCTGTAAACAAGCATGGCAGTATTTCTGCAATCAGAACAACCCTGTGAACTCGAGAGGAAACAGCAGGAAGAGCAGCAGCACTGAAAGGACATCCACATTTTACCTAGACCAGCTTCATATGTAATCTCACTAGCTCAAGGACACTACTGCATTCAAGGGCACAGGATACTAGAATCCTGGAATCTCAAAAGTTAGGTCTTAATGAATCTAACACAACTAACCAGAGGTGGCTACTAACAATATCCCAGATCATAAGCAGTAACAGTGGTCTTTTAATATTTAAGTGGATGCTTACTCTTGGAGGCCCAATAATCATTCCTGTCCATCTTGTGAGCGTCATATCTTCATCATCTTCAAGGCCCCAACTAACTGTTCCATCACCTACTCCTTTTTGACCTTCTTCAAGTTCTTCCAACAGACGAAAATTACGAGGAACTTTTACTCCTAAAAACAATCAGAACAATGTTTTAAGCAAAAACTTAAAAATACCACTGTTTCCCAACAGCATAAAGATAGCCTTGTATCTAGCATGGAGTTTTTCAAGTGATATCAAATATGGTGAAAGCCTGACAGGGCAGATGTTAGGGCAGGCAGCAGAATGCAGGGAAACCTCTCTATCCACTCAGAGAACCAAACAGTATTACAGAGTTCTATCAGCACTTGTTTAGTTTCTCACAGCTTTTAAAAATACCACTAAACTCGATCAGAACACTTTCACAACATTAACAGGTTAATCTGAACTTCAGTGGGCACTGTCAGTAGCACTGCTGTCCTTGGTACTCCTGACCTCGTATCACCACAGCATTTCAGCACTTCAGAATTGCTAGCACATTATTCCTCAAAACAAACACAGTAAAACAGGGAAACTTTCTTATTCCCACTACATTAATGGAAAAGAATGGCACAAGAACTCAGTGAGACACTCAAGGTGGGGTACCTTGATCGCAGGCCATACGGGACTTCATTACTTGTTCTTCCTCACAGTGCCCATCCCTCAGCCACCACAAAACAGATGCACACTCAGGACACTGCTTCTCCCTCAGATATCCACACCTCCAATAATCAAGAGTTTGAATATTCTGGGGAAACAGGATTCAGTGACACAGCTGAAGTGAGGACACAGAGAGGAGCCCAGAGCCAGCTGAGTGGGATCCAATGGCCCCACCAGAGCTGCATCAAACGCAGGAGGGGCTGCAAGACACAGTGCAGTGCAGCTCCATGCCAGATCCACGTCACTAAGCACCAACCAGATCATGCTGTGACCACAACTGCCGAGCAGTACAAACCTTTGGCTGTGAAAGGAAATGAGTCAGTGCGGCTGTGAGGACACCACCATGAGGCTGATCCCAAACCCCGAGCAGGAACAGGACAGGACCTCCTGGAGATGGCTGCCATCTCCCTGGAACAAAACCTCCCAGTTATGATGCAGCCGGTGGGCCATCAGCATGGGAAGTTCCAAGTGCGCTGCTCACAACTGGGTTAGGCAGATCAGGCATCCCATCCTAATGGCATCCACAGGGACGGGTGCCATCACCACCTGCACATGTTGCTGCTCTGCAGGACCTTCACTGAGCTCATCATGCCACCAAATCACATTCCCCTTGGGCAACACCACTGCAATGCCCAATAAGAGTGAGCTGAGCATCTCTCTGTCAGTGCTTGCTAATACCACCTCATATTCACCAGCAATATGAAGGAAATTTAGTGAGGCTGAGTGAGACCAAAATGACAACCAAGGAGGAATCTATACCACAGTGGGAGCACCGCGTGCTTTAACGAAAGCAGATGCAAGCCACACATCAAAGAGGATAACCACAGATACTGACTACCTGCCCCTTCCCAAGCACTCTGCTCAATTACAGAGGCAAGTATCCTGCACAAAGAAAATTAGGTGATGGTGTAATTAAAATTTCCATCATCCAGTGAGGCCATAATCAGACCAATGAGCAGCTTTACTGCTAAGCACAGCTAGGCCTGGCTTTGCAAATGTTAGAGGGGGAGAAAGCAGCTTGACCTCAGGGCTCCCCCAGGACACGGCTGCTCAGATGCAGCACACATTTAATTCTGCCTGAAACACAGCCACCCAGTGCAGAGACCATTTCTGAGGTCCCGGACAGGTCTATGGTCTGCAGCACGCTCCCTGCTCGCATGGCTCTAATCACATGGAAAAAGTGAACAGAAATGGCTATTAAATCCACTGCAACTGCTTGCTAGTGAGCACTGCAGGATCATTAGCTTATTTCCAAATGACCTGTCCTTATGCAAGGCAGAGGAATGGGTCAGGTGCAGGCTGCTGGTCAGCCCAGGAACATGCACAAAGCTGAAGACAATGGCCTGGGACACACAGAAGCAGCTGTTGCATCCTGCTGATCTGCAGCACCTGGACAGAACTGTCACTGCTGGCTGTATGCAAACATACATTGTGCTTTTGTCCAGCAGAATTCCTGGAAAGCTATCTGAATTGTTGCACACACCCACACTGTCTGTCACTGAGAGCAGGCTGTGCCAGGGGATGCCCTGCTCCGCCCCATCACAACCCATAATGCCCAAAGCACAGCAGAGATCTCCCAGACAGTTCCCAAACCAACCTGTTGTGCTGAAAGGCCTTCATCTAACACAAGAAAACCTCAACAAAGTCAGAGGTAATTAAAAATTAATAAAAAATACTTCTAGCTATGTATTTTTGTGGCGCCCTCACTGTGGCTCAAGACTCCTGTACAGTGGGAGCATTTACAGCATAAACACACAATTCCACCCAGACAATGGCTTCACTTGCAGCTCGCCTGATCTTGCAGAAATGCTCCAAGAAACAGTAACTGAAGAAGCATTTTGAGCATAAGAGGGTATTTACTTTCATTCACAAGAACAAACCCATGAGAGCTGAGATGTATAACTGCAACAGTAAACTCTCAAACCACATAGGCTTGTACAATCTCTACAGAAGCTCATTTTTAGTAAATCTGCATACATGAAGCCTCAAATCCAGACATTAATTCATTAAATAGTTCATGAAATACTTTTACAGGAAATTTGAGAATAACACGGAATCACAGGTGAGGTTTTGCAGAAAGTCTGGATGCGAATTTTACTGAACTGAAAGTCACAGTTAAGGAGCTGCTGGGCTTTAGATGACATCCTCCTCAGCCTTCAGATAGAATCAGGACCTTTTGTTTCCAAGACTTTCAGTGCTGCTGCATGGATGGGCACCAATGGGCGTCTGGCACCCAGGCTGTCTGCTGGACCACGAGCCAGGGGCTGGGCCAGCTCAGGCACAGCGATACCGGGAGCCTGTGGCCACCAACACCCACTGCACCAGGGTGACAGAATTATTCCTAGAAGACAGTTAAATGCAACTTGGGTTTTTTACGCCCTTAGAGCACTCTCAGATTCACTTCCTGTCCCTGCACCACTAAGGATGCACCGACACAGAAATTCATTACAATCCTTTTTAAAACGATCTTACCAGTCTGACGTTTTCTCATCTCAAAAGTACATCCTTGTGAAATACACAGTATGTCTTTAACAAGTTAAGAATAACATCTGTTGACAAACACTGCTGTTATTTTTTTTAGTTTTCCTGGCTACAGAGTGGAAGCAACCTCAAACTCAGAAATTGTACCCTATGACTCTGTATCATTGTGCAAGTAGGAGAGTGAGAGGAGGGAAATGGAGCAGGCAGTGCTTCTCAGAGTGGATGCTCTTCCTCGGTGTGAGTAGAATGAAATGAACACCTCACGAAAATGTCAGTGAAGCTCTCTTTGCTTTTTACAATGAAATCCTGAGGATTAAAGTACAAATATTTCATAGAGAACAACTTAACAAAGCGCACTGAAAATGCACTTCACTAGTGTTGTGGTTTACCCAGCAGATAGCTGGGTAACACACAGTCATTTGTGCACCTCCTCGCACCCCAGTGGTGCAAGGAGAAAATTGGGAGAAAACGCAATGGAACTTCTGGGTTGAGATAAAACTATTTACTAAGACAGAGAAAAAGATAATGTTTATGACAAGTATATCAGCTGCTCACCACTCCTCAAATGATGCCCAGCTAACCCCCAAAGCATCAGAAGAAACTGAGATGAACTCCCACTCCCTTCTAAACTCCATCTGCATGATGTTGTATGGTGTGGAATATCCCTTTGGCAGGTGTAATTCAGCTGTCCTAATTCCATTCCCCCCCAGCTCCTTGGGCCCTTTGCTGAGAACAGCCTTGGCTCAGTACAGTTCTGCTTGCTTATCAGCAACTATCAGCATCAGCGTGTTACTGACATTGTTCTTCTTGAACCAAAACAAAGCATCATACCTGACACTCCAAGTAGAACAATTCCATCCTGGCTGAAACAAACACAACTAGTCAGGGGCTATTACAAGAGTTGCTGCAGGTTTCTTTACACTCTTGAGGATAACAGGTGTAAAGCCAAAGTGACCATCACAAACAAGGAGATGTCACAAAAGGAATGAAAACGAATGCTCACCCATCTCTGAGGATCTAGGCTCGCAGGGAAAGAACTCCACAGGAGGGATCTCCAACAAGAGATCCTTTCTTAGTGGCAGTCAGGGTCTAAGAGGGGTTGAGCCAGATGAACATACAGATGAACTGCCTTCATCTGTACTCCCATGGCTGACGGGGTCTTTCCTTCAGATGCTCAGTCAGTGGGTCAGGCTTTGACTCAGCAGTCCCCATTCAGCAGAAAACCCCAAATTCTACACTTTCAAGCCCATTTCGATTTTCTGTACCAGTTCATCACCTACACTTATTCAAGAGAACTGAAATCCATTAACTTTAAATGTCACTGTTGCTCATGTACATTAAAACTATTTCTGCTGTTAACTTTTGTGCATTTGCTATTCAGCCCTTAATACGCCTCTTTCAATGTAATCCTCACCTCTCTGCAGACTGCAGCTATCTGGAAATTTGTCAGCTTATCCTTACAGTACTACAAGCACAAAAAATATATGAATCATTCCTTGTCAAAAAGGTATATAAAGCTTTCAAAGTAAAGTAATATTTAAAACAGCAAAAGGCTTTCAGCAATTGTCACAGAAGCTTTCAGGACACAGGAACCTTCAATTTCCTGCATCTTCTTTACAGTCACTTCCTCCTTGATACTGCAGACAGGTACTGAAATAGCTTGCAGACTCAGAATAACTTCGTGAGCACTTGAAATAATTCAGTGTTTCCAGTCGCAAAGAAGCCAGAGCCTGACTCTGTCCTTCAGTGCTGGAAGCACACCACTTTCAGGACTACAGAACGCCTGAGGCAGGCACAGGGCTGAAGCCCAACAGCTGCCAGCAGCAGGAAGGTGGGACACGCTCCATCATTTGCATCAGAGCTGAAAAGCAGAACGTTACCAGCTCAGCTAGAGTGCTCTAGGGAAGTCATCCTCAAGTCATGTCCTGGACAAAATCTGCACACTAAATCCCATCAGAGAGAACACTTCTCTCATGAAAAGAAACAAAGATTACCACTATCATGCCAATTCACTGAATGATTTATCCTGTCCTTCTGAGGTTCTCCACGGTCCTCTGGCTTTGATTAACATATCTGGGCAAATCGCGTTACCACTCTGTTCCTCTGTGCTGTTGGTAAACACTGTCTACCAAAACCTGCAACAGACTTGTATGAGAACGGTGAGTTAAATGAGGTCATTATACTTTTTCTCACACGGAAAGTTGGAAAAACAGGATTTCATAGGCAAACATGGCCAGGTTCTGACCCCTTCTATTAACTGTCCTTCCACTAGGGCATGGCAACACTGGAGCAGGAGCGAGCTGTGGCAGAACACACACAGGTACCCACCTGCAGCAGCTCAAGGGGATCGGCTGCACCGCGCCCGCTCCCTGGGCCAGCGGAGCCAACCTGTGCAGCACTGAGAGCCAGGCAGGCACTTACTGCTCGGGTGCTGTGGTCTCCTGTGAAACCTTATCAGAACGACTAAAGCCAACTCTTTATTCACATATTAACTGTGAGGAAAAGAGAAATGAGAAAAATTATCATTGGCAATGCAGAATTCTCCTCTGTATAAACAATACTGGTGAGTCTTACATCTTCACATTTTTTTCCCTTATTCTTACTGGCTTGTTAAGTAAAAATATAACATTTATTTGCCTAATTCCCAGGATCAGTCCTCAATTTTTTTTCTTTTTTCTTTAAATTTATAATGTCATAATTTGTCATTCCCTCCTCTGGGTCAATAGCTGCTTTCAAAGAATGACTGAATACTTTTCATCCTCAGCCTCTACTTAAGCTTTTTCATTGTACTATAAACTTAGGGCATCAACCACCTGAAGTGCTTTGCAAATAAATATGAATGCATTTAGATGCCACGAAACAAGTGTTAGCAAAACCTGTTCTACAAATGAGTGAAGGCATCATGATGTCTGCATGCAGCCCCACAGAGAATCAGGCACAGTGCAGAACAAGGAGGTGTCACTTCCTGGCTCTGTGTTACCAATGCCCGCAGCACACTGGTGAGGAACCATGACCTGTACTGTAGTGCCACCAGTGCTCTCAGGAACAGGACACTACGTTGCTCTTTTTCATAAAGGACGATCTCCAGACATACTTTACTGGCAGGTTTGTGGTCAGGCAGTCTGGCATTCAGAGCTGGACAAAGTTCCAAGGCCCACATCCACGCAAACCACTGGTCTGTATGCAAAGGTTCCTCAACCCCAACCATGGGGCTTACTGCAGAAGTTCAGTGTTTCTGTGACACGTTTTTTTTTTTTTTTTTGAAGACATACTGTCTTGCAATATTTCCTCTTGCCAGCAGCACTTAAACAAACAGGACCTCAACAGCAGCTAAGTGCAGAGCTTGTCTGATGCTAACATTTTAGAGGCAAGGAGCTGAGCACCTGCCCGCCACCTCCCTGGCTCTGTACTGCTTCTAATGCTGAAGGCCAGGGACAGATCCAAAGGCACAGTGCGGCTGATGGACAGTAGCTACCTACAGCTCATCCCAAAGGCACACAGGAGCTGAGCAGGACCGGCTCCAGACTCTGCTGCTGCAGTTTGGATCTCCATCCACCCCCTCCCCCCTATGACCACCCAGACAATAACTCATAAAGCTGCACTGGCTTAAAAGCAATAACCACTGGTCTTGTTCTTCCAGCCACATGCAAAACAGAAAGTCAGCAGATTGACAGGATTATAGGAGCAGAGAAGTGAGATGTGATAGCGAAAATGTGCACTGTCCGTGGGCTTTAACGTGGTGCTCCACACCTCACAGCCACCTGCTTCCAAACACAGAACCCTCTTATGAACTTGGTCACTAGGAATTACCTGCACTGTGACATTTATTCTTGACGGCTGGAAAGCGACCAGCAGAACCTATCTGTAAGGAAAATGTCTCCGGTAACTTCTGCTGTACCTCACGGTGCAGCCCTTGGACGATCCCACATTTACCATCAGAGGATGCAATCCGAGCTCAGTGCTGCTAAAGCACACTGGGCACTGGTTATGAGCAGGTGGGTGAGACTGGCAAACAGGGACGAAACCGTGTTATTCAGTCTGCAGAGGTTAGCCAGAAGGGATCAGCAGGAAAGATACAAAGAGGTCCGGTTACCGCCATTTAGTTTAATGTGTCAACGATAACCAGGCGGCGGCCGCTTAACCATTCATAGCAGGTGCAGAACGAGGCAGGAAACCAGCACTCAACTTCCTGAGCCCTTCGAAAGCGGCACCCTCGGGCCCCGACCCCCGACGGCCGCCGCCCGGCGCCGCGCTCCGCCCGGAGCGGGGCCGGGACCCCCAGCGAGGCCCGGGGGCGGCGGGGCCTCCTCCGCTCCGTCCACCCCAGAGTCACGCCCGGACG
Source organism: Oreortyx pictus (assembly GCA_036925125.1). Taxonomy (NCBI): domain Eukaryota; kingdom Metazoa; phylum Chordata; class Aves; order Galliformes; family Odontophoridae; genus Oreortyx; species Oreortyx pictus. The sequence goes on from JAUPFR010000018.1 coordinate 177,736, forward strand.
CACCCCTCGCCCCCCCCCCCCCCCCCCCCGGCCCACCCCGCCGGGCTTCCCGCGGCCGCCTCGCAGCCCCGGGGCGGCCCCGGGGAAGGGGAAGGACGCGAACCCGGCCGCCAACAGCCCCGGGCCGGGCTCCGCGCCGCGCCCCTCGGCCCGGCCCCCGCTGCCGCCCCCTGGCACCCTTCTCTTCGCCGCAGCTCTCGCCCCTCCGTCGGCCTCCCCCGGCCCGGCCCCGCCGCGCGCTGAGGGGCGGCTCCGCCCGACTCCCCCGGCCCGGCCCCGCCGCCCGCTCACCCGCACCCGTGGTGGCCGCCATCTTGCGCCGCTGCCGCCGGAGCCCCGCCCCCTGCGGCTGCGTCAGCGCAACGCGGGAAGTGAGGCCTCGCGCTGCGGGCGGGCGCGCGCGTCGAAGGCGAGGCGGCGGCGGAGAGCTCTGTGGTGCGCGCGGGACGCCTCCCGGGTTTGTGGCGCGGGCGGGCGCGCGCGCACGAGCTTAGCGGCGTTTTCCATTTGTCAGGGGGTGCCCGAGCTCCGTGCGCACCCCCGGCTCGGCAGCCGGCTTGTCTCGGGGAAAGTAGAGCCAGCACGGGCACACTTTCAAGCATTTAACATGCTATAAAATTCCAATGCAATTAATAATTGCCAAACCGCGTTCATTATGGCCAGAACACAAGCAGCATTTAGCTCCTAATGTTCTCAAATTATCCACAGTCATTTGGTAATAATCTGGCGGTGTTTACGTATTTGCTTCCCAACCGTCTAACCATTACATTCGCAGCTAACGAAAATACCAGAGTGCTGCAACAGTCATTTCATTTGCTGCCTTTCTCTTGTCGCCATGAAACACTGACGACAACCGCTGCTGGGAAGGCCCCGCGCAGAGCCGCGGGGACAGGCGGGCCGGGCAGGCAGCAGCGCGCTAAGCGCATAAATGCACACAGGCAATCGGAAAGGCACGGCCAGGCCAGCAGACAGCAGGAGGACATACCGTGCTGTGCTTCTTCAGCTCCCTTTTCCCCTTGCCTCTCTCCAGTCAATACGGTTAAGAACCAAGAAACCTGGAAGGAAATGAATTCTGCTCTGTCTTGCACTACTTATTCCCTAAATTTTGTGCTGAGACATTGTACGGAAATTTCATGGGAATTATTATGGAGTAAAAGATTTAGAGGCTCATGGCTGTCATTCAAACCCCTACCCAGTTATATCAACTTCAAAGTGCAGAGCTTTGCGCAGCAAACAGCCACGGTACGGTTTCTACCAGTTATTCATTGATGCTACTTTAAAAATAGCAACACCGGTCTTGCTGGTTAGCCTATAATTTAATCCTAAAGCTGCATTTTGGATGCGGCTGACAGCAGCAGTAGAAGTGAGCAGGGCAGAAGCTAGGTGGCATGAGAGCTCAGCAAACCTGATCTGGAGCTGGGGGCACCGATGCCAGGTGCCCCCCTTGAAACTGCTGCAATTCTGGGCAAGATGGGTGTCAGCGCAACCCCACCTCTCAGCCTTGTCCCCTCTGTGCCAACTGCAGGAGGTGTCAACAGGTACAGACACCCCGTGTCAGCTCAGACCTCCTACTACGGACCTGTTCCATGCAGGGATTGAGGCAGCATTTATCCAGGCTGCAGCTGCTGGAGGCTGTTCTGCACCTCCTGCTACTGTTTTAGGAACTATAGGACGCCATGCAGCAGTGTTCATCACTTCAGCAAAGCGCAACGCTTCCCCTTGCAGACAAGGCCCCAAGTGGCTGTGCTTGTAGGTTTGCTCTGGAGCACCAGAGATGCAAACATGAAGAACATGCTCCTGCTCGGTCCTTGCAGTGCCATGAGCAGCATGGTGCTACAGCCATGAAGCTGGACAGGCCATCAGCCTGCCACTGTCCTGGAGATCCAGGGAGCAGAGGGTTGTCCACATCTTCCCGAGGAGTGACAGAGTGAAACCAAGCAGCCTCTGCAAGCCAGCCACACTGAAGCACAGGTCCTCACTGGAGTTTAAAGAGGGGCTTGTTCTGTTTTAGCTCTAATCTGTTCCTAATCAACTTAAGGCAAATTCATCTTAAGCCAGATTTACATCTGTTGAGAAGGATCCATGTAGCTTTTTGCTCCAGAATTGCCACACGGATTTGATAGAAACATCCACTCCTTTAAATAGGTGAAGGAGCTCCGGAGCTCCCGGAGTCCAGCGGGAAGATCAGAACCAAGCCAGCATTCATTAACACTCTGTTAAGGACACTGCTTTACTCAACTCCAGTGAGCTAAGCAGAAGGGAAAGGAGGAGGACAGGACAGAGAGAAAACCAAGGACTACAGAGCTGTTAGAATATGGACTACAGGAGCCTCAGGACAAAAGGAGACATGAATTTAGATTTTCATCAAGATGTGAGAAGTAACCATTACTGCTCTTTGTACTCACAGCTTTGTACTCTACACTCCTAGAATTGTAGGAACTTGCACACTGGAAGGGGAGAAGAGGGTGAAGCATTCTTGGTTCTGGACACACGATAATTTGCATCCCCTCCACAGCAGTATTCATCACGTTTTAGTTCAACTTCTGTCATACCTGTTACACCAAAGAAATTTAAAGTAAGTTTTAGCCACAACTCAGGAATGTTACTGGATCTAACTTAACTGATTCAGAGTAATGATTATGACATCAACTTGCCCAGTAGGAGAACCTACCAGTCTTCCCAAAATAACTTATATTCACTTAGCAATCTGTGATACACAACAGTCTATCTGGAAATCAGAACTAGTCTTATCGCTGCTTGTTCTATTAACTACTTTGATCCAACAGATTTGGCCCAGAATCAAGCTTCATAAATGCCTGGATTGGAGAGAATTAGCATTAACTGACAGCCTGTAACAACCTCCCCTCACCAAGCTGGCAGATTCTGGCTGCTCTCCCGAGCACCACATATTCTTGTGTATGGCCTTCTTCACCAAGGCTTGTGCTGGAGAGCTTGGGTAAGAGCTGCTCTTTTCAACAAGAGCAACACAAAATCATTCTGCAATAGCATTATAAAAGGAATATTCCTCCCTCTTCCTCAGTTTCAACTAAATGCTTGCTAAAGTATTCTTTACTGCCAAAGCTACATGGAGAGCCCAACACTGACTATGACAACTGGAGAACACAAATTCACATAATGGTAAAATGTTGTCCATGAGAGTCTGAATCATTTAAGTTTATCAAACACTTGGTAACCGTAATACCAACAGTGACTTTGTTTTTGTAGAAGTCAGCTCAGACTTCAGCATCCAGCAGTTCCTACTGAAGGAGAGTTCACAGATTCATAGATTCATTAGGTTGGAAAGGACCTACAAGATCATCTAGTCCAACCATCCTCCCACCACCATCCTCAAGTCCCAACCCTTCAACGTGTCATCCATCATTGAAAACTGGCATTTAAAAGCTTACACACACAGTGAAATCAAGGTTAGTCTGAATCTATGACTTGAAAGCTCTTTACCATGCACTTCAGGAAAGTACAGTGTGAACTCAATACAGTTCACAACTAGTGAAAAGTCTTTGGTTTGACCTTCAGTAAGATTTCATTTAGAAGAGAATGAAACAAGAAGCAAATTGCATTCACTCAGTTCAGTGCCTGTTGGATGTAAACACTTAAGAACGTGCTAAGGGATTTTTTCCCCCCTCCCCAACCTCATCCTTAGCATCCAATGCCATTACAGTTAATTGCACTTCTGGAAAGGTGCTGAAGTCTGGTGCAATGCAGTGCTGAACTCCTACAAAGCTGAAGAACAAGTGAACCACTTCAACCTGAACAAGGCTTAACGGGCTGCTGCAAAATACTCAGGTGCTTGGAATCACATTTTACAGCTCAGTGATCAAGCATCTGGACTAAACACTGAGAATGTATGAATGAAGAATAGCAACACGACTTAACAAACGTGATTAGTATTATCCAATTGCTCTGTTATAAATATATTATATACATTCAGACATCACATTAAAATATTATTCCGTTACACCAGAAGAGATTAAGGCCTTATATTATTTACAGAAACAAGCAAGCACCTTAAAAAAAAAAAACAACAACAAAACATCTGTCATTGATGTTTCCCTTCTAACATTACAAGTTTGATACCTTGAGCTCTTGAATACAGCTATTTGCAATGTGCCCAATGCTATAACTATTTCAAACATTTATGGTCAGGGTAGGAAACATTTAATAGAAGGCTCATCAGTGAGCACTCCACACAAACAAATGCAAGCATGTGCTGTGCCCTCCCTCTCCTCAGGCAGTTGTTAAGGTACAACTGAAGGCTTATACAGAGATGGTTTGCTCAATTCCACATAGACAGTAGAACAATTTTATGTTAAGGGAAACTGAAGACACTTGAGGATTCATGACCCACCGGTGAAGTGGGATTCTCAAAGTTCTGTTCCACATTACATCAGTTAGATTTAACGTGATAGTAAAGATGGAGCTTTACCAAACAGTGCATTGAACAGTGATGATTTTATAGGCTTCCAGTACTCCGACACACTGTTTTCATGCAGTGTTATTTGGACTTGAACATGAAGTGACAAACTGTTGTCACCATTCCCCCCAGAGGTCTTAGGCAACAAGCTATTTTTGAAGTGTTAAATAATGTTGATACAACACATTTACAAAGCCACCACGTACCAATGAAGTAACTGTCCTGCCTTCTGGCTTGCCTGACAGCTTTACAAAATACAGTGATGAAGTACTTTCTAAGATGTAAGCGACATGGCTAAACAAAAGGTGCTCAGTAAGAGTAATCATCTTCAAGTATTGTTTTAAGAATTAGTTCTTTAAATTACAGTCTGTTAGCACTTCTTAGTCTGTGCTTTAGAGTCTGTTATTTCTTTGCAGGTCTTGAGTTTGGCTGATGGCTTCTTTTTTAAAAAAAAACAATTGGCAACAAAGGTAAGGACTGCAGACAGCTGGCAAGTTATTTAATTTTCTGAGCCCACTTCATGTCATCTGCTCTTGGCTTCTCCCCAGTAAGTCCTTGGATCACGTTCTCCAAACACCTCCAGAATCCAATTTTCTCTAATGGATAGTTCAGCCAACCTAAGTGGAAGAAAAAAAAAAAAGTTTATCACAGCATCCAAAGTACTGCAGTAGTTAGCGATTTTCTTTAATTTAAACTCAAAGGAAATGTATAGAGCTAAGAGGCAGACTACAGCCATTGCAAAGCTTTCAGAGAGGTCACCAAGTCTAAACGGATCTGTGTTAAAAGATGTTGCATGAGTAGCATTTACATTCAGCATTGACATTCAAACAAACAAACAACACCCACCAATTTCAGCTATTTCCCTCTAGGTTAGTTTCCCCATCACCCAAAGCCAGCTTTGTTTTTTCCCTGTGTTTCTCATTAGTTCGTACAGCAGGACAATAAACACAAAACATGACACTGAAATGCACTATGAATGCTACTTACATTTCCTAGAAAAACTGAGATCTCAGTTTAGAACCTGAACAACACTAAGAATTAAAGTTTTTCCTTACAAAAAGCCTCAAGCTTTGATAGTTCCTCAAATGAGAAATAAATGATGAAAACCCAGAAGCTTTGCTTTAGAAATGAAAATTCAAGGCAAGCTGCACATGCATGTGAAATGATGCTCTTTCTGTTAAGAAGTACCAGCAGCTTTAGCAGTTCAGTGAGCAAAATGCACTGCTAGGAGGAGGTTCCCAAGATATTGTGCAATTAGATCTCAATAAGACTGCCTACCTCACTGAAAGTTATCTTTTAGCCAATCATGAATTTTACTTTTTTTTCATGTAACAATAACAGCTACTGCACAGTCAGCTTCAACAAGCCTTTTTCTCTATTTAATAGATTGTCACTATATTACATCTTGCCAGGCAAATTATACAAGACTACAAAAAACCCAGTACTTTGCAGTATGAGCCAGATGACAGTACCAGTTGTAATGCAGAAGTATGTTTCATGTGGAGACACGTGGTGAATCCTGTGATGTTTCCGGGGCAGGATAACGTGCCAGTCCTGTAGAAAGATGACCCAGCGTGGAAGACCAAAATACGTGTGAGACCACTTGTGGATCTGGTTCGTCATGGTTATGAAGATGATAAGGGCAAAGACATAGCACTCCCAAGGACATGTTTCATATAACGCTTCTGCAAAAGAAGATTTGTATCTTTAAACTGTTTTTTTCATAAAAAGGTTGATTTCTACTAGGAAAGCTCAGCCAGACCTGACTGGTACTGCAGGAACTAACAAGGGCCTCAAAAAAGTTGCTTCAGCAATTGTCACAAGAACCAGTGACCACAGTTTCAGAATGTCACAGGAAAGACTGGGATACGCCAACATCTGTCAAGTTGAGGTAAACAGGAAGTTAAGCCATGAATTTTTATCTATAAAATTAAATTAATCATCTTCAATTCTTGCTTGTTTAGCATTCAGTTGAAGTACTTCTATTCACAGATGAAACATTTTTATATGGTTTAGAGCAATGAGTTTTCTTGCATAGCTTGATTCCCTCTTGTAGGAGGGAGCTTACTTGTAATACCATAGAAGACTCCTCAGAGATTTGTTGCTGGGCTAGAGAAAACTGTTTGCTTCTCCTTCAAGAAAAAAACAAGTTTCCCTCCCCTCCTCCTCTAGGGAGGATAGTGTTTTTAACAGCAATTATTTGTTGTCTCACATTCTTTGATTTCTTCTATCCTCATCAATAAAAATGCCAAAACCACGTAAGTCATGGCTAACAGCTTACCTGGGGAGAAGGAAACAAATTTGTATGCCATGTTTGCCAATGGGATCAATGTCATAAAGCAGTTGTCTCCGTTGGTCTCTATGAAATCATGCCTGGTAATTGCTGTAGGGTCAATATGGTGTTCTCTAAAGGGTCTGATGAAAGCCTGAGAAAACAAGTTGAGAAAACATGACACAACGTCCCAAGATTTATCATGAAGAGAAGAAAAACCAGAAATGGCATCTTAATATACAGTCTCAGAGAAGAGACAGCACAAACGTAGTAAGTAGGAGAGGGGCAGTGAAACAAGGATAGTTATTTGCCTTAAACACACATATCATGTATGGCATCTGATCACTGTGAACTCTCTTGTTTGTTTAGTGCATAGTTTCCTGCAGCACTTTTTTTTTTCCTTGACCTATGTTCCACAGATACAGGTACTAAAGGACTACTAAATTTTGTTTGCCTTCAATAGACTGAGTCTAAAATCAACAGGCTTACTGAACTGGTTCTCTTATTTCTGGATAACTGCAAGGAATATCCCAAATATGTCTTTTATTTTTAAAAAGGAGAACATCCTAACATTATACTGTGAGGAATAGTTAATGGTAGTTATGAAGAAGTTATTTAAAAAAACAGATTAGTGTTTATTATGTTACTACACTTCCCTCTAAGCATCTGGCATTTATAGCTATATGTATAATACCCCATTTATAATAGCAGTCAGGGGCACCACGTAAAAAACCTTTTACTAGAGGTTCTTCATATTTTCTATAGAACTTCTAAAGAGTTCCACTACAGGAACAGGACTCTTGATGAAGCAGGACAGGTAAATTCCAAACTTCTGTGAATTTACTGGCCTTGTGGAAGCTCTGTTCAAGTCTAGTCAGGTTTCTACACTTGTGTGCCACAAGCTGTTTCACTGCCACTTGGGACTGTGCATGCAGCTATTGCAGAACTGTGCACACAGCTAATCAGGGCGATGAAAAAAAAATAACAGCATCACCTTGCATATGTCATTTAGATGACATGGAAACATGGTGCTTGGAGCACCACACCAGCAATGTATTGAGTACAAAGCAGAGGAGTTGGTAATACTTGCAAGACTGCAAGAACAGTGCCTGTCCAACACAGCCAAGAATTCTGGAAGTGTTTCAGAATAGGATTTCATTAATTTTCTCAAGTTTAAGGATGAAAATCTCAAACCTTTCCAATGATGGGTAGCTCCACAGATCCCCAGGTGTCTGCTCCCCAGTGAAATAATCCTGATAGAAAGTCTGCCGTAATTACTCCTGCAACTTGAATGAAGAGAGACATAGTTAAATATGCAAAAGCCTTTATTTACTGATACATCCACAGCGTCTACATCTTTCACAAATTTATTTGCTTATCTACTTCTAACTTCGATGTCTACAGCAACATCTACCCAACCTGAATACACCTAAGGCCAAGTAACGAGGAAGAATGGTTAATGAGGTATCGTGTGGACAGTTTTTCACTATAAACACTGAGATTTGTGTTTGATCTTCTTGTTTATCTTCCCAATTGCTGGCACGGAAAGGACTAATAAATTTAAACCATGTCCTTTCAGTAATTTTTAAATGCACCTTCTCCCTGGATCTACCCACCTTTCTTCTTTCACAGCGTTTAACAGATTACTTGATAAAACAATAACTGTGAAGCTACTCCAAAAGATGGTACTACTGGCAGACTACTCCTCTTCTCCCTTAGTCTCTTATATCTTCAGGAAAAGAACACAGAACTCCAAGGTTCCATGTAAGCATCAGTGAGGAAGTCACTCCTTGGTACGAACTGTTGACTGATGAAAGTCAAACAACTCCGCAACTGTATCACCTGCAGTGCTTTGGGCACTGCAAAAACACCCATAATGCAGGAGATTTATTTTTGCTCTGACTGCATTATCAGTTCTTCTTCAGAAACCTGGAAGACAGCAGAACTCCTGGCTTTCTCCTCCACTAGCCAGCATTTATTTCTCTGTCTCAAAACCTCCCTCAAACACAGCTTCTCCATCGTAGATCGAAGCTTTCTGTGGTAAGCAGGTGCACCTCTGCCTGACAAGAACTTAGGCAAAGCAATTTCAACTCACTTGTAATTCAAACCAAAAGTTAAAAGCATTGGTATACCAGTTCCTCTCACTTTAGCTCCAAGGCATCCTGTTACTCCTCTCCCTTATAAACTCAAAGCATCAGTGACGCAGGCTGGCAAGAGATATGCCAGGAATTAAAAACAACCAATGTGCATCTCCCTGAAAGTCATACAACTTACACCAGCCATGACCTGGATCTCACCTGATCTTACCCCCACCAGGTCAATTTGGTCAGCTGCCTCAAGAGCCCATTTCATGAAGTTCTTTTGACACAGTCAAGATTGCTAAAGAACAGGTTTTTGTTTATTAGAACATGAAAGAGGACCAGATTGTTCTGTTACTATTGATCAAGTGCTCTTAAGCTTCAGGGCACGGCATTTTCCTCCAGTACATGCAGTATACATCCAGTGTATTTCTTGTACAGCCTTCTCATGGTTACACTTCACTGAGCTTATCCTTCACCTCTACATTCCTTCTGTCCCCCTCCCATTTATTACAAAAAGGGAGAAAACAAGATCAGGATAACGCAGCACCTACTTCACCAAAATGCTTTCTTTCCACGTTATAGATTCCTGCTACTGAATCTACATGGATTCAACCCAAGCAGCTCAAATTCTTACAGCAAGAAGTGCCTGCCACTGTGTTTACGTACCATCTTATTGCACTGAATACAGACTGCACCTTATAAGTAGTAAGTTCTGTATGCTTGTTTTATTTCAGACCACGCATGGAAGCTACAGTGAGACATCAGCAGCACAATGGCTTTGGGATCTGCATCTAGCAAATGAAACAGCAAATAGCTTTGATTCAGGGGGAAGATATCCAAACAGCACTCCACTTTACAACAAGTGAATACCACTCTTGCTGAGGTAATTACCCCATTAACCCCCAGTGCCTCTAGTACACTGCGTTCTCAGAGCATGCAATACCAGCAGGAGGAACAACTAAAACAGAGGCAAAATACTGACTGCTCAACTTACAGCTCATACGTCACACTGACGCCAAATGACAGAAAGCTGAAAGAACAAAGGGTGTCTGAAGCAGTGAATTACAATACAGCAGTCTGAAAAATCTAACTGCCATAAGGTACATCTCAGCCACGGTGCAGAAGCAGAGTATAAAGAGTTGGAGGAAGAGCAAAAAAAAAAAAACACAGTACCATAGGTTACACTTGTATCCTGCCTGCAGACCCAAAGGGCATATCAGACACCAAAGAGTTAATCTCAATGTTCTCACACACTTGGCACTGTCCCCCAGATATAAAAAACCAAGGTGTGCCTTGGGAAAACCAAGGCACAGGTGTTCAGTTACCTCCCTCATGTGGAACTGATCTTGTTCTGTCATCAAGGCTGGAAGGGCAAGGAAGGACAGCCCAACAGCACTGAGCATTAGTTAAGATTTAACTGCAAGGTCAGAAAAGCAGGATACTACAGTAGCATACACTTATAAACTGCACCCAGCAGATTTACACACCATTACAAGTGCATAAAGCACTAGAGAAACACTGCTCTGTACACATTAATTTCTTTATGCCCACTGTCAAGCCTATCTTGGGTTTGCATCTGAGGAGGGAGTAAGCACGCTGAGTTGATAAGCTAGCTGCAGAACCTGCTCAAAGCAGCAGGGTTTTTTTGTTGTACAAGCAGACTGCTGAATCAGGAGATTAGAAAAAGGTCTCGCATGGAAAGAATGAAGGTGTACAAGGGCACTTCAGCCAGCTACAGACATTTCAGACTAAGGGAGCATGACTGATCCATCAGACTGAGAGCAGCTGATCTCTCCCAGCTGAGACCCATTTGCAGAAACCCGTGGGGCACTGCTGAGGAAGGAAGTGCTCACCAGTGCCAGGGACGTGCCAGGGAACATGCAGGGCACCACGTCACTCCTGGACACAGGGCAAGGGCTGGCAGCAGGCTGACACAGGCAGCAGTTGAGTCATGGCAGTTCTGCTCCTGTTGTGGTCTGCTGGGTCACCAAGCAACACACAGGAGCCTGGGCCACAGAAGAGCTCTCATTGCTCCTCAAGTACCATTGTGGGTTCTTCTTTAGTAATACGTTTTCAGAAAGAAAGCAATTAGGACATTTCTTTATTAGGGCAGCCCTCCAGCACTGTTGGGTGTTGTGAAGTGAAGGAGGCACCATTCTGGGTGAACCAGGGCACTGAGACTCACACTGTTAAATCCTCCAGCCAAAGTCCCCTGCAACTTTAAGAAAGCCCCTGACAACTCAGGGAGCAAACAGAGCCTTCCTTGTCTTTCAGTCCCGGCTGCTGACATAAAAAGCAATAGCACATCCAATAAGCCCACAAATGAGCAGGGAAGTACAGCTGGAGCCACGCCACCAGCTTCCCTCCGCTGCCAGCAGCATTGGGCAGGGAGTTGGGCTCACCCCTCCCTGGAGGGATCACCCAGAGCTGTCCTGCCAGAGGGCAGCCTGCACGCGTGGGGAGCTCATCTCTTAATCCAAGCACACGCAGCTGATGTCACAAGCAGCTGCCCAAGCACAGCCAGCAGCTACGCCAAAACACTACTTCCACAGCCTCTGGGGTCCTCTGGAGCAGGAAGGAACTGCAGCTCCTGAACTAATCCACTCTGAGCAGCAGCTGCGTGCAGCATGGCATGTTAATGCATGAAGTAAGAGATAGGCAAATCATACAGTGCAGCAGGAAGCACAACAAGATGTCTACCGAAAGTTTTGCCTCTTCCACGACAATGACTGTGGGTTCTCTCTGTCTTCTAAAGAGAATATGGTTTAAGATGTAAAACAGTCACAGTTACTGTGGTGGGAGGGGGGCTAAGCCACAGCCTTTGACTGTAGACACACAGCCTGAATTAGGTAAAACTATGTAGAAAGTTCCAACCACTCCCTGCTTTTCTGCTCGCTTTTTTAAACAAAGGAAGTATTTATGTAAGAGCACACAGGGCATCCAGCAACCTTCCCAGTGGCCAAGGCAGTGTATCAGATCCAGCCCATGGGACACTGCTCACTTCGGGGTTTCTCCCATTGCTGTAATTTTCAAAGACAAAGACCTGATGTGAACTCAGCGCAGAGCTACTTCAGATGTCTTTATTAGCAGAACCTTTGTTCCATGAGCTCAACTCAAAGGTCAATATTCTCATCTAAGTGTCAAGAAAGCTCTGGACAGGAACACGTTAGACAATGCCTGGACCACCTTCCCTTTCCTTTCCCATTGTACTGCATATGATATCTAGGCAGACGGGTTTTACAGAACTTGATAAAAAACTAATTATAGCTGTGAATCAGATACTATCCACACTTTACCTGAACAAATAATGTATTGACAGCAAAAACAAGATAACACACGGTCCTTATTATTTTATTGCGCTCGCTTTTGCGCATGCTGCCAGTTATTTCCACACTACTTTATTTGCACAGAATCCAGATTCTGCCACTTTAATCATTCACTACTACTTAAATATCATTATCAGTGAATTGGCTGCTTTATCAGTTAAACCGGTAACCAGGATATCAGAGAACTTAAGCTTTTATCAATATTAATTTTGAGATGAAAGCCAGTTGCAAACAGATCACACTCCAGGTTAGCAATCATTACTGACTCTCCTGTATCTGCTCCCATCATGGTGGAGCAGCTCTCATGCCCTGTTCTTCCTCACTCCTTTCAGTGCTGCTGCCTTGCTGGCTGACAGTAGGAAGGGAGCTGGTACAGTTGGTAGCGGGAGGACACCGCTATCTGAGGAAAAGACAGCAACCTCTTAGCAGACATAAGGCACTAGTGCTTCTCACCTTGGACGAAAATTCACAGCGCCTATCATGCACTCTTGAATTTGCTGGGTTTTTAATTGTTAGAAATACACAACTGTGCCTAACACATTTGTTCTTCTAGAACACAAAACCTCACAGAGTTTACAAAAGAAACAAACTGCTTTCATTCTAAAGCACAGAAGCCATACACCTGTAACTAGCTTATATGGATTGACATTTTTCAATTAATGACAACTCAAAAAATGTAAACACCACAGACCCAAAACCAGAAATTAACAGCATTCGGTATGCACTGGAAGTATGCAAGACATCCAGCACAATGCTTAACTGCTTTTCTCCTCCCTCCCTCATAACAAATGAGAAGTTTACCAGAACAAAAGAGAAGCGCTGCAGAGCTGACTTCCAATCCCAACTTAATCCTTCCCTCTTCTCATGCTTCCTTCCATCCAAACATAGTCAGTACACAATGTTTGCAGAGCCTGTCTCACAGTTTAGCTCCCCACACCTTCTCTTTCTATGAAATCTCTAAAGCCTTTCAGTATTTAAAAATACAATCCACAAAGTACAACCAGGCAGCAGACTGTTGGGGTTACATTACAGGCACAGCTAGCTCTGCCACAAGAGCATTCTCACCCAAAGGAGGATAACTCAACTGCCAGGAGCTGCCCAGGCAACCCAAGAGATGGAGCCAGCCACAGACAGCACCTGCTCTCTCTTCCAACTGTTCTCTAGGAAGTCTCTGTGCTACCGCATTATTACACTGATTACAACAATATTTGTTGCTCTCAGCATTACACAGCATACAAGTTCTGCATGCTTAGACTATGGATGGTTTTGTGAATGCTGTACAGACCCCTGTAATAGCCAGCTTATTCTGAGAGAAGTTTTTCCTTCAGTAGGGCAGAAGAGCCAATACTGCATTCCTAATAATTTCTGAAAGTCCATACCTGGATGAAGAAACATTCTTCCTCCCTATTATCCACCCTTATCTACCCACAAAGCAGCAAGCTGCTTAAATCCAGTTATTGATCCTGCTAAGATCAACACGGTTGCTGAACTCCAAGTAACAAACAAAGCAACCACGGACCTACTTACCAGCCACGAAACACTGAAGAGCAACATTTCCATCACACCAAAAATCCTCTGCTCATTGCAAGACAACCAAGTATTTGCAACTCAAACCACATTTGAAGGGCCGCTCAAGAAAGACTGGCTCCATACTGCCAAGATGCAGCAAACTTAAATACTTCTGCACATCTGAGGCAAAGATATGACTGATCTTGTTTGCCTCCACATTCAATCTGCAGCTTTTGCAGATGATATCAGTTTCATTGTAACCAAGGCAATTACACATATGCCATTTTTCTCCCCTCTTCGAAATAAGTCAAGAGTAAAAGGCTGCATGCTTGTTTCCAGCATTACAAGAGACAGTCCTGCCTTGTTCTTGGCAGTGAACACTTTTTACTTACATATTCCGACAATAATGGAGGGCGTATGTTCAAGTCGCAAGTAGAACAGAAGGTTGTAAAAATTGAAACAGATCAGAAAGAAGCATAAGATGACAGAGATCCACTCTTGCAGTCTTTTTCCTGTTGGAAAATAAATAAACAAAAAAAAAAAACATTTTACTTTTATCCAAGAGGACAAACTGAAGTCTGAAAAAATACGAACAGACTATTCTACTGCCCAGATGACTTGCTCTGTCTGACAGGGAAGTGAAACAGAAACTTTACTATTCATGCATATTTTGTGAAGTGACATTCCCCTTCCCTGAGCCACTGCTAACCCCTTCCTCTGCCCATGCCCAAAATAACAGAAAGAAAACTGGGCTTCAGTTCATATTGCCCTGGTTTCCTCCTCCCTGAGGTCTCCAGCGTAACGCTCCTCTTCATCACATCTTTTTTCAGATCTGCTCTGCACTTAATACTCAGTGCTGCAGATACAGCTGAATCTGGGAACAAACGTCTGGCCTCAGATGCCCCACAAGTTAAGCCACCTCACGAGCCGTAACACTCACCGTCCCAGACCTCATAAATAGGAAAAAACATCATCCTGTTTGTCAGTGGCCCCAGAACTGATTTCTGAACATTGCAAGTACGCTTCTTGGACTTATTTATTTAACCCACAACAGCTGCAGCCTTATCATTACATTCCTGCTCCCTGACAGAAAGCTATAACGTCCCAGCCACCCTGGTATGGCAAGAGACTGAATAAGGAAAGAGAAATATGGGCATAAATTCTCTCTTGTACCTAACTGTACTACTTAATGCTCCTACAATAACCTCAATAACAAACAAGAAACTCGAGAAAAAAAAACCACACACACACACACGACAGGCATACATTAGCTTACAGTAACCTTTTGAACCTCCAGGCTGAGAGGCTTTCTGCTGCTAATCACTGCTAGATTCTCACAAGGCACTGATGCTGCGAGGAAGGCAACGCTCAAAGTGAGACTGTATGGATTATGGTATCAGAAACTTTAATACGTAATTGCTGCAGGCAGATCTGGGCTGCCACCCAGACCCAGCCAGGTCAGCCCTCACCTCCTCCAGGCCCAGCACAACTGCCTCAGCCCTAACATTAAATTAAGACACAAGAACAAGCGTATTTCAATATAGCGTCAGGTCACAATGTGGGAGATGCTATAAAGAGCTCCCTGGGGTAATGAAAGTAAGAGTTAATTAACACTTCCTGTTCAAAAAAGCCACACCCTGATTAGAGGATGTAAATGGGTAGGTCCTCATGGATCAATTAGCAATCTGCTGGGAAGCACCAGGCTCCTCATCAGGGAGTTCCAATAGTTCAGCCTGTGCCAACGCTGCTGTTGCTCTGAGTGTGGGATCTCAGGGCTGCCCCCACCTACCGATCCCGGGTCCAGCACTGGGCAGATCAGGAGAACAAGCAGCTGCAGGGCAGCAAGCAGTGCCAAGAGCTCGTTTGAAAAACACTCGCATTTCAACGCACGTGAAAACATAGGGATACACTTAAAGAAAGCAAGGAAGTACTAGAGAGCCACGTTCACTCTGCACAATTGTATGTAACCTGCGTCATTAAGACTTCAACGGTCCAGCATCACATGCTTATGCCAAAACACATTCTGACACTGCTTATATCTTATTTGTGTTATGACAGGAGAAATTTGCACATCTAAAACGTTACTGCAACTCACTGCTGCTAGGCAGATGTGCAGTGCTGTGCAGGCCTCCCAGGAGCACCTCCAACAGCTTCTTCTTTGCTGGCACATCTGAGGTGACCAAGACAGGCTGGAATAAGCACAGATTTGCCCCAAACAGTCTAGAAAACTGACAGACCCATTAACGTGTTTCTTTTTCACCATTACATGGTTCTGCGTACGCAGAAGCAGCACCTCCATTTAGGCCCTGAACACTAAGCTGACCTGCTGGAAGCTGCAAGTACAACACACCTGCCCCTTTGTGAGCCTCCACCTGCACGTGAAGGCACCGCCAGCAGCAGGACCGCCTCGTGCTGCTCACACCGGGAGCTGAAAAGCACCGCACGGTCTGCTGTCCCTTCATTGGCCTCAGACGGACAGCAAGCTTTGGGAAAATGAAAGCAGAGCAAGACCTCAGTCCGCTCTCCCTCCTTCACCTTCTGGAGCGGCTGGGCACCTCGAAGCAGTTTACCAAACACTGCTGCGTGGAAGCCCCGGTCGGCAGCTCGCTTAGCGACCAAACTCATCTATCTGCTCCTGGATGAAAGGCTTCCTCTGGAGAACTCATCCGGGCAGATTCCAGCTCGAAGCCTCCCCAGCAGCAGAACCGCGGCTCAGCGGCACAGAAAGCAATTCGGCTTCACACCGACACCGACGCCGCCCCGAGGTCGGGCTGCAAGCGCCCTATGCGCGCCCCTACATCTCCGCGCTCGGATGGCGGCACCAAACGCAGAGGGCCGAGCGCGGCCCCGCCCGGTGCGCGAGAACACCACGGGGCATCTCAGTACCACGAGGAGACCGCGCAGAGATCTCCCGAAGGCACCGCTGCACCGCGCCGTCCCACGGCCCCGCCCGGCCACGAGCACCGCACGGCGCGGCCCCGGCACCCGGTACCCCGCACCCGGCCGCCTCCAACCGGCGCGCTCCGGCCCGGGCGCGCTGACGCGGGGCTGCCCGAGCCCAGGAGCCGGGCGGGGCCGCGCCACTCAGCGCCGCGCGCGGGCCGCGGGGCCCGGTCCGTCCCGGCGGGGCCTCGAGGGGAGCGGCGCCCCACGGAGCCGCCGAGCCCCAGCCCCGCCGCACCCACCTGGCGAGTACAGCTCGGCCAACTCGCGGGCCCCGGCGTGCTGCGCTCCCCAGCGCCGGCTGCCGCTCTCGGGCTCTTCCGAGGCCTCGCCAGGCGGCTCAGCCGCCTCCTCCCGCGGCGGGGGACTCTCCATGGCCCCGCCGCGAGGCTCCGGGCCCCGGGGCGGCCGCTCCTCCTCCACGCCGGTGGGCGGCGGCGCGCGGCGCCCAGGACCCGCCGAGGCGGCCGTCAGCAGCGCCGCAGCCCGAGGCAGCATAGGAAATGGGGCCGGGCCGCGGGGGGAGGGGGAGGGAGTTGGGGGAGGGGGGGGGGGGGGGGGCCGGGCGCGACTGCACACGCCCCCGCCGCCGAGCGCCCGTCGTCGACACCGCCGGCGCGGCCTCCGGCCAATGGGAAGAGGCGCTCGGCGTGGCGCGGCCAATGGGAAGAGGCGGGAGGGGCGGGGACACATCTGGCGACTCCCGGCCCCGCGGGCACATCTGGCGACGGGAGCGTGCCCGCGTCCCCGCGTCCTGCCGCGCCTCGACCCGGCCGGGTCTGCCGGAGCGCCGCGTCCCCGAGCGGGCTCTGCCCGAGCTGAGCGGCGGAGCCGCGGCCGGGACACCGCCAAGCGCGCGGCGGCACCGCCCCGCAGGCCCCGCCGCGCCCGGTCCCGGCCGGGGCTCGCTCGCCCCCTGGCGGCGGCGCCGCGTTCCTGCAGCTCCCCCCGCTCCCGTTCATTCGGGGACGCGGCACGCAGGAAAAAAGCGACGGGCGAAAGCCCGTACCCGCTGTACTGACATCAGGAATTTTGCTGCGACGTTTACTTCAAGGTCAAATAACATAGCGTTAAAATTAGAAGTGATACAGATAATCGAGGCGATTCAATTTAAAGAATGCATTTACAGAGGAGGAACTGCTGAAGAGGGGTTTGTTGAGTCTGCAGGTTGTGCGTTTGTAAACGATGCACCGCGAGGAGGGAACGAAGCGATGGGGAAGCACAACTTATGAAAAAAATATTATTATAAATAATAATATAATATAATAATATAACATAATATAATCTTTATTAGTAAAGATTTATGAAAAGTTGGCTCAGCACTTTTTTTCATTTTACTCCATTTACTGCATCAGGAGTTCTAGAAACAGTTCCAGAAGTGACGATGTGCTGGTGAACGCTGATTCAGCGTGACAGGGCAGCTGTAAGAGCGCTCTGAGATGCGTTACAGACACGAATCTCCGTTACAAATGCGTAAGTTCGCTGTGAGGTGCAGCTTCCCGCGAGGCACGGCTCTCGGGAGCGCTTCCCAGGATAACCTTCAATATCTGCAGCCATTGGTCTGCCAGCATGACGGACACAGACAGCTGCTAGTAAGGTCTGGCTTCAAACGGGGTAAAAAATTCAATTGAAAAAATGGTTTGAAGTCTTTCCTCGGTATCTGCTGGAACAAAGCTGTACAATAACGTCAGCGTGAGTGCTTAAAGATAAACGAGCAGAAGGAAAAAGGTGCAGCTGGAGCCCATCGCTTCAACAAGAAGAGCACCGCTGAGGAAAAAGCAGACCTCGGGACATACCTGAAGAACGCTCCGTTCTCTGTCGTTCTCTGGGGAGGGGGGAGGGATGGTCCGTTGGTTCATAGGCACAGGTGAAACTGCACGTCCTGGTACAGCCAAATGGCGACCGCCCCCTGAGGAAGCGTGCAACCAGGAGGGATTAGCAGCGATGAGAGCAGCGGCTTTTAAAAAATACAGCAAGGTAAAATACAGCGAAATAAAGCGAGCAGCTGCATCGGACAACCTACTGGTGTCAGGTATCCGTACAAACAGAGCGTCCCCGTCGAGAATGAGCGCAAATCCGTAGTGAGAGGGCGATCGCGCGGGAGCGCCTCGCTGCTCCTCCTCGCTGCGCTGCCGGCAGGGGGCGCCATGAGCCCGGCGCCGCCTGAGCCGCACGTAGCGCCGCCTGGCGGCCGCGCCGCAGCATGGCGGCACCGCGGAGCCCTGGGCGCGGGAGGGCGGCGCCGCGCGGCGCGTTTGCGTGGAAGGGCGGCGGGGCCGCGGCTGTTGGGCCGCTGGTAGCGGCGGGCATCGCCCCAGTTCTTCGTGAAAGTCATCATCTGGTCTTTTTTGCCTCAACCGCGTGCTGGGGAGCAGTAAGGACAGGACTGACTGCCACCTCCCCCCCCCCCACACACACACTGCGGTTAAAGGATAGCAATGATTTCACTGCACAGAGCACCCAGAGCTCCTGCAGCCGCGTTGCCCTGCGGTGTCACAGCCCGCATCTTGCCTCTTTACACAATTCCCCCTTCCCTCCCCCCCACCCCTGAGGGCAGCTACACGAGGGTTTGGAGATGTTTTTGTACACAGGCCCGAGCTATAGCAGCTTCTTCATGCATCACAAGGATCACGGTTCAGAACATCCAGAAGCCAGACACTCGCTCCTGTCGCCTCTTACCCATTCTTACACAATTCTTCCTGACCCATGAGTCAAGAAGGGAGCAGAAGCTGGCTGCAGTTCCCTCGCTGGACTCTCTGGCATGGGAGTATCGGTGGGTGGGAAAGCTGGAACAGCCACTCCAGGGCTCCTTCCAAAGCCAAACGCAGAGATAGGGAGCTGCCGGGGACCAAAGTGACGTGTGGGGTGGGTGCATATTGTGGCTATCCCACCTGGTGCCCAGGCCATTGCAGCCAGCTGCCAGATGACACAGACCCAGGAGCTGTTCTCACATGCCAGTGCTCACCACCAGCATGTCTTAACTGCTTCCCACGGCGCTCAGCACAGGGTGAGAGCAGCTGAAGGAAAAGCAATTGTAAAGCCTAGCATGCAGCCCTTAAAGCTTTTAATGAAAACTTGTTAATTCTTCACTGCAGCCCATTCTCCTGCCAACCTCTCTAAGACCACCTTCAGTTTCTGTTGTCCCTGGTGGTACATAGCACTAAGTCCTACTATATGGCCCCAGCTTCAGGACCACTGAAGAGCTCTTCTTGCTTAGAAATTTTGGAAATCAGTAATCAGTCTGCTCCTGGGAGCTCCTGGCACTTGTCAGGGTCCCTTTCAAGGGTCAGATTCCTGTTCTCCGGACCCCTTTTTTTGAAAGCCTGGACACCCCAGAAAAAAGTTACACCACATGTTCTGTAACAAATTCATCAAGATGGGAGATACAGTTACCTAGGAATAGCAGATGACTATGGAGAACTTCTGGAAAGTAAGTGGAGAGCAACTTCTATGTCTTTTTTTCAATGGGATACTCGTAAAACTGCTCAGAAATAAAGTCCACACGTTCCCAGTCAGATGGCTTCAGAGTGGACTTTGCAACACAGGGCTGGAGCCTGCAGCATCTGCTTTTCCACTGGCATTTGTGTGCACTCAGACACTCTCTCCTTTTCTTTCTTTTGCTGTTGTCATTGCAACGTTGCTTCACTTAAATTTGCTCTGACCTCCAATTCGCCCTGAAAAATTTTCCACATAGCAGGGGAAGGTCTTTTGCTCACACAGTCCCCACCAGCTGGAGGCAGGGGTGCCATCTCCAGGTGTCGCCTCCGCAGCACTAGGTAGGGCAAAGAGCAACACATAGATAAAGTGGAGATTGAGCAACCTGCCACTGCAAAGGCCAAGCGTGCTAGGTCAGAGGTGAGCAGAAAATCAGCAGACAACCAACAAACACCCGAGCATCCCCATGTCACAAGGGAATGAAGGGTGAGGGTGCCCTCTGGGGGGGGGAGGACTCTAACAAAAGAACTCAAAGAGGCCAAGAGGCGGCCTGCAACTCGCCTGGGAGGTCCCTCACACAGGGGACTGCAATGCAGAGCATCATAGCTGCAGTTTGAGAAGAGAGGAAGAAGTGTGGCAGTAGTTCTTGGGTTTTTTTTGTTTTGTTTTGTTTTGTTTTGTTTTGTTTTGCTTTTAAAGTTAAAATGAGGCGAAGTCTCAAGTCTGGTCTCTGTGAGAGACTGAAGGAGAGCCAATCTCTCTCCGAGCTGACCAACCTCTCCATGTCTTCATGAATGCTGTGTCTTTTAGTATTTATTTTTTTTTTAACAGTGGAGAACAGCATGTGGAAAGCAAGAGACTGGAATGCCAGGTACAACTTATGAGCTGGTGCTGGTGTAAGGTGCGTGGCTGTATGAAGAAGGACCTGGGGTTAGGAAGAAGGAGAAAACAGTGCACACAGATTAATACTGCTCAGAAATGAATTTCAATGTTACTTCTCTATTTTGCAGCATTCATTGCAACATTGCTGCGCTTATGTCAGACTTTCAGACAAGGTCACATCTCACCCCAAGATCCTCCATAGTCCTGTGCTTCCCCAGCATGCCCGCACGCACGGACACCACTGCTCTCACTCCCCTCTCCAACTCACCTCCAGCACACTGCCAGCAGTGCCTCGTTCAGTGATGCAACTGTTGACTTTTGGCATTATCTGCTTTAATCTTTGCCCCTCTTCTGCCTCTCCGTGCTTTGTATTAGGCTGCAGGTCTGCAACTGAGCAGCTGTGTCCACACAGTGTTTAGCATGATGCAGCTCTGATCTCACTGATCTGCCAGGAGATACTGCAAGGCAAATAACATGCAAGACAAGTCTTCAGCAAGGAGCATCTAAAATTATAGACAGCCTTTTTCTAGAGTACAAACCCTCAGCCCACAGATCTTCTTACAAGAGCTTCAGTGTTTGATCTGTGACCATTACATTAATAGCATCTCCCCAAAGCTAGTGTCCTTCCAGGACAGCTGCTATAGACCTGCAGCATGGGAACTGGAGAGCCGGCTTGAAATCCTGGAAAGGAAGACCATTTTCAGGAATAATATGTCTCTGCAATGCCTTATCATTGGTCTGAGCCCACAGATGGAAAGCTGTGTCTTTCTACAGTATAAAAGGGAAAACAGAGAGAAGAATTAATACCAGGAAAAAGCTGTGAAGATGAGATTCTTTCCTCCACATTTTCACCCTTCCCATACTCTTGTCTTACTCTTCCACTATCTATATTTTTTCACACACGAATAAAGGGGATTCTGGATTTTATTGCATCAGATATATATATATATTTTTTTTTTCTTTTTTTTTGCTTGGGACTGTAGATGTTGTCACTAAGTAATTTGTGAGCAATGCTGTCTCCCTCCCCAGCTGAACAGTTCTGAAAGAGTAAATCATGAAATCATTAGAAAGAAAGACAGTGCTTTCAGAAAGACCAGTTATGGAACTAATAGCTGCTGCCCTTGAGTTTCTCATCAAATGCTCCCTTCACCGGGAACTTCTGCATCTCTTCTCCTGTCTCTCTATGGAGAAGACTTTCGGGGATGATTTGCAGCCTCTGTACATCAGGCCAGGCCGAGTGGTGGCACTGAGGGACGGAGCTCGGCGTGCCAGGACCTCCACCCGACGCTCTGTGGTGTGGTGTGAGCTTCGCTCTACACCCGTTTCCATTTCAAAAGCCCCGTTTCTGGCCATGCGTTTGTTGTGACAAGTGCAGAAACAATTTAAAAGAGACTGGAGTTAGCTCAAAACCTGCTTGCTGAATGTTAGGGTTTAGGATAAGTGGTTAGACCCGCCAACAAGGTTCCCATGAGAAGCTGAGAGTGAATGTTGGCTCCATGAGAGTGGATGCTGGGATCTGAGGTGAGCTGGAGGAAGTTTAAAGAGATCCCAGCAGAGCAGGGAGGTGAGGGGGGAGCAGGGAAGGAGGGGACCAGCTGGGCATCCAACCTCAATTACTGCTCCAGCTGACGTGTGATCCCAGTGACTACGGGATTACTCAGCACTGGCCTGGAAAAGGAGGTGTGGGCCACACCATCTCTGATACAATCTATTTCACATGACAGTTGCGCAGACATTTTATTTTGTTAGGGAAGATCAGCCTGGGTGGGAGCAGCTTTTGCATGCTGAGCAGCAGAGAAGGGGGTAGAAATTTGGAGAGGGCAAACTCAGATCTTTAAGAATAACTTAATTGCCACAAAGAAGTGTAACCGATCGGTTGCAGGGCCCTCGTTTAGCCAGAGGCTGTGGCAAGCCAGAGACCTGCCAGGGTAATGGCAAGAAAAAGCAGAGCCATTCCAGCAGGTGGCCATGGCAGGAGACCTTCTGCTTGTGGGTTCCTGAGATGGTTGGAGGTAGGAAGCTCACGAGGCTGAATTTCAAGAGTTCAGTTGCAGGGGCCAGTTTAGGGCAGCTGCTGGATGCAACTGCCAGATCTGAACTCAGGATAAGGGCAGAGCACAAGAGAGAAAACAGCCAGGAGAACAAGCCCTGGCTCACTGCGACTTGCCAGTATTTGCACCCAATACAGATGCTTGTATTTATGAAGGTATGGGCTCCAACCTCCAGACCCAGACCTTTGGCCAGGCCCAGCTCCAATTTAATCTCTGGTGCATCCACCGAAGATTAACTTGGGAGATAAAGATAGAACTAGAAATATCTGAAGCCCCAAAACCTGTTAGGGTACTTCTGTTACGGAAAGAAAACCCTCTTAAAATGTGAAAAGTAAACATAAAAATACGAGAAAGAAAAAGCCCATCGATCCACCGACACACTTCTGAATTCTTCCTCTTTTCAGAGTTTCTGAGGTTTGAACATTAGGAACAGTTGACTGTTTGAATCGTGTAATGCAATACCTGTTCCTCTGGCTTAACGTTACAGTATTTCCCACACCGCAGGATTGCTTCACATTATTCTGAGAGGCAGTGTCATTTTCCCTGCAGTGCTGGGTCTTCTTTACTGAGGCAAAGGACACTCCTACTTCCTTTAATTATATGTTTTGTTTTAAATTAATGTCCTTTATTCTGGGGATGAATCACCAGCTTGTAGACAGGTAAATGTGGGAGTAAGAGAGTGAAAATATAAGTTCGATTCCCAAGGTGGGTGTCTTTAATTAAAACGGACATCGAGATTCAGTCTTCCTTCCCAAACTGACACTGCGATTCTCGAAGTGCCCGGATCCCATGGCTCTGCGCACGGAGCTCACCCTCTTTCAGAGCGGTCCCCTCGCTCCAGAGCGCACATTCCCTGACGCCTTTGTACCCTGACAGTTGCAAAGTAAATACACCGAGGCAGACTCCTCAGTCTCCGGCCGCGCGCGCAGAGGTGCGGAGCGGAGCGCGGCTGCGGCTGCTGGCGGCCGTGGGAAGGACGCCGAGGGCGCGCGGTGCCGCGCTCCGAGCTGCGCTCCTTCGGCTCTCCGCTTGCTCCTGTAAAATGGTTCTGCGCACGTCCGCGTGGGACGGCTCTGCCCGACAGTGCGGCTTACTCGGTCAGGCACTGGACGGAGGATAAGAGGATCTATCTGTCTCCTATTTGCAGCTTTTTTCCCTGCCTCGGCAAAAGAGCTTGGAAAAACGCCTTCTGCCTCGATTTCCCCAGGGGTAAAATCGGGACCCAGGCGGGGTCTGCGCCCACAGCAGCGGCCCTTCCTCTCCGACGCGAAAGGCCGAGCGCGGGCAGAGGGCGGCGGCAGCGCCCCGCGAACCGCGAACCGCGTCCCGGCGCCGGGCCGAGCGGAGCCCGCGTTCCCCGCAGCCGACGGACCGCGCGGGACTCGAGATCGCTGCCGGCGGCGGCGGCTCCGTGCGGCCCCGTTCCCGCGTCCTGCGGAGCTGCCCCGGGGCCCGCGCCCGCAGCCGGCGGCGTCCCGGGGCCGGAGCGGCGGCTCCGCGGCGTGCAGCGTGGCACGCGGCCAGGCGGTGACGCGCCTGTTGCTATGGGATCCACCGCCCCTATAAATAACCGAGCGAAGGAACTTTCCTAAGTCAGAGACTTGAGGACACGGGCCCCGCAACCAGATGGTCCGCAGGACAGCCGCCAGCTCCAGCCGCAGCTCCGGGAGCGGGAGAGCCCCGCCGCGCAGCACGGACTGATCCGCCCGGGCGGGCAGCGCAGCGGGGCCGTGCCCAGCGCCGGGCTCGGGAGCCCCCCACCCGACGGCGGCCGCTCGATCCCGTGCCGGGGCGGCCCCCCGCGCCGTCTTCTCCTCCCCGCATCCCCCTTTGCTTTCATGCAACGCCTGGTGGCCTGGGACGCAGCATGCCTCCCCATCCAGCCGCCCGCCTTTAAATCCATGGAAGTGGCTAATTTCTATTACGAGGCGGACTGTCTGGCTGCTCTCAACAAGCTGCACCCGCGGGCGGCCGGGGGCCGCTCCATGACCGAGCTCACCGTAGGGGACCACGAGAGAGCCATTGACTTCAGCCCCTATCTGGACCCCTTAGCAGCATCCCAGCAGCCGGCGCAGCCGCCGCCTCCCGCAGCAGCAGCAGGGGGCAACTTTGAGCCTGCCTGCAGTAGCGGCGGCCAAGATTTCCTTTCCGATCTCTTCGCCGAGGACTATAAAGGCAGCGGCGGCGGCAAGAAGCCCGACTACACCTACATCAGCCTCGCCCGGCACGGCCATCCGTGCGGCAGCCAGAGCCACAAGCCAGGGGGGCTGCCGGGCTGCTTCCCGCCCCAGATCGTGGAGACCAAAGTGGAGCCGGTCTTCGAGACCCTGGACTCTTGCAAAGGGCCCCGTAAGGAAGAAGGGGGCGCGGGGCCGGGACCGGGGGGCATGTCCTCGCCCTACGGCAGCACCGTGCGCTCGTACCTGGGCTACCAGTCGGTGCCGAGCGGCAGCAGCGGGAACCTGTCGACCTCGTCCTCCTCCAGCCCCCCCGGCACCCCAAACCCTTCCGAGTCCTCCAAGTCGGCCGCCGGCGCCGGGGGCTACTCGGGGCCGCCGGCGGGCAAGAACAAGCCCAAGAAGTGCGTGGACAAGCACAGCGACGAGTACAAGCTGCGCCGGGAGCGGAACAACATCGCGGTGCGCAAGAGCCGCGACAAAGCCAAAATGCGCAACCTGGAGACGCAGCACAAAGTCTTGGAACTGACGGCCGAGAACGAGAGGCTGCAGAAGAAGGTGGAGCAGCTCTCCCGGGAGCTGAGCACCCTCAGGAACTTGTTCAAACAGCTGCCCGAGCCCCTGCTCGCCTCCTCGCCCCGCTGCTGACCCCCGCGCCGGGCCGCGGGGCGAGCTGAGCGATGCCCCCCCCCCCCCCCCCCTTCCTGGGGCCGGGCCGCGTTTTCGGTTTCATTGGGGGTTTCGTTGTTGTTGTTGTTTGTTGTTGCTTCGGTCTCTGTTTGCTTCCCCTCCCCCTCCCCCTCCGGGGGCAGGGGGCAGCGGGGGGGGGGGGGGGGGCCGCGGCCCTGGGGCTCTGCTGGGCGCTGGGATTATTTAAAACGGCGAGAGGAGAGCGAGGGCGAAGTGATGCAATCCTTTAAGCATGGCTGGGAATGCTGTGTACATGATGCAATCTCGTGTAACTGTCAGTCATGGATTGAGTAATCTGTTAAAGATGTTCCTACAGTTTTTTTTATTATAAAGAATAATCTATTTCTATAAGAAAATACATATGTATATTTTGGGATCTATGCATTCTTGCTACATTTGAAGCATTAATGAACGATTTTAATAAACTTCATGACTAGGTTAAAAAAAGTAACTTGTTTTATTTTGAGGGTACGTTTCAAGTCAGATGAAACGCAGGGCTGACATTCCAGCTGGATCTGTCTCGGTGCTGCAAGGGGAGTAGGACTCGTGTTGGTCTTTTGACTTTGTGACTCAGAGAAAAACAAAAACAGAAACCCCAAGAGTAACCCAGCAAAGAGCGGAGCTGGAGGCTTCAGCCAGTCCACCCTGTCTTGTTTTGGCTGCTCTGATCACTTGCTGTAGCTGCCGCTTGGGTATTGTCTGGGAAGGAGATGTTTGTTGGTTTTTTTTTTGCATTTCTTGCTGTTCCCTCTGTGCAGAGTGAGGTGTGCTATCCAAACCGTGACCAACCTGGCTGAGTAACTCCAAGGCTGAAGTGGGAGGGAGGAAGAAACAGTGAGGGAGGAAGTTTTCACTTATTTTCTCCAAGGAGTTTCTGTTCTCTGAATTATGGTTCAGCATGTTTTAGGTTTGCAGTTCACAGGAATAGACATGGGAAAGTAGTGCTTCTGTTGGATGTTGGTAATGTGGTCATTGCTTGGGAAGCTCTTGCAGCAGCTGCCAGGTGAGAGGCACACCAACAGCTCCTTCCTCTTGAGATGTTCTTCTAAAACCTGTAGCTGGAGTTTTTCTGTGGAGAGGTGTCTGTTTCTCTGTGTCTGCTGGGGGAAAGCAGCAGATAAGTGGGGGTGGGAACAGGCTCTGTTTGGCTATAGATTGGGCCGGAGCTTTGTTCTGCTGCTCCCTTCCCCTGCATGCTGCTGCTGGAGCTCTGCAAGAAGCTCCCAGTGCCAGGCTGGTTATGTGCAGGGAGCTGAGACAGCTCCCCAGACTTACTCAGCATGTTCCATTTTCCTGATAGGCCAAATTTAAGCACTGTGTTTTAAAATCCAGATTCCCAGTGTCCCAGAAGAGGAGCTCCTTAAAGATCTGTGCCGTTGGACAGCTGAATCCAGAGGAGAGTGGATTTAAATTTTCTGCTGTACATTCCATTACAAAGGGCAGGACTCCAGGACAGATCTTCAGTTTGTCACTTATTCCTAGTGTTCCTCTTAGCAAAGCTTGTTTCCTATTCGAAGAGCTGTTGTGCATTTTTGACACTCGGGGTCGTTATCTTTTCCTGCAGGTAGAGGTCTCAGGGAGATCTGCTGTTCTGTGCCCCCGTAGTGCCTCCAAGCTCCTGCCAGGAGCCACACAGCAGTAAACAGGGAAGAGTTAGACCCAATACAGATTTCCACTGTTTGCTTTTTAATTTGTGCACTGCAGTTAAGTTGGTTTTATGAGACCCTATGAATAGATTTTCTTGGGTGAGCAAGCTCCTGCATGACTCAAATTCTCGCAGGCAAGATAGACGTTAGATCTTGTCTTGGCTGTCCCTTGTGACGCGGCTCTCCAGCCTCCAGTGGCTGTTTATTCTACTATTCTTCTAAGTTACGAAACTTATCCACATCGTTAGCTCCCATTTTCTTGTTGTGCTGTAGGCCATGTAATGTTACCCACACTTACAAGCAGCATTCCCAGTTGGAGCTGAGTGCTGCTGAGGGTAGAATTGCTGGAGGACTGAAAATGGCCTCAGACACTTTTCTTTCTTTCTTTCTCAGTGACAGAGCTTCCAACAAAAGTTCAGTTTATGAGGGCTGGGAGGCAGAGTGGATTGAAAGATAAGATGTACTAAAGGTATTTATATTTGTTTGAATAGTAATCCTGTTTTGGAGCTAGAGCTCTGTCAGGCACAAATGAGCTAATTCCTGTCTTAAAACTGTTTCAGAAGTTGGGGCAGTGTTGCTGTGGCAATTTAAAGCACATTTCAATTACTGCTGTATTCCAATCTATCATCTTTTTGGATGAAATATTTGTCATTGAGGAGGGAACTTCTGCAGCAGCGAGTTTTTGTCAAAAAGGTACAGTTAGATAGGATAACTGAAGGCACAAACATGAACATTACAGCAGTCTCAGAAGTAATCTGAAAGAATCAGAATTTCTAAATAATTCATTCTTAATATTATCTTGCCTACAGAGCTTACGTTGTCAGAGCTTTCTAGCACAGTTAAATGCGTGAAGGCCATGAAATATCCTCCTTAATGAAAAAACACATGAAAAAGCCCCTGGAATTAAAACATTTCCTAGGGAAAAGAAAAAACAAAAGCAACAGTTTGGAAGAAAATAGTTTGGAAATTAATCTGAGCACTAATTCTTGCACCAAAGCAGACAAAGGATTTCAAATACCTTTTCTAATCACGGTGGTGGAATTGGAAAATCCCTGTCTAAACAGAGGCTGTGCTCCAAATGGGAGAGCTCCCCTTTGCAAATAGGACTGTGTTAACTGAGAGCAGTACCAGGTGCACCCAGTCGTCTCCTTACCAGATTTCTGTAGCTGCTTCTCCTGAAGAGACTCTGTACAAGTGGTGGTAAGGCTTCACAGCTCATACGCAGAGAACCCATTCAGGGAAGTTAAGGCATTTACTCCAGGATTTTGTTTTTATTTTATGGAAGCCTATAAAAACCATTTGCTTTGGGCTTTTTATTCCCTTTCAAATTGTTTATGACACCAACTGATTGCTACAGGTCTTTCTCTTCTCTACTAAAAGAAGCTCTCCTTTCTATGCAGGAGCAGTGCTGCCAGTTCGCATTCCAAGCACTGACTTCCCACTTCCAAAGCATCTAGCACTACTATCATTTGCTGCTGTTCAGTTCAGTTTTGCTTAAATCCACAAAAGAAATCGTAGGTAGTTTTCAAGCACTGTTTCATTAGCTGTGACAAGAATAAAAAAGTCAGTGCAACTTAGTATCTACTTTAATAAAGACAAAACATATATGAGGCCAAATTACACTTCTCTTGCTATTAATAATATCACTGAAGAGATAGTAAGTATTGCCTTGCAATCTTTCTGTCATTCATAGCAACAGTAGTGAGCCTAAACCATCACTGCACAATGATGGCATGATGCTGCACTCAGTTTGTTTGAGTTCCAGGTGGTTATGTGGGGATGCGCAATGACTAATTTGGTTATAAAACTTTTTGCTACTGATGGCTAGTGCAAAAACGAAAACAAACAAACAAACAAACAAACAACCCCCTCCAAAAAAAGAGAAACAAAAAAAAACCAAAAAAAAAAAAAAGGAAAAAAGGAAAAGAAAAAACAAAAACCCAGCAGTATTCTCTTATAGACAGTCTTTTTTTTGCCTTTCCCAATGCATATGCTTTGTAGTCAGAACTTTAGGCCAAACTCTTTATTAATGTGAAGCATGAAGAAAAAATTAAACCTATGCGTGTACATTGCAAAGGTGCTAATACAATCAAAAGAACCGAATCAGAGGTAGGAGTTCAGTTAACTACTCCCAAAGATACAGTTCTGTTCCACTTCTGAATACATTTTTAAATTGCTCACTGAAGTAAAAATAGAAGCATGAGGCCAAAACTGGACATTAACTGTGTGAGTGAATTGGTTCTTCTGCTGAGAGATACTCTCTGAGCAGATGAGTGAATTTATGAAAAGAATGGAATTCTATTTAACTATTTTCTGGAACCTAAAACATATTCTGAGGGTTTACTCTTTTCAACATCAAGTGAAACTTTGGTACAAATTCTGAACTGGGAGAACATCCTGAGGTTTTCTGAGGTTCTGATTTGCCCATGGGAACTGAGGCCCGTGTCGACCCATACTGCTTTTTGGGTAGTGTGTAAGTGCCTAGAAAGATCAGCTGTGGCCTTCGACTGACATCAGGACCATGTGAGATTTATGGCACGGGGTTAATCTGATACAGAACTATGTGAAATTCCAGAAGAGTTTCTCTTTGCGCTGATATTGGATGGACCCTGCGACTCTGAAACACAACCACTGCAGCACTTCATTCCTGAGCCTCAGGAAAGAGTGCTGAGGTTCAGTGGCTCTAGCTCTGATTTGGATGGTTTTATCTACTGGGAACTAAAATCTCCCAGTGACCATGTTCCCACCTGTTAAACTGTTTGAATTTTTTGTTGTGAATAAATGGCTCTCTCCGACTCCTGAAAATGTCAGTGGTTGGAACTGGCTTTATGTGAAAAGCAATGGGGCTGGAAATCAAAACTGGATCAATGGGTTAATAGTTGCTGGAGCTAATTGATTTGCACTTACAGTGCGACAGATCTGGTTCCAGACGTTCTGACTAATTGTCACAGTTCCACAGAGTGGAGCCAGTTTTAACCCACAGGTTCAGAGTACTCTGCTTTAATAATATTTTCTAGCCAATTACAGTCAGTGTCACTTTTTTGCTTTGTCCCATCTACTTGTGCCTCTGGAGCGCACACGTTTCAGAGCTATTACAGTACTTCCCCAGGGTTCAGGGTACTTACAGAGAGGTTTTAGTTAGGTCTCAGAATTTTGTCCATTTTGCAGAGTAACAAATCCTCCACAAACTCACATATTCCCCCTGTACAGCACATTATAGAGGTGCTGGATTCGTCAGCAGACCTTGTTTTAATTGGCTTGAACAACATCCCAGCCAAAGAACTGCATTTTTGACAGAGAGGCAACAGAAGTTTATGTTCCCCATCGCCACATAAAACAAGCGCAGCAGTTGGTTTGTTTTCTATAAATACCTTGTGTTTGCTAGTGTATTGCAACAGCATTCCATTAAGCCTGTGGTAGGTAGCTCATTGATGTTGTCTAGAAATTACAGTAACACGAATCACAGGCTCCTTCAAAGAATGAAAATATCCCTCTAAGCCCTCAGCTGTGGGCTGCTCCCCTCCCACATCACCCCACCTGGGATCTGGGTCCGCAGAGCTGCGCGAGCCTGATCTGTGTTTCTGTAAGAGAGAAGTGTTGGTTTTAGACACGAATGTCACAGTGACACTATGGGAAAGCGATTCTGTGCAACATGATGAAACAATTTCTTGGCTGAAGTAATTCAGGAAGGGAGTCAGAAGGACAAGAGAAAGTGCCTGGAGCTGTTGGAGAAGCAGGAGGAGAGCAGTGGTGGCAGAACACTGTTTTGCTGATTCCCCATCCTCTGCCATGCGGCAGTCACTGGGGGTGGATGTTCCTGAGTGCAATGTGCCACCTTCCAGGAGCCTGCACTCCTTTCTGAGTCCACCTCTGTTGTCCTTTGAAGATGGAAGTGCAGAAAGAGAACACAGAATGTCATTTTTCAAGACACGAGTGTCTAACATTTCAATGTACAGGGAGCACAAAAAAAATGCGGGGTTAACTTGGCACAATGAGATGAGTAGATTAACAAAAAAACTTGTAATTATCAAGGGTTTTTTTTTTTTTAAAGGAGTGCAAGGTGGACCACAGCCACCAGCACTTCCACACAGCGCCAGCTCCCCATGCTGCTCATCGTGCTGATGTGCTTCTGACAACAACTCCCAGAGGATGAAAATATTCCCGTGCTTTGAGTTAAGAATTAGTGCTGACTGCTGGGATGGATCCCCAGACCTGAGGGACTGGGAAAGGAGGCACAAGGCCTTCAGATACGACGTTAGCTATTGGGTTCACAGTATCCTTATACACTTGGAAAGGAACTTATAGAGCTGCAGAGTTAATGAATGCAGAACACTGTCAGAAATTAAGCACAAAGGGATAAAAGAGCTTTAGCAAAAGCTCAGGACTTGGAAGGCAGTTTCTGGTCGTGACACCTTCATCAATTTCCATTTATCTTTAGATTGCTGGTTAGCTCCCAAATGTAACGAAGCTGGATGCATGTGCATCTCCAGACAAGTGCAGTTGCCATAGCTGCAGGTGTATTTGCCTATTATATTTTTAGATTCTGATCATACCTATGTGCTTTGTTATACATGTCGCTGTAGTGATTTCAGTGGAAGTATTATTACTTGCATGAGAAATGATAAATGCATAGATCTGAATTCACGTTTACACGGATCTATATATGCACAGATCTGAAATCACGATGTCTCTGGGAAGTTTTCAGTGCCTTTTACAGCACACGCCTAGAAAATTTTGAGTAGTTTTGTATTGTATATTCGGTTTCTCCAGAGCTATCCAGTCACATGGCTGACTTGGCTATCATTCCCATACAAAAGGCAGTGACAGCGGCTTCAGCATTTGTTACTTCCCAGAAAAAAAAAAACAAAAAAAAAAACCAACAAATCTAATTAGTGGGGTTCCACCTCTCTCAGCCATTGGGCCCCAACACGACAAAACATGAGTGCATATTCTGCCTGAGCGGAAGCAAAACAATGCAGAATACAAGCTTTCAAGTGGTGGATGGGCCAGGTGCTCTGCTGAAATACATCCTTCCAGAGTCCCAGGCACAGCCACCCGACCTCTGGGTTATGGCTGTGATGCAGCTGTGTCACAGGTGTTAAGTCCTGGGAAACAAAACATGGCAGAAAAACAAGATGTTCAAAAGATGGTGAATGTGATACACTCAAACAGGCCAAAAGAAATCCTCATCTCCTTGTCGTGTACTGAAGGGGCACATTTGCTGTGTATGCTGGACAGGGCTGGCGAGCCACTGTTGCAGTGAATGGTGTTAGCACCTGGCTGGTGATCAAAGGATTCTTGAGCAACAACCCAGTCCACATCAGTAGGAGCTGCTGCCAAGAACCATGGACATCTCTGGGCTGGAAGGCAACTGATAAAGCACATGCTGAGAAAAGCAATGGTGCCTGCATTGGGCAATCTGAGCTCTGCTAATGGCTACTGGAAAATGTTATTTTTTTTTAGTTCTGCAATTGCATAAGGCAGATTCATTAAAGGCTCTCACATGGTGTTTGCACAGGATATTTTATTTTATTTTATTTTATTTATTTTATTTTATTTGTTTGTTTGTTTGTTTGGCATCATTTTATTTAAGTGAGCAGAAACTCTCACTTTACAGGGGAAAACTCCTTGGTACTTTTCTTCCTCTGTCAGTAGCAAATGTGGATCAACTGTACCTTTCTCCAGAATTAGCTCCTGTGCATTTGGCTGTGGAAGAGAAGGCACTCATAAAGAGTGGGAATGACACAGTCAGATCTGTTGGAATACAATCCTGTGCCCAGTTGGAGGGGATACAGTTCACAAGCAAGGTTGGCAAATTGGAAAGGATTGGGCAAAAAAAAAAAAAAAAAAAGAAAGAAAGAAAAAAAAGAGTACAGGGCATATTTCCATGGAGTGAAGAGGTTTTAAAAGAAGGAAGTGATACCAAAGAGTACACGGTTCTGGGAAGGCTATTGCAAGCCGTGGCAGTG
The DNA here is from genome assembly GCA_036925125.1 of Oreortyx pictus. NCBI lineage: Eukaryota > Metazoa > Chordata > Aves > Galliformes > Odontophoridae > Oreortyx > Oreortyx pictus. Next base: position 211,149 of record JAUPFR010000018.1, read on the forward strand.
ATGGGAACTGTTTCCAACAGACAAGCCAGGGGCACTGAACTATTTCCCACTGACCTCACATCCATATGAAGTGAAAACCCTAACTCTAGTGTTTTTTGCCAAGATCTTTAAGGCAAAACCTTGGCAAATGTCTCCTGCCTTTGCATTAATACACTAGCAGGTGCTCTTCTGCACGAGCCCTGCAAGAACTTTATTACCAGAGTACACCAACTATAAAACAGCCATAAGCTTAATCCGGTATTTACTGTAGGACTGTGCCTTTTTATTGCACGCAGGGAGGGAACTCCCTTCTCAGCCCTCCAGGTGGTCCCTTCAGGGCAGGGTTGAGGCACATTGGTGAGAAGAGGTGGGGTTGGATGGGAGAGGCTTTCATTGCTGCCCTACCTGTTCTGGGCATAAATTGAAATGATCAGTCTTTAAATCCTGCCAATTAGGCTTGCTTTACTGGCATTGGAGTCAGTTTACTACCACAAGTAAAACTACAATGTTTCTCCTAAAGCAGACAAAAAAAGAGGTGAAATTCTGCATTAAAGTTCTGCAAAACAGAGCAGGGCAGCACTTTTCAGCACTGGGCACAAATCCCTCCTGGCACATTTGTGTACCCTCTGCCAGTAGTGACTGTTAGGGAGCTCACAGAGCAGGGATGGAGGATGCAGTCTGCACTCCTCCAGAGCACCCCCTCCTCTGCAATAACTGCACTGAGGCATTCAGTGCAGAATTAGATGTAGAAAAAAAAATAGCATATGCTCTATTTGCCAACAAAGCTCCATCTGCCTGGGAGAGCAAAACATGATGCCTTTTACAAGACTGTGAAACTGCTAATCTGGGTAGTACCTGTGCTCTCAAGGCAGTACCTTCTAAATCTCCTGATGAACATATTCCTATAATGAAGAGGACCTCTTGGCTCTATTTATTGCTTCTTCGTTTCTGCAGACTAAGGCAGACATTGCTCTGTTTCTTGCGTGCTGATCCCATTTTGAGGGTTATCTTGTTTACTACAAAGTCCAGAAATTATAGGGATGATTTTCTTCCTCAGTGTAAAATTATCTTTGCAGCAAGTACTTCTGCCTATGAAAACACAGCAGGCAGAGCCTGGATTCATCCCTGTCTGCACTCAAAGAAGAGGGAGAGCACTGTCTCCCAGCAGCACCATACTCATACTTTCTCAAGGGCCAGTCTCACCACTTTGGCATTTAGGCTTCACCGGGTCTAAACCAAACATTTCAGATATCAACATTTCAGGCCTTTGCATCCCTTACTTGCTTCAGAACATGCTTTTTTCTGAGAATGGTTTCTCACTGGCACTTGGGCAGGAAGTGAAGAGCACAAATGGGAAAATTATCCATATCAGAAACATTTAATATTGCACAAAGCTGGCCCGTGAGGAATGCTGCCTTTTACTCTTTGATGTCCTGGGAACTCTGACTCAGCCTCCTGCATCCACAGCTTGTAAACCTCCACAGTGTATTACTAAATGACTTCAGCACCAATTTAGGATAGAAAAGACCACGTAATGTAACCTTCTATATAAATGTGGCTCTGGGTTCTTCCCTCCTGCGACAGCCACCTTGGAGGGGAGGAGGAAGGTAAAAGTGACCTCCTATTAAGCACTTCACAGAACTCACTTTCTGAGCTAATTTGTGCTCTCCTGCAGCCTCCATGCAGGGATTAAACATTATCCAAGGACCACAGGAAAGCTCTGGTCACACTACACAGCCCAGCAAGCTAGTGGGCTTTGGTGTGGTACAGTAAGATACACCGGACCTGTGCTTGGTGTTAAGCCCAGACAGCTGCTTTTCAGCCACTGCTGCAGAGGCTCTGCACCATATACCTAGGTAGGAATGATAACCAAGCAAGGAAATTGAAGTCTCGTCTCTGGCATTGATTCAAACTTGTTTCTTGGACAAGATGCTTCACCTTTGAATGCTTCAGTTCTGCTGTCTGCAGAAAGATGTTTCCTGAGTAGGGGAGAACAGAGGAAGGAGTCTCAGGTATCAGCTGTTTAAAAAAGTGTGAAATATGAGATGAGACATTGAGAAAACCATATATTAATTACTTAAAGTCTGTATCAAATGCTAAAAATAAAAATGAATTCAGCAGAGAAAGCTCTCAGTTATTTTGTAGTGTATGCTCTCTAGACTCATCTTCTGGCAGTGATGATGAGAAGCACAGCTGTCCTCACTCTGAGCACTTCCCAGGCAGTAGCATGACCACACGGAGTTTGGCTCATTACATATGTAAAATAGGTAGATGCCAGTAGAAAGTAATTTTTCTGACCCAGTCAGTACAGAAGGCTCACGATGAGATCCTCTGCAGGGGCCGTGTTTTCCCATGCCTCATACCTTTCGAGGTATATCAGATGACCCCAAAAGTTGAATACTACCTTCCTTTTTTCTCCCCTGGAAACTGAGCTCTGTGTTCATCGAATTTCTGATTCCTCAGCGTTTTCATTTCAAACCCCCTTGTATTTGACAGTGTGTAATTCCTGATATTGGTGGGTATAGATGCAGTTTTATTGGGTACACAATATCATTCTATTCAGGGACAACGTGTCATGATAATAAACTATCCATGTAATTAGGCTTGACTCATCAACTCTAAAAGGTCAGAAAGGAACTCTTAAAAGTACCTTTAAAGGATGATGGAAATGATTAAATAACAAATAAATTAGCAGTGTTTTGCACTGCTAAGTACTTTGCAGGGTAGAAAATTAATTAGCAGTGACATGAACACACAACTCTGGAATGCCCATGTGTGGCCCATTCCATCTTGCTTTGCCCACTGAGTCATCCATACAAAGTGATGAAGCTGTGCAGGAGCAGGTGTGGTGGGATGGGGTTTAGTGCCTTACTCGTGCAGGCACCATGGATGGAGATTTGCTCTGGAGCTGAGACTGGGCTTCCAATGGCAAAATCCGGCGACATAGCACTTCTATGAAAAACAAACAAACAAACAAACAAACAAAAAAAAAACCAACAAAAAAAAGTGCCACGTTTTTGCATATTATTATTTCTAAATTGTTAATTTTCCCTTTAGGAATTTTATTGTTTTAGATGAGATGCTAAACATTTGTCTGTAATAAGCTTTGGAAATCAGAAGTCTCTGTTTATCGCAGACTGATCATCTGAGAAATCTAGCATTCACCCTTGGGACCCTTCTGAACAGGAAACCACGTGCCCATGAAGAGAACGCAGATTTCCAAGATGGAAGTGAAACACAAATAACAAAATAGTGCCTGCTGTGCCTGGGGCCTCAACACACACAACGTTACCACGGCCAAATCCAGCTCTGCCCAAGTCTGGGCAAAAGGTCACTAAGAATTAGGAAGAGAACTCCTGAGTTACCACATTGCAGCAACAGAATAAACCCTCCCTGGCTGGCTAAGTCAGTGGGATATCACCCCTGGCTGCTGGCAGCTGTATTCTCATAATTAACCTTTATTAAGGTGGTCATCTCCAAACTAAACAAATGCAAAGTTTGATTGCTAATATAAAAGACATCAACAAGATTTATATAAGTGTATTGCAAAATATTAAATAATAAAAGTTGCTACTGAACAACAGCAGGAAAACTCCTAACCCTACACCACGCTTGCTTCTCAAGCAGACACAGCCCGGCTGTTTTCAGGAAATTACATCTTGAGTGGTGACAGTATTTGTGCATTTGATGTGGGAGATAGAGGAGATGGTGGCACACTCTGCTTAAATTTGACAGTAAGGCCAAGGCTGGCACTTAACTACATGAATCACCAACTACTGAAATTTAAACGCTTGCATATGCAAATCACTAATTAAACACATTAGCATAGTCAGTTACCCAAACTGTAATCTTAATCGTATCTCCAAGTTAGGCAGGCAGTCACACACCCATTTTTCAGATTTGCATTTGTGAGCATGGTTTCCTGAGAGCTACATCCAGAAAGCAGTCCAATAACCATTTTTTCCTCATTTAGTTCCGGGAAAGAAAAAGAAGAGTAAAAGCATGCTGAATGCCTTCCTCCCCAAAAACAGCGGGGAATTGTACAAAATCAGGAACTGATGAGGGCTAGAGGGTGAGTTAATTGTGCTCTCATTTAATCTAATGCCCATCTTTGTGACTTCTTCCACCCAGAGTGGCATTTCCCTCTATTTGCAAATATTCAGACACAGGAAAAGAGCATGTGCCAGATTTTGGCTTTATTTACACGGAATTACCTGAGATTAGAATCTGAAACTAGAAACTTTCTTTATACAGTTACAAATAGCTATATTATGCTGTTTCAAGGGGTTAAGAAAAGGAGGAAATCATAACCACAGAAGTCATAAAGGCAACTTATCCCAAGCCAAATAGTTTTGTTTCTAACGCAGGGCTTTAATTATAACATGTCATATAATGATGACATAGTGCTATAATAGGCAAATATAATGCATTAATCTGATATTATATTTTGGCTTTAACAATAGGTGCAGCGAACCAGCCTTAGTGGATAACTCATTCTGAACCTATCTGCACACTCCACCTAGATACTTATCTGCCTCTTTAATTAAGTGGAGGGAAACTTCTTGAGGCCATACCCATAAAGCCAGTCTCTGATGATAGCAGAGTTACTGGAAGCCTTTGGTAATCACTTACTCCCACGTATTGTGGTTAGCTTCCAACTTTGGCTCTTTCCTTCTCGCTTTGGAACTACCTATTAATCCCCTAGTGTAAATCCCCTGGTGTTTTTGTACCAACGTGGTACAGAAGACCCTCGGTGGGTTTGTTTGAGCATGTCAGCATAGCACCATTGGACTCACCAGGACTGCACCAGCCTTCCTAATTGAGGTGGTGAAAAAAAAAACAGCCCTGACAATTTTTTATCTTACTAGTGTATTTCTTGAAACAGTAGCAACAGACTGCATAGTGAACATGGTACAGACTGTGTCACCTTTCCAAAGAGCAAGTTCCCCAGACTGTCCACAGCCTGTGTTCATGGCAATGAGAGAGCACATAGCAAGTGACTTCAGTGGAAGCGAGCTTGGGTTTCCTGATTGCATGGATCCCGTGTAACTTCGTGCACATTGGAAAACACCCTCTTTGCTTCTTAAAGCATAAAGTGCTTGTAGGACTCACATACTAAGCCAGAAATCAAGTTTTAAACAATTGGTTTGGAGAAGGCGATTCTCTGAAAGGCAGCATTTGCCCTCTGCCAGGACTTCTTGAGAGAAAAATCTTGTTCCGAGGCAGTAATAATGCAGAAATCATAAAGATGCATTCTGGGGGCCATGTGAGACCATTTTCTGACATAACAGTAGTGTAACAAACCCTACAGTCCTCGTATCAGAATAAAGACAGCTGTCATGAGGCACTAATATTTCAGTACTAGCTAAGCAAGCCACACAGGATGAGCACAACTAAAATGGCTCCAGCTGCTTACCACCTTCTTTTCCTTCTTCTTTCTTTCTGCTGTGCACTTGCTTACTCTCCTCCGACCTTCTCCATTATGAAAGGCTCTGCTAATGACCCCTGAGCAGTATCGTGTTGAGCTTCTTAATCTTATGGTGGCGCCTAGATAATATGGTGATGGGTACTGAAATGCTGAAAAACAGACAGACAGATAGTTAGATAAGATTAGATACGTAAGTAATTTATGCAGTCATCATACAGAGCAGCTGACATAAGTTCATTTGTAAAGCCAACTGCTAAAATTGCTTTAGAAGTACGTACAATTTAATTCTGTTGAAAGACAGACCTTTGATCTGAATTGTTTTGGTGGCATGTACATTATTTGAATGGAACCTCACCTGACCAGGTAATACCAGATTGGTCATTCCTGGCATACTGTTGTCACAGGAGAACAGTGTACATGCAAATCCATACCTACCGATAGCTCGAGGGCAGACGGATAACTGAGCATCATGGAACAGATATGGGCTGAAAGCATGATCACCACCGTGTGCTGATATGCAGAATGATTCATAGCTAATAAAAGGCTCAAACAACCATATATATGACAAAATGTAACCCCAACAACACTTTTAAATTAAGCATGCTCATAAAATAAAAGGAGATAAATTAATAGATATTACTGCTTCACATTTTCACTAATATTTATTAATTTACACTGGGCGGAGATGGAGGGGGAGGAAAAATAAAACACATCTGTTGGATTCTCTATCGTTTATAGGCAGCTTTATATTCCAACTCTTAGGTACCAGCAAAACATTTTGATGTTAGTGCTGCATTCCTTGCAGGGAAAACTATTTGCATTCACGTGTCATTAGTATTATTTTTTAATTAAACATTAAAAAACTTAAAGACACTTCCTAGGGCAGGCTTTTTTTGAAGTGGGTTATTTGTTTTAACTCTAAATCTGAAGGCACACTTGTATTCCTGAGTAGGGAAGGAGTAAGATGGTTAATACAGAAGCACAGAGTCCATTAGGCTGTGTTCCTCTGCATGGCACTGACCCCAGCACAGATACTTTGAACCAATAAGTCCCACTAAAGCAAAAACTGCTAAGTTCATAGATGAACCATAGATAAATGGCTGCATGCCCTAATTAGTGGTGGATGAAGCTCTCAGAATATTCTGTGGTTTCATTAGAATAGGAATTCAAAAAGTACAAATGCTAATCCAAACCTATAATGATGGAAGTCACCCTCTAGAGCATTTACTCAGTTTTTAATATATCCTGACTGCAGTTGGGCTTGAACTGCTGCCCAAACAGCAGCTGTCACAAGAAGTAGATTCCCTCTTTTGTTCTCACTCAATATCAGTAATTGCTGATGTGCAGAAAAATCAAATGTCTGAATAGCAGTCTCCAGACAGTGCTTGCCACAGTCTTGTCTCCTTCTGTGTCACTTCTGCACGTCCTTGGCTGAAAGATTGAATCAGTTTTACCTAACTATTAAAATCTCTGTTTCCTCCGTGTTTGGAAATCTCAATCGCTTTGTGAAGGTGTATGTCTCTTGACAGTGACTACCATGAAGGAACCAGACTGCTCATTTGAGCATCTTGTTTATTTGCCTGTACTTTGGAAGGATCAAGGTCCAGCTGTGTTGTGAAATGTCTGATGTTATGGTATCTCCCTGACCAGTACCCTGCTCCCATGGATAGACCATTGTGGGTTATTTCAAGTCAGCTTCACTGCCATTGGTGTGTTACAGTGGGTTGAAATGCAGGAGAACTCATTTTCCAGAAACTTGATTTTCTACATAGAATTGTCCGTATACAGTATCCTAGAACCTGACTCCGCACTGTCTTACATCTCTGTAGTCAAACCCATGGACTCAGAGCAAGTCCACAAGGAGTGTACAATCCTTTCTGGAACATTTGGAAGTGCCAAGCTCCCCATCTGTATGATTTGAAAGCAATGGAGGACTAGGCCAGTAGCACTAACAATTATACTTCTATCCCATATCTGCATAAGCAAATATCAGACTTGTTATGCACATATTTGACATCTGCAATGAGTTGTCCAGCCTGTGCTTAAATGGAGGAGGTGCAAATTTCCCTTGCACACCGCATGCCAACTGTGTGCAAACCAAGCACAAAAGCATCTCTTTCGTTGAGGCAACTATTTAAAAACAGGTGTCTGAAAGTGCTACACATTAAAGCAATAAAAAACACAGTTCTGCTTTCAGAATTGCTGAGCACAAAGCAATTCTTGTTTTTCATGCACTTTTTTCTTCTTTCTTTTTTTAGACCCCATGCACACTTCAGTTTAGGTTTGGGAACATGTTTTTATCCACCTATTTTTTAAGAAACATTGGCCAAATTTCCAGCTTTCATCTGGAGTCTTTATCAGGAAGCCTTTAACTCAGCAGTCCAGGCCAAGATGCACAACAAACAAAACAGTGCAGACAGTTACACACTATGCTGTGAGAAACATTACAATATTTTCTCGGAAAAACAAGGTCCAATAAAAAGCTCCATTCAGGAAAAGTAAAATAAATGTACTTTTGTGAACTTGAAGGGTGTACTTCTGTGCTTGTAATGATAACAGTAGTTCTTCTGACATCATCCACTTTCAAAACTTTGAATGAATAACCATAGATACTGAATAACAGCACTTTTAAACAAAACCTTAATTGCAAAACAAAAGAATAATAAGAAAAGCTGTTGTGTTTTTTTTGTTTTTCCCCCAAAGCTTAAAAAAGTTTAGGTCACAGTTTTGGGTAAAGGTTCGGTTGCTGCCTTTCCCCCTTTTATCTGAACCAGCTTATTCAGACCTAATCTCCAGCATCTAAACCACATGATTAACACACAAAATAACTTCAGAGCAAGCCAGATTCAAGCAGGAAGCTGCAAGTACTATCATGTCTTCGTGAGATTAGCCAGCAAAATAACTGTGGTTTCTTCAGGTTTCTTTTTTCTTATTTTTATTATTATTTATTTTTTAAATTCACCATGTTTTCCTTGAAAGGGGCTTGTTTTTTATTTTTCTTTTGTTTATTTATTTATTCATTCATTCATTCTTTTTTTAATTCTTCATTGCTGGAAACTTTTAGATTTCCAACTTCATCCTTGGAGGAAATGTGTATTCTCCTACACAGTCCCCACAAGACGTGGGCAGGCCTGGACCCTCACAGCAAGTAGCTAAGAACATCTCTCACACTGCTCATGACCATCCATCAAAACTGCTGTTCAGTCAGAGAGCACCACTCCCACCTGCAAAAGAAACAGTTCTGACTGCATCGTGCTAGGGGACTGGTCCTACTGCTGTGTATGAGCCTGGTTCAGAATATTTCACTTGATAGGGCTGTCCTGATAAAATGAAGGGTCCTTTACTTTTAGGATCCCAATAGGTTCTAGGTGGGAACTATGCACTAACCGGCTCAGATCACAGCAGCTCAGGGCATGTCCAGGCATAAAGTCACTGGTACTGGAAAAAAATTCTATCCCGACCAGGGAAGAACTTAGTGAATTGGAGGTGCTTAAGTCCTCCTTTGCATCTGGTCCTAACTTGCAGGGGAGGAAGAGCCAAATGCTCAAAGGCAGCTTTCAATTTTATGGCTTTAAATTATGCAAAACAATATGGACTTGATAATTTTGCACCTGCATTTGTAATGAAGATGAGGGAGAGCCTTGACTGGGCAGAGACAGGCTCTAATCCTCTGCTTTTTCTCTGCTCTGTGGATTCAGAAGGGAAGACAGGACTAATGCCAGCATAAATCACAGTCCCCATGTGTGCAATACATGCCTGTGCTAAGCTCCGTGGTTGGTACAACTGGGTGCTTGTTGGGCAATGGCATGGAGAAGGCTGGCTTCCTTGGAACATTTTCTGTTCATTGTAATGCTCCTTCCCAGCATTTCACAAACCACCACAAAGACAACAGCAAAAAGGGGAAAGAAAATCTTAAAATGAATTGTGTGTCTCCTCCCTCACTACCCCAATAGCCTTGGAAAGCTCAGAGGAGCCAGGCAGAGCTGGTCTCTGCTGGATGTTAGTCTTTGCAAAATTTTATGATAATTTGGAGGAGTTTGCATGATCAGATGGTGAAAGCACGAGGAGTGAAGTTGGGACTCTTAGACTTCATTACTAGTTCCACCTCTGAGATCCTGTTTGTTTTAGGATGACATACATAAACTCTTGTTGTTCCATTGGCATAAACCTTACTTTATGTGTTCCTTCTTTCTGTTATTTCTAGGACTAGCTCAGGTTCAAATCAAAACAATAGCAAAATGTCACAATTTATCTGCAAAACAAATTATAAATCTAATAACTAAGACTTCTCTGCCTATTAAAGACCTCAGAGCCTATTAAAGATAACGCAAAGACATCTACTCACTCCAGTACACTTTAGATTACAGTGTGGCCTCTTGATCAGGTGGAAAAGAGAAGGAAGGACACTAGATCTCAAGGAAGGGATGGGAGAACTGTGATATATACAATAGAAAGTAAAAACACCTCAAGGGATTCTGGAAGGAAGACTTCTGTCTTGGCTAGAATACCCAGGTTTACGGACCTAGCTAATGCATCTTCTTGGCTCATCACAGAAAGAAAACATCTTCTTGTCTTAACCTCTTAATGTGAGCTCTGTATTTGTAATTCACAGTACAGTTCTCATCTAAAAGAGCAACTCAGTTCTGCGCTCATGGCAAGAATCCCAGTGATTTCACTGTAAGCACAGAACTTAGTCTCTGCTGCTGAGTTGTTTTCACATCCTTCTATCCCGCAATGCCTGCAGGAGCTCTCCTCTCTTTCCCTCACTCCTAGTCTTCCTTCAACACAAGTAACAGTTGTAAACTCCATCCAAAGACCACTGATTCTGTGGCAACCAAGATAGGAAAAGAGGAAATTAACTCAGTGTTCTGTATCCATTCAAAACACCTCCTGCTTATAATGACAAGATGTTTTTCCCTTGCTTTTCATAATACGCCCTGCAGTCAAGTTTAGATGTTCTCAGGTGGGGCTGGTAGGGCAGTCAGACAATCCCAGCTGCCATTCTTGGAGAAGTGTCCTTTAAATGTAGCATGTGATCATTCCAGAGCACAAATTAAAGAATAAAGAAAAAGATTAACTAAAAAAGTAGGAGTTTTAAAAAATGAAATCCCGTGATTTCACTGCATAGCATTACTATTTCAGTATTGAAACTTTTAGAACACTACTAGCGATGTCATCCCTCTTCAAGAACCTACTTCCCTGGGCCTGGTACCCAAAAATGCCCTCTCTGCCTTTGAAAAATCCTCCCTCAATTTTACAGAGTTGTTCCAATTAAGTGGGAGGTTATAACACTAGGAAGGTTTATATAAGAGCAGATTTTGCTTGGGTTCTGACAAAGTTTTTTATTAAAACGAAAAATGTAAACCATGAATGAACATGATCCTCAAATAATCAGGCAACCTCAAGTCCTTCTGCTCTCAAGGTGCAAAATAAGAGATTGTTAATACAAGAAGATGCTTTGAGTTGTGATCAGAGATGGCTCTTTCTTCTAAAAACATACTAAATTTGACCCGCTAGCAGTACTGACAAAAAAGATGTTTTGGTTCATAAAGAAAGGGTTTGATCGAAAAACTTAATTCTGCTTTAAGAGCTTCCAAAAATATAATTAAGCATCGAAGTAAAATGGGAACTCTGAATCCCAAAGCTAAAACGTGTCACTCCTTAGAAAATGCTAAAATGGCATAATTTGATTTGTTTGTAATTTGAAGGTGATAGAACTGAACTAATCATTTGAAAATGACTGTAGTTCTCAAAGCATTTCAGTTTTCCCAGGTTTTAGCATTTTGGCTAAGATTTTAAGATGCTAATTAATAGAAGGATGTTACTGTGATGAAATTACGCACAGTCAAGATCAGGATTTTGGTGTTACCAAATACAGATCTCTGATGGTAGTTTGCTGGATTATTTTATCGAGCACATTTACAGACCTCTCAACTAAAAGCCAGGGTGCATACAGAGAGGAATAGGTCAAGGTTAGCATTTAGTATTTTATAAGCTATGGCAACACTACATCTTAACAAATCTTGTAGAAAAACACCATGTTTGTTCATAACGCCATAGAAATAAGGTACAGTAATTCAAGCAACTGTTCTTTTCCTTCGACATTTTCTTTAGGCCACTGTCTTCCCCAGATTGAACCCATGCCAGATAACTGATTGCTTAACCACATAACAGTAACCAACATATTTAACACGGTTGCAGTTCATGCTTTAAATTTAAACATAACATCAAACCAACAGGTTTTGGCAAATGAAAGGCAGCAGTGAAGTGTCCATCCAGCAAGACTCCAATCTCATTTAAACATTGTTGTTCTCAAAAGCTGGCAGACAGGAGTTCATCTTTTAAAAATGTTTCTAGTAGAAGCTGATGTTTATGATTGCTCTCAGCTTGGCAAGAAAAACACTCTTCTAAATATTTACATTTCACATTCTTTGGGACAGTTGAAAAATGTTGGCTTGCAGTTCTGCACGCTGCCGAGAGCTGTGAGGAATGCTACAGCAGAATGTTAATAGCCATGCACGCATGTACTTTTGTACTTTTCTTGATCTTTGATTTACTATGTGGTAGCTTTTTATTCCAGTTGTGTTTGTAATGCTGTCGGACCCTACTGGAGTTTCACTCAAACACTGTGAACTGACGCTTATTCTTTTAGCTAATAAAAATAAAGTCAATTCAATTATTAGTAGTACTTGGTAGTAATGTTACTGTCACCATTTGGAAGCTTTCCCATTTGAATGTATTCACTACACACTGTTGCAAACTTCTACAGACAGGTCAGAAGACAACCACGTCTCACAAGGTGCAGTCTGTGAAGAAGAGGCTGTCTGTTCAAACCATCAGCTTGAGGGTTGCCTACAGCTGTGAATGCACTGCGCAGACATCGCCAACAAAAGTCATACCATGATGTAAAACCCTGCTCAGTCACTGTGGCTTCCAAGTGACTCTTGCCTCCAGCACCTGTCACCTTGCAGCAGGACACTCATGTCCTGGCACCACATGCAGCACTGCTGGGCTCTCACAGGCCGTGTCGTTGCAGCTGGCCACACCGCCTGCATCCACCAGCCCTGCACACGCATTTCCCAGCTTGCCCCAGCCTCCTAGTATCAGGAGGAAAAACACCAGCACTGGCTTTATATCTCACCAAGAGCAGTGCTTTCAAAGCAGTGTTTTGAAAGTACAATTAAATCGTAGGTGAGATGTATATAAATATACTCAGTGTGTTCCCCATTCCACAAATCACTTAAAGATGCATTTGAGACTTACTGTCATAGCTAAATGAATTGCTAAATTAGGACAGATGCGTGAGATACGATGAAGTCCTAAGCACTGCCAACTGGAAGTTGGTGGTACATAGGTACAACAGGACTGTTAAATACAGGAACACACCTACACAGTGTTATGCATGCAAATAATCTCATATCAGTGTTACAATCAGTGGGAGTCCCCAGGTTTGAGTGATCCTGTAGGCAAGCTCACTCACAGTCTGGAGATCTGCAGAATCAGGCTTGGTGGTGTGTGCTGGATGCCTGTCTGTATCAGAGTAGTTCAGTTTACTAAGGTGTGTGCAGTCTGTCAAGCTGTATGTAAGCTGCAAGCACAGCAGCACCAAGTCAGTTGCCTCAGGTCTGGGCCATTTGGCTGTCAGGCTGAAGAGGCTAATTGTGTGGCTGACTCTATGGTACTGGGATAAGGAATGAAATCTGCAGTATGCCTTGCTGGTAGCTGTAGTAGAGAAATCAAGGCAAGAGAATTTTACAGATGGAATAAATACATTATTTACAAACTGTATGTGTGAAGTCTTAGTCACAATTAGGCTACAACACAGATTATATGCATATATAGAATCGGGTCCAGGTACCCAATGGCAGTGGCCTCATTTCATGTCAAGAACCTCAAACCAAATAAAGTCAATAGAAGCTCGAGGTGCTCATGACTCATTTCCAGGCAGATATGAAAAATGAACTATCTGTTTTTGTTGAAGGTTTTGAAAATTATAGCCCAGTTGACAGGACAGTGACAGAGGATAAAGCTGAGGATTTCCTGTTCTCATAGACAAGTCCCCTCAGAACAACTTGTTATCAATAACTAATCTGTATTAGTGATGTAGCATATGTAGATCTCTATAGGAAACCACTAACACATTGTTAATCATAACCTTAATGGAATCCGTGTATAGCCATTGTCTTGAATAACACTAGTTACACTGTATAAGGAAATTAAGGGAGCAGCTCAGAGTGGGTGGGAAGCAGTAGTCAGCAGGCTGGATAGAAGAAAAGGAGAAATAATGAGGCATCCAGTTCCTGGGAAGGGCCAGCAGGTATATTTTCAGAGATCATACCTCTCTTGGTCAATTAGATCTGAACCCAGAGGAACCAGTGCTGAAATATCTATTGCTGCTGGCTCTGGTGAGAGACAACTATACCTGCATTTATATTATAAAAGATGATTTCTGGGGAACTAAAGTACAAAGAACTTCACATAAATGCCAAAGAAAGACAGAGCATGGTTAATATTCAGGACTGGGACTAATGGGGTGGGTGGATATTTTTTGAGGTTAGCTTAGAACATTTTCCTGTAGTATCAACATTTAAGATAGAATTGAAATGATATTCATTTTATTTGTTTATTTCCTCTCAATCTGGTATCTAAATATTCAATATTAATTGTTACTAATTAAACTTACATTTTGCTATGAGGCTTGTCTGATGTTGAGGTTAAAGCAAATTAACAAAGGTATGGTGTTACAGTTCCATGGAGATCACAGACTGAGTCAAAGAAGCACGTGTTGGTAGCCCTGAGAACTTCTCATCTCCATGGGATTCTGCAAGTGGAAGTAATTTCTGCCAAGCTGCAAAGAGCCAGTGGAGGAGCTGAGGCTGCCAAGCTTCTGCAAAGGCGGTCCCTTTGGTAGGCACAAACGGCTTTCTGCAAGGCACAGAGACTCCCCATAGCTTCCCTAAGCTTTACAAGGAGACCAAAGTCATACCATGATTTAGTGACAAAGCTGAAAAGAATCCAGATTGTGAGCTCCCTGTCCTAAATACCAAATGTAGTCCTGCCTTCTTCTCTAGGATAAAAGCACAAAGGGAAATATTCTAAAAGCTTTCAAGAAGCAGTGTGGATTTTGCTGTTAAAAAGAGGAAATATTATCAAAGGGTCAGAGAATTCCACAAAGCAGCACAACAGCTACTATTGCAAAACTCTGAGGGATCTCTTCTGTGGTATACAGTTATTCAGCAACTCAGATTCATGGCAGCATTTCTTCGTCCTTCATGGTCATAAATTCCTTCGCCTGTTATGGGTAAGTTCAGTTTGCTCATCTCATTTGGCTTCAGTGAGATCCCGACCTTGCCTAAAATTTAACCTTTTTATTGTTCTTTCCAAAGAACACTTATTTATGCTGCATTTATCAGGTTCATCTCTTTTTCTCATTGGAAGTTAATCACAGTGCCATTAGCACTGCTTTAATGTCATGAGAATCACACTCAGTAGGGTGCATCCTATGACTGCTTCAGAAATCTTTCCCTGTGGATATTTTGTCTATGTGAAATAGTCTGGTTCCAAGTATTCATCTTTGCCAAGAAGAACAATGTTACCAATTATTTCTGCAGTGGAAAATAAATCAGAACAATTATTTGTTTTCTTGCAGTTGGTTATACATACCCTTCACCAGGAGAAATGCAGTTTTGAGTTATAAAACTTTCCTTCCAGCTTCCCAGCCTGTTCCGTTTGTGCAAGATTCATGTTATGAATAAGTTATCTTACCTGGGAGGTAGGAATTGTTCCAAGTTCATACCTGCTCAAAATGTAATTCAGTTTTATGCAGGAGACTGGCATAAAGCCTATCTGCAAAGGATCTCCAGCATCATTACATACAGCACAGAGGAGTTACCAGTGACCCAGTAGAGAAATCAAGAATTTGAAGGTATTTTTGCAGAGAGAAAACATCTGTCATCAGTGAAATGAAATGAGATGAAGTTACTGAAAAAGCATTTCTGATCATGCAATCCAGGAAACGTGGAACAAAACTCCAGGGCACAGTGGTATCTGTGAGCACTACCTCGGGGAGAAGGCACTACAAAAACTTCCCCAGATAAGGGCATATAAAAATTCAGTGCCTGAGCTCATAAACCCAATCATGGACCTTAAAAATATGATCAGTTTATATTCACGGTTTGGGAGATGTGTAGCTTCAGACTTGGCTCTCATATTCTGCAGCTCATCAGAACAGTTCAAATCACAGAATCACAGAATTGTAGGGGTTGGAAGATGTGCCATTGCTGCAGAAACACCAGAAATCTCTTCAGATATACACTCAGGTTATACAAACAGTTACCCTTCCATGCACAAAGTTATGAAAACCCGGCCCTGAAGATTCCTGTACATTTACTTTTGATTGGCACACGAGTGCAGAGGCGTTGTCCGAGGTGCTGAGTCCTCTCAGGTCCCCGTGTAGGTGCTCCATGCCACTGGAAATCACGTCAGTGCCTTAATCATCAACAAAGTCTTGTTAACAAGATTTGCAGCTGGGATCCAATGAAATCTGAGATAGCAGTCAGAGTCCTAAGCAACCAGTAGTACCTGTTTTTCTACAAAATGAACACATGCAAATGCTAGCTGTTCTAAATTTATGTAGCTCACCCGGAAAGATTTGCGGTTTTTCTTAAAACACAGACTATAAATAGAAAAGGAAATTAATGTCCACATACGTCGTGTTCAATAAACCCCACAATGCAGCCAAGCTTTTCCAGGGCTGAGTATGCAATAGGAGAGTTAGCAAACTGTCATTGTAGCCTTTCAATTACTGTAAGATACAGTTAAATGCTTCCTAAGTGTGCAGCACATTAGAGGCTACCAAAGCAACTGCAGCCCATAGGCTGGACACTGCACACAAAGAGGATAAACACTGCTGAATTGTATGGTGAGGATATGAGATCGAGACGCTTCAAGGAAGTAATTCTGTTCTTGGCTAGTGAAGGAAAATGTCAGGGGAAGAACAGGAGAATGTGGCCAAGCACCTCAGTGACACAGAGGCAGCGAGTCCTGATACATGTCCAGTGCCCACTCACACTGCATGTAAGCAGTGGTGTTTTGCATTGAGGCTTGACATTATTTCTGTTTTTCTCTTATCCTGAGGACAACAGCTAGCTAAGCAAACCTGTTCCCAGACTGCTCCGTGCTGAACAAACCAGGCTCCTTCTGAAGCTGTGGCTGTAGGAGACAAACGCAGATTCCTCTGGAGATCTGCCCAGATCTTACTGTGAGTATGGAAAAGTGTGTCACTGCCTGCACTGTGTGTTTGTGTTCAAACTCTCCCTTGCATGAAGCTGCAAATTTTTTTGTAGTGAAACTGATGGGAAATGATTAAATTAAAAGGATCTATCACATAACTAGGCATCATCTTGGTACTGAATTATAGACTGACACGTCTCAAAGGATGAAAAATTTTGAAAAATTATGCACTTGCCTCCAAAATAAAAGGAAAAAGTACTCAAAAGGACAATATAACTATTGTACTGTAAAATGTCTAGCAGAAGTAACTCAGGGTACACTGCATTTTGAATCTAGACTTCTCTGGTGGCTGAGACACATCACTTTCTACACTCCTCCCCAGCCTGGCAGCAAGCAGCTGCAATATGCCACCCCAGTGCAGCCACTGCCTTCTGTCTGCCCAGCCTGGCAGGGTCCAAGCACTGACGCTGCTCAGTGCCCCGCGGGACCGCAGCAAGAACTACTCAGCTGACCTCCATAAAAATTAATTGAGCAGCCCTGCTCGGAGCAGCATGCACCTTCCTGGAGCTGTGCTCAGGAAAGGGCTCTGTCTGAGTCATCCTTCTAATCTAAATATCCCTTTACATCTTAGCATTAACAGTCAAAAGCCATCGGAGCCAGCTAGAAAAGCCTCGTGTTTGTGCTCTCCCATGCAAATATCTCTTCTCCCTATATATTAGTTACCATGTGTGGGTTTTCTCTCTCACTCTCTCTTGCCATATGTGTGGGAGTTGATGGCATCAACTTTATGAAATCTCAGCGCATGCCAAGAACAGCTGGAGAAGTTGAAACAAGTTCTGGGTGAGGTGAGTTTCATGGGCTGGGCAGGGACTAAAATTATCAAGAGTGCTGTGGCTGCTTGCCATCCTGAGAGCATCACACGGAGCACACGGGTTCTGCCTGCTCCAAGAGCAGATTCCTGATGGAAGAAAAGGATTTGATTTGATTTAAAGAGTGATGATGCCAGAGATAGCTGAATAGGAGAATTTTTTCACTGGGAGAGACCATCTATGCACCTCTTCTGCGACTGGTTCATTATGTAAATGTAAAAATGTAATCACGGGTCCAAGGTAATTAATATCTTCAGCCAGCATGTAGCACTCTGTATCTTCAAAGCATTTTACTAATGTTAATAATTAATCACCACAGCACTTTGGGAAAGTTATCATCTTAATCAATGGGTAAACTGAGGCACAGATTTAAAGTACCCCACCTGTCAGTGGCAGTACTCTCCATGTCCCAGGCTGGTGCTCAGTGTGTTACAGTGCGTGGCCAAACTACCTGATATGCTTCATGATAAGGGACAAACCAGAAGGACATTCCAGGATGAATGAAATAAAACTTCCTGTGCAGAGCAGAGACTGTTGACCGCCGGCTGCTCCTACAGGTCCCTGTACTCACAAAGCCAGGATGCAATCTTCCCCTTGTAACATCCACAAGACATTTCTGTAGATCTTTCTGCATGTTCCTTTCAGCAGTACTCCTGACACCAAAGATAAGACCTGCTTAGCTGTAATTCAGTTATTTACATCTCCTATTCTATAGAATTTTAGAATATAAGGAACAACGGAAAGGTCTGATGAATTTTAGTGCTATAAATCAGTACATTTAACAACTGTCATTTCCTTGTGAAGCACTTTGCAGATCTATCTCAGAAAGATTTCCTGCTTTTACCTCAATCTTTTATTCAGGAGCGTTTGAATCTGCTTCAAAGTTTGGTCTTAAGTTGTTTATTTTCTGTAGTCAAGTGTTGCTTAAGCTACTAAGCACTGCTTTTGCTTTATCAGTCTCTGCCACTAGTTCCATCTGGACGTCTGCGCTGGGTCACATATTACTGCAGGTATGTTATTCCCTGACAAATCTGGTGAGAGTTGTGAAAGAAGTGACATCCCTGCCCAATTCAGAAAACGAAGCTTCAGTGCATCTTGCTAAAGACAGAAAAATGCATGGTATACCTGACACAAGAAGTTGCTTGTCTTGAGGCTTCTCAGGAAGAATCTGTCAAATGTAGCAGGCTGTCATTAAGAAAAATTAAACTAAACAAAAATCTCTTATTTCTGCCTAGTCAGGTGAATATTAAATACTTGATTTTCCAGAGCACTGGGAAGAAGAGGAAATCAGCATCTATGTTTTTATTCAAACGTGTACCAAGGAGCAAGTACAGATTTGCCTTCCTATACCCAAAGCATGCATGTAATTAGTGTGACTGCACAGATAGTCATGAGACTTGTCTACATGAGCGTAGACTACCTGCATGTCAACGGAGCAGTTGTCTCAACAGTGACAACATATGTGTGTGCAACCCTGGCATTTAAACATACAGAAATACACATCTTCCTGGTAACATGGATTTGTGAGAGCTGCTGTTCTGCTAACCTCACATCCCAAGTGCTCTGGTACCCGTTAGGACAGTACTGCTCATTGACATACAGATATTTGGACAAGTTTAGTTTAAGCTTGTTGCTTGTGATGTCTGAACTTCCAGAATCACCACCATGGGTACAGTTCTTTCCCCATCACTCCCAAATCCCTTTTGTGCTTTCCAGAAGTGGAGGAGGCAAAGAAAACTCCCAGCTCCTTTGAGGTGGTAGCTTACCCCTGGGGGGAATGAAGGAAGCTGACCTCCAGTACATTTACTGATCGCATTTATTTTCACAGGCACTTAGCCATAAGGTTCAGCCTATGGCCCTGCTTCCTGCAGGCACACCCTGCTTATGGCTGTGAAGGTACTCACTAAGCACTAGTAACACCCAGCACTTATATAGAGCTTTTCATCTTCAAAGCACTTCCCAAACATCATTTAATTAACGAATCATCACAGCCCTCTGTGAGGTATGCACAGTTATTACCCCCACATTTTACAAGTGAGGAAAACTGAGGCAGCGATTAGCTGAGACAACACTGTGGGAATTGGGATTAGAGGTGAGGAGCCCTGGGAGGGCCTGGACCCCCACTCCACACTCTGAGCACAAGGGCCTCACTGGGGGATGGTGCAAAGCCCCAAGTCAGCACAGGGATATGGTGTGATTAGTGCAGCCCTTTGGTGCATCAGCAACATCTCTTCCTTCCACACCCACACTTGCTTTCTGTGTGGAGCACTAGGAAAAAAAATTGTTTTCTTCCTTCAGAATCAGCTCCAGATCCTGCTGCCGCCCAGACTGCAGATCCCATGAAAGACGCGAGGAGGAGATTTCAGAGAAGGATGGCTTCTACCAGCTATAGCATTGCCTAACAGACGTTCAGTTTCAGTGCCTTCATGGTCCCACAAAAGGGGGACTTTCACCCAGAGAGCTCAGTGCACCCTAAGGACACAGGCAGTGATGCAATCCCATATCTGTAGGGCTGTCCATGCAGGCTGTCAAACCCATTTGGGCCCGTCCTCAGCCGAAGAGATGATGATTCACGACCCTCAGCCCACATTCACGAAAGTTCACTGAGTTTCACTCCCATCCCCTGTGGCTGCGGGTTCCTCCCTCACGAGGCCCCAGGCTGTCCCTGTCCCTGCTGACACCAGAGGACAGAGCAGACATCCCGCTCTGATGGCAGCCAGTAGGGTGAGAGGGCACCCGCGATGGGTTAAACTTGGACGGTTCAGTCTCGTCAAACTTGAACATCCGAGAGAACCTGTAGGGCTTGGTTCCTTTCCAGCCCTCCAGGGCTCTCACAGCTCTAATTATTATTGTTGTTGTTGTTGTTATAACAAAACATTCATATGCTGTCATAAAATGCAAACTAGATTATACACGTTTCTTGCCTGAAGAGCTCAGGCATTCAACAGGCTGGACATTCTGAACTGGATCCCTGGGGAAACAGTGAAGCCCTTTCATAGCAATTTCCCCTCTCAATTCCCTTCAAGCACAGCCTGGTGCTGAGGAAGGTTTGGGATGCAGCAGTGAGCAGTGGGGCAGACAGCATCGGGTGCAGCGTGCTGCTCCAGCTGCGCCTTAGCTCATATTCTGAGACCCAATCCCCCGGTTCACATGCAGGGGATATGTGGAATGGGATGTTGTTGTGGGTTGTGCTCCATGAATGAGCTGTGGTCCAGACCTGGGACTGCTGCTCACGACACATGCTGAGTTCTACAGGTGCTAAGGGGGATTGCTGTCCACTGCAGGTCAGCAGCACTGCTTCTGCGAGCCAGAGCTGTGTGAACACTTTCAGCAGTGTGGTCAGAACTCCAGCACGCTGCCGCTCCTACTGTTAACACAGGTCTCATTTCAGAAGCACCATTCAGCTAAACTGAGGTAGTGGAACTGTAATAATTGAAAGTAAGTAAGAACACAGGATCACAGGGTGCATGATGCCTGAGCACAGTTGACTGCTGGGGAATCTGTGGCTCAAAAATACTCTTTCTGACTGAGACCACAGCCTTGTCTTGCCTGTATGCTCCCTTCTGTTCCCTCCCAGCAGCATTTCCCAGTGAGATCTGAAATGCCATGAGATACTGAGCCAAGGGAGAAGTGGAAAATGTTGCAATTCCCAAGTTGTACTTTGAAATGAAATAGTAACAGTTGTAATTAATGATAATCTCTGATGAAAAAAAAATCCCTGCTTGTCCCAATATAGACACTTCAGGCAGTGCTAGGGCGGACAGACTTACCCACAAGGCCCAGCAGCAACAAGCCCAGTATACACCAAGCATCAGTTTGAACAACAGCTGCACCAAAACAAAACAAAACAAAGACAAGGAATATTTTGGGTCCTTTTTGTGTCGGAGCACAGGAGAGGGATCCTTGGCTGGCTTCTACCAGCTGAAGACTCTAAGACAGAAGCTGTCCTTGCAACTAGATTCATAGCTCATAAAAGCCAATGAACCACCACCACCACCAATAACAAAACCAACAAAACAAAACCAAAATGTATTTACAATGAAGGAAACATTACTCAGAAGTGTTGCGGTTTTCATTCCCTCCAGTGCTCTGTGTTCCAACATTGTAATGTTCTCTCACCATTTGGTCACAAAGACATTGAGCAGCCATTTTTTAAATACTTCATCTGATCTCTCTTAGACCTGGCACACACACAAGAGAATAGTAAGGATGAGGACACACCTTCTATATTATTCAGGGATGCAATGATAATGTTCGGATTACTGTTGAACTCTATAGCAGTTCTCATTGCAGAACCTACAAGGCAACAGAGAGGCCTCCCTGGACACCCGTCGTAAAGGTTCACACCTCAGTGCCTACTCCAAAATTGCAGTACTGCTTGTGCGTCTCATCCTTTCCCTCCAGGCTGTCAGTCCAGACCCCAGCTGAGCTCTACACTGCTCCTAGGGAATTTGTTCATATACCCAAACACACACATATGTTGATGACTCATGTCTTAATTTTTCAGCGTTTGTCTGTCTCTTATGTCCAGTCCCTTGCAGCCTGTTGCATTCTCCTCCTGCCTCTTCCTTTCTTTCTTGGCTGCCACCAAAGGAGCCCTTTTTCCTAGCTGTATTTCCATAGCACAGCCCCAACAGCCTCTCACTGCTAACAAGACAACACATTCTGTGAAAGGGACATCTGATCACAGTCCTGCTGCACACTGTACATGTCAGCAGAATGGTGAAGCATCTGTTTTTTTCCCATTTACAGTACAGAAAGATTACCCAGATGAAATGTCTAATTTATAAGCTAGTTCCCCTTGGTTTATGATTTCTGACACAGAAATAGTTGTTAGTCAAGCACAGCTTAACCTCAACTCTGACATTAATTTGAACACAATTAAACCCTGGCAGCAAACATCACGAGCACCGTTTCTCCTGAATGTGATAAGGCTGACTGTCAGGGCAGGCTTTGCATTCACTCCTTGACTTTAGCAAGAGTTAGTTCAAGCCCATGCAGACCAATAAAACAAATGACATTGTTGGCATTAGAAAGTGCAACTCTTTCAGCGTCAATTGATTTCTGTCTCACTAAGCCAACCAGGATGTTGACCCAGACTACAGAAGTGGCTGGGATTTTACTCTTAGTTTTCTTTATTTCAGGATATTAATTCAAATTACAATTGGGAAAGAATAGCGAGGCCAAATTCAAGGCACATGGGCTAACTGTAAGAGATGGTGTTTGGGAGGCTAAGAAACACTCACGTAGCTAGACTCAGGCCAGCTGGTTGTGCATGGGTCCCATGGCCATTTGGGTCACTGGGATCTCTACCAGCCTTCCTTCTGCTGCTTTCCTTCTGTTGCCCCACTGCCCATCTCATGTACTGTCTTTAGACTTGCTCTATCTCATTCCACTTTTGGAGCTGACTTGTGTGGCTCAGATGGGACCCTGTCAGATCTTGGTGGGGCTCACAGTGACTCAAGTTGTGAACTGAGATGGCCTGGGATAGATTGTCACCAGCTTAGGTCCAACCCAGGCTATCCTCACCCCATGCCCAAGAGCCAGTTGGGCCACGCGCACCACATACCAGCCAGACACTTACTCTCGCACTCCTCTTCCCTTATTTTTCTGGCTATCTGTTTTTCTGGTGTTACCTTTATCAGAATAACAACTTAGCCAACCTGGCATACCAGCCTGATGTACTTAGCAGATTGCAGCGTGACTCAGTACAGAACTCTTCCTCTGTTTTCACACACAAACACACAGACATCCACAAACTCTGTGGATGAGAAGACAGTGAAAAGGGTACATGATGCATGATAAAAGTTTGCAAAACCCTGAGGAGTCACGAGATCAGAAGGTTCCCCACAGAACAAGTACCCAGTCCCCATCAAAACGCCCTGTTCCCCTTCTGATTTGGGCAGTCTTATGTTCACAAAATGCCCAAGACTTGTTGAGCTATGCACAGAAGTAGCCCATGTTATTGAAACTACTGAACAAGTGTATTCCATTAGCAATACTTTGGCAGCCGCTCCGAAGGCTCCCTGGGAGTTATCCGTTTACAAGGAAATGCATTTGATGACCAGTGCATATTGCACCACTAATTAAGCTAGGGCAAATATTTTGAAAGTGATCCATAAGCAGAAACCTATTTGCATTAACCATTCATTGAAGAGTATTGCACGCATATATATTTTACCCAGGGGGTGAAATGTAAAAAAAATTATGCAGGCGCTAAAACTATTATATTTAAGATTGACTGCTATATTCCACTGGAATGACTGCATTTGGTAGATTGCTTGGTCAAAGGAACATCTATTTCCACCTGAAAAACAGGACTAATTTCGTTCTGTCCTACGATGAACAAAATCTTTACCCAAAATTTAATTTAACTTATCCCACAGACATACCTCACATGTCTGCTTTGTTGGATGGTGCCTTTTGGGCACCTTGGGAGCTACAGCAGAATACACTGCATTGTATTCCGCATTCTGTAAGGTGCTGTTTACTTACAGGTTACATATTATCACAAATATTTTTTCCAACTGACTGAAAAAAAAAAATCATTGATAGAGTCACACTAATCAAAATGTTTTAAAATGCACATTGAGAAAATGCCCCGTTATGGTTTTACTGAAAAAAAGTCTTGATGAGGTTTCTTGTAAAATGTCTGTCTTGTTAAGATTTGTGTGTATAAAAACTCACATTCTTTGTCTGCAGTGCTTTGCAGCTGAATCCTGGCCCTGCTCCCATGTCTGTGTGAGCCTGTGACCCAAGCAAAGCACTGCCCAGCGTTGAAACTTGAAGAATTAGGGGTGGTTGCAGCCCAGGTCTCACTGGAATGGGCTGAGTCCCATTCCCACATCACAAGATGCTGGGGCAAGCTCCACATTGTGCTGGGTGACAGGCACAGCCTGAGGCATGAGCCCCTAGCCCTGCACGGTGCTGCAGACCTTCTCCATCTGCCTGGATCTGGTGCATGGGACTGAAGAACTGGAGAGACCCCAAAGTGCTGGGGTTTGTGGTCCAGCCCAAGACTGGAAAAAACTCCCCGGGAACTAAAAATCCTCACAGTTCTCACTGCACTCCATTCTCTTCAGCTTTGATGTTGCTGTCTTCTACATGAATGCTATTATGCATTGCGTGTAGATTAAAAACAAATAAACATGAAAACAGGCAGTTTTCCCTATTAGAAGAAACGAGGACAAAACCCAACAGCACATACTTGTCACATTGCTTGGCAGTTAGCTCTCCAATAGCTAGGGGACATCTACTAGTCCAACCAGGAGGAGAAAGAAGCGTATTAATTTTCTGTTTTGCAGCATTATCTCCAGCAAAGCAACTGCCAGGAATGCAGACAGAGCCCGAAAGACTGGAGTCTTCATATCTCTATTACTCTTCTACAGTCAAAGTAATGTTTGAATGAAGTTTTCCGCTATTTTAAGAGATATGGCCAAGAATGTACCCTAAACTAGCATCTTCAATTATGAGGGCTTGGCATGGCCAGTGGTAACTGTCCCCCTGAGCTGAGCTCAAGTGGAAGGGCTGGGACAACTGTATTCCCCTTGCTGAGGAACTCTGTACCACTCTATCTGTGCCTCATGGATCTTTCACTGTCTCCTGACAAAGTGAGCTGTGCAGCAGCTCATTTTGTTGAGCGTTGAGATCTCACACACTGCACCTGCACCTAGGAATTACCAGGTGTGTGCTCAAAGATAGCTAGTGTAGCACAGCATCCTGTTGTAGTCTTGTTTTTACTACTGAATTGCTTTTAGATTTTGTTCAACTTTCAGTATCTCATTTGGTTCTTCTGTAGCTTGAGGAATAACACTTATCTGCTCCACTGAAGCACCAAGATCTGTAACAATAACTGTGAACTGTTTTATAATAGATGCTACTGAATGACAAAGGTGTATTATTGCAAAATTCTGTGGGTTGGCAACTTAGCTGGTGGCACTGTATTGCAGCTAGGCCCCATTTGGCTCCCGACAATGTTATGAGAGTGGGGGGAGAGGAAATCAGGTCAGAGTTTTTGGCAGAGCTGTTACAGGTAAGCATAATCCAGCTGATTCATTATGTGCTGCAATCCTTGCTGGCAAAAGCTCTGAAGTAAAGTGGCCTCCAGCCCTATTGCAACTCAGCCTCCATGCGTGGGTGTTGATGCTGTGCATTAAGAAAGGGTGTCGTTGCTGGATAAACTGAAGGGGATGACACTGGAAAAGTTTACAAGGGACTTCACCCAAGTGCAGCACCAGCCTCGTGCTCCCTGCTGAGCAGTCCACCCTAAAAACATCATTCCCACCTCCTGCAAGACTAAGAGGAAACCTCTGAGAAGCCCCTTCCGATGACTAATGCAATCTCTGTGTCATGAATCATGGGCACTGGGATGTCCCCGTGGCATAATCAGAGCTCTGGTTATTATACTCATTGATGATAAAACAAGTAAATCTTAATGAGTTGTGGGAAAGGAGACAATAGGGCCCTCTGCCAGGTCTCATTTACCTTGACAACACACCTACAGCCCAAGCACAAAGATCACTATTGTTTGCCCT
Organism: Oreortyx pictus; assembly: GCA_036925125.1. Lineage (NCBI taxonomy): Eukaryota > Metazoa > Chordata > Aves > Galliformes > Odontophoridae > Oreortyx > Oreortyx pictus. The sequence continues at coordinate 237,191 of JAUPFR010000018.1, forward strand.
GGGTATTTGTGAGGGGGCCAGGCAGTTCTTCATTTCACCCAATCTGATGGTGCTTTCTTTATCTCTGCCTTAGCATTTCTAAGGTGCCTATCACTGTGCTATCTGAGCATCTCAGCTTCAGTCCAAGGATAGATTTATGGTAAACAAACCACTTGGACAGCCTTTGAAGGTGAGAAACTGATACACAAACAGTGGTAAATAATACAATTTACATAGAGTCCCTTCTTTGACTAAAAGAACAAGCAAAGCCACCTTGTTGTTTATATGGTAAATAAACCCATCTGCATATGATTCAGACACTGACTAACTGGGTCTGTTACTTCACTATTACAGCTAAGCCAGCCTCCCATGCCAGAAACTCATGCCCACCACGAGGAACTCAGCCTCTGTCTCAGCTGGGCTGAATTTGCACTAGGGACTCACGGCAGTGTAACTGACTTTCTCAGGGTTACAACTCCTCACAATCTCAATCAAAAAATCTACAACATTAGAAAGGAAGAAAACATATATGAGAAAAACAGACCTATTCCACCCAGCAATCTGTCCCCCATGGGCACTCCCAGCCAGAGCTGCTGACCTCACAGCAGCTCCTGTCCTTCTGCAAAGCCACAGAACAGTTGAGGGGAAGCTTTCACCTGGTGAATGCTGCAGCTCTATCATCTACAGCTGCTTGGCAATTTTCAGTGAAAAGGATTTTTGAACAGAAGCAAGAGATGTCTATCAAGCCATATCTTTCTATACATTTTTCAGGAAGGTGTTAAGAAAAGCTTGACAGATCCCAAATGGATTAGGAAGGGCAGCTCCTGACTAGCCTACATTCCAGCAGCCAGGCACTCACAGCAAGGGGAGAGCGGAGCTCAGCACCTGGCTCAGCCTCATCCCAAATGGCTGCCAGGATGACCACAATGCTACTTGTGCTGGCACTGGCATCTTCTATGATTTTTCTGCAGAGAGCATAAAAGATGTCAGCCTAACTCAGTGGGAATACAGCACCATGCTGTGAATTCTGAGAATTCTGTCAGGACAGCAAGACACTTCCCTTCAGATACGGAGATAAGTGCAGACTTCCAGACAGATTCTGACACTTAGATCTTGGAGTGAATTCCCTGGGACAGGGAAACAAGAGGAAAACATTTTTCTACTCATGCTACAGCTAAGTCAAATCAGTAGCTGATTTATAACGCTGAGCAGGGAGATCATCAACAACGTGTCCTTTTTTCCTTATACATTCCCAGCCATGGGCCACTGCAGCTGAGGCAGGGGTTGACTACTGTTTGCCTGGTTTAACTGCTTTCTGCTCTTCCATGCTCTCACCCTCTTGGCTTCATTTGCTCTTGTCAGATGGAATGCTGTTCCATGACTCCTCACGCAGAAAGACGAATGACAAACCTTTCCCTTCGGACAGACAGTCTCACCTGCACAGCACGCCTGGATTTGCATGCTGATTCTCACAGTGCTGCCCTACAGAGGCTCAAGGCAATTTTTTCATGTGATGTTTCTGCATTTCTGATGTATTGAGGTGAATGATGAACAGGAAAGGATGACAAAGTAAGGCATATACAGCGAGAGCCCAGCAATTAGCATACAGAAGAGGTCTCAGTAGGGCATAGATAATTGTCTGTTGGTAGGGACTGTTGCTTAACCAACCAGATGCTCTTCCATCACAAGGGAACTCAAGTTCACTGTGGGAGGGGGGCTGCAGCCTTGCTATTTCCTTCCCCTTTCCCCGAAGTCCACCACCAGGCCTGACTTCTGAAGGTCATTTCATAGCTGGGAAGATTTGCTTCCCACTGTATCCCGGTACAAACAAGCATTTTTCAATTACATTTATTTCACATGTAGAAGATATTTACTGATAGAAGATGCTCAGTGAGTGGCAGCTTAACAAAAGGGGCTGAGTGAAAGGAAGAAAGCAACAAGGCTAACACAAAGAGAAATGCGTGTGCTCCTGCTTGCTCACTGCTCATGGAAATGATATCTTGAATTTTCCTTTACTTGCACTGAAGTAAATCAAGCAGCTCAGCTAAGGATGTGTATCTACAAAGCTTTCATAAGAGACAGGCTATTCGGATCCATTGCATAAGCCCAAAAAATAATTTCAGAGGCCTCTCATGGAGCAAAACGACTTTCTGGCTCCCCTCTAGCTCCTTTCAGCCAGAGCAGCAAAAGAACACACAGTTTAACCCGCAGCAATCTTTCAGTCCTCCAAATGCTTCCTTATCCACTTGTCACTAACTTCAGTGACTTTGCTCTGAAATCACTCACTAACAGACAGTGAGGTTCTACCTTACCAAGACACAGGTGGTCAATAGTAGTGATTATTCTTTGCTCCAATATGCTGTAGGAGCAGAAACCATTTCCACAGGAATTTCCCCAGCTACTCATTTGCTGCAGCCCTTCAATTTGACCCACAGGGTGAAGCTTCACCTGAAGTCTGGTCTGCTCTCTGTTAGCGTTTGCCAGGCAGAGTTAGTTTTGTGGACACTCACGGATGCACCATATTTATGCTAGACTTGGAGATCTGTATAACTTTGATTCAAGATGCAGATTCAGCTTGAATTTGAGATGCGAAAGTAGTGGCTTCCATTCCCAACAAGAAAATAATTTGTAGTTACAGAAACAGTGCATTAGTGTATTAGTATTAGCGTCAGAAATTTATACTTACAGGCAAGCACAACGAAAACAGAACTTGCTGGAATTATTAAACAGAAAACTTTTTTGTTGCTGACCAGACTGGGCAGTGGTCAGTGACTGCATGTCTTTGGGCCCTGGATGTAATTCCTAGCAGGCAACACTAGACTAAAGTTCAAATGAGGTCAAGAACACACAGATTTAATGTCCAAAAGCCACTATAATTCATGATGATCACGTGAGAATGTCTGAAAATCCATACATATTCAGGTTTATTGAGACATATGCACACATTAGTATATTGCAAAACATTTCATTTATGGAATCTCCAAGGACAATACTGAGCTCTGTTAACCCATGAACAGATGGAATAAGTGCAGGAAGAGACACTTTCCTGAGGTATAAGCCTGAAAGTACTCATGTAATCCATTTAGGACTGGAACCTCTAAGATGGGTTAGGTAAACTTATCAGCCTGCTGTCCCTGAGCCCTCCAGAGCTCAACCACCTCATGTATGGAGTCCCTGAATGCACATCCCCTTTGTCAGAAACAAGATTAAGGAGCAGTCTGACCAAATCCCCTCTTGTACTTCAGCAGTGAGCTTCCCATTGCTTTCAGCTCTCAGGCTGCTGCTGGAACTCTGACCTTAAGTCAATGTAATTGAATAAACTGATCATAATGCTGTAGAAAAGATACAGCCTTATCTTAACACCTGGGGATATAACTGTATTCAAAGGACGTGGTGTTCATAGAGCAGATAAAAGAATCTCAGTGTGGGTGGAATTAAAACTGGCACCTTCAATCTTTGCAAAGAGTTTGATATAAATGCAGGTAAGGTTTCAAGAATGTGAGGCAAAACCTCACTGTTGCATTTGATAGCTGTAGTTGTCCTGCTCCCATCAGGAGCTCAGATATGCGTATGCTTTTCAGTCATTCTTACTTTGCTACTGGTCTGTAGAAAATGAAACAGCATTCCTTGTAGTGGAAAAGCCCCATCCACAGGTGGCAAAGCGCACGCACAAAACCAGCTTCCTGTGCACTCAGATGCACAGTGCTCAGCTTCCAGCAAACACTCCTTACAGAGTCTACAGAAGCACTGTAACATCGGCTTTTATTCGGGGTATTGCACACAAACACATGCATCACACGTGTTTATGCATGCAGCTGTATCAATATATTCGCACACAAGCTTAGACATGTGGTGCGCTCAGAAACACACATGGGCGCTCACACACGTGCTTACGTGGACCCAGCACACAGCCCTGACCCGCTCAAGGCAGCGCCATGAGCCGACAGCAGAGCCATGAGAAATGTAATAGCGAGGTCAGGAGGTGTCCCCAGGGCTGAGACGGCTGCCTGTCCTGCAGCCCTTCCCCTGAATGGCCGTATATGTGCAGGCAGTCACAGTTAAACCCTCGAACACGCACCGAAGGACGTGGACTCACTTACCCCTGCTGAGCTTTTCAGCAGCGGTGTGTGCACACAATGTGCTGACAATCCTCCCTTCTCTTAATGCCGTGTTTGCACACAGCAAATGTTTCATTTTTCAGACCATGCCTATTCACCTTGTTTACAGGCAGGACCAGGCTCTGTGAGGGAGCCCACAGCCACCGTGGCACAGCCAGACCCATCTTGTTTGTTTGTTTGTTTGTTTGTTTGTTTGTTTGTTTGTTTGTTTATTTATTTTTGCAGTAACTGTGTGTGTAAGGAATATGGAGGGTGTAGGCGGCTCTACATGTCCCTTCACCTCTTGTGGGTTTTTCAGCGCATTCCTTTCATAAATACTCTTTCAAATGCAGGGGACAGGATGCTTTGTTTACATAATCACTGCTTTTTGCAGAGGTTCCAGCCACCACAACACATCTCTTGAGGAGGAGGACTGTGTTTCCAAATTCCCTCCTCCATGGGCTCTGGGTAACAGCAGCTAGAAGAGTTTCTGGAAGAGGATCTCAGCCGGAGCCAACTTCAATAGCCCTACTTAATACTGCTGTGTGATGGTTTTGCATCCAATTTTCTTTTGCCTTTCTCTTCACCTCAGCTGGCCCTGTGTCTGTGGCTGCTCGAGGAAATGGGAGCTCCCCACGCTCAGCTCCGGGACCCGCTGATGGTGCGTGAGAAACTGCCCTGCTCTGACTGCAGGGAGTGTAAGGGGCTGCAAGGGGCACGTGAGAGTAAGCGAGGACGCGTTAAGCACAGCCTACTACCTTTATTTACACGTTGTGCATTTTCACACCTGTACAACTGTCTTCATATAAAGAATTGTATCCAAATCCATAAGCACTGCTGAATGAGAGCAGATGCTCTCATTACCTTGGTAAGCTATGCTGACAAAGGCACCTTTACCCAAATGCAGTGCGAGCTACCTTGCTTCAGCTATAGAACTTTGAAGTGACACTGACTCTTTCTGAATTCTCTTACTCCCTCTTCATGTCCTCCCTGTGCTACTTTAGCACAGGCAGTGGCTGCGCAACCAGGGACAACAGCAGTGACAGCCCAAGTGAGCAGGGCAAGGAGCCAGAGCTGGCTGCCTCCCGTGTCACTCACAGCCGTCCCCTTACGTGCTGGTTACAGAGCCACAAGCTGTAAGAAACACATATTGGCATTGCTGTGCATACATGATTATAACTCAGCATTGCTAGCATTCTGTAATTTAACGTTAACTTTTTGTAAAGCTGAGTGGGAAAACAAAACAAAACAAAACAAAACATGAAACAGTTCTAGGGATTTTTCTAGTACCACACTGCTAGGAAGATCTGTTTCCCATAGCTAAATTAAAGACACAAACGAACCACGAACCTAACCACTTGAAGGGAAGTGAGCACACAGCCAGCCAGGCCAGGGCGATGACACCAGTAACACAGGTTGAATGCTGCCTGTCCAATGCAGCAGCAGAGAAAGAAGATAATTTTCATAGGTTTCAGTGATGGCAAAACTGAAATCTAACCAGCATAAACTTGAGCATTCCTGCAACCAGCCTGTGGGGTTTTGGATGTAAACAAAAAATAAAGAGACAGGAATGGGAAAACAATTGCACAGTTAAAGAAATAGTAGGATAAAACAAAAGGCCACATTTCTATAAAGACACATCCAAATTACACAAGGACTGCTAAAGTCCATCATCAGATGAGTTCAGTTCATAGACTTCATGTAGGAACAAACAGCACCAATTCTCTGTGCACAGATCTCTGCAGGGAAGAGCAGACAAATTAAATAAGAAGTTATTTTTACTTCGTTCTCATTTGATGACTGTGATAGTTGCAGGGCAGAAAGCAGCAGCACTGCAGTAATGTAGCGAGCAGATCCTCCAATCTTTGCACCAGACCAATCTTTAATGTTTGTGAAAATCTCTCCTTATAAAACAGGTATTAATGGCACATTCTGCTGAAATAACTATTTCCTTATGAGAATTGCCTCAACCAGAAAAAAAAAGTCTGTCTTCCCATGAGGAAGAGAGAAAGTTTTTCAGAGTGTGTGATTCCACTTTCATGTAACACGAAGTCTGCTAAACTCTTAAATCCATTAAGGAAATGCTTCCAATTGCCGCTTTTCCTGAATGAATCTTCTCAGGTCTTTAGACAATTAAAACCTACTACCCATGAACTTACTCATACCCTAAAAGCAGCGGGACCATTTACACCAAACTGTCACATCTGGCCTCAGACTCTTTTGTTAAGAGGATATCCCTCCATTTCCAAGAAAAGGGGCCCAGAACCAAGAATGAGTTAATTCTATAATCTGTGAAAGCGCTAAGAATATGTTGATTCCAAACTCCCTTTCTCTGTCTGCCCATTTTGCTCCTCACAATCCTTGTAAGTAGATTGTTGGTGTGCACCCATGTTCACTTTCATTAAAGCATCTAATTTTTGAGCCTCACACGTAGTCCTCTTAGCCATACCTGTATAGTCTTTAAATAATATGCTTAGTGCAGTACTACAATCAGATTAAAACCAATAATCGGATTGCATAGGCTTTGGGCAACACTGGGGTCAGTGGGATGGGATGACAACATTGTTGTGCCATCTGTTTTGGCTGGTGAGGAGGCATGTGGTGTTCTTTTAATCCTGTTGCACTCCTTTCTGGAGGGCAGGAGAAGGAGATGATCCACTCTACGTGTTTTCCTTTTTGCCAGTCCTGCAGATGATGTAAGTGCCTTGTTTCAGCCCTTGCAGCGGGTGCTCAGACTCTGGTGAGCACGGCCTCATCTGAAAAGCAGCACCAGTGGTGGTCTCACTCAATTCTAAGCAAAATAATTCTATAGCATTTTCCAGGTGTTGATAGCAGCCTACTGTAATTACAAAAAGCAATGATTCAGCAGCTGTACACTGATATATCATTTTCTATCTCTTTTCTCCTTTTTCTTTTTTTCATGAGAGCTAGGTCTTATATCAGCAACTGTAATAACGGAGCTCATCAGTATCACTGGCTTCAGCAGTCTGGAAAAGACTGTTTTACAATCAGTGAAATCATTTTTTTTTCTGTATCTACACAGTACAGTAATATGGTTTAAGACCTATGTCCATCTTTCTTCCAGTGCTAATAATCCTCTCTTGTCACATCCCTGATACAGTGACAAACGTTCCAGTGAGTGAGAAAGAATGGAGCTATAGCCACCAGATTTGCACACTGAGATATCCTGATCACTAAGCAGCTTTAAAAATCTGCTTTAACTTTGGATTCTTTGAGTCCCAACTGGTTGTTTGCACTGCTGTCCCCTGCCTGTATTCTTTGACCTTCTGACATACAGTTACTGCAGTCTGTTGAATGTATTCCCAAGCAGAAAGCAGATTGGATGGAGATTAGATAACATCATGGTGTATGGGTTGGTACTTCTTTTTTTCTTACCAGTTTCCTGTTGATAGAATCGCACTGATAAGGAGTTTAGCTGGTAGCTGAAGTATGAAACTGCAGAAAGCTGCCTTTTAAAAGACATGTTCCAACTGGGATATCAATGCAATCGAAAGACAATCTGATGCGTAGTTGTGCTCTGCTGCTCAGGCCCATCTGTCTAAATACTACACAGGACCAGTGAGGACAATCACTATGGGTGAACAGCACAAGGTTATGCATTTTCAAAGACATCTGTGAGCACAGTTAGAGGAGCACTGAAGGAACAGAGGAAGATATTTGAGGTATTACTTCACTCTAACTGCATCTTACCACTTTGTTTCTGATAGTTATTGCTCCATAGAGCTTCAAGGGAAGATGACTTAGCAGAACAGTGTGCTTCTGTCTCAGCTGCTTCAGTACAAAGTCATCCAAGCTGCCTCCAGCTATCACAAAGTAAGGCAGACGATTTTGCTCAAAGTGGACTTGTAGCAGTGCCACAGTCAGTCCTGCCAGCGACGTGGGATGTCTGCGCATGGCTACAGCTCTACCTGCCATGATCACACAGGTGGAAGGCCTCAGTGGCCCACGATGCTGAGACCTTAGTAAGAACTGAGTTGGAATAAAGCTTGGAACAAACCAACCGAACCAACTGATTATTCACGCTTCTTTTGGTATCTGGACCTACTGAAAGTAGAAAGTTGTGACTCCTCTTACTTCTGTGAATGTTCCTGAAAACAAAAGCTTGTTAGTTGTAAAATACAACACTGAATTCAGCAGGCAAAAAAATATCCTGTTGCTAGATACTCTTGAGCACAGTCTTTGCTGGTGCTAGTCAGCAAGAGGTCCCTTCCAACTCTAAGGATTCTATGATTCTATGACTCTACTGGTTTGAAGAACTCAAGGCTGTGCAGAACCGGAAAGCACAGCTTTCTCTTCTACTACCTGCAAGGCAAATGAAGAACTTGTCAGTGCTTTTGCCGTTAGTAGTTTGCTGGTCTCGCAGCACTTTTCAGTTGTAATGTGGAGGCTGTGGTTTCACGTTTGGTCGCATGGGCAGCAACCATTGTGCTGGTAGACCAGAACAGCTGAAAAACTCCCTTCAGCTGACAGTTCAGTTTACCCCATAACCACAGAAAAAGGTGTGCTGATTCAAAATGGGTGCAGTACAAGAACTGGAGCAATCAGCAGAGTGGAGAGAAGTGGCCACTGAAAAAGATGGACGTGAATTTTCAGCCTGAGAAACAGAGGTAGTCCCGAAAGATCCCAGTAGGAAAACTCAGCAAAGAAAGGGTCAGTCCACACACGCAGCAGCTCCCTCTAAGGCAGAAGGGAGTCACAGATATGAACTGGGGGCTGTGCAAGCAGCAGCATAACGTAAAGCAGATTTTCTTTGATTAGCCCTGGCCTCTAATCTCTCCTGTGCCCCCCTGCAGCGAATTCCAGAGTTCAACAGCCCCCACTGGACTTTCCCGTTAAGGCTCAAATCATTACAAGTATTTGTTTAGTAAAGGCTAAAGCACTCAGCTCCCAGTTCCTGAGAGCTCTGCAAGGTTAATATTGTCAACCTTTTGAATGCAAGCCATATTCCATAGGGCTTTGTGATTCACTGGTAGAGATATATGGAAATTTTATCTTCAGACTTCAACTTTCACCCCAGCTCAAAGGATGCAAACTGCTTGGACAATGGGAGCTGACATGGTCTTGGACATAATCCTGAGCACATGGCACGGCCTCTGCCAGGCTGCGTGCACTCGGTGGAGATGGCACAGGCTGGAGTCTGACAGCCACCAGGGGAGCTCCAGCTGGCTGGGAGCTGGGCAGGAGATCACAACGTGCTGCCCAATTCTGTTGGGCAAATAAAGGTACAACAAAGACAGGGAGAAGCCCTGACACACCGGGCTCTCCATTAGATAACTTACTCAAATTTAAAATCTAACAGGTCTGAAATTAAGGATTTACACCGCTCTATGACCAGGTTTATCATAACATTGCTGTGGTGGTGCTGTATTAAACATGAACCAGCAAAAATAGTTTCAGTGCTGCAAGTCTGATTGACCTCGGGCTTGACTCAACATAGTTGCTTGGGGCAGGTGTTCAAAGATGGCAAAGGTCCGTTCCCAGCTTGATCCAGGATTCACAACTTCCAAAAGGATTAGCATTTCTCACAGAACACTCAGTTACACCCTATGGAATATTCCTCTATTGGCCTCATTTCAATAAAAACTACTTTTGTGAAATCACCACCAAATACTGGACAAAGTCACATTCGTGAAAAAAAAAAAAAAAAAAGTTGCTTGAATTTAAAACTGATCTGGTTGATTGATTTCCTTGTCAGAAAAGTAACACTGGATTTTAGCTTGCTATTTTCACTCTCCAGTGGTGTAAAACCAAACTAAACAAAACCAAAAAGCCTGAATGATTTCTCATGGAGCAGCTGGAGAGTCTGCATACCTGCCCTCTAGGGGAATGGCTGTCGGGATCTGGAGAGGACAAGAGGTGAGAACCTGAGCCCTCCAGAGCAGCACGCGCTCAGGGAACCCATGGGGCCAAAGGGCCTGGAGCCCTTTGCTCTCTCTGCTCAGAGACCCTGCAGACCCTCGCAGGTTTTGCAGACCTGTTAAGTGTGGAAGTGTGAGCCTGGAACTGTCCTGTACAGAGCTACATCGGTCCCTCCTGCCAGACCTCCAGAAAGGACAGGGGACAGCCCTGAGGTTTGAAGAGCTGTGGAAATGGGTTCTGGCTCTCAGCAGTCCGTCTGTCTGTCAGCAGGCTCCCCAGGAGTCGGGCGGGTGAGATGGAAGGAAATCAAGCAGGTTTTCAAACCTGCCTGGCAGGCAGTAAAATGTTACCTGTTTCCTGTCAGTTTTGTAGAAAATGTCACACTCCCCCAAGCATCCAAGCTGAGATCAGACAAAAATGTTTTTCCTTTCCTCTGAATATTTTTGAGACTTCAAAACCTTCCCTGATACCCACTTGAAAAAAAATTGTTGGTGACTTTCACAAACTGAAATGGAGAAGAAAAAAAAAAATGGGAATGGGTCAATTAGAAGTTTTCTTAACATTCTCTTTATTTTTTTGCCTAGACTGAAGCCAATTCTACGTCTTTTATTACTTCCATTTAAAAAATCTGACATATTCAGTGAGTAAGGTATTGTGTTAAGTAATAACTGCACTCTATTTTGAATGTCTGTTTGCATCATTTAGCCATTACTGAGCACACAGAAGTCTGTCAAAATGAAGGGTTTCATTCTCAAGCCTATTTGCACCAGCGTTTATCTACAACGTGCATGATATTTGAGAGTAAACAACCTTGAAACTGTAGAACTCATGGGAAGTATCAGACATTTTACAGCATCTCACTGGCATTAGACACAGTTGTCTGTAACAAACAGTCCGTTATTAAAATTTTCACACTATCTGTTCCCATAAAAAAAACTGTGATGAGTAACTCAGTGGAGGTCTCTCACCTCATTGAAGCAGGAAGGATTTGTCACTGATGACCAGCTTTGTCCTTCTGTCAACTTGCCAGGTACCTAACCCTAATGAGAGCTTGCTTGATTCAAAATCTGCACTGCAACTCAGATTAACTCCGTGTCCTGCATGCCAAATCCTCTGCCCAGGTCACCCACACCCAGATAAAGCCCGGGTCAGTAACACCTCCCTGAAGTTTTCAGCAATTCAGCACTCTTGAGAAACCAGTTCACAAACAGAAATCCTGATTAAATACAAATCCAGGTGGTTCCACTTAGACAGGCAGCCTCTGAAGAACATGGTATAATAATGGAAGGCAGTGTGACCTTCCATGTGGAGAAATGACCAATTTCCAGCATGAATATGATGAGGAAAATGACAAAAAACAAACAAACAAACAACTTTTGACCCAGACCAACATTTCCAGTTCCTCTCCAGCTCAGCTTTGTCAAAGACTCTATGAGAAGTTAACTTTTACCTCCAGAAAATACCACTGTGTCTTTGACTTTACAAACCAAACAGAACAACAAGCCAGAGTCATCAGCTACTCTTAAACAGTGCTTGGTTTTGATCCAGCCACTGCTTTCTGTTTGAAAAGGGGGAGTAATCTGCAAATGCACAAACTAGTTACATGTAAATACAAAGGAGTGGACAGTACTGAGTGAAACCACCACGAGCCCAGGTACCAGGTAGCAGCTTACACCCATTATGTGTGATAGGCACCTGCACAGGACAGTTAGGCAGATAATTGCTTCCTAACGGACAGAAATGGAGGTGATAATTGATACCCAAAGAGGTGCTATTTTTGCTCTCTGTACTCATAATCCATTTGGTTTCTGTCTGGTAACAATTTGATGTGAGAGCAAGCTGAGAAAGAGATCACCACATCTGGGAGTTGAAGAAGAATGACTACTGATGTAGACAGAACTTGACTCTTCTATTGTATAATTCAGAGTTGATGTTCTTTTTTGTTTGTTATTTGTATGTTTTTGGGGCTTTTTTTGGTTAGTTGGTTGGTTTTTATTTTGCTTTAAGCACTTAGGGAGAGGAGGAATTACCTTCTACAAGGCAAATATAAATAAATTAATTACAGTCTATATAGGAAACCTAACCTTAAGTTCCCAGACTGGGCACACAAATTTGGGCAGTCTCACATGACCACGTCTCCTCTAGTCATTCTCAGCTGATTTTTTGCACAGTCTCTGTTTATGGTGTCCTAGATGTGATGGACATCTAGTTTGACCTTCTATATAACACAAGGCTATGGAATTCCAACCAGTTTTCACTACAATAAGCTCATGTTCACACAGCAGCAATATGATGGCTGCTGCATAAGATTAAACAAAACTCATTTATAAATGCCCAGCTAAGGTCTTATCTGCCTGAGGAGGAATGGGGCTGAACAGAAGCAGGCAATGCCCACAGATGGTATTTAAGACAAATTACAAAGCCAGTGCACAGCCCTGTCAAACACCCACTGCAGTCCTCAGAAGTGGACACTGAAATGTGATTATAATAATCTTAACCCATCAGTGGTCTTGGAAACATGAAAAGATCCTCTCAGGTCAATGGGAACATACAGATCGCACTGGGAGAGGCACACTGATCCCACTATCCAGACCATGATAACTGTACAAACAAAAAACAAGGAAGCCTTCCAGAACAAGCAGAGCCCCAGGCGTACAGGAACACCTGGTGGTTTGGCATGCCACTAGGGAGCTTAGATAAACAGTTCTAAAAGTATTCTGGGACCATGGGGAGGATTCCCAGAATCTCATATGGCATTTAAAACAGAATCTCATACCATACATTGTATGATAAAAGTCCTACTTTCAGAGGGAGAGTCTGGGCTCCTTCTCCATGGTGAGAATGGCAGGATGCCTTCCCAACAGTGAGTCTGTCTCGCCTACAGTGCAAAGAGGTCTCAGCTGGAAGCCAGCTAAAGGGGAGAGATATTAAATACAGAAACTGTTTTCATTAAAAAACAAATAAACAAACAAACAAAAAACACCACGAACATCCCAAATCCAAAACTAGGCAGGCCAAAACAATGTGATCTGTAGCGTATTTGGTGGTGCTGTTATGAATTACAATTATTGTTCAACATTTATAGTGCAGTAGAGGTGACAAACAGGTCCAAAACCTCATTGTGCAAACTAGGTACTGTGCAAATATGGGACGTCTCTGGAGTTGTATTCACTGGTACACACTGCTGAATTGTGGGAGATAGTCAAAAAACAATCCAGCTCAAAATTACATCTGGAAACATTCTTTCAAGACGTGTATTGATGTCCCTGAACTTTTCAGGACTTGTGGTGCAATCAGGTACTGGAGAGGCTGGATTTTGAAGTGGTCAGCTTTTCAAAGGGGACAAAGTGCTCATCCATCAGCAAACAAAATAAATAAGGCCAGCCTTGAATCAACCCATGCCAGCTTGCAGAGCTGAGCTGATTTTAGGTGGTAGAACTTTGCCAGCCTGCAGTTACAGGCAGCAGCAGCAGGAGGCTGGGCTGCTCAGGGGGTGCTGCACATACTCCCACCCCAGATCCCAGCATACCTGTGTCTGAGCTGCATACAGCAAAGAGAAGTGCAGGGAGATAAGTTACAAGAAATCATGTGCTGTGAATAAAACTAACAAGAAACAACAAGGCTCCAGCAGCTGATAAATGCTTATCAGCTAAATTTGGGGTTTGATTCACTCAAGTAAGATAAAATCTAGAGGTTTTGAAGGAGAGGGGGAAGAGAGGAAAAGATAGAGTTAAATTCCAGTTAATATCCTTGTTGCTCTTGAACTAGACTTCACATACAGCAAAGGGCTGAAGAAGGAGCTAAAAGGAACTTCCTTGTCCAAGTTAAAAATAAAAATTACCTCTTCCTAAGATCTCAAAATTCAGTAACATCCCAGAAAGGAGTATGTTTCTTTTTCAGAAGTGTCACTTAGCAATTCTTACATGAGATTGAGCACAGTAAGTGTTACTGGGCAAATAACTGAGTCCTGCACTCTGGGATGGAAACCTAACCTACACCAGCACAGTTTAAAACATGTCACAGTGCTCATTGCTGAGCATTATTCATTTTGTGACCAAGACTCTCTACCTCTTTAAAGGTAAAAAAGTTATACCGAAGTAGTAAGCTGGGAGCTGTGTACCTTCTGCACTGTAAATTCACAGCAGTGCCCTCAAAAATGTGCTGAGGGCAATTGTCACCAATAGCCTGGGGAGCCACTCCTTAAGGAAAACTGAATTCTAGTCCTGTTAGCCTGCATCTACTGGATCTGAACCAGAAAATGCTCTCACCAAAAATGACCTTGGGTAAAGCATTCCTCCTTTATGGGAGAAAAGATTTTCAAGAGAAAAGCTAGAAAACCAATAAAATTTTTGGAATGAACCATCACTAAGATACTCTCCAGAGGCCAAATGTGCACAGATGTTACACATCTGCACAACCCAATCAGCCAGCCCTTCCAGCAATATGTTTGTTGATAAAGTAGTACAATTACACAAGCAGCTTAAATGATGGAGTTTGTTCTCTTTGATCACAAGAGAATTCTGGAGTCTCTCTGCTTTGTTTTATCTGGTTGGTCAGAATTCTTCCACTTATGTGGATATTTCTGTGGGACTATTTTTCACCTCACTGAAACACTCTATTTTTTAACTGACAGCACACCTTGTTTTCTTTCTACTGTGCGTTATTCCCAAAGCAAGCATTGATTTAGTCAACAAACAAGCAAAAGCATTTTTTGGGGGGAGGAGACCAAGCAACTCCTTGGTAGATATTCACGGTCTAGCCAGACCTAAAACCAGAACTGAAACTAGCATTATCACTGGACGTAAGGTCAGACTGCAGTGATTCACACATCCACGTGCCTCTGATCTAGGCTGTCTTGGCTCACATGAACAACTTGCCATTCTGCAACAGAATTTTTTGAAGGAATGTGCTGCAAGCCATGCTCCAGCAAGCACCCGAGCTGCCACAGGACTCAGACCACAGGATATGAGGCCAAAGATGGAGGCTGGCATGGACGAGCACTGCCATTTCCTTCTCCTGGGCTTCTTGTCATTCTTCACAGAAGGACACATGTTAATCACGGTGTGTCGCACTGCACTCTAGAGGCTGACATGATTCTCACCATTGGCAGTAGGTCTTCCACGTGAAGCACTTTTCCAACTTGCTGCAGGTTGTTTTCAAACTGGAAAACATAAGAATGTCCTTGGAGGAAGGAGAGCATTCTTCAGACAGGTGTCCCAAGGAATGGCAGTAATGCTTATGAGGCTGAAGAAAACAAGCAGAACTAAGAGAGCCTAGGCCTTAGTATTGGGAGCAAATTAAACTCAAATCAGTGTTGCTACATCTCTGCTCTTAGACACATGAATGAATGGGAAAGAGGAAAAAAGAGGCAGACCGTGGCTGTCCTAACAACTGGTGCCATGCCCACAGGAGCTGATATGAGCAGGAGAAAAAAGGTTACTCAGCAGATCCATACCAACAGCAGAGTGTGGAGAAACAACAGGGTGCCTTCCTCAATGAGCGCTGCTCAGCCACTGCAATGATGTTTCAGCCAAGAAGCTTGGATAATGTGTGGCAGCACTCATGAAGTCACAGGCTGCTTACTGTTGCTCTTCCTTCTCCTTTCCATTTGCTGGAGGCCCTTGCTTTTGCTGAGAAGCTTTTTCCTTCCCTGGTTTTTTGAGTTGCTGACCTAACGGTTTCCTTTTTTCTTTTTTCTCTAGTGAAAATATAGACAGAGGAGTAGTCCAAGCCTGACCATCAGGTAAAGAGTGGATCATAGAATCCCTCTATGAGGCTCAGGCACTTTCTGTATGACCATGACTCTCTCAAGTGATTCATTCCAAAGGGGTACAGATAATAATATCAGGCAATCATGAGGGGGAACAAAAATAGGGCCATCAGGGTCTTTGTCACCTCAGTGTTCATGCTGGTTTGAACACAAACCAAAGGAAAGAGAAGTTAGAGATGTGCTGCAGCCTGCTGCCATTTGCCAGGGGAAAAGGTTCTGTGCAGAGCAGAGCAGGAAGAATTCTCCCGAGGAGGAAGAAAACAGCTTACCTGGAGGAGTCTGTGCCTCCAATTAGGAGAAACAGGCATGCTCACCTCAATGTTACTGCCTCTAATTGCTTCAGATACATAAAAAAAGGAGGGGGGGGGGGGAAACAGCAAGGTGTGTTTGTCAACACTGCTACTGCTATGCTCAGCTGAATAGGCACAAATAACATGGCTGGAAAGTATCCCCATGTCACTGAGCAAGGCTCCTGCAATTACCAGCAGGCACAACACAAGCTAGCTAGCTTACGACTAGTCCTGTATGTTCAATTGCACTCCAGCCCTAAATACAAATATATATATATAATGTATATGTGTATTCCTCCTATGTGCTAATAGGAAGTCAGTCAGTGATCAAGCACACTGACACCACTGGCTTTCCTTTAAACCTGCCAACACAAGTGAGAAGAAGCAAACTTGTAGCAGAAGGAAGAGAGGTAAAGAGGAAATGTCAGCCATGAGAGTTGGTCCAATAATGGTGGATATCACATCCAGCTCGGTTTCTAAAGTTAGTCCCTTTCTGAGGCTATCAATCACAAAATATCATTATGCACAAATTTAGGAAGTGGCTAAATCCTGAGGACAATATGATACTGCTCTGGTCTGCCCATAGAGCAGTCCTGCACACCAGGGCACCAGCCCATGCTGCTCCATAGACTCATCCCTTCTCACCACTGTTGGCACTCCAGAGTGGGCTGTGATCAGCAGTGACTCCTGTGTCTGAGCACCTTCCCTTTTGGCATCCTGTCACAAAACTTTGCACAAACTCTGTCACCGTTACCAATAAGTGGCGATAGAGCACTAACAACTTTGGGACCCAGCTGATCTAGGTCAGACTGCAATGAATCAACTGGAGCAACAGGGAAGGCTTACATGGCATCATCTGTCGTCTTCAGCCTGGTTTTGTCCCAAGCCAAAGCTACGCGAGCGGCTCATGATCTGAGGCCAGGGGCAGACCATTACTCACAGTCCAGCCCCTCTCCGCTCTAATGTTTGAACTCTTCATTCATCATCTGCTTCAGCAGCTCTTTTTGGTTAACCGGAGGAGCACTTTGCCATGGGATTCTATCATAGCCACTTGCACATGAGATCTGTGTATAAGCATTAGTAACATATTCAAGACATTAAGGAGAAATAAAAAAAATACTGTTCTACTGTGGTGCTTACCGAAATGCCTCAAGTCAGAGACTTCCTCTTTCATCCTGGAGAGGCTTCATGCTTACTGCAGGGTAAAAGTAAGCACACAAGGGAAACCACAGCAGAGGTGATATGCAGCAAGTTCACACCTTACCTTACCCCACAGTAACACATTCACATTGCCTTATCCTTAGAAATAATTATATTTAATGCCCCCACAGGAATTATTAATAACGCATTTAGCTGTCTAGAAGAACTTTAAAATACGATGATCTATTTCTCTGGTTTAATACGAGGAAAGCCTTTTGACTGTGTGTGTTCTGACTTTTTGACAGCAATGACAAGTAGGTAACTGTAAATATCTGAGATCCATCTGTCTGCAACATGCAATATTCTGACATCCAAAGAACTGTGGCACTTGAGGCTTTTTTTTTTTTTTTTTTTCCATACACAAAAGCTATTCTTAATTAATTTCCTGCATGGTTGCTCATTGGGAATCCACTTTGGAAGTGGGTTAAATTAATTTGCACTACAACACTTATACCCCGGAACTGCCTCCATGCCGCAGAGGAACAGCGAGCCATTTAAATTCTCACATAGGTTTCATACAAATTAATGACACTGTATTGAACTAATCATTTTTACTCAGCCACAGGGAGAAAAGACACACTTGTTTCCCTGCTTCAGCCCAGAGCTGTGCCTGCAGCAGCCTGGAGCTCCGAACCACCCCCACCCCAGCTGCGGGTCATTGCAGGGCACGCCGAGCCGGCCCGGCTGGGGGATTTCCCTCAGCCCAGCAGTGCTCGGCTTCTTGGAAGCAGGAGCACATGACTGTGAGTGGAGAGGCTGCTTACTGTCAGTGCAATTAAGTGTGTTGGTAACTGAAACTGCATCACATAATTAAAGCAGTACAAAAAGCAACTCCCTGCAACGCGACGCCCAGGGTCTGGCTGGGGCTGCAGGCTGGACGGAGCTGCACTGCTGCAGGGGGCAGAGGCTGCACAAACCTCGGCCGTGGCACACAGCCCCATACCTGGGCATGGAGCTGCACGGACGGTGGTGGCCCCGCTCCTGTGAGCCGTGCAGCTGCCGCAGCATTGCTGGCCAAGACCTTTTTGTGGCAGTACTACACCCAAATCTCAGCGTGGCAGAGTCGGTGGAATTCCTGAGTACGTGAACACTCACACACAGCCATTAATCTCTCCCAGACATGCACCAGCTCCGCCAGCTGCGTGCTCCTGCCTGTACAGACGCTCGTCTGCTGCCTCTCTGTGTCCACGGACGGTCACAGGGTGTCACTCACCGGAAAACACGAGTCACGCGTGAGCTGTGGGGCTTTCTGCACTTGCAGGCTGATATTTCTTCCCCTCAGATGTGGGAATGCGATGTACATGTGCTTTCACTTTTGCATTCAGCTGACCTACTTTGTAAGTAGTCACTTGTTAATTGTGTTGCTTTCCCAGCTGATTCTGAGTCCAGGCTCTCAGAAACAAAGCAGTGTCGTAATACTTCTGATGCCCCTGTGCTGGTGCTGCACGTACACCATTTGTTGTTCAGTAAATCCCTACTACAGAAACCTGCTGTTCTCATCGCACTGATCCTTGACATCACTGCTGGCCTGGATCCTCACTGTGATGAAAAAAATAATATTGTCAATCTGCTTGCAGGCATTCACATTATCGCAAGTAACGCAGGATGAGGAAATCCAGGATATGCTCAAACCCATAATGAATGGATCTTTCCTTTCAGTGCTGCACGCTTTTCGTCCACCAAACACTGTGTGCGGTGAACTGGGCACATCAGCGGTTTACCTTCAGTATGTCCAATCCTTAAATTATAATAAATAGAAAATGAGCTAGTAATGAACCGAGCACGCAGCGTACCTGGCCACAGTGACTGCCAGAGCTCAGAGCACTGTGGCATTTCAGTGAAACTCCGGCATGCTCTGTGAAGAAGAAAAAGGAAACACATCTATTCAGTTGTGTATTGTGCATTGTTCAGATCTGGCAGGGCTCACAGGAAAAGGGAAGAAGAGCCTTAATTTTCAAGTAGTGTTTCCCAAACCATTTGAGAATCTATGACTCTTGGAGTGCAGGCAAAATTTACATAGCAATTCGTCAGTGGTAGAGCTTCAAAGGCGGCCTCTGTGTGAGTGAGCCTCGAGTTTGCATGTGCAAACAGCACTGGCACATACAAAACGCAGGCCGAGGTTTTCCAGAGATGCATGCATGCTTTTAAGCAGCCACTATGCACATAAATTACTGACTGTAATTCCATATTAAAGGTATGCACCAACACTTTTAATTTGTATAGAGATCACTGTTTAATTACCTGCGCTGTGATCTAACTTCAAGAACATGTGTGTTATAACAGTATATAGAGGTGTCTAAACACTTTTGTACATACTCCTTGTAAACAGGAATATTAGCTGATGTATACAGTGTAAGAAAAATCAGCAAAGAAGTCTAGGCTTTGCATAGTGTTATATACAAAAACTGAATGGGTATCCTCATTTCATTTTATTCTCTTGTGCGGTGAAATTAAAGCTCAGGTAGAGCATGCCATGTTTCCCACACGAGACAACATCGTTCTGGTTCTGTGTCACAACTCCTACCTCCAGTAGAAGAAGAGAAGTAATAAGGCTTGTACAGAAAAGAAAGGGCATTTCTGTACTTTCCTGGGAGCCCTGACAGCTTTGTGATCATACAGAAGCCCAGTAACTCTGTGTGCTATGCTCGGTAAGGCTGAAGTTGTAAGATCATTATTTAAGGGATGACAGTGATCCACATAAACCACAGTGATGAAACACTCCTTTATGTTAAGCCCTGCAGCTCATCCAAATATTGAACAATCACTTTCTTTATGATAATCTTTTCTCCTTCTCAGCTGAGTGCTCACAGACATTTAAGGTGTTTCCTAACACCTCTTCAGAGTTATCATGGAAAACGTTCTGAGCCCATTCTCAGCACAGAGAGGTAAGAATGGGCTTGTGATCCAGCCGTATAGTTCCCAGGTCACTGCTTCTGTCTTAATGCTCTTTGAGGGCTTTTCGGGAACTGCAGGGGAAGGCTTCCGTCCCAGAACTAGTTATATAGTGCATACTTCTGAAACACAAGAAAAATGTCTTTTCCATGCCAGTCAGCAATAAACCACAGCAAGACTGATGCAGCCTCCTGCTGCAGCTCCACACCCAGCAGCTCCGACATCCCCTCACTCAAGCACCTCTGTTATTGTGCAATGACTGCTTAGTGTGGAAAATAATTCTTTCTTAACTCTAGCAGCTGAACTCTTTGCACTCTGCAGCATGAGACTGGATCATGCTGTTCATTACCTTATCTTCCTCAGCTACATGTTACTAATGGTCTAAAAATTAGCCAGGCCTTCTGTAAAAATCCACCCACTCAGCCGGTACTTTTGACTCAGTTGAATGGCAGTGTTAGGGCTGACACATTTGAAAACCCCATTTATCCTCCCATTGCAAAAACAAAGCACGTGCTTACAGAACCATCACACACAACAGAGTTCTGTTCAACAGCTGGGACTCCTAACACCACTATAAAACGTACAAATAATTAAATACATGCCTAGGTGGAGGATATCTTCCAGTCTCAGAGTACAATCACCTGTGACAATTTAACTCTGCAAGACACTGAGCACTCTGGGTGTGAAGCTCATCCGTATGGACTTTGCTGTGAGATAAAGATGGTTTGTGTTCTAGCAGAATGCAAGAATTATCTCTTTCCCCCCCCCTAAAACTCTAAATTGCTTGAACTGAATGTAAGTTCATTTCAAACCACAGACCTTCAGCTTCAACAGATTCCCTGACACAGAGTAGGGAACTCAAGCAAAACATAATACTCTGTAAAAAACTGGGATAGTTCTTCAGGTCCAGAAACTAGAACACCCCCTATGTTTCTGGCAATTAAATGCAGAAAGAATTTCAAAGAATTGCTGTATTTTACAGAATTAAATGAAGAAAGCATTTAAGAAGCCAAAGAAGCTTTTACATCATTCGTCTTGACAGTGGTCCTCCAGGTTTATTCCCATAGAAACTTATGGTGACATATGTGGCAGAAAAAAATTACTCTGAACCTGACATTCATGGCACTTGGAAAGCTCAAGCATCTGGGACAAAAATGCAGCAGTGCATAAAGAAATTTCAGGCCAAAGTATGGTTGCAGCAGTTACCACAAATCAGTATTTGTACACAGCTTGAACACCTGGAGTTGGAAAGACTTCTCATTCAGGGGCATGCACGAAGAGGTGATTCATATGGAAGGAGGTCTCAGGGTCCAGCTGCGTGCAGACATCGCCTGGAATGTCTCCTCATACCCAGGGGGCTCCTCCTGTTCAGGGTTAAGGTGCCTGCTGACAGTGGGCAGCAGGATATCAGACTTGCTCTAAGCTTTCAGCTTCCCTAGCTAAGCAGTGCTTTTCACTTCTACTGCTCTTGGCTATGGCCAGAAGGGAGTCTACCCCCTTCTATCTTTTTGTTTGAAGTGAAGTTACTGCCTTATTAGACTCTCATTTAAGAAAAATAACAGTCTTAATAGGCTGAAAAACTGGTCTCTGGAATTGCCCTCAGGCCTTAGGGTAAGTCACTCAAGAGGAATGGGTCCTCAGATTGCTTCACTTGGGACACAGATACCCATCATTAGCTGATGCTGAACAACACCCAGAACTGCTGTATGACTGATGAAGACGTGGGATATGGTAGGTGAGGGAAAGGGCAGGGCCTGTGCTGCCTGGGCAGGGCATTGTTTGGCCCTTACTGATTTCCTGTAACCAAAAGTGCTGCACTTCTGCTTTCCTTCTCGTGGCTTTTGTCTAACAGGAAAGTTGCCTTCATGCCTTCTTTGGACATCGAACATAGGCCAGTTGCATAAACTTTAGGGGTACCTCTAGTACCTCTGCCTGCCCCCTTCCTCGTTAGATGTTTGCTCATTGCCTCTTTTCCTTCCTCTTATTCACTTCCTTGCTCTTGCAAACACTAATTGAATGGGGAAAGTGTCCAGAAAGGAACTTCAGACAGGGAAGCATCCAATGGTCCTTCTGCTATGGGTAACATTTACGGAACCTGCTGTTAATCAGAGATGATGTTTCTTAGTGCAGTGTCATACATCCCCTGTTGCTGCGTATTACTTAATCTTGACTTCCTCAAAAGGCTCCCAGAACTGGGTAACAGTGTTCCTGAAGGTGACAGAAGCAAGGAAAGATAGCTCTTCAATGATAAAAATGAAAAACTTCAGTTTATCAGCCAGGGCTCTGACCCATGTCCACTGATGATAGAAGCAGTTGAGTTGGTTCTAGTGCATGTAAAATGGACACAGCAGAGCTAGCTGGATATTGCAAAAATTCAAACTTATCACAGTGTTTATCCCTCTTTCTATCTGCTTTCCTTCCTGAGCTCACTAGAAATTAACAAGTAATTAAATGACGCCATTTACTTCCTGAAGTGACCATTTTTGTTCATTTCCACATTTGGACATTCAACTCAATGGAGAGTATCAGACATCTATGAGATGAGTAACTTTATTCCAAAAAGCTCCACTGAGAACAGGCTTGGCAGTCTGTTTCTTATCACCAATGTGTTCTTAGGTTATTAAGGAACTGTAAACATCTGTCATTCCTTGTGCTCCTGAATGGTGATTAAAACTTTCCAAAAGTGCTTTGACTTGAAGCATGTTCTTAGTTCATACAAGTGCTATGTGCAGATACAGATTTTTCTGATCCACTGTGAATAGAGAAGGGAGTTCCAGAACTTTCCTGTGTGGCAAAAGCATCAAAGGTAGGAATGAAAGTTATCTATGAGCTTTGAACAGATGCGACAGCAACCGTTGGAAGGGGGATCATTCTGCAGAGCTACATCCTCTGTGGGCTTTAAGGAAGTGGGGCAAGTACATCTTTACTCTCACGAGGAGTATGGAAAGGGAAGCATTGAAGGCATCTCTTCTTGATACTGACAGTAGTAATCTCAGCTATGTAGAATAGCCCCTGGGTTGCCAGCAGCTCTAGTTAGAAAAGGAAAGCATTACAAATCACACAGCTTTTGGTTCCTTGTGCTTATTTGTCACAGACATCTTCCCAACCTTTAGAATTTACAGTCTTATAATGGTTTTCATTAGAAGTCTTGGGAATAGCACATTGTACAGAAGCCAAAGCCCCAGCAGAATAAAATCTTACCAATAAGAGTGAATACGAAATACCCCTACAAGCCAGACACATCTCAGAGCAGCTGCTTGTTGTTTTAGCTTGGCATGTGTCTTTTTTGGATGTGAGACACCTCCATCTTCCTAAACCCCAAACAGAGAGAAGAACAGAACACGCTGTGCCTGCTGTGGGCCAAATCCTCTGCTGACATAAATCAGTCTCTTCCATTCAAATCAGTATAGATGTTGTGTCTGATACTGACTGGGATTCTGACCTCTTACAACAGCCTCTCACACATCTAAGACATGGGTTACATTAACAGATATCGCTTCGCTTCACTAAATAACACAGCTCATGGTCTACAAGGAGGCAGGATCTGTTGGTTAGTGAGGATACTACACAAGGATCTGTGGATTTTGTGGGTTCTTAAATTATTATTTTAGATTTAGAGCGGATTTTCTTAACATTCAAGACTCTGAGGAGACAACAGTTGGCAGTGCAACTTGGAATCCAATAAAATAAATCCTCTGTGCATGTATGTCTCACTGAGATTCAGTTTGAATCAGTACAGCCTTTACTTAACAATCAGAAAACAAGACAAGAGAGACCTTAATGTTCAAACAATTCTTTTCTAAAAAAAGGTAGCTCCTTTATCTCAACTTCAGTATAAAGGTTTCTTGGTTTTAAGGACAGAGTGCAGATGTGTACTGGCTAAATTCCTGTTGGTCGAAAAGGAAGCTGTCAGACTATTTGCATTTTTATTACAGCTTTTGAAAACAGAAGCCAGGTCTCACTCTCAGCAGCTGACATGCATGCTGCCAAGAATATGAGAAGAAAGATGTATGTTTGGTGACAGATACAAGATCTAACATCTTTTAGTCTAGAAAACAGGCTGGCGGAAATAGTAGGGAGTCACCTTGTTCATCCCATGTGAGTGTCTGTCAGTGAGCTGAGGTAGGTTGTTTGGTGTACTGCAATAATTCTGCAGGATCATGGCAGTATTTCCAAAGCTATTAAGTAGCAGATTAATTATCAGTGGAGCTAGGGTGTCTTGTATACCGATGCCCCATTGACCCTTCTGAATTACTTTTCCATAAATAAAATGCAAACCTCACAAGTTCCATTGGTCTGCATGGGGCAGATTTTTTTCCTGTGTTTGCACAGATAAAACAACTATTCACAATGGAATAAGAACATTTGCTCAATACTTAGCAGGTAAAATAGAGATCAGTCTTTATAGAGAGTTTTCCATGCCATATGTATGCCACTGAAGTAAAGTGCATAAATACTCAAGTAAACATGTCAATCCATTTGCAGGCTCTGCTGCCATTTGCTTGTAGCCTTGAACCTTAGACTCTAGTTTATTTAGAGAGGAAATGTTGACAAGGACACTGGGATTTATTCCCTGCTTTTTGTTGTGGCTTTACCCAGCAGGAGGCTCCTGTTGGAGCTCCACAGCGTTCGCTCGCTCCTTTCCCTCCTCATAGGGATGGGTGAGAGAATTGGAAAAAACAAACAAACAAACAAACAACAAAGTATAATTCATGGGTTGAGATAAAACTGTTTACTACGATAGAGAAAAAGAAAAGGATCATAGTTATGACTATATATACATACGTATATGAATACATACAAGTGATGCACAAGTGATTATTCAGCGTCCCCTGACCAATGCCCAGTTAGCACCTCAGTGAGTGGAAGAGAGCAAGATGAACACTGACCTGCCTTCAGAACTTCTGCATGATGCTGTACGGTGTGGAATATCCCTTTGGCAGGTAAAATTCAGCTGTCCTAATTCCGTTCCCTCCCAGCTCCTTGGGCCCTTTGCTGAGAATGGCCTTGGCTCAGTACAGCTCTGCTTAGCAGCAACGATCAACATCAGGGTGTTATCAACATTGTTCTCCTAGAACCAAAACATGGCAAAATACCAGAGACTCTGAAGAGAACAATTCCATCCCAGCTGAAGTTAAGGCATTTATTTTAAAAGAAAAAGAGTACTTTTAACTTATACTTGATGAACAAATAGATTGATCTTGCATTAGCATCTGCCAAATAGC
This sequence comes from Oreortyx pictus, assembly GCA_036925125.1. Classification (NCBI taxonomy): domain Eukaryota; kingdom Metazoa; phylum Chordata; class Aves; order Galliformes; family Odontophoridae; genus Oreortyx; species Oreortyx pictus. The sequence goes on from JAUPFR010000018.1 coordinate 262,524, forward strand.
ACACACAGCTGGGCAGCACATTCCTTTTACCATATTGTGAATGCAGCACAGGATACAAAGCTGAGCAAAATTTCACTTATACAACTGGTGGTTAACTCTGTGCCAATGGTAATTAGCTTCTGCAAAGAGTTTATAACAAGAAACCACAAAACAGTTTTATTCTGTCAAAACCGATGGGAAAAACCCATTTGCGTCTGTCCATGGGGTGTGAGCTCCAAGACTTGGCAGGAGAATTGAGACACAGATTTTCAGGCCAATGACAAAAAAATTCTTCACTGAACTACAGAGCAGCTTCCTTTTTAGTAATTATTTGTATTACAGCAGCATCTCAAGTCCTACTCAAGGATGAGGGCTCCTGGTACTAATATGAAACAGCTCGATATAGGCAGGACCTTGCTCCCAAGCTTGTACAGTCTAGTGCCCTGATTTAGCAAACACTTAAGTTAAACCCCTAATATATGCCAAGGGGATTGCTGTCAAAATTAGGGGAAATTTTAAAGAATCAGAGTCTTAATTAAATTAAGTTTTAAATGGTGCTAATTAACAGTATTGACCCTAAAAGTGAGTGTGTGCTTAACTGTGCAAGTTGTACTAATTAATTTGTAAACTAGAGAAACTGTTGGCAGTTTGTAGCACAAAGGCTTGCATTCACATCTGCAGTGTGCTGGAATGGGTGTTCTGTTCTGTTCTCCTTCTGTTAGCACACAGCATATAGAAGCTCCCACCAATGGCGATTGCTGTATTAAGTACTGCGCAAATACCAAGCTCCTCATCTTACTGTGGAACCAGATAAAGGGAAAGAAGTGAGAAGATTCATGAAGTTAACTTTGTCTAGGTACCTGTGGCTGCATGCCAGATCACCTGCATCATAGTTGTTGTTAAAACACATCAATAGATGGCACTTCCCTCCCCCAAAAAATAAAGACATAAAAAAATATAATCCAGGTTTCTTGGAGAAAGTCTACTGAAAAACAGGCTCTTGCCAGACATAGAGAGGAAAGCTCCAAAGTGCATTGGATAAGGCAGAGTCAACACTAACAAGACTGGAATTTCCCAGTAGAGGAAGCCACTTCAGGAAGACAGCATGACTGAGCTGAACTTGGGGAGAAATTGGGCATTGCACAAGCAGTGTGCTCCTGCTCATGTGCTCGATGCAGGGCTCACACAGCCAGCCCTGGCAGGGTGCTGCCTCAGAACTTGTTACAGGGTGTAGCAGTGCCTTCAAGAAATCATGTCCTTAGAATCTGTGCCGTGATTGCCTGACAATTCACATTGTCTTTTTATAAGGTACTATGCTGGCCAATCAACTGCTCATCAGGCAGAACTCCGGCCCTGCCTTCTGCTCCCACCACTCACCTCTCTTGCTGTCAGGGCAGCATCTGCTAATTCTACAGATTTAGCTGACCTCCTAATTTCACAGAATGAGTCCTGGCATTCTACAAAAGAAAGATCGTAAAAGTTGTAATTCAACGTACCTTTGGATGCAAGCATTTGTCTTGATGCAAAAAGAAAAAAAAAAAAAAAAAGGAAGTGGGCATGGTAAAGTAAGTATTTAATTAACTATATGGGAGATGTGGGTTCAGTATTCGGTTTTTCCTGACCAAGCTCTATCACCAGCTCTGTCATCACATTCAAATTAATACCCCTCCTTCTGCTTTTGTTTCTCCTCTCACTGTTTCATTCATTTGCCGTAGTTTCTCTTGACTTGTTTTGAATAGTACATAGCAACCAGGTCTCAGACTCACTTTGGGATTTTGGGCATGACTGCAGTAGAAATAAGCAGTAATTCAAATTCATACTGTTGTTCCTCAGCATAAATGCACTCTCTGTCAATTTAAAGAAGGAAGAAAGAAGAACTTTTTTTTTTTTTTTTTTTTTTTCCCTACACTCCTGTGTATCCAGAGAGAGGAGCAGGTGATTAGATCCCCGGGTTCTGTGCCAGTGCTCTGAGAAGAGTGTCCCTGCAGATGAGCTGTACCCCTGCTGGCAGGAAGGACAGCTCACTCCTGTGCTTCCCTACACCATTGTGACCAGCAGATCACAGTCTTTCTAAATTTGTTCATGTTGCAAATCTACTCCTGGCTTAAACATTTTCTGCCCAATACCTACAACAGCCCTACAAACCTAATCTTAGATTTGACTTTATGTGACAGCACTGAAAGGAAGACCAGTTGTGGACTTTCAGTCATTGGCTTCTTGCTATCAGATTTTTTTAATAAGAAGTGACATTGGTACCTTGTCCTGGAACTACTGGAAAGTCATTAACTTTGGCTTCAAAACCAAAACCTGCTGCATTCCCGTTTAACATCAGCCAGGAGTTTGTGATTAAAAAGATGTATAACTGAAAAAGATCTAACAGGAAACTGAAGAGGACCTCTAACCAATTTAATCCTGAGCTTTATTCCACTGAGAAAATAAAACAAAATCTTTAGGGTTTATCTTTAGCTGGTTCTAAACAGAGTGTCATTAAATCTGGTCCCAGTAAGTGTTGCAAGAAAGCAGATGAGGTGAAGAGGGTAAAAAAGAGCAAATGGCTGAGCTCCTGAAGGTAGGGACGAGCTTTCTCACTGCATCTTCAGCTTCCAGGAGACAGGGAGTGTTCTCTGTCTGTGTCCTGCTAAGGGCATTCTGCCCTTGGGGAGGGAGCATCTTCAGGGAAAGCATTATGCTCAGCTCTTGGGAGGGCCCATTTTGCTGTGCCACGGAAGCACCAGGGTTAGCTCAGGGGAACAAGATCATCCTGCATCATTCTGGGAGGCTCCTCATCCTCAGAGAGAGTGAGGAATCGGCCCTCTGCCTGCCAGCAACCTCCTGCAGCCAGAATGGATGGGTGTAGATGCGGCCCAGCCATTCGGATGGAAGAGTGAGCCAGGCTTCAAGGAGAGAAGAGGTGACACAGGCTGAACAGACAGACCTAAGGTCAGATTTTAGTTCCAAGTCTGAACTAAAAGCTTGAAACAAACTGTGTGGGGTCCCTAGGTTCAGATCCTGCAAGTATGTTGCTCTGGGACCATGGGCCATGTTTTATCCCATGTGCCAGCACTTACCTGTATCTTTGTTTCTTGTTGCAGTTACTTGCTAAGAGCAACAACAACCACCACCTCTGACCCTTTAGGAAAGTTTAAGGCCACTTTCCTAGATCCATCTTAAAGTGATACGTATTTTCAGCAGAGACATGCTGAAATGTCACTCCATGACAGGTAGCTACAATTACTTCAGATAAAAGCTGAAATGGACAAGCCACATAGGTTCCAGCAGAGTGAACGCTGCATGGCAGGTGGCAGGGATCTACACAGCTCTGTGCACTCCAACCTGGTTATTGGCAGAAGTCTAGAAACTCAGTGAGGGCTACCAGCTAGGCAGCCCTCTGATAATCTTTGTTGGGCAACATGTGCCCAGGACATCACTGATGAATTGTCATTACCTTCTTGCTAAGTTGTATCAGTGTGGAGGAAGCAGCTTTGGGTATAGACAGGGACAGATGCTGGAAATAATGTGAAAGGAAAAGGGGGCAAAAATACACTGCTGTGATGTTTCTGAGTAAATGAAGATAGCAGCAATGGAAGCTCCTCTAGCTCTGACATTAGCAAAGCTTCAGCAAATGACTTTAGCACTAGAAAACTGACATGGAATGGAAGCAAGGCATTCAGGGCAAGGGCATGTTTAGCTAGGCACAAAGCCAAAGGTATTTAAGAAGTGGAGTTGGTTCCAGAGTAGCTAATTCATGGCTCCTTATCTTCCTTTGGCAGGGGATAGCCGCTTAAAGACCACTTGATGTGTTTCTGCTGCTTCCTCCCTTCTCCCCTCAGTCGTATGCAGGAAACAAAAATTTGCTCTGTTGCAAATGACTCCTATTCCCCACGGCTGCGGAGAAACACCTCACAGCTTACTAAGCATCTCTGTGACATGCTGGCGTTCAGAAGTGGCAGTCTTTGTGATAACTCTTAGATCAGCTCTTCACTAAAACATTAGCTGGAAAACAAATCACAGCTACAAGTTCTTTTTTTCATAACATTTCTGTGTTAGTAAAAAGTCTAGTAAACACAGATACATCATCATAAAAACCCTTTGCAAGCAGAACTGCATTTGCTCTGCAAAACACAACTGACTGCATATTTTACTGCTTGTAACATTTTCTGTTGGAACAAGTCTCCTATAGATTTTGGGGGAGATAATAAAAACAACAGGTTTGATGTCTGCAACGTATGACATATTTTCCTATTCTTCCTATTATTATTCCTATATTATTATTATTATTCCTATTATTCTCTGACAGTTAAATTGATTTTTTCCACAGTTCAGTTGGCAGAGCTGATATTACGTGGACAACAGATACCAGAACATCATGCTGGACAATTCTGTCATAAAGCAAGTTCTGGTATATATTGATATTAAGACAAAGTTTGCCCTGTTTATTCTGCCTCCTCACTTGTGTGTCTCACATTCTCAGAGAGTTTTGTATTTGCAAAATGACACCTGTGTAAGAATTGCTCTTTGGATGACTTTGGATGACTTCTCTTTCCTTCCCTGATTGTCTGAATTTACAGACATAGAGAAAACAAGAGAAATATGGAAGGATCAGAATCAGGGAATAAGGAACTCTTGTGTTCCACGTTCTGACTTGACTCTTCTGCTCCTACATAGGTTTCAAAACATGTCGGGATTAAGACAGGCCTAGGCCAAGCTGGTTATAAATCTGGGTCAACCTTGCAGCTACTATCTCAGCAGATACTCCAGGTCTGAGCTACACTGTCATCAAAAACTGCCTTCTGAGCTTTGCAGTGTTTAACACTGGTGACTAATATAACTTCAGTGATAATTTTAAACTCAGACCTAGTTGTAAGTGGAGACCAAAGCTGCTGCCATCATCCCCTTCCTTCAGTTCCTCTTTCTGAGATCCTCTGTCCATTCACCACAGCAGCAGTTCTATTTTCCTAAATACAAGCACTCCTTTAGGCCTCTCTCCTCAGACATTTTGTCGAATTACAGCTGATCTTTGTATTTTTCTGCTGCTCTTGTCCAGATGTGGGGGCAGATCCTGTTCAAAGTTGTACAGCTTGGTTTTCCCAGGAGTGAGAATCCATGCCAGGACATCTCCTCTCTGCTTCCTGTCTATACAGCCGAGCACTATGTCAGTTCTACATGAGACTTTTTCTCCATGTTTAGCTTAATGTTTTGGAACAGGTGGAGAAGAGGTTGACTCAGTTCATCCCTCTTAGTTTATGTTGAACTGACCGTCAGCACAGACGATGTGAACTCACTCAGTACACTGACCTCTAGTTTTATAGTTTGGTGGTTTCCAGTGAATTTCCAATAACCCCTCAGAAAACACCTCTGCAGTCTTCATGACTCTGAGCTCCTCACTTTTCTTCTCTACTACTTCCATTATTTTATACTCTCTTCAAAGTGGGGACTTATTCTGCAATACTTGTCTAGTAACAAAATGAGTACATTTCTAGGATTAATTAGGTATTTATAATCACCTGGGACACAATCTTCAGCATTTTAAGTAAAGCGAAGTGGCAATTATCTTTGAGCTGTAAGTTATAGAACTGTCAGACTATGCTACAAAAGATATATCCATTAATGACTCCTCAGTGGAAAATCTGGGCTGTCAACTTATTGCTAGCATCAGTTACAGTAAATGGCAGTGACATTTTAGAATACCAAACACAGTTGGTAAGTTACTATTTTAGAGCAGATGTATAAATTCAGCACATTTTCCTCAAATCCAGAACACGCATCTAGGAAACTGGAACTTGATGTCAGCAGTAAACATCTGTACAACGAATACAAACATGCAACATGAGAGAGTTCTGTGTCATTCCTTTGGTAACCCAGCACCAGGCTAGGGGTAAGAAATTGTTTCACATCAGCTTTCTTGACTGAAGAGACAAGTTCACCAGAAAAAAAATTAAATTAAATTAAATTAAAAAAAAAAAAAAAAAAAGCCCATGAGCCCAGTGTGCAAGTCAGAGACAAACAGTGACCTTGCCATATGCGGTATCAGTAAGGCAGAATCTTTTATGCTGGTTAAAGAACCAAACTGCTCACTGGCAATGCCTTTTACAGCCTTACAAGCTTCAAAATATATGAAAATTTATTTTATATGGGAAATGTAAGAAAGCATGCAATCTGTCCAGCCCTGCACTAACCTCATGGCTGTGGCTTTCAGAGCATAGAACACTCACGAACATATTTGCTCGGTTACAGCACACCGAGGGACAGAAGCAACTGAGGCAAAGAACAGCAGAGTCATGTAAGCCAGGGCATGAAACAGTTAAAAATCCTTGACTCGTGTATTTTCAAGAACTGAAGGACTAGCTGTGAAAAGCTCCACTGACTTCCAGGGAACGAGGCTGTAAACAACACAGCAGAACTGAAGATGAGGACAGTGTAATGTATCTGACGGGTACAAATATTCCACATGGCCAGCATCAGGCGAGGTGCTTGTCAAAGAGGCATCTGCAGCTGTTCCCTTTTCGGGCTGTTTACTCTACAGGAGGATTTACCATCTGTGCAGAAAAACAATACACACACCAGAAATCAGTGTCTGTCAGATGAAGCCCAGTCTCGTGGCTATGGCACAGGACAAGCAGTCAGGAGATTTGGATTCTATTTATTGCTCTCCTGGTGACTTCCAGAGCAAATAAAGGGAAATCACTTTGCTGCTCTGTGTCTTGTTTTTCTCCAGCACACTACTTTACCTAATTAGTGGTACCAACACCAATTGTTTGTGTTTATAAAGAGGTTTTTGTTCTTTGGATTGTAATGCTAAAGTAGAACTGAACAAGATGTATTTCCACAGCATTTCTAAAGCTTCAGGAATAGCAGCTCAACCTTTCTACTATAGCAAAATAGAAGGTCATAGAATCATCAAATCCAGCCCCTGGCTCCACACTGGACTACCCAAAATCCAAACCCTATGTCTGAGGGAGGTGTCCAAACTCTCCCTGAACTCTGGCAGCTCAAGGCTGTTGAGTGCTGCCCTGGGGAGCCTGTTCCATGCCTGACCATCTTCCAATTGTCTCTAAAGCAGATCACCAAAGACTCAAAACCAGTTCAGGAGTCACCACGCTCATCTCTCCTCCAAACTTAGTATATTAAAGAAGTGATCTTTCAGAGATCATGGCAATGAGAACATCAGAAATATTTCTTTGTGAAAGATCAAATCTGCTCAGAAGTGAGTCAATGAGAAGACCACAAACTTGGGGAGTTTTGATATTTCTGCTCTGATTTTTTCTTAATCTCCTTATTGAGATTGTCAATTGGTGACATTGAAAGGTCAAAGTCTTCTCTGTTCAGAATATACAGTTCACAGCACCATGCTTTGCAAGCACAAAACTTCACAAATTGTGCCCACAGAGATACATAAAACTGAGATCCAGTTAGTTTAAATGTTTCATGAGCTTCTTGGTTTGCCCTTATTCTGGGATTAGCCCTGAGTGTGTACCAAAGCAGATCACACAGGGGTTTAAACTGAGAACAATTTTTAAAAGCCTAACAACATAAAACAGTTATGATTCAGGTTCTAAATAAAAATATGTAATAATGATCCATGATTTATGGAGCAAGACTGAGTAAGTAGGATAAGAACTGTTGTCAGTTCCACTCCTATATCTTGGATGGATGTATGCTGAGTTAATCTCCTCTGTGGCACTTAAAAAAGCTTTGTTCCACTAAAATTAATGTGGCTTCTGAAGTACTGTAATACTGTAATGAATATTTCCTGAAAGTTCTGTCTCCCACTGAATAAGTGTATGATCACTCCTCCTCCTTTACTACCTCAGTGTGGATAACAGTTTATACAAGGAAAACAATCCATCCAGCCATTCCTGTGTTTCCTTTTAATTCCTGTGTTGTTACTGAGTCCTAAACAATATTTTTGTTTGTTTGTTTGTTTTTACTGCTCTGTAATGAGTCACTAGCTTATTTAACTTAATTTAATTGTAATTGTTATCTTTTCATTCTTGTTTTTTTCCAGTCAGTTACTCATAAGACCACAAGATATAAACAGGACACTGTTGCTTGGACAACTTCTGAGGGTAATTTTTTTCACCACTGCCCAAATTCAGAGCAAGTTACCAAATGGTCCTCACTTCCACAGAACTTTCGCTTCAGTCCCTGTATGTTTTGCCATGTCACATTTCTGTTGATCTCTACATCTTCCAGATAAGAGAGATATCTCCCTGTCTGGTTTGGATGTTTTCTGGAAGCTTGGGCTTTCCTTCCACATCTGTTCTAAATCTTTCCCTGGAAGTTTTAGTGATAGAAAATAAAGTTAAATTTAATTTAATTTTTTTCACAGCAAATAATTTTTTGCCAAAAATTGACTTTTAATTGAAAATTTGAAATCCGGTGAAATGTTGAAGTGTCCTTTACTATGTCCCCATTTTTCTGCATTGACTTTTACTTGCTATACTTCTCCTTAACCTGGTTTCCTAAGGAAAGGGGATTCATGTGGTTGTGCTATGCCTGCATATGCTACACACATGACTCTTGATCCATCAGTCTTTTATAATTTTCTACAATTATTTTCCACTAAATATGATATAAAGACCGAGGTCTAAATTTTAAGATTGTACGTATCACTGTAGTAGACAGGGGTTTTATTAATGAAGAGAAAAGCTTCTGTAGAAGTGACCTTGTATTCAATACCACCGAAAACAGATAAAAGAGAGGAGTGAATGCCCAGCTCTAGGAAAATTTTCCAGTGGAGGTTGCACCCATGAGAATATACACCAAAAGACATAAGAGCATAGAAAGGCAAGACTCATTAGTTTTGCTCCTTCTTTACATTGCTTCCTATGAGGCTATGTTTACATAAGACTGATTGTTTATAAATGTGAAATACATTCAATTAGAACTGGTTCAAGTTTTGGACCAAATAAATTCTTTAATATTTTGTTTAATTTGCAGCTTTAAAACTCTTATATGTACCCAGGAAGCTAGTAGACTTAAATATCTTTTGCACAGCACTCTGCAGTTTTTACATGAAGTTCATGGAGTATTTTGTCATAGTGTGCACCACAGAATCTCAGCAGTCTCTGCAAATAATGCCCATTAGACATTAAATTATTGATATCAATGGCACAGAACTGCTGTAGCCATCGTCTGCCATCATCCAGTTGCATTACACAGTCTGGGTATGCCACGCTTTGAAACGCATTTCTAATGGGGAGCCTTGGAGAAGTCATGAGAAGTGGTGGTGAATTTTAGGCACAGGCTTTGACAAATTCCAGGTGTTGTGGAAGAGCCTTGGAGATTAATAATATAGTGATTTTCTCTGAGTCAACATTGAGTTGGCCACCTCCTCCCAGCAGGAGGTACCAGGATGCTTGGAATGCCACCGCAGGAGAAGAGGTCAAGCTGAACTTCTGACCAGTGTGATCATTGAAAAATCTGTGGCTGCTTTTGCAAGAGTTAACACCAGCTAACTGAAGTCAGATCCCAGCTTGGGTAATTCCATTCTGCCTCTCTAAAATTCCCCTTTTATTTCAAACAGATGCAGTATTTTTTCGCTTCCTACATTAAAAACTGCCAAGCAGTTTCGTATGTTTCTGTTGAGTACTGGCAGTGTTTTACCCCAAAGGTAGTTACAACACCCAGTGAATGATGCAGTGCAGTGCTTTGGTGCATTCAGTACTATTTGTGGGAGAAATTCATATGCAGAACTGCTCAACATAGACAATGATACAGCTTGTAGCAAACAACCACCAAAAGATAGCACTGAAAAGATTTTGTCCCATGGAGAGACCTACAGGGTATGAAGCAGAGGACCTAACCTTTAGTTTTAGCTCTATTACTCATCTCCAACAGCAACTTGCTTGTGTTCATTCATGATCTATAAGGGTCAAAAAACACCTTAATTTTACCTTGGAATAAGTTGTTGGGGCCCTTAATTTCTGTGCCTCAGTACTCACCGGTAATAATAAAGCAGCAATGCTCCTCCAGGGAGCTATTAATATTTGCAGTAATGGACGCTTGGTGGTTGTTTTCAGTGGGCAACATTCTTGCATTTCCCATTTCATTTAAGAAATATAAATTAACAGATGAATGGGTTGGTCAGTTTACACCATATTCAGTGCTCAATAACTCACAGTGCTTGGTGGCAGTAAGAGGAAACACAGAAGTAAAGCTAGCAACTCTAATTAAAAGCACCCTCAGTGAGACACAACTGGAGCTTGGTCTTAATGAGCGTGCAATAGAGATAATGTAAAAGCAATTACTTTAGCAGAGGCAGTTTAGTGAAAAATTGTTTTCACTGAGCACCAGCTCACTCAGTTCGTAGGCTTGCTGCCAAAAAGCAGAGCAAATTAGTGCCACTTCCTATTGAGAGGCTGAGATGTGGCCACCTGCCTGCTGACACACCACAGCGTGCCGCACATAGCCCGTGACTTCTCTGTGTCAATAAGGATTCTCAGCAATCAAACATATTGATATGGTATCTTTTGCCAAAAATGACACCACAGTACATTACCAACTTAATAAAGTAACCTACAATTTATCTTTCTTTATTGAACCATCATGTGGAGCCAGATGTTACAGTAGTGCGTGATACTGGTGTAAATCAGCTTTGCTCCATTAACTTCTGAATTTCCATCAATACAACTGAGGAAAGAATGTGACTCTTCGATCATAATGGACTTCTTCCAGGACTGAAGTTCAGTTGACACAACAGTTTACCAAGAAACTGCGGAGGTAACTGAAAAATGCACATGACAGGAGTATTCAAGGTCTCTGTTCAAGGAGAGCTATGAGCTAGCAGTGACATGTATATCAAAAGATAACCCTCTGGGTCTTTCTTCCATCCGTAGGATTTTTAAATTCAAGTAACACTCACTAAATTTTTATTAAAAAAACAAAACAAAACAGTAGATGTGTAGCCTCTTGGTTGGTATTCAAGTTCTAATAAAACTGTTTATTGAACTCCTTGACCCCTTCCTGGAATCTGCCTGAGCTTCCCAGAACTTTGTGTCATGTGGTTCTCGGTCATTAATAACTAAGTATGACACAGCAGTTTAGACGCACAGCAGCCCTCTGTCCGCTCCAGCAGGCGCCAGGACAGCGCGCAGAGAGCACAAACAGCTCAGCCCAGGCTTCACCATCCAGACCCAGAGCAGCAGTGCCGTGATGCAGCAGCAGCAAGAAGGGCAAACACAGGAAGTGACTCATCTGAGTACAGTACAACGTGTGGGACATGATCAAAAAGATCCCAACGGTTTCAGCACAAGTACAGTACTGGGCAAATGGCTCTAGGCTACAGCCTGGATAGTAGTTGATCCCCCGCTCTGTTTACATGGAAAGCCTCCTCCACCAGCCAGCTGTGCATTAAAAGCAGCTGGGTGGTGCTAAGGAGGGTCAGTGAATCTCGAGACCTCTGAATACATGTCTGCTCCATTCTCTCCACCCACTCATTTACGTTTATGTAGCCCTTCTGGCTTCTGCCTGGAAGTCTTTGGCTTTCAAACTGCAGCTCTCTCTAGCAGCACTCCAGCTTTTGGCTTGCTTTAGTGTTGGCTGAATCTGTTTCCTTGCCAGTTCCCAAACCCTAGCAGCACCCCTTGGCTCTCCCCAGCCGCACAGCTACTTAATCAACTCTCCTTGTGACAACTGGGCTTGTCAGTTTCCAAAGGGCAGAGCTGCTGCATTTGCTGCAGCAAGATACACCCAGGTATAATCTATTCCACCATTTAAATGCTTAGAAGAAGAAAAGGAAGGAATATTGCTGTGTAGAGGAATAAAGCGCATTTAGTGGAAGATGCTGCACTTCTGAGTTACACTGGCACAAACAGGACTCATTGTGAATTGATTCAAAAATCATGTTTTTGCCAAATTTGGATTTAGTTACACATGTCTCTCCTATAAAAAGGTTTTAAAAAACAAACAAACAGAAGCTTCCTCTGCTTATTTCTTCCACTTTCTACCATATCTACTATGCGTATTTGCAAACATCTTTCCCCTGCATGCTCAGTTCAGTTCAAGTTCATTCGTTAAGGAAAGAGAAATAGCCCAGAGCCCCTGGAATAAAATCTTCAGCACTCAAGTCCATTACCACCTTCTAACACAAGAGTGTGACTCTCCTTAGATACAAACACAATTCAGGTACAACATTTTAGACAGAAACAATCTATGGAAATGAAAGCATTTGCCTACACGAGTTCTCTCTGGAGAGAGAATAAACTGCTTATGGCAGGTCTTATTTGTACTGCTTTCAGCAAGGCTGGGAGGTGTTCATAGGGTACAGTGATGGGGCTGATACTGATGCTACTCTAGAAAGAATCCATTCATTTCAGGGAAATAAAGGGTTCTAGACCATGAGACTTCTAATCTAAGTTAATTCAGAACAAGCTGAATTATCTACTGTCTTATCTACTCGAGACTGTTAACTGGGGTTAGCTAACACATTCCACACCCTGGTCTAGACAAAGCCTAGAAGCAAGGAGAGCAAATGAATGACACATGGTATAAAGACTGTATCAGAAAGAAAAAAAAATGAAGAGAGACACTGTGAGAAAAGCAGCACAGACGAGAACAAAGACAATGAAATGGAAAAGAAACAAAGGACTGCAGTGAGCAGGACCAGCTGGGCTTTGGAGGGTGCTCTTCTTCCTAATCCGTAACACATGCTTCCTCTTAACTCCGGTTATGTGTTTGTTTATTTGTTGTGTGTTTTTGTAAAATGAATCACCCTTATAAAAAAAAGCACGGATTTAAATTACAGAGGGCAGAAATCTCATTGTACGTCAACTGCCTTGGCAAACTCCATAGGTAGTTCAAGAGGAAAAACTACTTGGGAATTTTCCGATGAAGTTTCTCTGATTTTTTCTTAAAGGAAAATGACACTATGTCGAACCTGAAACTTCTCATGAGAACAAACATCGGAGCTATTCTATTTTGTACAAATATTAAACACATATTGACTTTAGAATCCCACCTCCCACAGAAGAGCTCTGACCAAAATTCTCTCTTTATTTAGGTCCAGTAACTGGCTGATTATTTAGAGCACAACAGTAGAGCCCTAAAGCAACCAGTGTAATGACTAATATCTTCACATTAGGCTTAGGACATGAGTTCTACTTTTGAGTTTGACTTAGGAAATATCTCACATCCCAGCTAATTGTCCTAGCTACAGGGCTATTAATTACTTTGAGGTAGGGCTCATGTGTTCCTCAAGAACAATCTGGGGGAGGTTTTGACTCAATGTATAAAAGAAAATGTTTAAAGAGCTTGAAAATTTTAACTGATTCCCCAACTCTATTCAAGAAATGTCCAAATGTTCAAAAACCATGTGACAGACAAACCTGTCCTTTGTAGGCAGCAATTTGTTTGCCACGTTAGTGTTTGCCAGGTTTGAAGATGTGTGTATGCAGCATGTGTGTTCATCTGCAAATCCAGAATATGGAATACGTGGAGGGGGATTGCATTGTTTGTCACGCATATTTCTTGTGGTACGGGTTATGTGCTTTATGTTCCTTTGTACATAGATGGTTTAACTGGACATATCCTATATCCATTGCATTTCTGGGTATCTATCAAAACTGTGAAACAAACCTGGAGAAAATCTTCACATTGTATTTCGCCTCTGAAATGTCACATGTAAAAATGAATGCAAACACATCCTTCCATCAAGGGCCCTTGCTTTAATGGTGTGAACGAGTATAACTACTATTTCTTTCTGAAATAGCTTACTAGTATTGTGATAGTTCAATAGTATTTAATTCTGAAACCCTACTGACCAGAAGAGTCTGTCTGCTGCCTCTGTTAACCAAAGAAGAGTTCTGTCCAAGCACTCCAGGCCTTCTCCATCCAAAGCAACAGGCTTCCATAGTTTACTTGGAGTCCCACAAATGAATGTGTGAATTCAGACTAAATTCTAACTGACTGGGTAACAATGTTAACACTGAAATTAAAATATGTAAAGACACTCCTCCACATTTTATGGAGGAAAGGTGTTAAGCATGTATTCAGTTCAGAATATGAAAGACAATGGACTGGAACAGCAATGCCCAGTGTCTTGGTGATGGTGATCCTAATGGTGGTTCTTCATGGAAGCATTTGAGGACAGTCAGCTTTGGTCCTTCGGGCCCAGGCAGCCAGACATGTGCAAGTAACTGGAACAGAACTGTTTCACTGCTCCATTTCCAGGTGGATGTTCTGTCACAGTATGGAATATATTGTGGGTATGACCTCACCACGGCATTACGCATACACAGCTATGACGGACTTCTCTACATTTTGATCACATGACAGACATCTCCCACCATCTGACAGAGAAGAGGCAGAAAAGTACAGGCTGAAGACCACCACCAGACACTTGGTTCTCTGCCTGTGTGTCCCCAGAGAGTGGTGGGAGGCAGCGGGCTGCGGGGCACCAGAAGTCACAGGAAAGTTCCCTTTGCAGCTATATCCTCTACGTGAATGAAGCCTTGAGCCTGTTTTGTTTCAAACAATGTTCCATTCAAAGAGTGAGTCAATTTTTAGGGCCCCATCCAAAGCCCACTAAGGACAATAAGAGTTTTTCCATTGAGCCTAGCAGCCTTTGGATAAACACCTTGATCCTGAAAGCTTGATCCACATGAGAAAGGCTATGCACAAAAAGCAAATCCAGAAATCCCTTCTGAGATTTTACCCAATCCTTCTGTAGGCATATATAGAAAATTATGCCAACAAAGCCAATTTAGTCTATTTGCGCACTATCAGCTTCACATTCCATTTGATGATCAAAGAAATTTGTAAGGATAAATCCTTTGGTCCTACACTCCCACATAACTGTTCCCACTTGCAGTGTTGATAAATTGATTTTTTCCCTGCTTGACCTTATTATATCTGAGACTGTTATCAGAATGTAATTCACAAACCATTTAGTACAGACTTCAGCATACACTGTATAGTTACAGCCTATGGTTCAGTTTTACTTAAAAGCAGAATTCATTACAGAAAGCTAAGCTGTTCAAACTGTAGTGTAGGCAAAATAAGTAGGAATAATGCTTTCACATGCTACTTTTGGGGACCAAGGTATTTTTTAGTAATATCTATATGATCTTTTTTGTCCATTTTGGAAGTCATACCTTGCTGTGTTTGAATAAGTCTTCTTTAAGCCTCAGCATTCAACCATAAAAGAAGATAAAGCTCAAACAATGCAACATTGGAGCTTTACAACTCCCTCCACAGAAGCTGAATTTTCATAGCAAATACCATCTGAGAGTATTTCAAAAATTCCAAGGCATTACTCTCTCTATAAACCTACCATCCAACTGTAATTCTTAGACTGAGAAGTTGTCTGCTGGGACACCTTGCTTACATGCGTGCAGCTGGAGATCATGGTGCATGTCAAAACCCCTGATGTGCTACTAGTCACAGACTCAACCCAAAATGTTTATTCTATGTCTGAGTTTTCATACAGATACTGGTACGTAAGTAATATTTATTATTTTATTATTTAGATTCTCCTTTTTTTTTTTTTTTTTTTTGCTTGGATAACTATATATGTATGCCCTGGCTGCTCTGCTGTTTATAGGGTTATTTTGGTCAACACAGAGAATGAGCTCCAATGTGACCCCTGGCACAAGTAATATATTAAGTATTGTTAATGAGGGAATTGGAAATAGAACAGCTCCTTTACCTCCACGTTGTAAGTCTAATTTGTTGGTTTCTGTCATTGCTTTATCTTGTAAAGTTATGGTACTACATTTTAAGCACAGCCAAAACCTCAGACTGCCTCACAGGAATGAGTGCACAAGAACCCATAAATACCATCTCCCAGGACAATCCTTGACTTTTTTGGGGGTCTGTTAATTCTCACTTAAAATTCACAACTTTTTAATTTGTTATTATTTTGTATTAGATTTGAAAATTTTATGAGCCTCTTAAGAAGCAGAAAAGGGGGAATAATTATAGAAAAAAGTGCAGAGAATAATCCAAATCCAGCGTGACTTCACAGATGTGACAGACCTTGATTTGTGCCCTCAAGGAAGGAAACAGGAAGCTGTGGTGGGCCAGAGCTCACATTTGACTCGCAAAATATTCCCTTAGGTCTAACTTTGTAACATACAGTAACACAAAAACAGTCAGCAGCTTCTGCACACAAGCTCTGTGATGTAGTCTGTACTGTTGCTGTGCTTACATTAGGATGATCTTTTACATTATTTTGATGCCAGTGTAATACAACAGACAACTATTTACTCAACTTAAGAACAGCCACTGAGCTGCCACATGACTTCCAGCAAGTTACTTGTGCGTGTGGTGTTTCTTCTTTGATGCACCTTCAGATCTTCAGATCCTCTTCCAATCATAAATATAAGTATTAATAGAGGTGACAAGAAAGGATGAAACATGAGCACTGTACACGGAGACTGAACAAGGTAATACAATTTTGAAACAGCATCTGCACCCAGACTTGAGAAAAACCGTACTAATTTTATATGTATTGATCCTTTAGCATCCTATTTTGGATGATGAGCTAGTTTGATTGGTTTACTAGGTAAGTTCATACACGCTCTTTCCAAGTAGTAAGCACAAGACCAAGCTTCAGCTGTAAACTGGACAATCATAAGAAATAAAGACATCAACACAACACTCCTACCACTGTCTCTGATGAGTACTGAGTTCACATAAGTATGGCAGCACTTCATCCTAATTGGTACAAGATTTCAAATGCTGTACTGAAGACTTTACTGCCTTTCATTATTAGACTTAATGTGTTGCACAGACTGCTTCTTGGATGCCCAGTCTCCTACTCAGTGTTCCATGCACAAGGACAGTGAGACATGCTTCACAATGTCTGTAAGATACGCTGATCTTACTCTTGATTTAAATTCAAACTGGATTTCAAAATGGAGCCTTGAGACTGAAGTGCTGCTCATCACAGAGAGAGAATCAGTAGTAACAGAAATGGGAAGATTAGGAGGAAGAGACTGGAAAGCATAAAGGCTCTACTGGATTCTCCCAGTGCTTGAGTGACCCTAGCCTGGGCAGTCCAAGATGGGTGATCTGATGTAAGGATGGTAAACAGAAAAGAAAAAATCCAAAAACATTCAGGTAACACTGATACAGAAATCTCATGCATCCTTGTTTTTAACAGTGTCTGTGTGACACATTCACACCACGGCAGGGTGGGTGGGGCTGGCTGCTGATCTCAGCCTGATTGACGTTAATGACATTCTTCCAATGGCTGTGGCTTTCCTCATACCACACCCAGGAGGGGTCAGAGGCAAATTGCTCCTGAGGACTAATGTGAAAATACCATATTTTTAGTCAAGTCTTTAAATAATGCCAGGTGTTTGCTCTGGTTGCATTAACTAGTCTAGTACAGTTGAAGCTCAGCCTGCACTTCCCAACAATGTACCTACAACTCAACTCGAGATTGCATCTGCTGTTTTTAATCCAGTTCCAGTCACTAAAATTATTATACTCATCTCCATGATAGTGCCTCTTAAGCAGTGAAGACAGCAACATCTGTGAGTGTGGATACAAGCCCAGCACAGTATTGTCAACTGTGGTGTTTATTTTTGTTGCCTAGAAGCCCCATTAACAGATCGGGATTGTGTGTGACAGGCATAAAATGGTTGCACTTTCCGTGGAAGGGTTATTTACTTCTGTTGCTTTCGTTCTATCTGCTATTAAAAGCTTTACTTCTGCCAGTGAAGGGAAGCACCAAAAGCTGAAACTGGTGTAGGACCACTGTCTTCAAGACAGCAAGACTATAAAACCTGAAGCAGTCCCTGAGCAAAGATATCAAAGCGTTTTGCAAAGCTGTAACCTTGTATCGAGCCAGACTGCAAGCTTCCCGAGACCATTGAAAACCAAAAGCTAACAGCAAAAAAGGAATCACAGCCTCTTAAGAGAGAAGTCTTTCTTAAGATTGCCACACAAATGTATTGCTAGCTTTCAGTGTGGAAGTCCACATTTTCAGATGCTGTATCCCTAAAAGTGCTGTGCTGAATACTGAGCAGATCCCAGAAAACCTAATGGCAACTGTTAAAGATCAAAGCTCCTGAAAATCAGAATCTTTTCCTTTTAAGCCATTAATTTTAGAAATTTCAATTGACAAATAACTAAATCATGCCACATCTAAATTCAATAATGCCAATGACTCAAAGCCAGTGTGCTGAAGATTTTAAGAGACAGTTTCATAACAGCTTAGTAGGAAGTCTGTGAAACCTGTATGCCATGGTATTCATGCCAGCCTCATTACTATCCCCCTGGCAAGGCTGGTGTTTGCATGTTCTGTCCTGTTCTCTTTTCCAGCCCCACAATCTCTCACTGGGATCAGTAATAGCCCTGTGGAAGTGAAATGCAGACTAACCTGGATTGTTCCAGTGTCTCCAAATGTGTGGCAAAGCACAGGACTGCACAGGTGGAGGAGGAGGGACGCCTTCCTCTTATGTACCTCATGTACACAGAGGTGATGGCTCCGTCCATACCTGGTCATGAAGCAGATGGCCAGCTGAGCATGTTCACCACTGGTCTTCCTCACCCCTAGCAAATAAAAGTGACCCCTAGCAAAGAAAAGTGATGGATTCTTTTGAGCAGAGATGCAGTAAGTGCCAAGTTTCATTGCTATGCACCCCCACATGAATCGCAGACCGCTACCTAGACTTCAAGTGTGAACTCACTTCACACTGGCAGATACGTCATGACATATATACACAGCCTGGAGCCTTTCAGGTATAGAAATTCCTCCAGGGTCTGAAAACCTGGCAGAGTAAGTGCAAATCCATTTTCAGCAAGACAAATATTTGTTCATGCATGTGTCAACAGAAAAAAAAAAAAAAAAAAGAAGGCAAATCTTTAAATAAATTAGAATGCATTCTGAAAAGGTGAGATTAAATAGTGAAATACTTTTAAATAAATACTCTGGACTAATTTCCTAGGTCATATGCTCTGGAAAAGAGATCTGTATTAGCCTTTTAACTGTCTTCCCACTTCCAAATTTTTCAAGAACGTATTCTCCTCCTTGTCTTCGATTTCCCTTGTGGCCCAGTAACACGTATTCATTTTCTTAGGGTTAGAACAGTGATTTCTTCTCAAGAGATGGTTCTATTCAGCACTTCACTTTAAGGCTGAATGTTGAGGTTCAGAATGCTAATCATGAAAATAGGAGGACAGAACAATTGGGTACTGCTTACAGAGCTGTGCAGTTGCAGATCAGCTGCTGAGGACAAATACCAGGCACCAGCAGGCTCCGAAGGAACAGAGTCCTATGATACTCAAACACAGTATACTTCCCTTAATGTAGTCCTTTGAGGTTGAAGTCCTTTCTAAAACAAAATGTATTTTCCACAAAACGTACTCTACTTCTACTCTTGGCCTTTCCAGAGGGAGATGGTGATGTGGCACAGGCTGTCCCTGCGCAGGGGGATTCTCATTACAGCCACCACTGCCATGTGACTGAAAATGCAACTCCTGGGCAAGTCACTCTAATAAGCATCTGTTTACATTTTTGGATACAGTGTTGGTTGATTGTATTCAGTAACGTAAACTGATCTCAAAAAGTAACAGTGGAATATTTTGCTCATCAAGATATTACAGAGGAAAGCATGTTTTTATTATTATTCCTATGCCTGCAAGATCTGCAGTCCAGCCAAAGACTGGGGACCACAAAATGACATTCCACGTACACAGGCAGTAATAACAACTTGTTTACCATGTAGAAGGATATGCTAGCAGAAGTAAAAGGTAGAAAAACTCAGGGATTTTTTCCTTGGGTAATAGCTCAGGAAAAAGAAGCAGAGAGTTAAGCAATCAGGAACAGGATGCATTGCCTTTGAATGGCCTGTGAGTTTTCAGTTGCACTCACAGCAATTTAGGTTTGAGAACTACTGACAGAGCAGAAACAGACCATAGACTTGTAATGCCTTTGAATTGTTTTGAAGGGAAGGAAGAACACGGTGCATGGAGTGGTAAGCCAGGAAGTCTATGACCAGAGTGGGTTTCCAGCTTTTTCTGCTATGTTCTATTTGAATCATGAGATAGTGTTTTCTCTTTAGAGTCCAGTGTCCTGGTTTTCTCCTAACCCAAAACACAGCGCTGTAAGATACTATGAAGAAAACATCGAATCTGTCCCAGCTGAAATTGGAACACCTAGTCAGATAACACTGACAGCCATCGCAGCAATGTGCTATGTAAGACTGGAATCAGAAACAATTCACATCCCATCTATACTTCCTGAGCACAGATTCTTCTGCACATCAAAAATCATCCGGCAGCTTTGATGGAGTCACTTGTAAGCTACACTGATGACAAGAGACTGGGAGTTTGGGAACTGTCTCTTCTTATTGCATTGTGAATCTGAGTCAGGCACAGAAATAAGAGGGATAGGAAAAAATAGAAAGGGAGAAGTGGTTAAGGCATTCCTGTGTGACGCAAATGCAGTGATGTCAGAGTTAGAGACCACAGACATCTCTGCCAAAATGAATGGGATTCCAGCAGGCTCCAGCTGGTCTCAGGGTTTGTGCATTCTGCGCTGTTTCCTGGATACCAGCAATTCCCAGCTGTAAACTGAGCAAACATTAACCCCTTCCCTATTGTGGTTTTCCAGATAGCCACTCACCAGGGAGGTTTTTCCCTTGCTGGTAGAAGATTCCAATATTTCATAATCAAGCATCCTTACTGAATCAATGGCTAGTTTAAAAATAACCCCCTTGACCCAAAGCGTCTGGGAGAGCTATCAAGAACAATGAAAAGAAGATGCTTTTGTATAAAATACCATTTCTTATCTGATCCCTCAGCTGCATCCTCAAGGCCTTCATGTTCATTCCCCACTTTCAAATGCAGGTTTCTACCTCTTCCACTCTTCCTATTTTTCTGTCCTATTTTTCCCCCATTTTTTTCTTCTCCCCTTTCTTCTGATCTTCAGAATAAGAAGATAAGCCACAACTCTAACTCTGAAGTGGGAATAGATCTGAAGCCCTGGACCTGACATACAACACACAGAAATTTTTGTGAGGGAAAGCTTCCAAATTCCTAATCTAGGGCCTTATTCCCTCTTGGCACAAACTGAAAACCTAATTTTGGATCACAAAATCCTGGACTTCCCGAAAGTAAAAATCTAGGCATGGAGTTTTTTTGGCTGAGCTGGCTCTCCCACAGCTGGGAGTGAACAAGAATCTGAACTCAGGCCAGGCCAAAATAACAAGCATCTGAATTATTAATTGCTATTAATAAAAAGGAATTTAAGCTGCAAGTGCAATTTCCACTGCTCTTCTCTGGGTATGGATCGAAGGAATAGAGAGCCAAGGAAAAAAACATGACACTAACAGAGACATCAGAACACATCTCAAAAACCAAGTACTAAGTTGGCAAGCAGAATGTGTGAGTTACTCTGAAAACTGCTATGCATCAAAGAAGTAAAAAAAAAAAAAAAAAATGCATAACATCAGAGCATGTTAAAATTAGGAAGGGAATAACTTTGTCCAAAACCTAAAAATGTAAAGTAACTCCATTAAGACTTAAATTCTATTTCTAGCCTGATCAGCACAAACTTCTGCTGCCGACACAATAAGCTCAAATACACACTGACTGATTTGTCTGACGAGGAACATGGGTTGGTGGTTCCCAGCCGACAGGCACCACTTTCTTTGGGACAGTCTCTAGCAGAGCACTGCACCTGAGCACAGAGCAGAGCGGGACGGGCGCTGCTCTCTGCACTGTGCAGGCAGCCAGACTCACCTGCCTGTTTCCAGTTGGCTCAGCTAGCCAGGAGCTTCATTAAACAGGGCAAATGTTGAGTCTCTTTTGCTGCTTTTCTAAGTATTGAGTTTTTATGGTTTGTGTATTCACACTTTTCTCTTCTGATGTGAAAATTGGTAATTCTCACGTGGCTGGAAGAACTCAACTTAAAAAGTCCTGAGATCTGAAATTTGCAGAAGTTGATCCTGGAATCTCATTTCCCTTGGCTCGTGGTTGGCCATGGCAGCTAGATAGATTCCCATCCAAGAAGCAGGCCTTGCAGCTCACAGCAGCGGGGTATCAGAGGACAATGTTTGTGGACCCTGAGCACACAGATTACCACTCTGGCAACCCTGCAGAGAGTGCTTTGCCACTTGCTCTCTATCCCATATAGATCTTCTGTTTCAGATCACAGAATGCTGCACACTAGACCATTTGTTAAGACAAGAATCATTGGGCCTTATTCTGCAGAGCATTTTATCCCTTCTTGCCTTATTGCCTTATTGCATTATTTACCACAGTGAAGATGTGCAGTCCCAGACCCTCAAGTCTCCTTCAGAAATAATGAAGGTGAACAGTCCTTCAACAAGAAGAAAGTGATATGAAAGGGAAGGTCAGTAAGCTCAACAAAAGGCAGAGTGAAAAAGTACATGATTTCAAATACAACAAGGGGAAAACAGAAAATGAAGGAAATTAACAGCTTAAGCTAGACATTATTGCTGGTGTACAAGCAAATAGGCATGGAACGACTACTAGTAAAGTAAGGCTGAAAACCAGAAGGCTCACAGCCAGTTCTACAGTCTAATTCTAGGGCTGTCAAACGTGGGAGCAGCACAGACAGAAACTCTTGCTG
Organism: Oreortyx pictus; assembly: GCA_036925125.1. Taxonomy (NCBI): domain Eukaryota; kingdom Metazoa; phylum Chordata; class Aves; order Galliformes; family Odontophoridae; genus Oreortyx; species Oreortyx pictus. The sequence goes on from JAUPFR010000018.1 coordinate 285,049, forward strand.
TAGCATAAAACTGCTAGGGCAACAGGGACAGTTTTATAATGTGGTACTTTTGAAAAGGCCTTGGTGGGTCTGGAAGTGCTCTTTTTAGCTGCTTTGACAGAACACCAAGCATTTCAGTTTCATTCTCCTTGCAGCAATGTTTCATTTCTGAGACCAAAGAGGATGAGGAGAGCTTGTATGACATTCAGGGGCTAAGACACAAAATGGTTTGCCTTCTGTCTCTGTCACTAGCTTCTTGCCTGCTCCTTGACCATCCTGCTTTCATGCAGTTTGATTCCATTTATAGGAGGCAAGAGTTAAAAATACACACATATCTTTTATTATTTGTTCTGTAGAAGTGCTGTAGAGCCCAGGACTGCCTTTCATGTAGAATTACAATGCCCAGCCTGCATAATGTTTATTACTAGGTACATTTAACAAGCAAATACAAGAGCAAACATAACTTAAAAGGCCCTGAACTTGGTCAGTGTGATGAAGCTGCCTTACTAGATTTGAAAAGACCTATGGTATCTTTAAGTCCCAGAAAAATTACACCATTAAAACAGGCTAAATTACCTCAATAAGGCCTAAAGATGCACACATGGCACTAACACTAAACAACTAATACAAAACACAATGCAGCAGTACAAAAATCTTAACAGTGTCATCATGCAACAGTTTAGGCTGGAAGAGACCTCAGAAAGTCATCTGGTCCAACCCCGCACTTGCAGCAGGACGGCTTGAATCAAACCAAAGAGACCAGAGCTCTACCAAAGCCTTTATAAATTCTACTGTTGCCAAAGAAAGTGCAGTCCTGCATCTCCTGAGCCAATGTTTCTTTGATATTCATTGTGAGATTCACACAGACCTCTGGGTTTTCCAGCTAGGTGGAAATGCATTTCATTTGAGTCTTGCTCTTAAAATCACTGGTTGTCCTACAGTAATTATCAACACAAAACCCCATAGGAAGATGTTACAAAGGCCAGTCAGCTTAGTTATATCAAGCTCCATTAAGGAGCAGCCAGCCCAGCGTACCATTATTAGTCACAGCAGAGATTAAACAAACCTGCTTGGCCTCTTTCCCCTTTGCTTTGTACTGATGTTCACAGATAAACCCATGCGGGAGCAGCTGGAAAGAACTGAATGTCCTGTGGGAGCTCTTATCAAGACCAGGGAGTGAACACTGAATAACCACTCAGCAAATCACCTTCTAAGTTTAAAAAGCAGCCTGTTTTAAAGCATGTTAGTCATCAACAAATTGGCTGGAATGTTCTTCATTCCCTCTGTTCCCCCTCTCCAGTCTCCCTCTGCTGGGGTTAACAAAATGTTTTTCCTTCTGTGTTTTTCATAGACTAGAATAAAATCTTGCCTGACATTTCCAAATACAACAGTCACATTTTTTCATGTTTCTTTTATTTACAAACAACAGTGCACATTGCCACCACACAATTTATAAGTTAAGGCTTAAAATGAGGGCTCTATAATACAAAGAACATCACTTTATACAGCCAAAGTGATCGAAACTACAAAACAGACTCCATGCACTGCCATAACTCCAGGAACAGGAATTCCTGCACCCGCTGTTCTATTCCTATTTCATTCTGACTTCAACTACATTCTGGCCTTCCTTTTTCTTTACAGTTTCCTTCCCTTCTGATCTTCTTCCATTAAAGGAAGAAGAAACTAAAGATTCACTTTTTCTGTATTCTTCCAAGATGTCAAGAAACTCTGCATAGATAGTAATTGCTATTACTGGTCATCTGTAGTTTTAGAAATACAAATAGTTTGCTCAGCAAGTAACAAACATGGAATTGTTTGGGACAGTAGGAGGTAAGTACTTCCCAACATCACTACACACAGTTCTTATAAAATCATGGTTAATTCTTCAGTACAGCTTCCCATCAACACTGAAGTCACTGATTTGCCAATCTGGTTAGAGCATATGACTTCAATTTGATCTCAGGATCTCCTCCTGTCAGGAAAAATGCCACCACTGCCCTCTCCTGTTCTTTCCTTGTCTTCTGTTTTCATTCCTTCTCCCGTTTTTAATGAACTCTAGATCTATACTTTCTTTATGGATGTAACATAGAAGAATACCTAGAAAATTTCTGTGCCCTCTTCTCTGCTGTACTTAGAAGCCTTTTGGCACAGACTGTCTCTTTTTTGCCTTTGTTTGTATGGCACTCAGCACAGGAGATCTTGCCAGGGCACTGCCTACCAACATAATATCACATAATATAACATCCACTCCTGTGACTACTGCATGATCTGCACAGCTTTTCACTAATATTAAAATAAGTTAAATGATATAAAATGGACAGCACTAGGTTTCTCCTTTTCTGGCAGTTCGCAGCTGTATGCAGAATGTCTGAAAACCCTTTTACTGCACCATGGAAGAAATCCAGGAATGCCTGTGTACTTCATGGGACAAGAAGAGCACTCTAAGAGTGACGACCAGTTCGGGGTAGCATCTCCTTTCCCAGTGATCCTAGAAGATCTGGGTCTGTGCTGATAATCAGTTAATTTTGCTGAGAAACATATTGTTATGAAATCTGCAGCAAGACAGGCTAATAGCACAGCAATCTGAAAAATGTAGGCAGTGATCAGAAACACAGGTGAGCACACAAACAGCTAGTTCTGATTCCATTCATAGAAAAAGTGGCAGCTACACTAAGTCAGGGAATGATGTGCAAAACTAGGCACAGAAGGGCACCGAGCACATGCTGCGTCTGCCCGGTGGCTGCTCTAAACATACAGAAGCTTCAGACTTTAACTTCATTGCAGAGAAATGTTGTTACACAGAGAAAGGCTAATAGGATTAGGTAGGAAAAGTATTCAATGGGCATAATATAACCGTAATCTCAATTTGCCCTTCATAAAAAGGAAACACTTAGCATTTTAGCCTGGCCTCCTCCAAAACAGTTGAGAAATAGCAGATGATGGATGTCAGCAAATGATTGTGACAGTGACCAATAAAACAAAAGATATGGAGGTGAAGAATGTATGTAAAGATATGTCCCTTCTGCCTAGGAAGAGACTGGACAAAATCACATAGAAGTTATTTCCTGCTGGGCCAACTGGAGGTGAGGAAAACCTGAACATCTCATATTTTATGAAGTCCTCTCACCTGAAATGTATGCATGTGAACAGACAGCAGTAAGCTGATCATATTTATTTCCAATTTCATAAGCAGGAGTTACTCAAGTGGAAAACATATTGAGTCCATTTCCCAGAATATTAACGCTAGAGCTTAACATATGGGCAAGCAAGAGGAGGCTGAATTCCTGTCCACCTTTCCAGGAATGGGAAGGATTCTGAGCACAACAGATGACATCAGCACATGAAGTCTGGGTGCAGCGTATATTGCTACCATACCATTTATTTCCGATCAATGCTACTTATTGGCCAGAAATACTGGAAGTAGAAGAGAAAAGGTGCACTTGAAGGATACTACCTTTGTCATGCACCCGTATCCCATGTTTCCTTCATTTGGAGCAGGAGGCAGCGATAATGTCATGCACCCAATTCCAGTTACAAGGGGACCACACATCACTCAGCAGTTAATAATGACTCACTGGTAGCAACAGTGAGGACAGTGACAAAAACACAGGGAAATCAGAGATATTCAAGATCCATGTGGACACCATCCTGGACAAGGTGCTCTAGGTGACCCAGCTTGAGCCGGGAAGTTGAACTAGATATCTCCAGAGGTCCCTTCCAACCACAACCAGCTTCCAAAATTTGTTTAGTGACTACTGGATTGGTTTTGTCTTTTCATCTCCATGTCATGACTTTTGAATCCTGTTTTAAGTAAGTGGACATTAGAACTAGAAATTGTGTTCAAGTAATATTGTTATTAACACAAAATATTTGGATTTTTGGGGAGGCTTTTTAAGTCTGTGCTACCTGAGGTGACAGCCTGGCTCTCTGGCCATTCACTTCCCAACCCTGTGTATTTCAGTTATGCAGTTTGGGGAACTCTCTTTCTTCTTTCTTTCTTTCTTTCTTTATTTCTTTCTTTCTTTTTTTTTTTTTCCCCTCTGGCTTTTTGTGTGTGTGTGCATTAAGAAAAGAGGTTTTTCATGGAAAGCTAACGCAAGAACAATGTCCCTTGGCTTCTTTACAGTTCCTGGAGGAAGAAGCACAACAAATAGTATTATTCCATAAAACTGACAAATAATCTATGCCACATTTTTCCCAATTATAGTCTCCCAGTCCTTACAGTGAACTTGCACATTCTGATACTTTGCTGCTGGATGATTCACTAGGCAGTGCTCATACGTCAGTTTTCAAAGCAAAGCAGTGGCCTTACTTTCAACAGTGTAAATACAGTTATTTCACGTGTTCATTAGATACAATACATCATCAATCATAGGCTATGATATTCACTAGATGTAGAAGAGCCGAGGACACATGATACTGAGGCAGAATCCTGATTCCAGTTCAAATGCTGAAGTTCTCACACACTTCATTTCAGCCAAGAACTTGCTGCTGTTTCAGCTCTATTGTTTAACTTTGGACTCGCCATTTAATCTGTTTGTGTGTCAAACCATCACTTGGCTTAAGAGTAGGATGAAATTGTTTATCCTTTGAAGATAATCTAAAAAAGTTGAAATGCTTCAGTTTAGAGAATACTGAAGCGGAGTTTTTAAAGGGTTACCACTTACATGGTGGAAAAGTTCAAGGTTTCACCAAGTTTCAAAATAAAAGAGCTAAGAGACGCTTGAAAAAAATATCAGAGCAGTTAAAAATAAAAAAATATTTACATAGCAGGTAGTGGATTTTAGGAACTTGATGCCAAAGGAAATTGCAGAAACAGACATTACCAGCAGGCATGAGAAAAGGTCAGATGAATTTCAGGATGGCAGGCCTACTAACACACTAAGCAGAGAAGTTCTCTGTACTCTCCCTAATGCAGCAATCCTGCATGTCTCAGGGAAATGGACTTCAGGAAGTGGTCTGGCTCATGGCTCCCCCTTACCCATCTCCTTTTTGTAGTACCAGACCATTGGATTAACCCAGGAGAGTATATCCTGTGCTCAAATGTTATTATGCTGAGGTTATTTATTAAGCACAGTATACCTTCAGAGCTTTGTATTCTAGCTGTCACATTTTATGCATAATATTTATTTCAGTGAAAATAGCTCTATTTTTATTTTTTTTTTAATTAAGATAGACAGTTACAAAATTTTTCTATCTGTTTTGCTCTTTGAACACGATTCACCACTCTACTAGTGCAGGCTGTGACTCTGTGCTTCTTATGAGTCTTATTTTAGTAACATGGCTGTTACTTGGCTCTAATCCATTGGGATTAGGCTTGATTACAGAACTAATGCACTGGATATCTACAACCTGTCACATAACCATTCGCTCTCATGGTGGTGGTGGTGTATTTTATTCCAGCTTACTGAAAAATTACAGTGCTTCTTTCTCACTTTCTGTTTTTTTATGTATTGCATTGTAAAAGGAAACATAAAATCATGTTATTAAAATTAATTTCTTCCTTTTCTAAATATCTCCTTTATCTTCAGAAAGAAAGTAATTCACTGGAAGTGGAAGGTGCTCAGTGTTTCTAAGATGCAAGGTCACAGGTTGATGTGATAAACACCAAACTCAGAATTTCCTGATGGCCAAGGGACTAAAGCTGAGATTTGCGTGCTGGCCTTCTACATCTGGAACCACACATTTGGGAGACAAAATTAAAAACAGAAATTAAGCAAGTTGTAGCTTCCCAACTATGTAACTAGAATTTCCACAGAGACAGGATGTTGTGGTGTCTCCCTGAAAGCTGTCCTCACCTTGCTGACAAATTACAGTTCCTGTAATTTTTGGACTCATTACATTATGTGATCCCATGATGTCCATAGTCTCATCAAGAGAATCACAGTAGGTAATTCAGCTCGGCTTCTGGTGGCTACAAAAAGCCTTACTAATCACTGGTTTTGAATGTGCATGTCAAGACATCTACATATGACATTTGTGTGATTATGTCTCTCTTTTCAGAAAGAAAATAAAGATTTAAATGTAGCAGTTATTTTATTGAGGCAAAATAAAAGTGCCCTGGATCAGAAATGGCTAAGGAATTACAAGCATATAGCTTTCCCCACTGATACAGTTTGACTCCTGCTCCAACTGGGCGAGCAATAGCAATTGGAAAAGGGAAATGATGGGATGCACAAGAGAACAATTCTCCTAATTTCCCCTATCTCCTCTTTTAGTACTTGGGTGATAAAGCACATTCATGCTTATTTAGTTTTGAACAATGCAGAACCTCCTGAATCAGCTAGGCTACTCACTGGTATCAGAGTGAAATTTGGTGATTTTAATACTAAAAAGGTTTTGTTTCTCTGTACTGCTGGTAGGCCAGCCAAAGAGCTGCTCTCCCTACAGCAACAGGCAGCAGACAGTGCAAGCTTTATCCAAAACAAAGAGCATTTTGTAATCCAGCACACAGAAGCTGCCCTTTCTTTTGCCTAACGAAGCAAGCTCAAACACTGTGAGGTTTGCCATTCTCACAAAAGCAAGGTGTATATACTATGAATGTTTTTGTTTTCTACAGAAGAATGGCAAAATAATTAGGGAAGTTTTGAAGTGTGATATTACCCTTTGGGACATGACATGTACGTGGTAGAGTGTCACAGAAGAGCCTGTGAACACTTCCTGCAGGATATGCAGGATATGCACTTCATGTGGAAAGGAATCCTCCCATCCCCACAGCACTCCAGGCAACACTAAGGCATTATCCATAGAGGAAGCACACATCTGAAGCAGTCAGAGGCTATGGGGTTTAGTCCTGCTCATGCCATAAACACAGTGTGATCTTGGAGAAAAGATTTAAATGTAATCTTGTTTCATTTTGTTACAGACTTCCCTCACGGATAGTACCTGTCTGTTTTGTTCTCAGTTTGTGTGACATTTTTCTTTAAAGAGTAAGTCTTGGGTCTCAAGAAATCCTGTGGAGGGAGTGAGAAATTGCTTCTTCCCTCGAGGAGCAATGTGATCTGGGAAAGAAGCTTCCAGAGAGGAGAAAGAACACGACAGACAAATGGGGCGAGACAGTGACAGCGAGGAGCCCACAGCTCCAGTGGTGACACAGTGAGCAGGAAGCTTGAGCCAGCAGCCAAGCCCCAGGTGATGGGAACAGCCCGGAGCAGCCGTTGCTCAGGCACTTTTTCTTTCTGTTCTGTCTTAACTACTTGTTTTGAGTCTTCTTCATCGAAAAAGTTAAGTATCCTAATTTATATTCTAACACAACTTGGTTTTAAAGAGTTTATTTTGTTTCAGCTAGCTGTCTGTTTAGCTAGCCTTCTTCTCTCTTGCTCTTACAGCTAATAGACTGCCACTAAAACGGCCTGGAGGACCCCAGTCTGGCTTCTTTTTTTCTCCCTGATAGAGGGCACCATGTCGAAACACCTAGTGTTATTTTGCACTGGTGCATCACAAATAAGTAAATAAAGCATTCAAAACAAGATCAAATAAAAATCTTATCCTGGTAAAACAAATTATTTACAATCACTTGCTCCAGACATTTGGAATAATATATTTTATTTGTGTAAGAGGTCATGAAAAGCAAATTGGATTTCAACATGGACAAAGACAATTTCTAATTAGAAGTAACTCAAAGGCTTAAGATGCCATGTAAGTGAATTTAAATGACTGCATTCTTAAAATTAAGCACATGATGTAGTGCTGTCCTGAGCAGTTAAGCACTCTCCTGTATCAGGGCCACCGTGGGATTTTGTCTTTCATCATCTGATTCATAAAAAGGCATGTATGGGTAACTGAACCTTCCCCGCTGACATGTCTGTCAGCAGTTACGAATGCCAAAGAATAACACTCAGAACACCTGGACAAATAACCTTTCATGGTAAAACACTCCAACAGTTTTCACTTTATACACCACATAAGAACTGTTTATTTTCCTTGGCACTGCCCTGATTAAATTAATCTTGTCATTTATTAAAAGAATCAGACTAGATAGGTTAGTTTTGTACTGAGAACTTCTGTTGGTCCTGAACTGAACTACTTCATTGTTAAGTTCCTCCAGAACACAGAATGTTTGGTGTCCTTTGAAATCACCATGGGAAGCTATATGCCATGGATACTATCTGTTGCACGAATTAGCAAAACATAAAGGTGAGGATAAAGACATGTACAACACCACTGTCACTATCAGACACTGCTGCATTATTGCAGTGTCAAGATTGTGATACAGACAAAGGACAAGTAGACAAAAAAATTAATTTGGCTCCCTACAGTTATCTAAGAAAAGACAGAAGTACAAGCAGAACTGAAAGCACTGCCATATTTTGCTCTAATACAGAAAAATCTGTACCTACTTCCTTCAGGTTTTACTGTATCTATTTTTGTCCTCACTAACTGAGGCTCACTGAGCCTCTTGATCTGGAGTCACTCCTTATTCAGTGCAGCTACCACTTATAAGACGGGGCCATGTTTGCTCAGTAACTGGCAGAGCTTTTGTCCTGTTGTATACATACAGTGAACAGCCTTTTTCCTGTTTGTCTGAACAAGTATGTGAGGGATCTGGAGAGGGGAATGGAAATACTGAATTTGCTGTTACGTAGCTGTGATGGAACATTAGCCACAGGAGCTGAGCAGACACTTGACAACCTCCAGTCCGGGCCATGAACCAGACCACTTGTTAAATCGTTCTCTTTGAACCGTCAGTCAGTTGCTTTCAGGAAAAATGGTGTAAGGCGCAAAGATGCGACCTGGTAATCCTTAGTATTTGGCAGGTGCAGTATTAATAGCATGTTAATAACTGAGGTGACAGGCAATTAAGCTACTTAATATTTCTAAATAAATACATTGCAAAGGACCTCTGGACATTGTGGCATCCCATCTCCTGCTATAAGTAGCACTACTGAATGTGCGTGTCTTTGCTCTTCCCACCTCTTCAAAATGTTCATGGTCTTTTATTACTTTGGGTCACAGTGTAGGGCCGAAGTAGATCTCTTCATGCACTACGAAGAATGATCTCTATACTTTCTAGAAATCAGATTAATCCTGATGGGCAATTGAAACATTGCAGCTGCAGAAAGTGACATAACCTTTGCATTTCTTTGCAAGATTCAGCTTCGCTAAACACAGAGCCTTCAATCAGATGGATTCCTTACTCACAGTGTGATATTCTGCCTCAGATATATAGGGCTGCAACTACTATTATTCTGCCGTACATTTTTATTTCCTATTACAGATTGATAGACTTTGAGTATAGATTAACTTCAACTAAAAGATATACGTGGAGAGATGGAAAGCAGACAGAGGTTAAAGAAAGACTTTTATAGCAGTATTCTTACATACCAATCATACATTAATTAACATCAGCATAGGCAACGTGATTAATTTCAGCGGGAATCTCTGGGATGCTGTCTGAACGTGTTTTCCGTCCTTTATTCAAACAATACCATAATTCAAAATATGAACACAGTGATGAAATAAAACACATGCTTTCCTTTTTTTAACATGGGAGCAGCATGACCTATTGCTCCTAGGTACACACACGGTCTGTGTTGTTAAACATAATCAGAAGTCATAATCTTAACAGGGCTAGCTCAGAGTAACACAAGGACACTTTCATTTGTTAAAATTATACGTGGGAAATTTCAGCTTTGATAACACAGCCTTTTCCAATCCTTTCTGGCTGCTGACCTACAGAGACACTGTGCACTGTCCATATTACACATTCAGCCCGTTCTCTCGCATTCAAGCAGAGACAAAAATGGAGCCATGAGTCTGTGGTCGCCAGTGGCTTGTGCGATACAGGCATCTCCCGATGAACGTGGGCTTGATCCCTTCTCAGCCAGGGGGATGCCCAGACTGTCTGACAGGTGCTTTAACCTGCCCCTCCTCATTGTCTGAGAGCCACCCACACGTTCCCTGGCAGCAGGTGCATTACCGAGGTGTGTCTCTGCATCCCAGCTGTTGCTGTAACTCAGAACAGTCTTTACAGATGAGAATACTATTAGAGCACTGAAACAGCAAATGCTGTCAGCATAGCAATTAAGCTGTCAGGACTCTGATGTGTACAGCTTTCTACATAATTATTAACTCCTTGGTTTCTCTTTTGCATAAAATCTAAATTTCATTGTTAGCTCTAAAGTACCATAGGAAACTTCACAAGGCCAGCTAATTTTGTTCCTGTGGAATGAGAATTCCCTCGCATCTTCTCCACGCTCATCATTAATCTCTCAGATATATTTACTGTTGGCTTAGCATATTATACTTTTCTTAATGAACTTTGAGACCTCTTCTAAATTCCGGCTTTCCCTCCAGCTGCTTTTCTCCCTTAAGAACTCCTTTCTTCTTTTCAAATGCTGGCAGGAATTCCAATTCTATTCTTTCTGTTTTCAAGGTGAGACTTTTCTAAAGTTGCGTTGCAAACTTGTTTGTTTGGTCAGAGGCAACAGATTTGTATGTCAACAACTATAAACTGCAGGTGATAACATACATTTATTTTCACAGGTTGTTATCAACACAAAGCATTTGTCTTCTGATCTCAGAGCAGCTTTGCTGTAGGTCCCAGCAGCTGGTTGCATTTCTCCACTCTAGTTACATTTGTTGCGCTGCTGGATTTCATTGCAGCTGGCTCTGCAGTTTGGCTAGAATCACACTGGTCATTGATGAAATGCAGCCACAAATGTATGAGTCATTACTAGCAATTTCCTTTGGCATTTTGTCTTCACCGGCAAGACCTTAGATCTGCTAAATTCATACTGCAGATAGTGGCTTCTTCGTGGGAAATTCCTGAACTGTAGGTCATTGTTCCTACTGCTATTTTATTTCAGGTGAGGATACTGTAGCACTGAAACCTAACATGACATTATATGACAGTTTCCTATACCTTCTGTGTTCTCGATGATGAAATAGACATTGTTATTATTTCCACCTTCTAGGTTATTTTCTGTGGCACACGCGCTAGACCACAATATACACATTTTCAGGCAACATCCTCAATCCTATTAAATGTATGGCTGAGAAGTGCTGCAGTGACTTAATGTCCAAACTTCTCCTCTCATGGTCCAGCCACAACCTTCTGTCACTGGTTACTAGAACATTTAAGTTTACTGTTTATCTGTCCTCCAAAATGTCCTAAAGTAGTTATTTCCATGTCTACTCCTTCTAGACCTCTCCTCTCTGCCTGCTAGATACTCATCAGTTCCGTATGATCCTATTCCAGCACACTAACCTCCTCTTGCCCCGAAGGAACTCTCTCTTTATCTTCCCTATGCTTTGATTCAGGAATAAGCCTACTTACTACTCATTCACTGATGTGAAATTCCACCAGTTGACAGCTGCAAGGCTCCAGAGTCAGTGTTAAGAATTTAAATCATTTGTAAGATGGAGTATATCATTTTCCACAACATTTACCATGCAGACAGAAGCAACATCTAGCATTTCTACATGATCCTCTGCAAATAACTGAACAATACAGTTGTATTACTTAAGGTGAAAAATATGCAAATTGAGGTTAACCTGTGGGCACTTCCTTGCATCAGCTTCTTAGGACTCAGGGTAGAATTCTTTACAACTACGAATGAGAGTAGTACGTATTCTCTGACTGAGTACTTGTTCACTGGACCGTACACTTTCTAGTGCTGCTTTCTCTGGCCTTGACTGTTCAGCAGCACCTGTTTGCATTCAGATCAAGGCCTATGAGTTTCACGTGACCCACCTAACTTTGTTAAGATGACATCAGCAGCACCAGTTTAGTTCACTGTTTCCAGGTGGGGATTTCTACTTGGTGCTTTGTCAAAGAGAACTATTTCCAGATGTGCAATAAGTATTACTAACCCAGCTACTTTTTAAAAATTGACATTGCTGCTGCGGAAACCAGTCCAGTCAACCCCCCGCAGAATGATGTCAGCATTCCTTTTATGACATCTTTCTTCTGCCCTTCCACTGGAAATTCCATTTGACAGAGAAGGAAGCCAGCAGTCTTTGATAGGCTTTGTTTGTATAGCACAGTTCTCATTCTTAAACATGGACAAATCATAAGAAGTGTTGGAAATTTCTGTACTTGGAAGAATGAAACCATAGGAGTTAAAAATAATTTGCAACTCAGTCTGCGCAGACTGACCAAAACCATATTTAATTCACTACGGAATGCAACCAGATGGAATGAAGACATATTAGACATATTACTTGGAGCTGATGGAAACAAATTAGTCCAACAAATACTTGCCAGTAGTATTCACCCAGCTCTCATATGAAGCCTCAGCTAGCTCATGATTTTGTCCTCAGTTTGGCAATATTTTAGAGTTTGTCTAAACATGATGCCCTAGAAATTTCCAGCCACAACCTCCCTTCTGGTAGCTGTAGAAAGTGATAAGATCACCCGTGAGCCTCCTCTTCTCCAGACTGAACAATCCCAGCTCCTCCAGCTGCTCTTCATAGCCCTGTGCTGCAGACCTCTCACAGCTTTGTTTCCTTTCTCTGGACATGCTTAGGTTCTCAATGTCTTTCTTGCAGTGAGGAGCCCAAAACTGAACACAGTACTTGAGATGTGGCCTCAGTAGTGCTGAGTACAGGGGACAATTACTTCTGTGCTCCTGCTGGCTGCCCTATTGCTGATCCAAGCAAGGATGCCATTGGCCTTCTTGGCCACCTGGGCACTCTGCTGGCTCACGTTCAGCCGAGCATTGACCAACACCCCCAGGTCCATTTGCTCTGTACAGCCTTCAGCCGCTCTGCCCCAAGCCTGTAGCATTGCCTGGGATTGTTCTGGCCAAAGGGCAGGACCCAGCACTTGGACTTGTTGAACCTCATCCCATTGGCTTCAGCCTTGTGATCCAGTCTGTCCAGAAGGTAATACTCACAGTATTGCTACCATTAAAATGAGATTTTGAATCCAAACAGAATGTGAGCTTCTCCTTCCAATTGGAGAAGGGGCTGTCTCACTGTTAATCCCTATACTTTGCTATGCTGCACACGGTGCAAAAACAAGTCTTGACACACAGCTCAGCTCTACTGGTTGTTTTGCTCTCCATGCTACCAGCAGGTCCAGACATGGATTGTGTTTTTGTGTACAAAGGGTGGTATTGATGGAAACAAACAGTTGAGGCTTGTGGGACAAGTTCTTCAGGTGGCTTGTGGGAAGGTGCCTGGGATTTTCCCTGTTGTTCTTCTTCCTCATTGTTACAGCTGCCTCCCACTATCCTCAGCTGAATTTACATTAGCTTCAATTCATACTAGAAATACTAATACTGTGCCTATGGCAATTTGGAGGTGGCTTGTGAGACATACTATCAGATCTTTATCAAAACTTAGGCTGATATGGCAATTTGAAGTCAGATGTTCCCCAATGAGAGTTTTCTCTTTCTCTTCCACCTTGTTAGGATTTCCATAATTATAATTTTCTTAACTATAATTTCCTAAGATACAATTTTTCCTCTCCTAAATGAAACAGTTTGGTTTATGCATTTTTGGACATTTCAATAGTTTTGCTGCAAATTCCAAACCAAAGTTTTAGCAGTTTACATTCCTGTGACTTAAAGACAGAAGGGCTGGCTTGCTTCTGGTCTGACTATATGTCAGTAATCATTTTAATGAGAGCAGAAACGTTGTTTGGACAAGCAATGTCCTTCAGAAGGGAATCTCTTTAGAAGGCACTGGAACTTTGTTCCGGTGGTTTCAGTAATCATTGCCAGCAATACGTGACCTTACAGCTGAATGTCCGCTTTCATCTTCTACTCAGATCTTGTTGGGCTTTACTCTGTTTCTTAAATATTCTACAACTTACTCAGTTTTGCTACCCCAAAAACTACACGTGGTAAACAGGTAAGTCATTCACTCCTTAGTCTTTGTTGGATCCTAAAGTAATTTCAGTAGCAGTTTTCTAAAGCCTTCTTAGAAGAGGAACAACATTTCAAAACACACATCTCAGACACATCAAGGATGTATTCCATTTCCAGAAAAAACACATTTGAAATCTGTGTGAATGATACGCTACAAAGTCACAAAGTCAGCCACAGTGCCATCCAGCTGATGAATATGAGCCTTTGTTGAGCATCACAGGAAGCATGGAGGAGCAGGATGATACAGGTGTCATCAGGTCTGCTCCAGCTGTGTATGAATAAATAGACTCAAATGTGTCATACTTATAACTTCTACTTGGCTCTGTAGGGTCTCCATCCCCCGAATAACAATAATTTTCACTTATGAAACAAGCCTTAATCATGCAACTACAGTTGTCAGTTGTTTGGTGATTATGCTTATTCACTGTGAATTACTTTGCAGTTTCAATATGACATCATATATTCCAGTCCTACGAGACAATAGACTCTGCCTTTTTTTCTTTTCTTTTTTAATGTGGATAGGACATGTCTAAGGTCAGGTCCTTTAAGGAGAGTTTGTCCTTTAATGTTTTTTTGTTTCAGACTGATTTCAATTAGAGTTGCAGTTCCACCCAACTTGAATATTTTTTCTTAAAAAAAAAGTTGGAGTGAATTAATTTCTGGTTTGAATCAGTGGGCGTGTATCAAGGATGCATTTGGTCCAAAGAAATAATGATAGCAAAGAAAATGAGCTACATGATTTACTGTGCTAAATACAAAGGCTGGATCTAACTGTTTCATTCAACCCTTTCTGCAGAAATGTGAAAGCAAGAAGACAAGCAACAGGAGCTGCCTGGAAGAAAAAATGCAGTGCCATCAGAGCACTGTCAGAGATGTCAGATGCTGTATGCATACTAGGTAATTTTCATATTCTTCATACGTTTTTCCCCCTTTGAAATATATGTAGAGTATTGTTGTCTCTACTTTGATTCACAGCACATTATGGGCAAAAATCCATATTTCTAATTAGTAATATAAATAAATAAACAATAGTACCTGACAAGTAAATTACATTTTGAGCTACTGATGACATGCCTTTGGATATTGGCAGAAGCACATTATTATGAAATTGAATTTAAATTTGGGAAAAAAAAACAACAAGTAGTTAGAAGAACTGGAGAGAGTACAGCACGTTCAATGCCAGGTAGTGCTCCCGTGAACAGGAACTTCCTGACAACCAGTCACGAAACCTCTGTTCTCCCCAAATATGAGCATGGTGATTCATAATAGTGTAGAATCTGCTGAGCACACAGCTGTACTGCATATGACTGTTCGTACGATAGAAATGAGCAGAGATGAATCCTGCACAAACTCAGCTCCTTCCTTAGAAAGCAAGATGTCATTACATATGACTCTCACAAGTCTAACACTTAACTTACTACAGTTCTTCCTTAATAAAGATTAAGACTAAAATATTATCCCTCTTGATTCCACTGCCATTTTGGGAAAAGTAAATGTTTTATTAATTCCAAGAACAAGTAGGTTGTAATGCTGATTGCAGCTCTTCAGTCTACGTCTGAAAAATGAATGTCTCAAATTACAATATAATACACAAATCAAAATGGAAAATTCACTTTCCCCTGTATTTCTCTGATTTTTTTCCTTGTACACCCCTGCATTGGATCTGGCTTAGGGATCTAGCTGAGTGACTGCATTTAATTCTAGTATGGCCAATCTGGTTACTGAATCTCATTTCTCAGACGAAATACAATTAATGTTTCAATTTCAAATCATTATCAAGTGTCATGGTTTTTAAACAAATTTCACTTAGCTCTTACTGTGATTATCCTGATTAAAATAATGTTAACGACCTCTACAACTGCCTTGAAGCCAAATGTAAGGGGAACGTGAACCCAAGCCTCAGATCAAGATATGTTGTGTTTTATAGAACTCAGATCTTGACTCCTAGTACAAGCCTCCACTACCTCTCTCCAGTGCGAGTGAAGGGTTTCTCTATTTGTTTTACAACATGTATTTTCACCATCTTGTTTTACTCTCTTTAGGTTTTCATAATGAATCCTTAGCCCCAGCTCCGGACAATGCAGCTGGATAAATAGCTGGAAGTCAGTATTAGCCCTCACAAATTAAATAAACAGAAATATTTGTCTACACATATAAGCAGTCTTGAAAAGCCAGCCCAGTGTATCTGTATATCTCATAAACCAATCTACCTTGGATAACGGAATAAATACTTTCCAAACTGTCAGTCAGCCAATCTACCAACAGGAACAAACCAAACAAATAAAAAACGCATCCATGAACGGCAAATGTATCATGTTGATGCATGTACCTTTGATTCAGTGTACACATAACCTCAGGGCTTGTCTGAATTAGGATCTCAAGCATGACTATAGCTGAGTAAGGTCCACACACCTAGTGTGTAGACATGACCTAAAACTGTCTTGCACTGGCATGAGTTGCTGCTGTCATCCTGATACAACACTAACTGCTTGTAAAGTTTTGGTCCAGGAGCAGAGCATATTGGACTTCGTGACTAAAGCACATAGGAGTGTGGCCCAGGGAAAGCAGGTTCAAGCCACTGCTGAAGATGAGTGCTTATAGTGGGACTTCATTCTGAATAAGAACCACCGTCTCAATGCTGACAAACTGCTTGGATCTCTTTTCCTACAGATAACTGCACAACAGTGTCTGCAGGAGGCAGAAGGGTGAGAACAAGAACATGGGCAGGGGAAAGAGACAGAGGACAGTGCTTTCTGCAGCTATTGGTGCCAAAATGTTCATGTTCACAGTACCTCCAGAATAAAGAGAACAAAAAAAACAGGGACAAGTTTCCAGGAGCAGATGGAAGGACCAGAATCACAAGAGAAAAAAAACAGCATTGTAGCTAATTGTGCATCAGAGTTCCAGATCTCACTGAAAGGTGGCAGATAAGTATGTGTACCATCAGAGGTAAAATGAAGCACAGAGCCACCTCCCAGAACAAAACTGTTTCACGTACAATCACTACGCAGAGGTCTCCAGCTAACTGCTCTGAGTTACATCCAGCACTATTCTGGATTCTAGCAGTTCCAGGGAGCTAAGCCTAATTCTTCTTTACCTGCCAGTTGCAAACTCAGCATAACTGAGGATAGAGCCCCTTGACCTCTCTCTGATTCAGTCCCAGAACACTGCCATTGCCAGCTAATGACCCTGAGCTATAGTATTTAGAAGAAGAGCTGGAGCACGCTGAAGAACATTCCTATGAATCACATAACCTCAAAAGAATGCAGTTTTACAGTCTTTTTCACCAGTGGGGAAAGAACTTACTGGCACCAAAACTTGAATCCAGATGTTTTCACCAGCCACAATTTTGTTTTTCTTTGCTTTCAGTCATGACATGGAATACTGCCTACAGTTGCATTAAATTAATGCAGTTGCAAACTGTCACCATTCCTTACAGCTTTTCATCCTGTACTTTGCAATACACATTTACTTTGTTCCAGCAGCACAGAAGCTCACTCTGGCACACTTCCAGCTGAACTGTTTAAAAAAGATTGAAATTTAGCTAATGGTGTATTTACAGCAGGTAATTTTCCTCACTACGTAAGCCCTGTTGGTGATCACGTTCAGATGCGTACAGATGTGCCTGCACATACAGAGACTTGTAAACTGCATAGCCATTCAAAGCCCAATAAAACTGAAACCCTGTTCAAAAATCCAGCAGCTGCCCAAGCATGAGCATATGTGACATAACATAAACAATGGCTGTCAGTGGGATTACCCCTACAAGGTTAAACACATACGGAGGCCTGCAAGCTCCATCCGGAGAGAATAAACCTCAAATTAAAGTTCCAAAAGGATCTGCACTGTTAATATGCAGTAGAAAAAGTTGTCAGGAACTCCTACTGAACAGGCATAAAATAACAATCTGATAGGACATTAAATGACCTAAGAAAACTAATTCATAAGTGCTGGGAAAAATAGATGGAAATATTTGATTGTTTTGCTTCAGCAAATAAAAAGTGAGAAAAACTAGTGGAGACCTAAATAATATTTTTAACCTTTTTTTTTTTTTTTTCTTATAGAAGAGATGAAAACTGTACTTCATTTCAAGTGCTTTTAAGGAAGGTAAACAACGAAGAGATCCAATGCCTAGCCACCTGGAAAAAGCAGAGTTTACCCTCTCAGAACCTTATCTTAACTGCAAGGTCATACACACTGGCACTGCCTTATGTCCTTACACTGCAGTTTTCCTCCATTGTGTGAAACACTGACCAGGCACTCAGTGGGAGATCACCCAAAAAATGCTTTCTTAGTGCTGTAACTATATCATTTTCTTACTCACCTTGACCAAAATAGTTTGTTTAGCACCTTGATTTTATCCAGAAACATTACTTCCATTGCATGCATTTATTAACTGAAAAAAAAAAAACCCAACAAAACAAAACCTCTCCCAGAATTGTAGAACGCTATTATCATTGCTGTTTCACCCATGCCAATAAAAATAATATCATAAATGCATACATTCACAGCACAGAATACAGATAGAAACTTTGCCATTTCACATGTGCTCAGTATTGTCACGGCCCGCGTAGTACCACATCAGGATGCCTAATGCATTTGCTGTAGCAAGCAAGGAAAGCACAGTCAATTTTGTTTCAATTCATTCTAAAAGTAAACTTGTCAGCCAAACTCCTCTGACATGTTCTGAGTAAAGCAGATTTCGCTAAAGAGCCAAATGGGGAATGAGTGACACGCTGCTCCTGCTGGAGGCTGTGGGACAAGCAGACTGCATTCCCCACAGTCAGCCCGCACCGCTCTGGGATCATGCAGTGAAACCTATCTCCCTGCTGACTGCCACAACAGCATAACTACAAAATACTTCCACAGCTCTTGTCCTTTTCAGAGGTGTGAAATGATCCCCAGAACTGCAGTAAGATTTCAAGATACTATGAGTTTTGTAGTTCAGATTCCTTTTCCTACCAAAATCTTGGCACTCCAAAGCAGCTTTAGCTTGAGCAGGAACATTCTCGTTGGCTGAAGTCACAAAGGCTCACTTTATCAGGTGTATCTGAGACTACAATTACTTTCTCCAACCACTGTCAAACAGCTCAGCATTTTCAGCAGGACACAGACTTCCTAAAGTTCTGAGTTTTACAGAGAAGTGAACTTCTTCCCTAAGCAAGAGGTTGAAGAAGTTTATCAGTACAGGTCCCTTCCAACCAGAGCCTCCATTACTCTCGTAAATGAAGACAAGACTGACATCCTGAAGTCAGGACAAAAACAAATTACTGCATGTCAATAAAAACAAAAGTTCATGTGTCAACACTGCCAACTAAAATTGGGTGGGAAATAGGCATGCAGCCTTCCTTTAGTAAAACCTGAATGTCACCTAGAAATTCTGTCTGTAAGACTGCCAGCTCTGATCTGTTTTGAGCTGGATCTCCATTTTTAACTATTTCAAGGCTGTGTAGGTTGCAAGTCCCATAAATATTACAAATCTTAATTCTAAACATTGGTATTTGAACTGTGTCAGTGAATATGCTTACACCTGCACCGAACTTTAAAGTACTCAATTATTCTCCCCAGCACTGAAGACCTTTGGCATGCATGCATGTCAAAATTTTTCTGTCCTAGGGCTCAGTCAGATTTTCCCAACGTAGCACTATGCTTATTACCATGCTACTTCTTAAACATTCCCTCCCTCTCAACTCCCACCCTTCTAATCTTCCCAGAAGGGACACACCTGTATAACTCTTCAGACGGAAGAGCAAAGTAAACAACCTCATAGCATCGTGGCTGAGCTCTTAGGGTACAGTATGTACAGGACTTGCCAGGTTTGACAGTTGACAGCACTTATTTTGGACACATGCTGATAAGGACGAATGAGTTTGTACGTTTCCTCAAAAACTCCATGTTCAATTACTGAGCACCTGAGAGGAATGACTGGTCTAGCAATAACCCTGACATCCACTCTACTCAGCTTTTTGAAGTACATATTCTAGAGAACCATCTGATTATCCCATGAGGATCATCCCTTTGCTTGGATACATTGGGCACATTTTCTGGCTTAACATGGAGCAAAGTTTTTCATTTGAAAGCAGTACCTGGCATGAGAAAGTGTTGAGAGGTTGTACTACAATGCTTATGGTTTAAAAATATAAAGGTCTCATTTATGTATTATCATCTCACATTTTTAACCACTTAGGGAGCAAACATTTTGTGTTCAGATGATGAAACTGATACTCAAAGGTAGTAGTTTGAATTGCAACTACTTCTTTCTTATTTTTTTTCCTTAGGCCTTGGCAGTGCTACATCAAAGAAACTGACCTTAGAGAAATAGGAAACTTCCAAAAGTGAGACAACAGCAAAGTCTGAATACAGCATTCATCAACACAGATATACTAATCTAGACTTTAAATAAACACTTTCTCCAAGTGACAGTTTTCTATTATGATTCCTATCTGCGGACAATGTCACTATGTCAGTGTGGAAATTGGTATCGCTGGAGAAAAGTTCATATTGGAATAATAAAATAATTATGGAACAGGTCCTAAGTCACAGAGAGAAGACAGTGAGTAGCAATAAAGTACACCAATGGGCAGCAGAGTCAAACTTCTAGACACGGGATCTAGAAGATGTCATTTTTCACTGTAGAAATAATTAATACTAATGGTGAAAAGATATGTCAGCAGCTGTTACAAGAAATTTAAGGCAGAAATAGTTCATCCAAACTCATAAATTTTCACAACTTGGTTACACAAATGGATATACTCAAGATAAAAATCCAAATATTAATCTGAATTCTGAAATCCCTGTCTCAGGAGATTTTAAAGTTTAGAATTATACTGTTATTGTCTGAATCCTTCTGTTGCTATAATTAAGGAAAAAATAGTGTATAGTAACATCAACCTAAGCTGTCATCAAAAGATTAGATTACCATGCAAATTTGTATACTCTATGTGCATCCTCTGTTCTTCAAAGCACGATACTAAGATGGGAGGGATCTGCTGTACTAAGAAAAGGACTTCAAGAGTTGAAAGGACCCTTCTGCATCTAACAGCTGCTAAGTGTCTACCACCTTTACTGTTAAATATAATGGATCAAATTCTGTTCCATTTTTACAATAGGAATTTTAAGAGAAAGAACTCTAGAGTAACTGAACAAGAGAGACTGGTCCCTTAAATGTATATACACTGTCACCCAAGTAACATTTCCACTATAAGTATAACCTACATGAGAACTGAGGAAATTCCTTAACATTTTGAGAAAACCTCTGCCACTAGAAGGGATTATTTCCTGTACAGATGGACTGGGCAGGAGTTGGGCTCTCTGCACACACTGGCAACAAACAGGGCTCATTGGGATGTGCTTGGCATAGCTTCCTTCTGTCTCAGTACAACGCACTGCATAACATCCGCTATCCCAGTTGCTGCAGATGACAGCAGAAAATGCAACTGAAAATATAGCAATGCCAGTGTATCCAAGAGGAAAGGATTTACCTGAGCTTCCAAGTCTCATCCTCTTATGTGATGTGCCTATGCAAAACCTGTTCAGTAAGGTAAGTGAATCATAAGCACTAGGACCACTTTTGTTCACTTCTCCATAGACAGAGAAATGTTTCTACTGCCTGTGTTTCTGCTTCCTGACAGAGGGTAGAAGACCTCTTTGTGGAGTTACCAATGAAGTATTTCACACACTGAGAAAAGTGGTAAAGGAAGTAGAGAAAGACTGGAAAAAAGCCTACCAAAACACTATCATTCAAACATTTTACACTACACAGACAAGGACAATCCCAAAAATCACTAACAGTGTTTTCAAAAAGAAGCATAACATACATCACTTTTGCTCTATTTAAGAGGTAACTTCCATAGTTAGAACACCACGACGACGTAACTTGAGGGCGTCTAATGATAGGATTCTAACCACAGGCGTATAGAGAATTATGTATTAAACTGAACAAGAGTTCTGTTTCCAGTATGCTAAGGCCCCCTTACATGATTTCATTACTGTGGAACCTCGCTTTGGAAAAAAATAAATGAATTTCTCTTTATGCTGCACTGACACATGACAGTAAACCTTCCTGGATGACTGTTGTTATAGGTAATTCAGCCCTCTTTGGGATCTGTGGCAAGTGAAACTTTCTCTCTTTCCTCCAGGTGACTCCCCTGACACTGCCTAGCTTAACTGTTCGATTTAAGATTGAGCTTGCTTAGAATCTTCAATACAGAACGTCACCAATGAATACTTACACAAGACAGTTGTGAAAATGTCAGCCTTAACTTGCATGGGCCTTTTGATTACTTTATTTATTTATTTTATTTTATTTATTTATTTATTTATATTTGATTACTTTACTTATACTTTACACAACAAAAAGATTTGAAAAACAAGAGAAATAATACTTATTCATAAATGTAAGGACTTTGGCAAATTGAAAGTGATCAGCACAAGGATAATTATCATCATTACCTTTTACAAAAACAAATCATGAGAGAATGTAGAGTTAAATATAAACTAGCTATCTCTCTTTTCCTTACATGTTGCAAATGGATTTGTTTTTTCCCAGTTATAAAGGACATTATAATTTATTGTCTCAAGCCATATTTGGTCTTTATTGCCTGCAGAAGCTTGTGAAAAAAGAGCTGTTAGTTATAAGAAAATGAAAACATGTTGTGGTTTCACCTCGATTTTTTTCCTTCTCTTCCACTTCTAAAGAGAATGGACAATTTTAAGGAGCAGAAAAAGTAAACAAATAAGATATACAAAAATATAGAAACAGAAATACAAACAAAAACAACTCGAATTAGGAAAAAAATGGAATTACTGCCTGGGGTAAAGCGTGTGAAAAGCTGTGATTTGTACAAGGGCAGAATTTTGACATTTTTCTTTAGCTTCAAGTAAATAAATAAAACAAAGAGAAGTCTTTTCATCTGATTGTTTTCCAGTGCCTGAGGCTATGTACATTGGACACTGTTTGCAGCTGTTTTCATTTAGGGATGAGTGAAGTGGTTCAGTTAAAACACAAACTGTTCTGAACCTTTGCTGTGAACAAAACAGAATTTTTCTGTGGAGGTTCGAGGAGGTTCTGTGAACTTCTTGTCATTACCTCCTTGTACTTTCATGTGGCGACACAGCCTGGATTCAGAAGTGTTACCATATAAGCCAGTTGGATTACATTGTGCTTGATTCTGATGATCAATAGTTTGAATTATCAGGGGTAGCAGCATGGAAATTCAGGAGAACTAATCCAAATAAAATGCGCAGAAGCCCACCAACTACTAAGTTCCCACACCCATTACTGTGTTTTTTACTTCTGTGGGGAAAAGTGGATTTCTTGCAGTTTCTAAGAAAAAGAGCACTGGAGCATTAAAGCCTCAGACCAGGGCAATGCTACAGACCTCTGGAGACTTCTATTGAGAGGTGAGAGATATGAAGAGGTGCATAAATGTGCTAGGAGGAACGCAGAATGTAGAAACAGCCAAATGCAGAATGGCAGCTCACTGGTGTGAGCTGTTTCTCTCTGGAAGGACAGCTACACTATATTCTGTTTCACTTTACTGTTTTAGTGCAAAGTGCCCGAGTTGTTCAGTCATGACAGAGGTACCTTTGGCTCCATAGCTTATTGCTATTTCTTATTTATCTATTTATATTTCTTAAAATCTGGCTGCTTTGAAGCCTGCTATCTCAGGCAACTACAGCCCCCTGTAACATTCTCTGTTCTGTAATCCATCTGCACTGGCTGCTTCCCACATGGCACCAGTTCATTACACCCTGTCCACTCACAGTAAGCTGCAAAATAGCCCCAATCTTCGATGTCAATACCCTTAAAAATGAAAGGCACCCTAACAGATGAACCTGAGTAAGCACTCCTATGGACCCCAACATCACCAGCTCTGTTACTGCTCTCATCTTTTCTCTGCATCCAGTTCTACAGCAAACTCAATTTGTCTGAAAGGTTAAAGAACTGCTTCTCTTCAAACTGTTCTGAAGAGAACTGCCCCTGAGATCATAATTCCCTGAAAGGACTCTCACACTCAGATATTTATTGTACACTGTTTATGGTACATACAATTTCACCCAAAGCTGGAGGTGAATTGGTGATGACAAAGTTTACGCAAGACTCGCAATCAAATAATCATATTGGATCAAGAAAGAAAAGTGATCCACGCCAGTCCTGCTTAATTTTCAAAACAAAATTCAGATAAACTGAGCATCACTATCGTTGTCTTCATTATTCTGTTTTTATTTTCCAAATTAGAAAACAAACACAGAAAAGGATGACCCATAAATTTCCTCTTTCTCCATTGCCAAACCCAGACTAATCACAAGGATATGGTAGAGAATGGCCATGGTTTTTGAAATATCTGCTCTGAAACCCAGACTTTTCATGTCACTGCTGAAAAATGCTTAAACGTGTGCTTTAATACCTTGAGCAGTCCTACCAATTTCAAAAGAATAGTCAAGGCTAAGCATATATCACTCATCTGGCATCAAAACTGTGTTTGCCACTTTAAGCAGTAAGACAGGGAGTCATGCTTTCACTAAGATACGTGAGCTAGTAAATACATCCAAGAACTCAGGTATTTTGCTATAACAGGGTGGTTCTATATAAATAATGTATTGCCCATCCTCTGGATGTTAGGGCTGTGACAACTATTTTCCACGGGGTAGAAAACTTGAAAGTGTATTTCTATATTCATCCAGGAGTAGCAGCAATTAACAGCATTCATTTTAAAATTTGATTTTTTTAAAATCTGGATTACAGTGCTTTTTAGTCATGAAATTGAGAAAAGACATTATCGTAATATTCTGTCAGTGTACACGTTTGCAAATACAAAGATTGGAATGCTGAAACTGCTTTTCACTGTGCGTTATAAAAGGGCCCGAGTACTCTTAGCTGGCCCTTAATTCAGGAGTTCCTGGCTTCAGACACCTGAAGCCCTGTAACGGACTCCAGTGTGCCCTGCCACCTCTTCCTTTTTGGCAGCTATCTGACTACTGATCCTTCACACAATTCACTGTGTATCTTCTGTATGTGTGTTGGTTTATTCATTATAAAATCAAGAGCCTACCTGGTCCTCCTGTCAAAGCTGCGGTTGTTCTAAACATTCAGTTTACATTTTCCATCCATCAGGCTATTAAAGAATTCTGTGTAATGAAATTGAAGGTGAAAATGTCATAGCAGTTGCTCCCATCGTGTTCATTTGTTAATCAGCAAATCATGAAAATGAACTGGCCGTAAATAGAACGTTAGCCTTCAGTTGAGAAAGAGAAGATTTTTGTTAAAAAACAGAGTGAAAACCAGGAACAAAACATTATCTGCACCTTCAAACTTCTGAATTTAAAGGGGTAAATTACAAATTGAATTGTAATTTTGAACCCTCAGCTTCACAAATGTACAGGATAAAAGCAGTGTATTACCATGCTGAGGTAAGGGTGGATTATTTCTGTATGTCAGCTCACACATTTCTTAAATTTGGAATTTGTCATCCCTTTCAGCTTCTGAACACTGGATAGTAAGTACTACAGGCAAAGGGCTCTCTTTCCTCCTATATCTAGCAGGCAGCATGCACTGACTCGTATCTTTCTTTCATTACAGTTATAGTGACCATGATCAGTCCTGAATCCTCTCTGAAATTCCTTCTAGTTTTAGTAAGGAACACTGACAGCATCCACATTAGCCAGTTGACTCAGTGTTACAAGAAGATTCCTGGCTCTGAAAGAGGCAACTACAATGTGAATTGAAAAATCCATTCATTCATTCACTTCTTCCCAGCAGCATTCCTTGGCCTGGAGCCAGATGCCATTTGGCGTCATGGCTCTAACCAGGAACATAATGTTCTGGCACCAGGACAGGAGTTTTACTACAGAAAAAACAGCAACAAGTAGAAACTTATCACAGTAGCTGGGGGAGTGAGCTAAGAAAAGGAGATGGGGGCCAATTAGCAGAAAATCAAAGACTCCTTTCCACTCTCTTCTTGGTCAAATCACAATCGAGGCATTAGGGAAAAAAATGAATTTCTGAAATACCTTTAAGCATATATATAAAAGATTATAAGATTAGAATTATGTTGATAGCAAGAATGAAAATTGCTGTTGCACATAACTGAGTAACTGCCATATGTCAAAACTTCTGTCATCACTTCTAAAAGCTAGATTTGAACCTGTTATCTACAGGTGAGACTGAATCAGATCCTACGATGTGACACTGCCATTTTTGGAAAGCCCAACACAGGCACCAATAATCAGCAGCGAAACTGAGGATCTGCACAGCTGAGGATGTCCCACAGAGAAAGCAGTTCCCATGGAATTCTTCTAACAGAAACTGCAGGGGTAAGACTGGCCGAAGAGTAGGGAGCACAGTAAGAGATCTGATGTACTACAAAAGTACTTTGTAGATATCAAAAACTGTATCTGAAGAACTTTGAGGATGCAAAGAACACAACACAGCCTGGCACCATCTGTTAGAAATCCGATTGCTGATTCTCAAAAGCACCTTAGAAAAGAAATGAGTTGATTTCAAGTTAGCGCTGCAGAATCTTCCATAGAAGTATACAGAATGGATTATTAGCTTACTAGCCCAAGGACGGGAGCCTTCACGAGAGCTTTAATATCATCAGCCTTAATTCCTTGATTTGAGAGTTGCAGTCAGTGACACCTGGAGCTGTATCATTCCAGCCGCTGACTCCTGGAAGTTTATATGAGAAACCCCCCAAATCTTATGGTAGTCTGACTTGAAACTGTTTTTGGAAAACAGAATCTTTTTTCAAAACTTAATACTGAAGTTATCCCTTCAAGAAAATCCGTTCCTAAACTTGTCCACCACTACAGTGTTTGTTGAAATTCTTGAGCTCTTCGCAAAAAGTTAAGAGTTTCAATTAATTTTGTTAATTTTGTTTTAAAAATTAAAATTAAGTTTAATTAGACAGTGGAATTTGAGGTTGCTCAGCAAACACCACCAGACAGCTCTCTGTATCTAGGTGGTTCTTTAAGAACTGTTGTCTTATTCAGCTCACAACAGGATGAACATCCTGGGAATGAGATGCGTACATCTTTCAGTGGTTTGAAACTGGACAAGAGTCATGCACATTACATTGCACATACATTCCGGAAGCAATTTCACCATTTTCTTTTGGCCTGGGTCACGACCATCAGACTCCCAGCATTAGTAAGCAGAGAATTCAAACCCATGTCCAGATGAATATACCCAGTCATTAGAGCCATATGTAGAGGAAAAACTTCATAAACACTGTGTTTTATTGAAATCTGGAACTACTTAGGCTGAAATGAGACAAATAGGGACAATAGCATGCCCATCCTGCATGGAAAATATGCCCTGCACAAAGTACAGTTATCTGTTCCATGGAGAATTTTAACTAGAGTGCCAGTGTCTAATAAATCTCTCATATATCTTAGTTTTCTCATTATTCCTTTAGCCTGATAATTAGCAGTAGCAATATGGGCATATTTAACTGCCAGTTAACAATTACAAAATTCAGTACTGCTACAATACCATCCTGCCTGGTCCCAGCACAGTCCTTGAGAAGTGAGCTAGATTTGCACCTTTTCTGATCGCAGGCAGTGTGATCCCAGTGGTTCACCCAGGAACTCTTCCAGTCGTTCACATGTCAAGCACTGCAGTGCTCAGCACCACAACGGGTAGTAATGGGTATAACTGAGCATGCTTTGCCTTGTATTTACTGATATTAGGTAAATGAATAGTAGGCTACTTCCGCTTTACCAGAGTTTTAATACTATTTCCCATTGTTTGGACAAAAGTACTGTTTTCAGTCTTATGTAGACACAATTCTTCCATACCTGGCTTTACACTGATATAAGCTGCTTCACAGAAGTGAAAAATAAAATTAACAATTCATAAATCTTGTTCAATTTAACATTTTCCACAATCCTTTAGGCTTTAAAGATCCAGTGAACAATTCTTATCTTACCTCAACTGGATTTTGCCTGGGGAACAGTCTGGATTTTCTCTAATCCCTAAGAAACAGCTCCACTGTTTCTATCATTCATTTGACAAGTTCTGCAGTACTTTAATAACTCATTTAATGGATCTTCTCTCCTTCATAATATAATTGGGGTCAATAGCTTGCGCACAGTGTGCAAACCTAAACACAGGCAAATGAGCCTCAAACATTTTATTGTTCAAATACACATTTTTTGGTTTTGAGTGTATACAGCCCCACCTATTGCAACCAATGACATGATGCCAGAATTTCAAGCCATTAGGTGAGTCACACATCCCATGGCATTGTTCATCTGGGTAACAGATGTAGGACAAACATGATATGTACATGTCCCAAAAATGGCAGAGTGAAATCAAGATGTACCGCTAAAAGCTACTGTCTTTAAACTATTATTTATGCACTTGAGGCTGGACAGGAAAAAAAAAAATCCTTTAAGCAAGGAGCTGCACTCTGGTCTGGAAAAAGATGTGGACCTTCCAATTTTTTTCCCAAGAAAAAACAGAACATGAGCACATAATGGTGGTCAGATTTCTAACAGCTGTTTCTTGGGTCTTCTCTAAGACAGAAGAGACAAAAGTTAGTTCCCGTTGTGAGTGACAGTAGTAACTACTGAAATTCTTGACTTTCCAAAATGGGAGGCTCTCCAACATTCTCAGCTGAATTCAGGCTCTGCATGCCATACAAGACATTGTACACAGCTATCTTGTGATTTTCACCGGCAACTACAATACGGGGATCATCTGGAGTTTTGTTCTATCTCAGCTTATTCGTAGCTGACAAGAAATGCATCTGCAGATGTATGCTGTACCATCTTCCTGTGCCAGTTCAGCATCTCCACCATTTGTACCACCACATAGTGCAGAAATGCCTTTTCAGCTTCATTAGTACTAGTTAATACTTTCTGCATGTGCTGCCCCAAGATAGATATGTGCACTGCTTCCTGCATGCAGTGCTGGTAATTACACAAACAAATACAGAACTTATGCTACATTTCTGGCAGTCAAAAATACATATAAGTATCATAGTAAGACTGTCATTTGACAAGGAAACAAGGTGAAACAAGCAATGCAGAATATGTACTTCTAGGTTAAAAACTTCCATCTGTGTTAACAAATGTTTTACTTGAAAAGTTAAAAGAAGTCACACTGAAACAAGAGCATTCAGACCCATCTGATATAGTCTTGCTGGGAGCAGATACTCCATACATCAAGACTTCTTGTTGGCTTTTGGTGTTGTTTTTTTTTTGTTTGTTTGTTTGTTTTTTGATTGTTGTTGGGTTTTTTTTTTTTTTTTGAGAATCTTAGATACATATTAGTTCTAGTTGTCATGCAGACCTCCTCTCTAAGAGGTTACTGTGACCCATTTGTATTGATCTGCATGCAGATAGGAGAGAATGTTGACATTCTGTAAGTGCTTTTATCTCTTCACAGACAGTATTTTTCATAGAAACTGGAGTAACGTGGATTGGTTAAATTTCTGCCTACTTTACGCTTTGCAAAAAAGGGATTCAACCCTGCTAGAAGGGCTTCCTTCATAAGAAAAATGATTTCGATGTGGTATGCTTGCTGGCTGTTGCCACAGACAAAGGAACTGATTTTTAAAGACACTAGACACACAAATTGTTTATAAAACTGTTTCTTCATTATTCTGATTACACGTGTATGCAGTTGGCACAATGGTGCTTAATCACCATGTCATGAACATAATAATGTTCAGCATTACTGTGTAGTCAGCTTCACACTGGAATAGCACTTATCCTTACTGGTGAACTACAGACATTTTCATTGTACCCTTGCATCTTCTATTTGGGGTGAAAGATACTTATGCTTTTAAAATGACAGGTCTGCAATAAGGCCAGACTTAAATACTCACTCATTCTGTAGCTGCAGAGTAATCAAGTGAAAGTGACTCCAAACTCAGATATGGAATCTCTACTGTAAAGAAAACGAAAAAAGATTTTTTAAATGAAGGTTGCTGAAAATCTTGATCTCTCATTAATATTAACATGTCATAATTCATAAAACAGCAAGTAAAAGCCCGGAATAAAATACCCTATAATCAGAAACTATACCAACAGTATCTTTCATTCTAGGAAAGAGCACACCATACCTGAGTACCATATAACAGCATCAACTGCATTTTGAAATTTATATTTAGAAGGCTAAGCAACTTGGCAAGGCTTGAACAGACTTCCTAATGCCTAATGCTTCAAAAAGAGGGTTAACTCTGCAAGTGCGACTTTATTTTATCAGCATTATCCATAAAATGTCTTTCCCGTAACTATTGTTCTATTAGTTACTGCTCAACAGAAAACTCTGATCAGCGGAACAATTTTTCAGAGCTGCGATTATTATGAGCACTAAGGACTACAGTGCCACCCAGTGGTAAATTGCTCTTCAGAAGCTGCCCCAGTCTGCTGCTACCACTGCGCGTTAGCTTTAAACACATTCTGAAAAACCACGAAGGCCAAAAGTTATCGGGAGCGGTAAAAAAGTACACATGCACATATTTTGTACACTCCCGATATGCACCTTTTGTCACAACATCACTGACGGCTGAAACTTCCATGGACAGTTAATAGGCAGATAGTCCATTTCTTTTTAGACAGAACTTTGGCAGATAATTTCATAATGCTAGAGCAGGGTAAACTACTGTACTTTGAAAAGGTTATATATTCCGAATGAGAACGTATTGGGATGAGGATGCAATTCTTCCTAGGGTAGAACAATTTTGGCAAGGGACCGCCTTCCCCTCTATAGCACAAGAAGGGCTCTGTCCTGAGGTCACAACATGTTCAGTTACTCAATCCTCCATTATCACAAGGATCTAAGTCACAAGTAATGCCTTTAATCTCCTCTGCCTTTTTCCTCCAATGCTGTGCAGATTTTGCAACTTCTAGGATTTGGTAAGGTAGATCTTTGGTTCCATACAGGCAGTTAGGAAATGCCGTGCTGCGGAGAGTGCAACTTGAGAACTAAGTGTTAAATGGTTGTGTACTTACATAGAGGACAGTTCCCTGATCCAAGAGGACATTTTTGGCCCATATTCCTTACTGGAATATATTTAAGACCTTCGAATCCACTGAGACGGGCATCCAAAAGAATGGAGCCTGTGGAATAAGATTCAGAATTAATCAACAAGTTATTTCCCCATTGACTTCAAATGAAATTATAAATACGTAAATCAGACCTCCTCATAAAATTTCCAATCAGTTCACTCCTATTACCTATTCTATCCCAATCACCACTAGACAGTGGCATATGATGCATTTTTTTTTCCATTTGTATCATTTTGTCCTGAGAAGGAGACAGCATAGAATTCACCAAGAAAACTTACTAAACAGGCCAAGCTGATTTTCCATGCAGAAGCACAGAAGTATGCTGCCACTGGGAAAAGAGCATATTCACAATTAAGAATGGAAAGGAACAATGTAGAAAATTAAGTGACTCAGTTCTTAATAACCTCCCATTGACAATTGAAGCGGTTTTCAAAAATAGACTAGAAGCCTTAAGATCCCACACCAACGGACAATAAAACAGAACTTTCGTTATTGCTTGATTGAATGGGTCAAAGATAGTCCCCTTCACACAGAGCCACATTTAGAAAGGGACAGCCTAAGCATGAAACTCAGCAGCACTGGCACAACTATAATTTTGTGTTATACTTTCAATTTTTCATAAAATGGAAAACCATGGCCATAGCTCCCATACACACGACAGTAACTGTTCTAGTACTTCTTTCAGAACAGAAAATTGAGCTGTTAGGACATGCTACAGTCTCCTCTGCATCCTGCTCTATCCCTTCAACCTTACTCATCTTCCCTTCCTTCCTGCTATATGCTTGCCCACAGTACAGAAGCTGCATCTATTCAGATCCTAAATTTCAGCCTTCTCCTTGGAGAGCCAGAAACACTGCAATGAGTAATACAGGACACTGGTATAATTACCACTACAGAAAACATTTTATTTCAAAGAGGAAAACACTGGTTCACTGCACAACCAGCTCTGCTCCTACTCTGCTGTTGAGAGCAATGCCTCCTTAAAGGAGACACGGACTAAGTAAACTATGTGTTTCCTCATCTGCATATGGTATTAACGAAGAAGAATAGTAACACTAAGTGGTTACTCTTAACGAGGCATATATTTCTTATTGCTGCTCATCTTCTTTATTTAGAAACCATTTTAGGGCCAAGTTAAATAACTAAAGCTTGAAAACTAGTGAGAGCCACATGATGGCTAGGTTAAGGTTGGAGGCTACAGAGCTCTATGTTGATGTGTTCATCATGTTCTGACATTCTAAAGTTATCTCTGAAACTCAAGATTAGGCTTATCCATGGTGACAAATCTACCACAAACACATGGCAGATGAGACACAGACCCATGCTCTGAAGCAGAGGTGCACACTATGGCACACAAAATACCAGCAAGCAGATGGTGACATCTAAAATGAATGTTAAAAGCAAGCTTCCCAGTTGTATACTGGAGATGCAGCCTGCTGCAATTTGCTTAGTGTGACTATAAAGTTGCATTCAAAGTCCAACAGCAAAGAAACAACGTGTATCATATTTGCAGATGTTTTAATTGGGATTTATGACGTTGGCTGTTTTAAACTAGGTCATCTCAAAATGGTAAATATTGTTAACAGAAATGCAAACTAAAGACTTTAACAATATTAAGATAAGTAAGTCACTTTATGGGCTTCAAATGAATCAAAAAATAATAGAATTAGTTTCAAGTTCTGTTAATGTTCACTTCTAAACTCAAAGCCAAGCTGCATCCCATTATTTTGTGGGTAGCTAGAGCTCAGTGTATATTAGTGTATATTATATTATATTATATTATTATATTATTATAAAAACTACTGAAAATCCCAACAACTTTTAGAAACAAAAACAGGATGCTTTCCCTACTCAACAAGAGGAATTCCAGACTCTTCCACATATGGAATGCATTTGATGTTTTCATAAAGTGGCTGAATATGCCTGTCACACTGCTGTAGCACCACGAGACATGTGAAGATGAAGCACCACAAGGTCTGAAGCTTGCTGTTTAACACAAGCTAACATCCAACTGTATATAGTATTCCTGTTTTTTTTTCCCTCTGGAAGTCACTGCATGTAATGGTACTCAAAACAAAGCCAAAAGAATTCAGTAATGCCTCCATTAGATGTGCTTTTTGAAACAGGATGTACAACGTATATCACTGCTGCAAACTGTTCCTCTAATTTTCTGTGTTATTTGGTAGCAAAATATCCATTTGTTCAGGCAATGAGTTTCTGCAATTCAAGGCAATTATTTCTGTGACAACAGTACATGCTTAGCAGAATACACCACTAATTAACCATTGACTGAAGAACTCATGCAAATTTTATTTCTTGCATCCATTCAGGTGACACAAGTGTAAAAGTCAGTATGCTTTCTTCCATTGTAAAGTGTTTATACATCGCAGTAATACAGATGCATATGGCTACAGTGTCACAAGCACTGACCTGCTCCTATCTAGAGCAGGTTTATGCCTGCATGAAAAATGGCCAGTCACAGAAACTGCTCTCTAGTGACATTATAAATACTTCCCTCTCCGTATGGAATCAGTGAAATACAGCAAGACTTCCCATATATGTTTGTAATTCCTAACCCTGAAATCACAGTGAAAAGGGAAAATAGCAGAGCTGTTGGATTTCTCTTTCTGTCCCCAGGTCCAAGAGGTTAAAGATTGATCACCTGTTCTCCAGAGATGGGTGCAGCCTCACAGCAGCCAGAGGAGGAGAGAAGATACCGCCCCTCATTCACAGCTGTTACTAGCAGGGAAACCAGTCTCACTTTCATTCATGAGACTGTGTTTGCCCAGTTTCAAAAATCAAGCCAAGAGAAAGCAAGTAAGGCAAAGAATTTTTTTAATACCACATACTAATGCCTATGTACTACATGCAGCATCTGATTAGAGAATAATGTTTCATTGTTTACCCAGGTTAAATCATTTATCCCAAGCCACCTTCTGCAGCTTGCCTTTACTGCGGGCATTCCCACCCTGGGCTCCTTACCTCATCTCTTTGGCTTGCTCCTCTCTTCCCAGAGAGCAACCCTTTGCTATTTAGTAACCTAATGAGCAAGCCTCAAACAGGGTGGCATTTAGGGGCTGAACACTGAAATGTGGCCTCTTTCTGAGGCTGTGTGGTAAACAATTAAGAAAAGCGGTGGGAAAGCTTCCTCCAGCAGGAACAACCAAGTAATGCAGGGCTCCAACCAAGCTATGAAACACTTCTGTCTTGAGTGACACTGACATATCTCACCTGCTGACAACTCTGCCGTTCTCTCTGTCTTAAATCCATGCTGTAGGGTGTTTTTATAATCAAAGTCACTCACAGAAAATGTCTCTTGCACAAATCCACTCTCGCAATCTCACCGTGGGTATCTGCAGGTACCAAGAATACCAAGCACCAGTCCTCAGAAGTAACACGGTCAAAATCCCGAGTAACAGTGATCGGAGAAACAGAAGTTGGCCGTCACGAGAACTTGCTTTGGACACGGTGCGCTTGGGCACTTGAGCAGTGTGCATGGGATAACCACGTTCTTACATTCAGAACCTCATCTTAAGGCAGAGGAAGCAGCACGTGGATTCTTCAGTATGAGATGTACGGGCAGAAACTACACTCAGCGTAACATTTTTAAAGGGTGCAACAGAACAGCATTTGGGATAGGACATGGATAGTAACGGCCGTAGCTAAGCAGGAATCAAAGAACGGAGGACAGGGGAACAGACTCAATCCTGAGTTTCTCACACTTCACATTCCCTTAAATGAAGGGATGTGGAACGGCAGACAAAAAACATTCCACCGCGTTGTATGAGTAAGGGAAAAAAAATTAGTAACTTCTCCATTTCTTGAGTACAGGGAGATACGAGCAGAGCTCCGCTCTCCCGCCTCCACAGGGGAGGAGGGCACCGCTCCGCCGGGCGGGAACGCCGCCTCAGGGCGCCTCCTTCCGCCCGCGCGCCCCGCGCCCCTCTCCCGCCGCCCCTCTCGCCCCGCGACTGCGGCCGCCCCGGACGTCGCGTAGCCGGGGCGGGCTGCGTAGTTCCGGCGGAGAGAAGGGAGGGGTGACATGCAGAGCAGGCAGCCGGGGCCTCGGCAGCAGCAGCAGCAGCAGCAGCAGCAGCCGGAGCCGCCGGAGCAGAGGGTGCTGGGGGGCCAGGCCGGGCGCGGCGTTCCCGCCATGGAGATGGAGCAGGAGTTCCACCGGCTGGACCAGGCCGGCAGCTGGGCCGCCATGTACCAGGTGAGGGAAGGCCGCCCGGCCCCGCTGTGCCCCCGGCGATGTGGGAGCGCTCTCCTCTCGGCCGTTCTCTGCGCCCGCCCCGGCTGCCGGGAGCTCCGCGCGGACGGCGCTGCCTTCCGCTCCCCTCGCCCTGCGCTCGGCTTTCCCTTCCCCCTTTCCCACGGGAGCCGGCGCCGTGCCCTTCTTCCCCTTTCTCCCGACGTTCACGGAGGCTCCGGGCAGCGGCCCCGCGGCTTTCCTCTCGCGCTCGCGGGCTCTCCTCGCGGCCCTCAGCGCGGGCTCCGCTCCGAGCTCAGCGCTCAGCGGCCGTCGTTGGCGGCAGCCTTTCGGGGCCGCCCGTTCCTCGGCGCGGGCAGCGAGCCCCGCCGTCACGGCCGTTGTGTCATCAGAGCGGCCGGCATTGAGCGGCGCGCACCGCCGCCCGCGTGACACAACGGCTCCGAGGAGCGGCTCGGTGTCGGCACCCGTGCGGTTATCTGATGTTATTTTCTATTAGTTTGTGTTTAGCCCATTTGTGATGCCTTTAATCTGGGAGCGTGGTTCTAAGGATATTGTCGAGGTGAACGCACGCTGACAGGTACAGCTGTAAAGAGGTCTTTTGCCGTGAAAGATTTCTTTGTGCGTTCATCCAGAACGAGTGAGAGAGAGGAAGCGGCCGAGCGGAGGGTGGATGTGCGCAGTCCCATCAGGTAGCGCTGCCGTGAAAGTCATTTGAATGCTTAAGCTGCCGTGGTGCATATTCAAATGAATTTTAATTCCGCGTTTGTATCGTAGAAGTCAGTTTGGTTTTGCATCCCTTTGCTATGCATTTCTCTGACATTTAAAAGAGAAAAGCGAATGGAGTTTTATGGAAGTGAACTGAATGAGCGTCAGCCGCACAACAGCAGTGTGAATGTTGTAAAAGTATACCTCGTGGGATGGGCATCTCCAGTTGTTTGGCACTGGGAGGATAAGCGTTTTTCTCATGAAATTTTGCGTATAATTTTCAGAAAAGTCAATTTTTTTTTTTTTTTTGGTAGAGGATTTCGTTTCCTGCAGAGCCTCAGTGCTTGTTAACTCTGTATTTGTTGAAAGTCATGTGCACAGATGATGTTATGTTTCTGATGAACTGTTCGTGACAGTTTGGTCTGTTGCAGGCGTAGCACTCAGGAAATGATTCTGAGTGACAGTGCTGTAGTGGAGGTGCTGTACTTCTGGCGGTATGACTTAATTACTGAAGTGCTATCTGTAAGGAGCCATAAAGTTAAAGAACGAGGGACTGTGGCATGTTTTCAGTGTAGTGTTTGGTGGTATTTTTGTCCTGCTTTCTTTGAGTGGTGTGACACAGTAATCTGCTCAGACTGTGTCACAGGGAGGTTTGATTAAGAACTAATATTCAGCTGAAAAAGAAACAAAACAAAAAGAAACAAGCTGCAGCAGTTTGCATCCAACTGTTGGCAGGCATGAGAGGTGGGTTTCTTGTTTTCTTGCTTGTATTTTAAAGTTAGTAAGTATGTGCTTCTGCGTCACGTAACTCAGTTTTGAGCTGCATCCTGCTTTTAAATATCGTCTGTTTTAAATGACGTTGTGGCTGATTGTGTGCATGTAGGGCAGCATACATCGCTGTAATCCATGCTTCTGATGTCTTGGCAGTGACATGAACAGTGCAGTTTTCCTACAGATACTAACCTTTGCCTGAAGAATGGAGTTAAGTGAATGATGTTTGTTACTGATGCAGTCTTTTCTTTCTAAAGTCTTCCTCCAGGTTATCGTACCGCAGACTTGCAGTGTTTAGGTGCTAGGACCATAATTGCTAAAATCCAGAAGTGTTCACCAGTGTTCTGGATGAAGCGTAACACAGTTTACTAACAGTTACTTCCTCTTCTTTCGTGGCTGTATCTTTGGTCTAGAGATACAGATGGCATTTAGAGGAGGCATTAGGAACGCGACAGGGAGGCGAAGCTAACTGGAAGGATGACTGCAGGGAGGCGTGCGTGGGTGCCACGTGACTTTGACGGAATACAATTTTCCAGGCTTCTGTTTTTGGATGAGGGGAAGCTATGTTCAGCTGCGATAATCATACAGTTCTGAAAGAATATGAGATTTTTTATTTTTTTTTTAAGTGTAAATAATGATAATGTGGAGACATTTCAAAATGAACTTCTGAAGGTGTTTGTGACAGTTCTGTCTCAGGCACCACATGGTTGGTGGCTCTATCCTCTGGTAGCTAATCAAAACAGGGTAGATACTTATGAAGTTGTCAGTGTTGTTTTTTGTTTTTTTAGCATCCATTGCCATCTCCTACTTCTATCAGATTTACTTGCTACCAGAACTAGCAGCCATGAGATCCTGTAAAGATTGTTCAGAGATTCAGTATTTTACGAGGGTTGGTGTGGTTCTAACTTCTGTTTCTGTTATAGAGAAACAGACTTGGGTCTCCTTTGGTTGATTATCTTCTAAGGATAGCGTAAGAAATAGTGAGAATGCTAACCATTCAAGTTAAAGCCCTCTTCCATAAAACTGCAAATTGTAGGAGAATGGTCAGCAGCTTAGTACAGACTTCTCAATGTGATATTGTGGTATGTGTACAGTGTAGAAAACAAATAACTAAAGATGGTTTGAAGGATGTACACAACGCGTAAATACATTTAGGAGTATCAGTAGGATTGAAATGCATTCACTCTGGAGATGTCACAACAAAATGCAGTATCTCAAAGCTAAGAAAAGAGAAGGCTCTGCAGAGGTGTCACTGCAGCCTTCCAGTTCTTGAGGGGAACTTAGAAACAAGAGGGAGAGTGACTTTTGAAGAGGGCAGGTAGTGATAGATAAGGGGGAATGGTTTTAAACTAAGAGAGGGAAGATGCAGGTTAGATGTTAGAAATAAATTCTTCCCTCTGAAGATGGTAAGGCTCTGGCACAGGCTGCCCGGAGAAGTTATGGATGCCTCATCCCCGCAGGCATTCAAGGCCAGGTTGGGGTGGGACCCTGGGCAGCCTGATGTAGCTGGGAGGCAGCCAGCCCACGGCAGAGCCGTGGGACGGAATGGCCTCTGCAAGGTCCCTTCCAACTTAAGCCAGTTTGTGGTTCTTTGAAGAGCACAGCTGAGGCTCAGTTAGAGGAGGGGAGAGCAGGATAAAGGAAGGTGGTTTTTGTCAGAATGTCTTGAGAGACATTGAATTTTCACTTGCTCACAGTGAATTCAGGATCAGATTTTAATGGTAATTCTACATGTAAAAGTCTTTAATAATTCTGATTTCTGACTCCTTTTACATGTTGGTAGAGTGAGATACTATCTTAAAAACACAGACCTCAGGTACAGGTTAAATTGCTTCTTGTGTTTATATAAACTAGGTAGGTTGATGTTAGTGTGTTGGCTAATGATATTAAGCCTGATGTGTTAATAACATTAAAGAAATTGAATTATTTAGCATTCAGCTAGGAATCCCATGCAGAGCAAACACTGCAACCCCTACCAACTTAATACTGTTGGTTTTCACTATATCTTCTATGGCAACAGCTCGTGTGGTTTTCCATCTGAAGGATGCAGGATTCGTGCACGCTGTTTTTTTTAACAGTCCTTAGATTGTAAAATAAGAAATAACTGATTATTGTCTACATTTTCAGCTATGTTCAGAATTGAGAGAATTGAGAATAGCACTAACTGTACTGCTGCGTGCTCTCTGGAAAACTAAAGGACGGTTACAGTTGATGACAGTTCAGTGATGTGACTGTTAATTTTTTTTTCCCAAATCTCCCTGAGCTTAACTAAAATCCTACAAAATATTAGAGTTACTAAACTTCACACAGGTTCTGGGAGAGATACAGAAAGCAACCAAAGATATTCTGAATATTTCTGTCTCAGAAGAGAAGAGACGTGGAAAACTTTTTTTCATGTAATCACTGTCTCTGTGTTTGAGGTGTATGTGGGTAGATGGTAGTGCTGAAAGTGATGGGCTGTAGAATGCATCGCCCTCTAGACTTAAAATGCTATGGTTGTGTTGTATTTCTGAAGTAAATGAGCAGGAAGTTCTACCAGTGTTTTTGGTTTATAAGCTGCCATGAGAGTTCAGATTCTGTCACGTTGCAGCCTGAAGCATTTGTCTTTCTCTTTTGCTCTGGTACGATCGAACTTTAAACTTACTTGCAGCAGGTAAGCTGTACTCGTACTACAGTTTATTGTAAGTGCATCTTTGTGCTTGATTCTGCCAGTTCTTGTTCCTTGAAAATGCAGGTCTCTGCATGCACACCTTGCCACTTCTGAACTCATGCTGTGTTGATTCATTCGAGGCTTAATTTAATTGGCTCTGGTTAAGGAAAGCTACCTTAGAATTGATAGTTGCAAGCAGTCTCTTTTTTCCGGCAGCGCAGTTAAGGATATGCCATGTTTTCAGATGCTGTACAGCCACTGAATTTTGCTAGAACTGTGAGAGAGACAAAGTAGCTGAGCCTCCGTGGCTTGTGACGTCATTATGATCTCCTTGAAAAACCAGAGTTTACTTTCATTTGCAAGTGCGAGTATGCATTGTGCTATTGAGGCTGTTCCAGGGCACTCAGCTGCATTGGCTGGTTGTACTCGTCACTTTTTCAGGTCAAGACTGATGATATCTGCTGATGGCAAACGTGAGACTGTGGAAGTCCTGTTGAATTGAGTTGCTAAGCAGCTTAGTTTTGCTTGTTTTTCAGAATCCAGCATCTAATACAAGTACTTGAAGTGTCCTTTCTTACAGCATTGCTTTAAGTAGAAGACAAAAGGAGCCCGTGTTTCTGTATTGTGGCTTACTGCTAAAGGGTACCATTGCCAAAAACCTAAAAAGCATACCCGTGGGCACTAAGTACCACACCTGCTACTGAGTACTTCAGCAGGGTTTCAGTGTATTCTTCCTCCTCACTTGTTCCTCTTTCTTCCTTTCTGTTTGCCATGACTGACAGTTATACAGAGTACCGTGTTAACCACGTGCCAGATGATGTCGGATTCAAACAGAAGTAGCCCCTGCAAGTAGAGAACTGAATACGTTGTGTTCAAGGTGAAATAAGTATTTCTGAAACTAAAGTAACTTCTAAATATTCCTGTCAGGTTTAAATTAACAGGGCATCTGAACATTAAAATTAAATGTTTTCTTGAGAGGCTTTCATTGCAAATTAATGTTCTCCAGGTCTTCTCTTTATCTGGGACTCTCTAGGCTGTGGTTCACACTGAAATATATATATCACTGCTACTGAATATATGTCACTGCTACTTTCTTGATATCGTACCAGTTCTCCCATTTTAGATCAGTCATGACATAACAATCTGTTTGGACTGTTAATTCATCCTAATCAAACTTCAGAGCGTACTGGCTGACTCCTTAAAATTCAGAATTCATGTATGAATCAAAGTGGGTGTTTTTAAATTAAAATTAAATGGAGTGGGAAAGAGAGTCTAAGAACGAAAGGAGGAAGCTGTGCTAGCAATATTAGCTTGAAATCTTGCTGTCGCTTGTAGTCCAGCGATGTGAGCATCAGGCAGGTTGTGTCACTCATGAGGTGTGCCACTGAAGGTATTTTCCCATGGTCGAATGAAATAGCTTTTTCTTCAGCCTCCTCACATGCAAAATGGAAACTCCTAAAGTGTCAGAGAACTTCTTAGAAGCACAAAATTATTTTCATCCCTTTTATTACTCAGAAGGAAAAGAACCTGGAGTATTCATACATTGCCAGTATTCTGCTGTAAAGATACGAAGGAGTTTTATGGGTTTTCTCTCTGTTATTTTTGTTGTTTTTTTGCTTGTTTGTTTCTAGTACCTCTGAATTAGGTTAGCACTGTGTGACAAGAGCTGCAGCTCATGTATTGCTTCAGGTAATGCAGAATGTATGTGGATTTCCTCTTCTGGCCATTGTCTTCTCTTGCGGTCTGTGTTTTAAACAGAGGCCTTTGCTCGTCAGTGAGGATGAAATCTCTGCTAGGAGAAAGTCTGCAAAATAGTTCAGTCAGAGGCTTATTAATGACCAGATGGATAAATATTTGAAAATTGAGTATTATGCCATAAACCTTAAAAATTAAAAACAAAACAAAGAAACAAACAAGCAACATACTTAACTGGATAGTTGGAATTTTCCCGAGTGTCAAAGTTTCTGGTAAGCCCTGCTTAATTCTGCAGTTCCTGCAGTACTGATTTGGAAAAAGGTTAATATGAAGTGAGGTCAAAGACAATCAGAGGTTCACATGAGGTTCTGTGTAGTGTTCAAATGCTGTGAAAGTGCTGTCGGTGTTCGATGTTTTACAGAATTACGTACGTTTTAAAAATGGTTCTTTGTAAAGTATTTAACTATAATTTCTGTGTCTGTACTCCTGTAGAAGTGCACAGTGCATCTGGACCTGTTGGAGCACACAGCGTGTCCTCTTTTTCCTGAAGGAAGCCAGTGTATGAAAATGAAATGAAGAAAGAGGTTCTCTGTGATGTTCGAAAGTAATAAAATGAACTTGATCTGATCTGTCAGCTTTGATGTTTGCAGTGCTTAATGTTGAGGTTTGGGGTTTTTTTTTTAAGTCATTGGTCACCATGTCTGATGTTGATTTGCACAATAAACGTTTTTCTGTTATCTCTCTGGTGCCAGTAGACATACCCTTGCTGGTTTAGCTGGGAGGGGCACTATGGTACAACATCAAAATGCCTTTGTGTGTTTGCTTTGTAGATATGTTGTACAAACACTGATATTTTCTACCAGAGCTCGTGAGTTTGGATGCACTTTTCTCTCACTGTGCAAGACACGGCTCAGACTCAACGA
The DNA here is from genome assembly GCA_036925125.1 of Oreortyx pictus. Classification (NCBI taxonomy): domain Eukaryota; kingdom Metazoa; phylum Chordata; class Aves; order Galliformes; family Odontophoridae; genus Oreortyx; species Oreortyx pictus. The sequence continues at coordinate 326,827 of JAUPFR010000018.1, forward strand.
CTTGCCTCTTGTATTACACTAAGAAAAAGCAATGAAAGTGTTCCATGGACAGCTGTGGTTGTTAGTAATGGTAGCTGGTCTGCCTTGAACTCGGGTTTGTGCTTTCTACATTTAAGAGGAATGTTCATGGGGCAGCAAGGAAATTGTGCTGTCCGTGTTCAGAAGGTGAAGGAGCATAGCTGGAAAGTTTGGAAAATTTAAAATTCGTTTTTTCCCCCAAGGTTCTGGTTCTGTAGGTTCTGTTTCTGTATGCGTTCACCTTGCTCAACACTTTGTCCCAGAAAATGGACCTCTGAACGCATTATTTCCATAAGTTATTGTCTTTGTGGTCATTAGCAGTGGAGTAATGAGCAGGGTACCTGGGGCATCTGCTTGTGGAGGAGCATCAGTGCAGACAGCTTCCTTGGCAGGTCTGAATTTTCAGTCACTGTGGCTGGAGCCTGCCTGTAACTTTTAACTCAGAGTACTGACATAGGCACTGTGTCAGGTGTTTCCTTCCTAATTGTGTGTGCTTTGTTCTTTTTTTTTTTTTTTCCTAATGGCTGTTGCTTTTCTCTTGCACTCTTGCTGTCTCCTGCCTATCCTTCTTGATGGGCACAATACTGAACATGTATCATAGTTGCTGTTTCATTAGCCTCTGGAGTGAAAAAATATTTGGACATTCTGCTCTCATTGGGCATAGTGAAAGAAAGCAGATAAAAAAGGTTTTTGCTGAATTCAGCATTGATCTGGTGGAGACACGCTTTGGATTTACTTACATGGCACAGTACGTGCATCAAAGGCTTGTTTTAGTGCCTGTTTCTAATTGTCAGGGACTGAAATTGGATCTTCACTGTACATTGGTCATTTTTAGTCCTTCTGTACTGGGGTTCAAAACATGAGGCAGTACTTAGTTCCATCTTCTCACCACAGTGTACTCCAGTGGAAGGGACGGGAAGAAGTGTGCTGCATGCCTTCGCCATCCGTGCCTTTTCTCAGCAGTGGGCTGTTGTGGATGCTGCGGTGGCACAGTTAAAGGAATAAAAAGCACCTCAGCATTGACACTGCAGTGATCAGTGATGAGGAGGATCTGTTTCGTTCGCCAGCTGTTGTGATGCTGTTGAATCAGATTTGAATTGTGTGGTGCAGTCTTTTTCCTCTGTGTAGAAGGTTAAAACAGTTTCTGTGTAAGTAGGAGAAGGAAATAAAGCAACAGGAAAGCAAATCTTGCATTTGACTGAGTATGTAATAATATAAAAACTTGGACCTTTTTCCCAGGGGAGGGGCGGAGCTGTGCGGGTCAGGCTGCAGGCAGAGCAGAAAGCTTGCTGTGCTTCTGGTGTGGAGACAATGGCTTGTTGGGAGAGCTGCTAGGTAGCAGTAGAACGTAAAGTAGCTATTTGTCATCTTTCGTATGTTTCTTCTTGTGTCTCGAGTTCCCAGAGCTTTGTTTCTTCTTTGAAGTGCTTGATTCATCAAGTGCTGGATGCTGCGAGCCATCTTACAAAAGGCACTCTGTTTCTTGGACTATTTATATTTATTTGGAGCAAGTGGTCTACGCATAAGGAGGAATGTTCTCCTAAACTTCTTTTCTCGTGCATATTTGAGTGTGGATTGCTTGTGTATATCATTTCTAATCCCACAGTGACAAGTCACAGTAGCATAAACTGTGTGACCTTTAGGTGTGATCGCAGGAAGTAAAATATGAAATCTATTTTAAAAATGTGCCTTTGACTAAGGAAGAGTGTGCTTCCTTCGTCTGACAGGAAAAGTAAGCCGTACCAGTTCTAATCTTGACTCCATTATGCCGCTACTTCTTAGTGTCTTCTGTGCGGTCACTGCAGCTACTTGAAGTAGGACCAAGCCTCTGCTGCTCTTGTGCAGGATGGTGCATCCCTGAACGTGTCCCTCAGAGTCGTCTTGTTTTCAGTAGAGATGGAAGATTGAAAGAGGAGGTTGAAAGTCCATAAAATCTTTACAGCTGCTAAGTTGCTGCACATATTAGCCAATGCCAGAGCATTAGTGGAGAGCCTAATCTTACAACAGGATTTTTATAGCTTGTCAAGAAGCAGGCAGAGCAGAAAGATTTTACAGCTACTACTACCTGATAAACAAGAAACTAATGATAAATATGACATAATTGGTGTCAGATTGACCATTCAGGATCTCAGTTTGGAGCTGAGTCTGTTCTGCTGAGCTCTGACTGGCAGCAGGAAATTCCTTCTCATTTGCTGTTTGCTAAGTTCTCTGCCACGTGAAGTCGGGCTTTGGGGTGACACAGCTGTTACGTGCTGATTATTTTCTAAGAGTAGCTGAATTACTTTATTACTGTTACTAGTTAGGAGCAAGCATGCGCATATTTTACAGTAATAATACATGTATACATTAGACTTAAGGAGAGAAAACCAACAAAAGACCTGAAGGGTTTCTTCACACTGAAGTGTTTTCTAACAATGTGTCCTCCAAATAAAAGCTTCATACTGTGCAAGTTTCTGTCTCTGAATGGTTTAAGAAAAATATTGTTGTACAAATGCCTGCGCACTGCACTGTTGATGCAATCAGAGTACTTGTGTGTGATCCTAATGGTCAGTAACCTTTGTTGGTGAACCAGTGTTCAGAAGCAGTTAGGTAATGGTGGACTGGGGACGAAAAAGGATTTAATGGGGTAAAGTTTAGGGCTTTTGTTTTTTTTTTTTAAGATGGTTGAAAGTTTGTGGGTTTCTTTTTTTTTTTGTTGTTGTTCTGTTAGTGTTCTGGATTTGTGTTAAGAATGCAAACAGGGCTTTGAGATGGCCACTGGCAGCTTTGTAATTTGGTGGCTTCCAGGAGATGCAGCGTTAGGAGCAGGTGTCTGGTTGGGCTGTGGGCACAGTGAGCTGGGTACAGCACAGAGGCCTGGCCTGTGAGAGAGGAGCAAAGGAAGCTGTAAGAGCTGTGCATGAGGATGCTGTAATGGTGGAGATGGCAGCTGCAGTAGTTGTGTGGCTTTGCTGGATGATTTGGTGTTCCCTGGGTGAATTATTCTAAACCTGCTGTACCAGTAGATGCACAAAGAGGCCAAATGTTGTTTATCTTGTCTGATCCGTGCAACTTGCATTCAGTGATGAATCTGTTTCATTAGCGTGGGGAATATGAAATAGTTCTTTGAAGTCCCAGCCTGTCTTGTTCTGCAGACTCTTTCATGTACTGGAGTGCGGAGTGCTAATCCTTCCTGCGTTATCATCTCTCTGGAGGGTCATCTCGATTTCATGCAGTGCCTGTTTAACGCTGATGCTGTTTTAAACTCTCAACTGCCTTCAGATAGGGTGAAGACAACCTGCCTGGCTGGAGGGTAAAGCTCTCACGCACTGCAATGGCAGTTAAAGCAGTCATTAGTAATGCAGGATTGGTTCTGTCATTGCCTTAAACTATTGCTTTGCAACATGGAGAAATAGTGGGATAGAGAATGAATTCTAGCATTAAAGGTGTGCCTTGCTTTGAATTAATGGAAGGATTCTGTCTTTCCACAGGAATTTATCAGGCTTTTTGTCTGTAGATTTTCTTATACACTGTTTATTCTGGAGGCATAGTTTTATTCACCCTTCATTTGTGAGAAACAGTTGCTAATATGCATTGGAAGGTAGGCTTTTTTTGAGTAACAGGCAATATCAGTATCCACTGTAACTTAAAGCTGAATGTACCTTTTGATTTGTGCTTGAAGGGCAGCTAGCAAAGAGCTCCAAGATCCAATTTCAATCCAGGTATCTTCCCTAAGTGCATTTTCACTGAATGTAATGTCTCTACTGTTGGCATTCAAGGGTTAAGTTTCTCTTTCAAAAAAAGGTATTGATTTTTCTCTTTTTTTTTTTTTTTCTTAGAACAGTTTACTACTCTGGAAACAGTTGTGTAAACAGTGAACTCTAAGTGCAAGTTCTTCCGTTGAACCTTTACGTAGAGCAGAGGTGCCCAGCCATCCTGCCCTGGAGCCAGGTGAAGGCTGTACAGTCTGTTCTGTCCCTGCTACCAACTCGCGGGCTTGTGCATGTGGCACGTGGTCTGTCCAGCCCGTACATGACCCAGCAGCCATATAGTCAGGTAAACGAACGTATGAACTTGTGTTTGTGAGGATGAGAGGTGGCTTACTCCAAAAGCTGTGTTCAGTCTATAGATCCGTTTGGTCCAGTGAGCTGGTTGTCTCAGGTTTAGAAAGCTGTAAGCTGTAAAGTAAAACTAGTTTAGCTCTTTCTTGGTCCTAAGCAGATATTTGACAGCTTGTGAGAGAACAGGAGTATCCTAATTTTGCTTTATCTGCCATCTGTTTTCATCAGTACTGTTTGTTCTCAGCAGGTTTTTGTGTGCACTGCTGTAGCTTGGCAACTTGTAGATTGCACCATTCAGTGATTTCAATATGCTTTTAATCATCACTGAAAGTTTCCTTTCCAAATTTGAGTATTATAAGTATAGTGAAGTGGGCATCTGTGATTATAATAGCAACAGAAATGTTGAACAGATCCCAAATGAAACAAGTTGTTCATCCAACTTTGTAATCCAGTAATTTCAGTCCAGATGTCTTTCTTGAAATTAGTTTAGGAAAGGGATACTTGTAACTTCTTTCTGCGAGTGAATGTTAACGAGCGCAGCTACTCACCGTTCCCAGATACCTGGCTGGGCAGCATGGTGGAAGAGCTCTGTACAAAAAGGCCTGACTGCTTGCTGGTTCTCCACCAGGAGCAAAGCTTGAGTGTGACCTCTGTGTGTGGGGGCATGAGGACACTGTGCAATCTTGTTAATTGTGTGTTCTCTTTACACTTGAATCTCAGCATGCTCGAAATGGTACAGAGCTTTTGGGAGTAGTGTAAAGGGTTTGGTACTGTTGCCTGTATGCTTACTGATGTCCAATGCAATGCAGTGTTCTTAAGCCTTAAGAGGTTGGAACCTCCTGGGATTTTGTATGATACCCTCATTTGTATGGAAGAAACTGAACAGGGAACCCACCTACATTGTGGAGTTGGTACCTTCTGTAGCATATGGTTCTTCGTTTTTAGTGAACAGCATTCCTCACAATAAATCCCGTGATACGCTCATACTGGGAACTTAAAAGCTGTATCTCAGGAAAGTCAGTAAAACAATGTATGATAAAAACGTCTTCAAGAAAATGAAATTTATCATTAAATAAGATGTAGATATCTTTTTTTTTTTTTTTTACTACGTAATTTAGAGTTCACAGCTTCCTATTTAACAGCTCCTGCTACTTCCTTTCCGTGTGTTTTAGTACTTCTTTTACATATGAGCTCATAAGTTTTGAAAAACTTCATGGAACTAGTAGAAAGCTTGGAAATACAGCCACTGTCTGTCTCGTGGTATTCTAAACATAGAAATAATGCTGATCGGGGTGTTTACCACACTGTGTTCATGGTGAGACTTTATTCCCTTAAATTCTGCAAGTATATCAAAAGTGGTTTGTAGTACTCAGTGTGAATGGAATCATTTATACAAAGTGGGACGAGTTAGGTAGTGTTTCAAAGCAGTGGACGTTTCCTTGAATTAGAATTAAGTCCTTTGTTTTGCATATTAAACATTTATTGGTGTTACTTTGTCCTTCTAGAGGTTTAACCCATTTTTTGTTACAGTTGCTTTTTGTAGTCCCCTATAGAAAAATTAAATATAAATTAGCCTTCGCCAACAGAAGTAAATAACAGACTTAATGCGTACACAGTTCAGAAAAATGATGGCTTAGGTATGTCTTATTTTGTGAATGCTTATTTTATACTCTCTGTGATAATGTGGACTGTTCTTCATCTCTCGTTTTTCATCAGTGATTTACCTGTTTCTGCCAGTTAAGACTCTGGTAGGTGTAACGCCTCCTACGTTTTAATTGACAGTGTGACAATTAATTGATACTCAGGCCTGGAGAATATTGTCCTTCCACTGCTTTGACCTCGTAAGTTAGTGTTATTTTGACTGTACTCTGCTGAGACACTTGGCGTTTTGAAATCTCACCTTTGTAATGCAGTGTGTTCAGAGTATTGCCTAGCAGTAACTTGGGCTGCATAGCCAAAGTACAGTAATATTACAGGTACAGTTTGGCTGAAAAATAACTTTGATTTCTAAGCCATGTCTTCCACAGTCTGAACACAAAGGTCTCCAAAATTCTAGTCTCTATCTCTGAAATGCAGAGGGCTCACAATAAAACTTCATGGCAGTTCTGGTGTATTGTGCTTAAGAAGTGTGTTCAACTCTATTCAAATCTATTTCATGTTGTTGCTGCTAGGTAGATATAGGAGCTGCGCTTGTGTGCAGTGATTGCTGAAATTAGATTTCAGAGCTCTTTAAACTAGGAGTACATGTTTATAAGTGAGCAGCTGTGAACTGGACCTTTTCTTTTCCTTTTGAGACAGGCTCTTCTGAACGTTCCAGATAGAGAGGAGATTGTCTTTACCTTATCAAATAAGAATATATGCCTATATAAATGAAACATTACAGAAAAAATAGTGGTAAGTCTTTACAGTCTGAATAATCTGTTGCTGTTGCATATAATATGGTAACAGTATTGTGCCGTGAAGGCTAATTTGGTAGGTTTCTAAGAGGGAAATAACCTTTGAAACTCTTATAATACGCAAACTAATTAGAGGGTGCAGTGAACGCAGCTGTTTCTGCCAAGCTGAATAAGCTAGTAATTCAAATTACTATTTTTAGCCAGTTCATAATGTTTCTGTTTCTCAGTAGTGCCCATGTTATTACCTTCAAAAAATTATATTAATGTATATTTATCCCACCGATTAACGAAGTACAATCAACATATTTAGTGCAGACAGTATGTTACTTTTTATCTCAGAATGAAGAGTGTGAAAATACAGACAGAACAGAGCTCCTGAGTAGCATCTGGGCTGTGGTACACTGTAATCATGTCTGTGACTTGCATGAGTTTGGAATGAATGCTTCCTCAGAGGAAAAGGCATGATCCCTGGAGTGAAGTAATTGTTTTCTAGAAGTTCGTAACATATAATCTCTCTAGCATACATATTCTCCCCTTTCTACCCCCTCCAAGAGAGTTCCCTCTCTCCAACGATTTCTTGCATGCAATTGTTTGCATTGAAAGTGCTCTTCTGTTGATCCTTGAGACACAATCAACACAACAGATCCTGTAACAAAAACAAAAACAAACTGGTAAGTTGTGTCCAGAGATTTAAAAATCATTTAATTAACTGTTTTGTACTTCAGTAAATAACTGCAGCAGTGCAATAGTTGGGAAAGAGCTGATAAAAGTCACATCATATTAAGTGCTACAATTCTATGAATAGTGACAAGACTAACTTCAAAATTAAATTTTAATTTTTTTTTTCCCCCGGTAAGCTTCCTTTGGTGCTTTCTGCAAAGACCATTACATGAGCAAAATAAATTCCTCAGAATGTACGTGTATGAACCAATGTGCTTCGTGTATTTGTCTATTGCCTTTTTTTCTTTGATTTTATATCAGTCTAATTTTAACGTAGCAAATGGCATGCTGGTATCTAAAACTGCAGTTGATCAAGACCGTGCTTTCTGAAAACATGCATAGCTACTTTTACTCCAGATCAGAATTCAATTACAAAAACAAAACTATTTCACTCCCTTTTACTTCTGTTAACGCCAGTAGCTTACTAACTGTATCTCTTCTAAACAGTCAGTGTTGGATGTTGAAAATGACAGTTCCAAATTAATTCTGTTTTCATAAGTGTTACATTTTTCACTTCTGTTTTTCATGATGGTAAGAGACGTTCAGACCAACTCGAATTGAGGAAATAAAATCTAGACAAACTCCAGAAAATAGTTCTGATTCTTTTTGTTTCTGGTTTTGTGTCATGATGGAGAACAGGCCACTGACTTTAATGTAGCTGTTAACGTAGATGTACTTTTTCTATTTTGAATTACTTTTTCTCCAGAAACATAAAAGAAGCACACTGTGGCTCCGGTGATGCTGAGTGATGTTTGTTTTTTGTTTAGTAAAACTAGTGAAGGGGGAGCAGAGCTAATCTAAAACTTTCTCCCCTTGTCTCCAGGGATGAGGGAAGGCAAAAGTGTTCCTACAGGAGCTAGAAAAATTGCTCAGAGAAATATCTTTCCTTCTGAAAGGAGAAGTACGTAGTTGTTCCAACACAGCTGTCAGCTGAAGAGCATTACAGTGTGGTAGCTGGATTCCTAAAATGGTAGTGAGAAAAGTTGGCTCTGAAGTTAGAAGCCAAATGAGTTAGAGCATTGCAGATGAAAACTAATCTGCTTGGAGAATACAACCACAATAGCAACCAAGAAGTTGGTTCCATTGGTCTTCAGCGGGCGACTTCTTTAACTGGGGAATTTGCTGTTGTTGAGTGAAGATGTGGCTGCAGTAATGGCTGTTTGGTAGAGATCAGTGAGATCAAAATCAGTACTGAAGCTGTCAGGTGGAGTGTGAAGTCAGTCTCCAAAAAGTGAAAGCTCTGTATTTCTTTTACCACTAAGAGGCTATTTAAGAATTTTTTTCTGCCTTGTTACGTTTGCCTTGAAAATTAGAGCTATAGCAATCCCGAGAGCCTGGCGAGTATTTTTTTCTTCTATTGGATGAGCAAAATGTTGAATTTCAGAGAGGCAATGATTTTGTAGTAGATAGCAATTCTACCTCTGTCCCGAATGTTGCTGAAATCTTGTCTGTTTTGTAGGCACTTCTAGATCCTGTCATTTTTGTAGAGAAGTCCATTAAGTCTGTTAGATCAACTTGCTCCTTGCATAAATCTTTCATGCTTCATGGATACTACTTGATCAGTTTCAATTGAGGAGAAAAAGGAAAGGTCATTAGTTAGTAAGGTGGTGTCCAGAGCTTATCTGTGGTTGGTATTTTAGAACTAGTGCATAAAAACCTTGTTGTTTTCACACAGAAAGTATAAACTGCTAATCAGATGAATGCACAAATGTTGACATTTTTATTTTATTTCATTTTGTCATTTGCAATTTCATTTTGTTTCTTTAAAAATATTTGTCCTGGGCAAAATGGCAGTAGTATTTGTCTATGAAGCAGTCAGTGTGCTGTGCTGTTTGTTTGGCTTTTAGTCAACGTACTTTCCAGGAAAAGGTGAAAGGACACAAATACCACAGATCAGTTTCGTTTGTAGCTCAGTGAATGTGAAGTATATATTTTAATATAAAATGAAGTCTCTTTAAAAAAGACACAAGCAACTTAATCAAGGCTTACATAAACTTTAGCTCCTCAGATACGTGGTGCTCCTTCCTTTGTATCTGGGCAAGTTTCTCTTCAAGTTGTGTTACTCATCAAGACCACAGAGATCAACCTTTGTGTGGGTGCTCTGCTCCTTTAATCACTGTAGGAGCTTGCTTGCATCTCAAGATGAGCATAGTGAACCCCCACTGACATAGAGTTTTAAACAGTGTCAGTAGTTCAGATATTATTTTGAACAACTACCCGGGGTCTCTCTTTAGGCAGAAGACTATGAAGTCTTTCTACGTTGGTTTGAGGGCTGCTCTGAAAGTAATGCCTACCATGTGCTGATGTTGGCCCACAGCATCAGTTGGTGGTGTGGCAGCAGGGACTGAACCTTCCCAACAGTGCCCTGTTACGCTGTGTTGCTGTGTGACAGCTGGCAGCAGAGGGGCAGTCTGACAGATCGGTGTCTCATATGGAAGTGTGTATGGAGCGGAAGAGAAATTGAATTCTCCCCCATGAGGAAAATGGACATTCCCATTGACATTCATTGGCACTTGCAGGGTGTTTATGGAGACCACACAGTCGATGTGTTGGCACAGGGAGGCGTGGCTGATATGGTTTCAGCAGTGGCAGCGGTGGTCACCTCTGCTGGTGCAGATGTTTATGAGTGCAGCGTGCAGGCTGTGATTCATTGCTGGTGAAAATGCACAGCTAATGGTGATAACTGCATTGAAAAATGGTGTTTTGTAGCTGACAATTTGCTCTATCAAATAATACTCTGCTCTTTGCATCTCTTGTAATTTTCGTGGAAGTTAACAGAAGGCATTACTTTTGGAGCAAACTACATGCAATACTAGTGCCTTAGAAGCCTATGAAAATATATGTTAATAATAAAAATGCTCAACATGCAATAACCATACTTGGCAGGCAGTGTGCCCATGTGTGCAGAATCAAAAGTCTTGAGCTGGCATATTGATTGGGTTCAAAAATGGGAGATAAGGAGAAGAGTTAGCATAAGCCTGCTGAGCTTTCAACTGACAAGGCGTTGGGTTTGTTGCCTGCTGAAGCCTCTCAGGGTGATAGTCCTGGAACTTGATCTTATTACATTATGCTAATTGGATCCCAAATATTTCATTGTTGTCATTCAGGTACCAGGCTGAGTTTAAATTGTGAAATAGTAATTAAATTATGCTTCACATATTTGTCTCTTTTTCTAAATATGCGAGTGAATCGTATAGAAAGTCTTTCTTATATAGAAGGAAGCCAGCCAGATAGCTTCATTGGGAAAGATGTGATTAAAAACAGTCAAAAAAAGGCCCCAGCCCAACAGCATGCAAACCCACAGGTAACCTTTGGTGTATTTATCAAAATGAAGGAAGAAGTTTGTCAGAGTGGGCAACGGGAGGAGGTGGGGAAAAATAGCTTTGTGTAATCTCATTGCTCACTGAAGTTGTCATACAGCTGACAGGAATTCAGAGTCTAATTTTTTTGTCAAGTTTCTGTTCTTGCAGCAGAACACATGCCTTATACCTGCACAGATCTAATCACATGCCCTTTCCGTGTAAAGGAGAGGATGGTAAGTTACGAAATGGAGCTGTACTCGTGTTCACTTACAGGAACCATCCTTTGCTTCGAGATCTTAAATGTACTTGTTACAGTGTACTGAAATCAGTGTACAGGAAGTCAGGCTGAACTGATTCACTTTCTTCATGTTGATTTTTGCCCCACGTGAAACTTCTGATATTAACAAAGGGTGTGTGATGTTTTAGATATCACCTGAAATGACTCCAAATAATACAACTTTCTTGTCTTTCTTAATGTTTTTCTAAAGATGACATTTACATCTGGATAAGAATGGGTAATTCCTGTAATGCTGGTGGAGCTTGCAGTTGGTTTGCGCGTGCAGAGAACAAGAATCCCCGCTGCCTTTCTGTCTTTACTTCAGTACCTTTTCTAGTTTTCTGAAGCTGAATGAGCCACTGGCTGGTAGCTTGATCAAGTGCATGATTATCTTTCTAGCAAAGAAGTTTGGGATAAAACGTGCAGATTTAAACCATATCTGCATGGTCTTGCCTTCTGCTATATTTTAGTAAATGAGATTGGTTACTGAGAAATGTAACGTCAGCTGGCTGCTGTTAGGACTGCTGTTAGATAGTTGTTAGAAGGCTTTAATCTCATGCCAGAATTTTACAAAAGAAATTATATGGCAAACAACACGTTGGAAGTTCGTACATGGATGCCCGCTGTTAGTAGAAGCATTGACTGCAAACCAGTCTAGTTGGCTTTTTTTTGTAATCCTCCATTCTTGTTCCAGCACGGTCCCCAAAGTTGCTTATAAAAAAACGTTATCATCCTATCTCAAACATTTTAAGACATTTTTTTTGTGTCGTGTTTCTTTTTTTTTTTTTTTTTCTGTTCAGAACGCTGAGCTTTATACACAAGCCAGGCTTTTTGGATTTATATATTTAACTTCTAATACTGAACTTTAATTTTCAGGGGATATTTTGTAAGTGGTGTGTGAATCGGGGCTGCTTTCTAAGAGCATGAATTTAAATACTTAGACACTGAGCAAATGTTTGAAAATCTTTGCATAATGTTGTGGGAGGATTAGAGAATATGTAACTTCTTGATTTAAAACAATGCAGAGCCAAACCACTCACAGAACAAAATCTTTCTTAAAGAAGTAGTGAAACCTTAGACTACCAGTGACCAATGGCCAAAAAAGTGAACAGTGCAGCTATTCTATAGACAAACAGCAAGAAGTGATACTGATGTAGGCATCTTCGGAGCCCCTGTATCTCTTTGTATACCTTGCAGAAAAAGGGGCACTCGAACACCAGAGAATCTTGATTACATTTTTTTTTTTTTTTTTATCTTTTTTCTTCTGTCACTGTTTTTAAGGTTAAATGGTGATAGTGCATTGTGCGAGAATTTGGTCGATGTCAAGTCTTGTTTTTTTCACACTGAGACTGCTGATACTGTGTACTGAAAGACTGTGGAGTGTTCTGAGTGTGAGTATAAATAAAAAGTCATTGCACGGTTCTGACTTCATGGAGTCAGAGATCCATTTGAGAAACTGTCAACTATCTGTGTTGGTCCCAGGGGCATCTCTTGTCCTTTTGCTTCTTGTTTGTGACGTGTCATTTGTAGCTGGTCTAAACTGGTGTTTTTGTGGCACATTGGTTTGCTACTTCCTCTCCACCCTCACTGAAGACTGCAAAATCTATACCTGTTTTTACCTTGTTTTTTGTGTTCTGTGAAAGACATAATGCTGTTAGGTGGCTTGTACGATGGTGGAGGGAAAAGGAGGACTGTTTATAACCACAGTTATCAGTTAATGAAGCCTGCAGTAACCTGCAGACCAGAAATGACACATTTTTAGACTGATACAAAACCCATACTGAAAACAAATTCATTTCTGGATTTGCAACACAGACTAAATTCCTTTGCGAGTTATGTGTGTATCTGGGCTGTCAGATGCACCAGTCTATTTGAGATGAGGTTAAACCAAAGGTCTTTATCTGTAGACCTCTGTGTTTGGGTAAGTCAAAATTCGGATCTTGTCTGTGTGACTGTTTTTCTTGTAGATGAGTAACTGTCAGAGAAGCACTTCAGTAGGACTGTGGTTTGTTTCCTGGCACTGACTTTGTTTGATGATAAAGATAGCAAAGCTTTTCTTCTGCAAAACAGCTGTCAAGAAAAGGCCATTTCATCTTCTTAAAAGTCACTGTCCTTCTGGCAATGTAAGATGCACTCCTGAAGTGGATTGAATATGTGGGGGGAAAAATAGAGCTGGATGTGGCGAAGAAGGAAGCTTCAGTTATTTTCTTATATTGACTCAGTTCAGTTGTTTCCTGTTTTGGCAGTGAGTACGTGGCTACAAAACAGCAAAAGTAGAGTGTTCCTGCCAGTTCCTGCCAATTGCTCTGAACTTCTGCTGTTATGGGTCATAACTTCCAAGGACAAACTGTATTTTGAACTTACTGAAATCTGAGAAGTCTCATGTAATTCTTTAACTGAGTAGTAGAGTCAGTACAATGCGTAGCACAAGCGATCAATCTCTGGTTACCCCAGTTCACTGTAACCTTCAAAGAATTCAGAATAGAAAAAAGCTTTTACTCATTACAGATGATGACATTGAAGCAATTTGGCAATCTGAACAGCTGTGTTTTGCAGAGCTGCAATGGTGTTTTTTTCTACAGTAATGTATTCCTTTGGACAGTGTGCAAAATAAATACAGCACTACTAAAACTGGCACGTGGTGCAGGTCTGTTACTTTCTTGCTTCTGAAAGTACTTGCCCCAATTTCAGGAGCTGTTGGGATGCATGAGTTTAGTTGAGCATTTAGTATTGGTTACCAGCCATGATGAGGTGGGTAGTGTAAAGAAATCGAGGATTGCTTTCATAATTCTTTAATTTCTAGTTAACCACGTTGAAGCTAATCGGTGGTGAGAAGCAATCAGAAATATCTGCTAACTGTAATGAACATGAACACAGAAGAAATCAGTACACTTTCCCAAGTGTTGGTATGATTCAGTAACACAACCATGCCCAGTTTATGCTCTCAGGGGGAGTTATTTCCATCCAATAACTAGCTGACCGTAGTGTCAGAAGCATGGTGTACACTGCACTGCTGCAGCCTGTCCCAGGTTGCCCACACAGGGCTGAATTAGCAAGGGACTTTTTAGGAAAACTGTGTTACAAGTGTGTTATTATATATATATGTTTATATATATAATGTATGTTTTTAAGTCATGTAGTAGTGTGGTTGAACTTTAAACAAACTTGTCTCTCTCCCCCCTGCCCCCCCCCATGCTGCTTGGCTTTGGAAAGCAGCTGGGTTCCCAGCCCGCTGGCTTTTGTTGAGGCAGATCAGTAAGCAGTTACCAGTATTTTTCTTGAAAAGAAAATCAAGGGATTAAATGATTAAAAAAGAGAAGATATGAGAGTCTGTTTATTTCAGTTATCTGGCTGAAATTCTGCTGCTTGTTGAGACTGACGTTATCTGGTGCAATTGTCTGATTATCTGTTCTTCAGATGCATGCTGAGGACCTTCTTATTACCCATAAATTGGATCCCTCTTTCTTGTCCCCATCTAAATGTCCTGATACAGGAAGTCCAGCTTTACTTGTCAGTTTGAGTTGTGTGAGATGTTGATCTCCATATACTTTTTATCTGTTGATCTACACATACTTTAGGTCTTAGCAAGGCTCTTTTGTTGAGCAGTCAGTTCACTGCTGTTCAGTGACTAAATTTGCTCTCTTACACACTAACATGGAGCTGTTTTCCCATTTTGTAGAGTGCCTGTTTATTTTGGTTCCCTTAGTAGTGGTACCTGTTTTTCTTGTAGTCCTCTTTGCTGCATCGTATAACAGTGTTTTTTCCCTTTCTGCCATCAGCCTTTAATGCTGACTTTAAGAGAAATCTTTTTTAAGCTCTTAAGCTATAGTTGCTCTTTTGTGTAAGTGGTTCGAATTGCTTTCCTTAGTGTGACTGTCTTGAGTAGAAAGATTACTGTGTGCCTTTGTGCCAGTGATGAGATCTTGGCAGTTGCTGTTTCCTGTAGAAGCAGAACTGTTAAAATGACAGTATATCATTATCCCAGTGTCCGGACTGTTCCAGAATGTATGGTGTAACAAAGCAGCATGGCCAGGTTTTTAGCCCTTCTTCTTTATGAAGTGCTCTGTTGCACTGCATTTCAAATGAAAGGTACTTCTAAAATTACAGCATCTCTGCAACGAGATTGTGTGATTAAAGATGATAAGTAACCTTATCTGTCCCTGCATTCATCCATTAACTTCAGATCTCGTGGCGTCACTTCAGGTTGCTCATCGTGTAATTCTGTGCATTGAGTGAGTCTGCTTTCTCCAGCGTGGTGATCCTCCAGTCCTGTTATGTACACGCATGCTCTGAAACCAGACCCCCCCACCCAGAGTCAGGAGTCAACCTAAAGCATCCGATCACAGGTTTCTGGAGGAAGCCTGCAGTGCTGTTGTTTTCAGGATCAGAACGCTTCTCTCCAGTGATATTTCCTATTGAAGGCCATCTGATTTCCGCTGCAGTCAGCTTAATATCCTGGAAGAACCTTATGTTTCTTGCCATTCTAGATGCTCTACCAACTGCTGTAGCCAAAGCAAATGACAACAAAAAAGCCTGAAGTTGCTTTTATTCCGTGCTCTTGAGAACAGCATGTCCCGTCCGTTCAGGCATGGATTCAGCCAGGCAGGCATGCCCTTTGGGATGTTCTTTTTTATTGGTATTCATTTAAAAATGAGGTTCTGTATGCTAGTCAGCGTTTCATACAAGGCAGCAGCTTGCCTGGTGCGATACGCCGGTCCTTCATTTTCTCTCCCCCATCCTACCCTTCTGTTTGTATCTGTTTTTTGCAGCGTGCTTCAGAAATATGTTTTTTAGTTAATTGTCTGTTTTCTGGAAGGTATGTGGGAAATCTCTTCATTTTCTACATTCATGCTGGAGTTACGCATCTCCTAGACCTCCTCTATTCTTTCTGTTCCTCTGGGCATTGTGGCATCACAACAACAACAAAACCTACCAGGTCAGTTAATAACCAGGTTCCTGCTCCCTGGGCAGTGCGTTAACAGTTTGAGATCCTTACACATGTGTGTGAATCTGTGGAGCTCTGAGGCTGGGAGTGAGCAGTGTACGAGTGGATATACATGTGTATGCTTAATGCAGTATTTTTCCATTAGAATTCCTTTGCATCGTTTCATTTTTATAATGAAATGTTTGATCTGTTTCCTGCTTAAATAGAGGGGACGGTTCTTTTCAGATGTTTTCACGCCATGAAATAATACCACACAGACTAGTGCTGCTACTGATTTACTTTGTGTTCACAGCAATAATTCCTAGGGGTTTCTTTGTTTTGGTTTGCAATTTTCTGCATTTTAATATGGATCTTAAACGTTTTTTTTTTTTTAATTGGTTTCCTGAATACAAAGGCTCTGTGAGAAATATGGTTAGAGATCTAGAAGACCATTTTTCCTTAGTTCCCTGTTTTTATCTTTTACTAATCCTGTTCAGTCAGTATATAGGAAAGATGAACACCTGCAAAGTACGGAATCACCAATTAACGTCAGAGGTTAATTAATGAAAGCAGCCCTTGTAGCTCCTTCAGGTTTTAGGTATTAGATTGTGGCAGTCAGGATTGTGTTCTCCAGACAGCATTCTCCATGTGCAGAATTTCTGACAGCCGTGTGTTAAGTTGTAGCAGCTGATGTCAGAACTTATTTCAGCGAGGGGCCGTTTCAGAGTACTGCACTGATTTTGAGCAGGTGTATGAAAAATAGAGCTGTTTGCTTAACATGTAAAAGTCACTCTAAATTGGTACGTACTGGTGAATAATGGGATTGTAAAGCAAATAAGTGCAAGCAGTAAGCTGCAGTAGATGGCCTACTTCAAAATATATGCACGAGTAAATAATACAGATCTTTACCATTGTAAGTAATTCTTGATGCAGAGCTGTGAGGAATAGAAAAGCAGTCCAGTTTGGCCTGCGTTTTAGCAATTAGATTTTGAGTTGGTATAAAACTCTGCTG
Source organism: Oreortyx pictus (assembly GCA_036925125.1). NCBI lineage: Eukaryota > Metazoa > Chordata > Aves > Galliformes > Odontophoridae > Oreortyx > Oreortyx pictus. The sequence goes on from JAUPFR010000018.1 coordinate 343,516, forward strand.
CACTGGTGGTGGAAACCTGCCACAATTTGAGCCAGAGCCTGAGCTGCTGGGGAGCTATTAATAAGGAGAGCCCGGCCTTTCTGTGCAAGTGATCTGTATGTCACAAGCAGCCCTACAGATGTGCTGTGTGATTGTGCACAGAAATCTCTGTGCTTCTAACAGTGGTGATAGATGTGTGGATCAGCACCACGCTCAGCTGCACAGATTATCAGTATAACACTTGGCTTCACTTGGTGTCTTTACAAAAATAAATTTCACTATGAAAGGGGGACAAATTAGCTCTGTAATTTGTTTATGTTTTTGAATGACTTCTGGGACAGATTTGTTATTTCATTTAAAGTACATGCACAAGGTATCTGTCTTAGAATTTTGTAAACCTAATTGTGCTTTCAAAGTATCAGTTCTACAGTAAACCCATTCCTTTGTTTTTTCATTAACTCCAGTTAAATATGACAGCTTCATGGTAAAGTTCCTTGTACCGTAGTTTTTAAGAATTCATGCTTGAAGCAGCATTTACTGACACTATTAAAGTGTGTTTCTTACCAACTGGGACTGATATCCAAGGACTGCAGAAATCATCTCATACAGCTGAGCTATTTGGAAGCATCTGGAAAAAAAAAATCCTAGAAGAAACTGTATAATTGTATGCTTCAGATAGTGCATGCGTTTTGGTTGAGCGTGCGAACTGAATTTTTTGTGTGCCATTTGTAGCTTTATGAGATCCTGCTGATAAGTCAGGATGAAGTTCTGAACGGCCTTAGAAAGATAGTGATGTTGCTGAGTCACTTCTGTGCGTGTGCATCTGATGCCAAGGGGTAGACAGGTCTTTTCTTTCATAATGAATATTTTCTAGTGCTTGATGGGCCAGGAAGAATATTAGATAGTTCCCTTGGTAATGGTAACGTTATCATGAAGCAGTTCATAGAGAAGTGCCTTGGAGTGCCTTCTTGTATTCTGATCAGTAAAAACTGACTTTAAATTTCAGTCCCAAAATGTTCACTGTCTAAAACTCTTACACATTAAAATATGTCGTATGATTCTAATATAAATCGTGAAGTCAAATGGCTATTTGTCTTAAAATAGCTCTTAGTAGGATGATATTAAACGGATACATATATTAAACTTCTTTTTGTTGTTGTTTTGTTTCAGGACATCAGGCATGAAGCCAGTGATTTTCCATGTAAAGTGGCCAAACATCCCAGAAATAAAAACAGAAACAGGTACAGAGATGTCAGCCCCTGTAAGTACCCTTGCTTTTCCACTGTTTCTAACAGACATTTGGCCTCTTATGATTTCTGGCATCTAAACTCTCTGTGTAAGACCAAGATTTCTATTAGATGCACAGGCATCGCAAGCCATTGTTTCTGTTAATATGTTAAGTAATGAGATCGATGACACGATGCCATTGTACTCATTGGGTTGTAGTGTATCAACATACAGTAATTCTGTATCCGTGGGTAGAAAACTGTAGAATCAAACTTGTTTTCCTTTATGCTAGGGAAGAACAGTGGCTGAAACATGAACAAAAGTGAAATTACCCTTTGTGTTGCAGTACACTTACCAGAGCATCCTTTTAGTCAGCATAGCGTAATTGCTGCTGTTGGAAGATGGACAAGTCTTGTATCTAGTGAGGCTGTGCATGCCTTGTGTTCTTTATAGTCTGACTGGTGTTTCCTAACTATTCCACAGTTGATCACAGTCGAATTAAGCTAAACCAAGGTGACAATGACTATATCAACGCTAGTTTGATAAAAATGGAGGAGGCCCAGAGGAGCTACATCCTCACACAGGTAATTGATGTCTACAGACAACAGAAATACAGGGTGATCTGAGTTGTTTTGCAAAGAATTTCTTTACCATGTTTGTGTTGTTTATTTTAAAACCAGTTAAGTGTACAGAGGTATCTCTGTCCATATGAACATATTGTATGCATAGAACAGCTCCATGTCAATGCTGCGTGTTTTTCCTCGTTTTTATCAGTGCTGACTGACTTTGTATTGTGTAGCTGACTTTAGGCCAACCTTGGCTTTAGAACAGAAGCTAATGTACTTCTAGAAATCCTCTTATAGTGGTGGTGGCTTCTGATAAGCAACATCAGTATGAGAGTGACACACATCACATCTCTCCTACATGGAAGACCAGCACAAAGGCTTTGGACCACTGCAGTCTTAAAGTGCCTAGTAAAATTCCTGAGCAGAAGTGAGCTTCAATTAGTGGGGGAATTTCACATTTACAGAAGAACTGTATATATGAACTTCAAGATGTGGAAAACACAGTTAAATATAATTTAGTAGATGCTTATTTGTTAGGTTGAGTGGGGACAAGAGTTACATAAGATATGCTGGGGATATTCTAACACCTTCCCTTTAAAATAGGCAGTATGTTTCACCACCTGTCTGTTGTTACACTTCTGAAAATGATGTTAGTACAGCGTTCACAGATAATGCACATCCTAAGAGCGTGACCTCCAAAAGGTTTAAGGTGGCCAGTGCTGATGATTTTATCTTTAAATTGAGAGAGGAAAGCTACGATACAGACTTCAGTGATGGAGATATGTGCAGGGGGAAAGTTGCTATCTTTCTCTGAGTCTGTGATTTGCACATTTAACTATGGAACAGTTTGAAGAACACACAGGTACCTGCTGGCCTTATTCTGACAGCTGGCAGCTGCATCAGAATTCCTGTTTGTCCTAAAAGTTTGGTTCCCTGAAGACAGTCCTGGCCTCTAATCTTGACTTTTCCTTCCTCCCACACTTTAGATAAAGGTAGACTGGGAATAATATTTTCAAGTAAAGGTCAGCAGCTTTTCCTTCCTCCTTCGAGAGAATAAAGATAAATCTGTAATGAAGAAGCAGCCAGTGCAGCATTCAATATGAACATTTTTCTGTGCGCATAACTTACATTTGCCTTATTCAGGATGAGGTAGGCAGATCGTAGGGTTGAACTGGTGGGCTTATATGTGCAGCTAAGTGATACTACTGATCTTTTCCGATGCAGAGTTTAATGGATTTGTGTGGCTTCTTGAGGTCTCTTGTTGAGGCCAGCTGTTCTGTTTGAGCAAGGTGGTGGTTAGTGAATGTGAGGTACACAGTGCTGTTGGTTGTGTGCCCGCAATTCAGAACGGGTTTTGGGGTGCAGAAGAGCAAAATAACGTAGCACAAACATGAAGCTTTCTAAGTAGAGTATAATACAGTAAAATATTATGAATAACAGTGCTGTATTGCAGGAGAGTTATATATACACGTTAATTCTGCTCCTCGTTAGTCAGTGAGGATTTGTTTCCTCATTAGTTTCATTTGCCCACCTAAGAAAATTCTCTTGGCATTTTTCACTCCCAGTGAAAAAGTCTCTCCTAATGAGACTACTTCTCTTTTCCTGTTATGTGTGTGGGGAGGGAAAAGATTAACCATCCTTTCATGGGAGAACTGGAACTTAAAGCTGCATCACTGTGCTCTGTTGGTTTTTGTTTTTCTTTTCTTACAGTTTGAGAAGTTGCTTGAGACTTGCCTGGATTTATTGCCTAGGGTAGTAACATTTTACTGGGAAACATTGCTCTGATTTTAATAGAAAATAATACTTACTTCTGGTTGTTCTGTCTCTGCAGGGACCTTTGCCAAATACTTGTGGTCACTTCTGGGAGATGGTTTGGGAACAGAAAAGCCGTGGTGTTGTCATGTTGAACAGAGTGATGGAAAAGGGATCCGTAAGTATTTATCTGGTCTCAGCTATGTGCTCGTTGGATGTTTTGCTTTACATTAAATTAAAGGGAAAAAAGGGGAAAAATATGACTAAGTGACTTTACCTAATAGTGCTTAGGATTGACTACCTGGTGAACTAATCTTTAAGTCAGAAAACGGTCTAGTTTGTACCTTCAGGTCTTAATTTCCTCTGAATTTGGCTGAAATAAGACATGACAAAATTATGACTCCACAGAAATGAGTATTTGGTCGCTGCCTCTGACCTAAGTATCTGTGTGTGGTTCTTCTCACGGGATGCAGATTGTGCCTCTCAAAGGCACTTACACCGAGTGTTTATTCAGAAACGATATGAAGTGGTTTTAGTGTAGTTATAGGGCCACCCTGATGCCAAGTTTCCTTCGTGCAGTAAGAACTCACATTTTTAAGCATAACTTCACCATATACTGTTTATCCTCCAGGGTTATTGTTTTACAAAACACGTTTCAGGTGTGAGGGACGTGGGGGTACAGTCAAAAGCGCTTTTCCCGCTGTCTGTGTTCAGCACTGATCCGTCAGTGATGCAGAACCAGCTGTTAAGCAGGACACGAGCAGTGGGTTTAGTTCTGTCGAAGGGTTCGGGAAGGTTGCGTTAGACGGGGCAGACAGGTGATGAAGGGAAATAGGTAAACAGACAATTCACCTGGTAGATAGAAAGGTTTGGTTCCTCTTGCACACGGAGTAGCTGCTGTTCTGAGAGGAAGTGCTTCAGCCCTTCTGAGGTTGGTGGAGACAGGAACCATCAGGCGTGGGGCTGATTTTACATCCGTGGGTTCAGAGCTTTGGTTGTTTGCTTACAGCTGCCGTCCTGCGCTCCTCGAGTGGATGTGGTGTCTGAGCAGATCTGAGAAACAGGCAGTTTTAGCAATGGACAGAAATGCACAAGGATAAGTTAGATGTTACAGTGCAGTCAGTATAAAGGTGCTTCGGTGGTGGAGCAGTGGGTGTCTGCTGGTGATAACTGGGTGCTGCGTGGTTTGGCATAATGAGGAAAGAATTCTCAATAATCAGGCAAATTCTGTGGAACCAGTTGTGTTTTTATTAACTGCAATCTTGATTTTGAGTGTTTTGTTTTGTTTTGTTTTTTGGTAGTGCAGGTGAAACTTAGTCTTCAAGAGTTGCAATAAGTGCAGTTTTCAGTAGTTTCTTCCTTTCCAACCATTCCCGCTCTCTGCAGCGTCAGTAGTTTCAAACAAAAGGAGTTCTGCCGACCCCTCAGGGCTGGCTGCTAACCCTTCTCAGCATGTGGCAGCAGGGGGCCAGCAGTGGAGCACAACAAAATACTGTTTACAGGAATGTTTGATGCATAAATCAGATGTGAAGCTGTTGCTGCTTCTTAAACATTAAGACTGAAAAAAAGTGCTGAGAACTGTGACTGCCTTTAGACCCTGAGAAACTAGAGGATGCAATTTGAATAAAGCTAGAACTAGTCTGGGCAAAACTAGAACTAGTGTACCATAGACTGAAGTACTCTATTTATTAAAGTGCTGTCAGGAATGATCCTGGAGGTGAGAAGGCTGTTCTGTTCTTATTGGCAATTTGCCACTTCAGTGTTAAATCCACACTGTTTGACCTTCAGTGAAAGCATCGTTAACCACGTCCAGCACTCCGTTCCCATTGGAAGCTGTGCTGTAGACAAGTGGTGGCTGAAATGCTGTTTCAGAGGAGCAGTGCTTAATGGCAGAAATAGCAGGAAAACTTTACTGAGTAAACTGAGATTCAGTCAGAAAGACGTAGCAGGGATGTTTGCTGAGCGTAGGCTTGGTGCTTGGGCCCTCTGCTTTTAAAGTGTGCTGTGTCAAATCAGAATGATCTCACTGCTGTTTTTCTTGTTGTGGTAAGCGAAAGGAATAACCCAAAACTTCGTCTGATGTCATGCTGTCATTTTCTGTAGTAGCTTATCTGTTGAATTCGTAGCTCTTTATGGTTCGTTCTGCTCTCATTAACGTCTCTTCTGAAATGGAAATATTTCAGTGAGGTAATGCATAAAATGCAGTGTACGTTGGAATTCACGTTTTGGTGGTGCTCTGCAGCTTTTAATTTCTAAAGTTACCAGGCATTTTTGGTTGTTATTAATGGTGTGATACAGGCTAAAATAAATAATGACACTGGTCGTTTTGATTATTTTATTTATTATTTTTGATTTTATTTGATTATTCCACAGAGGTGCAGCCCTGCTGCACACTCTTCCTGCTTCCATGTAGAAGAAAGAGCTCTACTGCCACAAAGCTATCCTCAGTCCTTAGCTCAGAATAATTTGACTCATACAAAAAAAGATGTTGTTCTGCAGCAAAAAAAGAAGACTGCTATTCCTCACATCAAAATTAGTCCTTATTATTAAAACGAGAGGAAGCGTTTCATAAGAAAATGTTGTGTGTTTTAGCATAGTTATATTTGCCTTTCACACAAGTATAAACGATGCATAAATGGCACCCATTTGTTTGTAGATAAAGTGTGCGCAGTACTGGCCACAGAAGGAAGAGAAGGAAATGTTTTTTGAAGATACAAACTTGAAGCTAACCTTGATATCTGAAGATATAAAATCGTATTACACAGTGCGACAACTGGAGTTGGAAAACCTTACAGTAAGTACAGAAACTAGCTGTCACTTTATTCTCTATGAGATGAGACTCAGCTCGTCACTAATGATCGGAAAAAAACTGCTGTGAAATACAGCAGATTTTGTGCTGGAATTGGTGATTCTGTATGAGATTGTTCTCTGAGGCTGCCTGGTGTTAGAGCATTACTCTGACAGAGGAGAAAGACAAAAACAGTCGTTCAGAGCAGTGACACCTGATGGAAAGCTCCTGGGTGAGGCTGGTGAGGAGTGCTACCATCGCTTCCAATGGGTGTGGGTACCTGAAGGCACTGTGCAGGGCTCCCAGCGGCGCTGAGCTGGGTGTGCATGTTGTGCCGTTCTAGCCACGGCTCTGTTCTGTCCTCGTACTGCTCAGTACTGGAAGGTATTGATGCTCCTTCACATCTCGTGTGCTTTGTTCTGCCAGGAGATGTGAGAAGGCAGATACATATCTGAGTGATGAAATGACAGCAGAAAGGATTTGGCTGTTGCAGTTTGTTTGGTGCATTAAGTGTATCTGCCATGGCCTTGCTTCAGGTGGTTATCCCTCTGAATTAACAGGATGTGAGCATCAGGGATTCAGTAGTCCTGAAAGAAAGTTTCCAGTCTGGGAGTAAGATGAAAGGGAGTACCTGAGGTGTCGTGCAAATGTTTTGGCTGCAGAAAGTGGGAAGGGCTTCTGTAGCTTGCTGTACAGCGTTCTGAGAGCTCTTCAAATGGTATTCAGCCATTCCTGGTTGGACAGCAGTACTGCTAGCTGTCTCAGTGCAAGCACTTGAACTGTACTGAAAAAAGCATCAGGTAGATTATACATAAGTTTACTTATCAGTCTCCTTTGCCCAAAACAGAGGTCTTTTACAAAAAGGGGTAATTAATTGTGATTAGTTTATTAGCTGAGCAGATGTGAAAGCCTCTGAGTAAGGGACTTTGTCATTTGAATTTAAATCAACTATTGTAATGTTCAAGAACTAGTGAAAGTGCAGTCTGAATATCACAGAAAGCTGAGCTGACGCTTCCCTGTCATATAAACCAGATTTACTGCTGACATTTTTCTGCAGCCACACATTTGAAGTTGACCTAAAGCCATAAGCATTTAACGTTTTAAGCTATATAGCTATCTGATATTTGAAGCTGCATGTCTAAGTACGTAGGACAGTGTTTTCTAGGAAAATGAACATGTGAGGAATTGCATTTGCTCATTAGAACATTGCTGCAAGCAGCTGTACTTCAAACAGTTCTTGCCTTGTGTGCCCAGCTGAAACACTTCACAAGTACCGTCTGTTACAGACGCAGGAAACGAGAGAGATTCTGCACTTCCATTATACCACGTGGCCTGACTTTGGAGTCCCAGAGTCTCCTGCTTCATTCCTCAATTTCCTGTTCAAAGTGAGAGAATCTGGCTCGCTGAGTGCTGACTATGGACCTGTGGTGGTGCATTGTAGTGCAGGAATTGGGAGATCAGGAACTTTCTGTCTGGTCGATACGTGTCTTCTGCTGGTAAGCACTGCTGTGTCCAGATAATGCTCTGAGTAGAGTAGAGTTCCCTTGAAGAGTGGTTTTCTTTTGGTGTACAAAGAGCTACAGTGTTTTCTGGTTTGGGACTGTCTTCCATTTTAACACTAAGGTAGATCTCATTCTTAACTGGCAATCCGAGTCTGGGGAAGAAGACTGCAAATTTTAGTGTGATTTGCATTGTGTTTGCTACATAACAGTGTAAGCTATCCTGAAACACTGTAAATACGCCTACATGTGTCTGCTTCACCGCACGGACAAGGGGCGTTTTTTATTTCATTCTGTCACTGCCTGAGATCAACTAATGCATGCAAGTCAGGCCTAGGTCGGAGCGTCTGATTCTTAAATTATTTTACTTTCTACATCTTCAAAACAAGACCAAAACAAAAGGGGAAAACGCTCAGGATTATAGAGACGAGTGCAGTTTTCCATTCCTGAGGTTTTTCTTAGCGTATCAATACTGCAGTCTGTAGGACAGTCAGAAGGCTGGACTGCAAAGCCAGTATCATTCTGAATCTTGTCAGAGCTTAAAGTATGTTTCAAATTTTTATCTTCAGATGGACAAACGGAAAGATCCTTCTTCTGTGGATGTGAAACAGGTTCTCCTAGAAATGAGGAAGTACAGAATGGGACTTATACAGACAGCGGATCAGCTTCGGTTCTCCTACTTAGCTGTTATTGAGGGGGCAAAATTCATTATGGGGGATGCTTCAGTGCAGGTGAGTATTACTGACTGCAGAACCAGATGTGTAGTAAGCTGTAACTCTTTTTTTAACTGTAGAGTATAAGTGGGATCAACAGAACAGAAAGAAGCTTTAAATTCCATTGGCTTCACTAAACTTTTATGTTATGCAGTGCTTAAATGCAGCACTTAACTGTCTGTCTTCAAAATACTTCCTGCAGCCCTGTAGAATAACAGCTGGTACCTGTGTACTTTTCAGCACCTTCACTGGGGGGAGGACTGGCTGTGTCTGCCACGTCTTCCACCAGCTTTCTGTAATGACAGAAATTTAAGTATTGCAATGAAATCTTACAGCGAAACTGCCAACATAGGTTCCACTTCATGCTGTTTACAATTCCCAGACGTAGATTAAAATTTCTTGCTTCTATACCTCACGTCTTCAATGTACTGGATATAGCTTAGATTTGTTATTTTTGTGTCCCTTTTTTCCCTCTTTTTTTTTTTTTCAATGCACATGAATAGGCATGCTAAAAATAAGTGAGAAGATAGAGTGTAAAGCCCCTGCCAAGTTAAAGTGACAGTAGTTTACATAAAATAAATAATGGAAAACTTAGAAGGGCATTTCCTTCTCTAAAGGAACAGTGGAAAGAGCTCTCCAATGAAGACCTGGACCCACCACCTGAGCATACCCCACCTCCTCCCAGACCACCAAAGAGAACCTCGGAAATGCACAACGGAAGGATGCACGAACAGGCAGAATTCTTTCCTAAGCATCAGGTGGTGGAGGAGGAGGTTAGATGCTCAGCCAGCACTGCTGAAGAGATGGTTCCAGATGGCAGAGTTTTTTCATCTGTGCCACTGATCACAGACAGGTAATTCATTTCATTTCCCACTTCAGCTTGTCCTAAGCTTGCTCGTTAATAGATTTTAATATGGAAAATCCTGAACAGCCGTTGATTGAATTAATGTAATAGCAGTTCCAAAACAATCTGTGCATACTTCTCCGTAAAGTTCTTCAGCGGTTTTTTTAATGGATCCTGCAGTAGTGAGAGAAGTGGCAGCAGAATGAGGTGGCTTAGTCTCAGTTTACCCATAGTGTGTATGTTGCACAGGAGCTCTGCCATTAGCTGTGCTCACTGCAGCCACGCTGGCTCACAGCTTTAGCTGCACTTAGAAACGTGAAATTAATTCTAAGCAAAGCTGCTTTTGATGGGAGGAGTAGAAGAAGGGGCTCGTGAACAGAGAATTTCTCTACCTGTCATTGTAACCTTAACTGTCAGCAGTGGCAGGTAAGGGGAAGTGCTCCGAGGAGAGGTCTGGCTCGGAGGAGCCCGGCTCCCTGCCCGCGGCCGCTAGATGTCCCTCCCGCTTCATCTGATGGTTGGAGCTGGCTCAGTCAGCCTAAAGGTTCACTAATTCATTCGGGACAGAAAATAAGCATTTAAAAGTGATTTTTAAAAACAGCCCGGCTCCAGCAGAGGTGATCAATGAAAAGTTTGGTTTTCCCTCGCTCTCTGTCCTTCTAAGAAGACACGTTCAGCTTCATATCCAGGAGCACTGCAATAAAAATATCAAGTTTCCATATTTTCTGCAGTGCCATAAAGTTTTTTCAACAGATGCAGCTGGTAGAGCTGATGTATTTTATTCAGTCAGACCAGCAAGGGAGTGTATGACTGCAAACTGGAGATTAGAGATACATTCTCAGCAGTATTCCTTCAAAGTAAACCTCTTAATTCACAGAGCAGCGCACAGAGGCTGAGAACATGAGCTGAACTGATCTCTCTCCAAATTCTGCTGGAGGCAGAGAGAAAATGAAAGTGTTCTTTGCCTGCTTAATGGAAACAGTGTTTAGATTGGGATTTTATTCTTTAATTCAGTGGGGGAGATTTGGGAAGTGGAATACTCGAATTCCAAATCTCTTTACTAAAAAGAACAAAAATCTTGGAAGTGGGAGTAGGCAGAAATGAAGGTGGGCTTGCTCAGCCTGGAGAGGAGAAGGCTGTGAGCAGACCTCATTAGAGCTTCAGCACTTAAAAAGGGATTGCAGAAAGGAGAGGAATCAACTTCACTTGGGTAGGTACTGATAGGACAAGGGAGAGTGGTTTCACGCTCCAGGAGGGAAGGTTTGGATTGGATGGGCAATGTGGGCTGGTGCATTTCCTGGAAATACCTTTCACAGTTCATTCTAAATGAATATAAGGCATGTCCAGCTCAGAGGAGCTCAGAGACGTACATTAATTTTATTACAGGCACTAGCCTGAGGCTGCGGCTGAGTCATGCTCTGGAACTGCTTGTCTTCCCCGCTAATTAAGAGGCTGGTTTGCACCAGGCATCTGCGTGTTACCTTGTTAAAGTGCAACCCTATCTTGAGCAATGTTCCACATTAGAAAAGGCTGGGATTTGAATCCTGAGCTCCTTAATTCCATAGCAGCACTGCAGCTGCAAGACGAGGCGTCCTGTTGGTCAGTGCTGTGGTCCTCGTGCCTAGGACAGTGAGTCCAGAAGGGATGCGAGAAAAACATGCTAGACAAGAGGGGGTGGGCAGGTAGGTAGGGAAGGATGAGGCAGGAAGAGGCTGGAAGAAGTGGAGCGCTGGGGAATGGACAAGCTGACAGAGATGAGCAAAGAGGCAGAAGCCCAAGTGTGGGGTGTTTTCCTGCCCAAGCAGTCTGTTGCCTGAGATGGCACATTGCTGAGTTCTGTACTTGAGCTGCCAGCAGATGTGTAGGAGATCCTGTGCTAAGCAGCTCCCAGCTGGTTACCACTCTACTTGTTCTCCCAGCTTTGGTGATGCTCTGCTTTCTAGATTCAGGTGGAAAAAGCTGTACGGAGACCTAAAAGTTCCAGTTAAGAACCCTCTCTAGGTGTCAGTGTACTGCCAACATGATGGAGGTTTTGTATCTAGAAAAAAAAGTGTTAAAGACTATTAAAGATGGAGAAATCTTCAGTTCCATCATTAAGAGCCATCACAGTGCACACGGCCATCCTACCCAAGTCATGGCTGCACAGACTGCAATTCCATCTCTTTCTGACACTGTGGGCAGGGCTGTGATTTCAGAACCTTGATGTTCCCACGTGCAGGTTGGACCTTTCTTGTCTCAGTGGCTGTGGAGATTTAGGATGAGCAGTGGAAGCAGGAGGTGGTTGGGGATAGGTCAGCTCATTCTTCATAGGGAAAATCCAGTACTGAACATGTGTTCATTTATCCTTAAGCACTAGTCAAGACACTGAAATTCGGAGGAGAACTGTTGGTGAAAACGTGCACGTCTCACCCCACAAAGAAGAGTCGGTGAAGTCAGAAAGCGTAGAAGATGATGATGACAGTGTGACGACAACTTGGAAGCCATTTCTAGTGAATATATGCATGTTCACTTTCCTCACAGCAGGAGCTTACCTCTGTTACAGGGTATGTTTTCACTGACGGACATGCCAGCACAACTGACCCTGCATTTGATCGGTTTGTAATAAGCTTCTGTACGAGAAAGCTCCTTGAGGCGCTGAGCCGTGATCAGCAGAGAGAGATCTTAGGGTGAAAGGCCAGAACTTCGGTTAGGGTTAAAGAGAGAATTGCTGCACTAGGGTTTTATTGAGCCCTGTGGTCCCAAGAACATGATATTCTAATCTCAGGGCCATAAAATATTCAGGAGTTAAGCAGAGAAAATGCCAAATAGTCTGTTTTTCTTTCTTTTTCTTTGTTTCTCTTTTTTAAAAAACCTCAATGATGGAATCACAACACGTTGTTGTTTTTAGCCTTTTCTAAAAAGCCAGTTCTTCTTGTTTTGTTTCAGAAAAGCTAGGCACAAGTGAGACTTGCTTGTACTCTCCAAGTGTTGTAACCAAATGCATCACTTACATCGATGAGATCCCCAAAAAGAAAAGTAAACCCACATACCTGAAGAATGTAAATGTTTTGGAAGGGGTGGGGGGCAGCTGTGGCTGGGGGGGGTTGGGTCGGGTCGGGTCGGGTTTTTAACTTGCTTCATCTGTTAAAGGCTGAGTTGTGGGCAGTGCCTGTGGTATTGGTGTATGTAATCCTGGCAGAACTTTGCTGAAAGAGCTTCTGGTCGTACTGTTTGTAGAACAGGCTTCTGCGTTTGCTCAGGGTATGCCAACATGTCCAGCTCTTTTTTCCTTGTTTTTTTTTTTTTTTCCTAAAGAAATGTTCTTCTCGTTGACTTTCGTTGCGCTCTACTTGCACATGTACCTCCTGACATTGCACCATCCTTCGCAAAGCTGTTCCTACGTTTGTATTCTGGGTTAGGAGGCGTTGTGGGGAGGGAAGGAAACAGGAAGGGAAATTCAACCACAACATATCCACCAGCATTTTGCAGCTGTTTGGTTGGCAGAAGGACCAGTTCTTAAACCGCATTGTTTGGAATGTCAGATGCAGTTTCACTCTGCACAGCGCGCTGTGCCGCGGCCACGAGGAGATGTGCTCAGCAGCACTGCAGGCAGCAAGCAGAGAGCACGGCCAGCAGGCAGAGCCCTCAGCCCTGGCAGCTTCCCCACGACAACAGAAAGCTCAGCGGAAGACATGCTGGTCTCAGAACCTTTCAGCTGGTTTATGATGCAAGCATCTGTGTGTTTTGCTTATTTTAAAGCAAAGATTTGCAATACTGGCGTAGTGTGGCTTGGAGATGCGCTGAGTGCTGATCACTGCACAGGAGCTGTGTGGGTAACCTGGCGGGGCTGCTGCTGTCCCGAGCAGTGCGCGCTGAGACGTGGCTGGGTGTGTGCTGTGTGGGGGGACTGCTCAGGCACAGCACTCCGATCAGGAGCGCTTGCAAAGAGGGATTTGGGTGCACTGGTGGAGCTGTGACCGGCACCTGTGTTGCGCCGAGCAGCCTTAGTCACATTAGTACCAAATGAGGATGATTTAAATAACAGCAAAGAATTCTTTGCTGACGTCATGGAACAGAAGAGTTAAAGTTCACTACTGAAAGAGGAAGTGAATGAAACAAAACCACGTCAGCTGATTCGCAGCAGCGCTGCTAAGCAGTTCCTGCTACTTTCCAATGCTTTATGGCACTTAACCACCATTCTCAGTGCAGTCGTCACTGTGGGGTACCTTAATAAGTCTCTCTCCACTCCATGTTTTGTTTTTGTGGAGCTGTCTGTAGCTGTAGCTCTTTTCCTTCAGTGCATGAAGAGGTGAAGTGGGGGAGTTGTTCCTGTTGTGTCTTTGGTTAACTTGCGTCAAGGGCTTGTCACAAGTGCAGTGCTGCATCCTCAGGTCGTACTGGGAGTCGACCCTCTGCCTGTGAGAGTGGTGCTCGGACCAGTACTGGAACGGAGGGATGTTGTGCCCAGGTAATGTCTAGTTGTATTGCTGCAATCCTGAAAAATGAGTATAGAAGAATGGTAATATATAATGGCTCATCTGTGTATTTGAGATGCAGTGTGCGATGGCTTTCTCCCCACTGTTCTCTCCGTCCTCTGGTAGAACGTTGTTCTGAAGCAACATTTGTACATCACTTGTATTAGAATGCATGTGAAGTCCTCTAGTGTCCTGACCAGTACCGTGTGCTTGAAAGGTGAAAGAACCTCTATCCCTGTGTCCTGGTGTGCCCAAACTATATTGCATGAGCTGATCATTAAGTGGCTGTGGTTCAGAGGGTGCTGCTGAGTGTCCTCGTTCGGCGGCAGGGCTCGGTTTAGCAGATGACATGTACTCACCTGATACAGCATGACTTCTATTAAATCTCTGCGTATTCAGTGTACCCCGGGTGTTAGCATGGTTCATTTCAGCAGGGTGAGTGCAGTGCAGACATTCCAGAGTGCGCAGTGAGCCGTGTTCACAGCTCACCTCGGGGCTGCGCTGCGGGACAGGGATCTCTTTTGGACTTCAGCCTCGAGAGAAGTAAAGCATTGTCCCTTCAGCGGCAGCGTAACTCAGATGTGCTGTGCTTAGGAATTGCTGGAGCACGAGGAAGTTGTGAACGCCCTTTTGTGCCCTCGTGCTTTTCCATTCCAGGAGCAGAACTCAGTGTCCCGTGAGCCACGAGGTGTGGGTGGGGCTGACAGTACTGAGCTGCAGGCATTGCTGTGTGGTGTCCCGTCTGTGTTCGCAGTACTGGGCTGTGTATATACAGCAGCATTTCAGAGTGGGTGTGTGGTGATCCCGTCCCTGGAGGGCAGGCAGCTGTCCACGCTGAGCTCAGTAGGATCTTAGGGAGCTGCTCTGCTCTATGCCTTAAGCAAATCTCCGCGTCAGGACTCTCTTTTTTTACAGATTGACACAAGATAATCTTTTTTTAAAAAAATAAAAACCAAAAAAGCTGAATGTTTTGGTATAACACATTTTCAGGTATCGTCTTTTGTGTAACCACTGCAGAGACCTCAGAAGTTACAGAGCTGTACAGTTTGCGCGGTTTCCATACAAGTCTTCAGTTCCCATTTCAGTTGTAACAATAAAATCCTTTTTGTAAAGAATGTTGGTGGGTTGCATCGCTTTGTGTGGGAGCTGCAGGAACTAATGCACAGACGCGCTGCGCAGCGCTCGCTGCTCCCGCAGGGCTGTGGAGGTCGGAGCTGCAGGAGTGGGCCGCGCTCTCCCTGCCCTTCCCCTCCCCACGTCCTTTTCAGTGTTAGTGTTTAATGCCCAACGCTGGATCAGGAATTGCTGTGCTACGCACAACACGGTGCCTCTGTTCTGAGGCTGTGGGGATTCTGCAGTGTGCAGTGGGGTCTGCAGGGCTCTGCCCTCCGCGTGGATCGTTCACGTTTGCTGTGAGCACTGCCCCTCCCTGAGCCACCTCGGCTGATCCTGCCTACATTCTGAGGAGAGCTGTGACATCGATGAGCTGCTGTGCACCGTGTGAAGGATGCGCAGGGTTTGTCTCAAAAGTTTTATTCAAGTCCAGAAAGTATGAAATCCAGCCAATAAATACTGAATAGAAAAAGTATATAATAAAATATGTACACACAAGCTTTTTCAAGTCCCTCACCTGAAGCCAGACTTCATGTCATGGTTACCCTCCCCTGCCTGGCAGTGGGGGTGTGATTATGCAAAGCCCTGCCCTATGACTGCAGGAATAAAGTGTTTTCTTTTCCTACAAACCTTACCCATCCTATGGCAGTCTGATCTGTACATGGTTAATACAATAAAAAACTTCCCCTTGTAAACTGCTGAGGATATACACTACTGGTCCTTTCCTGTCCCTCCCCACGCTGTCCTCAGTCACACTGATTACCAAAAGAAGTTAGAAAAAAAAAAAAAAAAAGGCTTCTGGAACAAGAAGCTTCCCTTCAGCACCAGGACTGTATTCAAGGAAAAGAAACACCATCAGTGCTGCTGGATTTCCCTAACCCACATGGCAGCTGGTGTGAGTCCGCACGGACTGCTGGAGGACGTTCCATTGCTCAGAGAAGTGCAGATTGCACAGCACTCAGTTTGAGTGGTGCTGGGAGATGTAGGCTGCTCTCACACAGCGCGTGTGTGAGACAAACCCACGTGGTTTCATTCAGCTGGAAGTGAAAAACAAAAGTAGATTCCAGTCTGTCTGATTTAGATGGAAACAAAGCCACTGTCAGAAGGCAGCGTGTCCAGAGCAGGGTGCAGGGAAACGGCACTGACAGCTCTCAGCCCCTGGCTGCCCACAGGCGGTGTGAGGACAGTAGGATTTACCTCCTTACATTGCGCCCCTAAAATACTGTGATCTCAATTTCAGCCTCTTGCTGCACAGTGTCCCTCAATTCACAGCAAATCCTGTCCATTTTCTCGAAGGCTTGCCGTCCCTTCTCACCTATGGAGAAAGAAAACACAGCTCATGCTGAGGAAAAGAAAGCAGTTAGAAGCAACCTGAGAAAAACAATAGTGAGAAATAGTTCTGTTGTGACCGCACAGAGCTAATAAGGACTCTCAGCAGTGACAAAGCTCTGTAACGCAGCAGAGTTCAAAACCTGCTACAAAAAATAAGAATCTGTAAACATCTCCGCAGCATTAACAGCGTGGAGCACCACAGCTGGGAAGCCTGCTCTGTAGTGCACACAGCCCTGAGCGTTTCTGTGAAGTCAGTCTGGAGATTCCCAGAGCTAAGCACGGCCCTGAAGTGTTTTCAGGAAGAGCGGAGTGGGAAATCACCACCACCTCCCAGGAGACCACATCCTCCCTGGCAGCAGAAGTACAAACAGCAGCCAGGAGCAGAGAGCATCGACATCTGATGAGCAGCCAGCCCCTCGGTGCACTCACTGCACTCACGTGAGGTACCACACAACAGTCTGTACAGCAGGAACAAGAAGGAACACGGAGCTCGTCTGTCTGCGTGTGAGAGCCATGCTCACGTACTCTGCTGCTGCTAGATATTAAATATCTTCAGCCACTGATGGCACAGAGCTAGAACCAGCGTGACTTTCATCCCCTGGGTTTCAATAGCATTTTTACAAAAGCCAGAAGGGGAGAATTGCTGATGCCAGCACTAGCAGCAGTAGGTACTCCAGCAGCAGTCAGCAACTGAAGCACTTACCTGCCACCTCTTCAAAAAGTTCAGTGGCTCTTTAGGCACCTTATCCTACAATAACCTTGGTCTGGTTCCACAAACAGTAACAGAAGCCTCTGGTTATTATATGTGGCACCTGAATGGTATGAAGTGGCTGTTCATGAAACACCTCCATCGCCTCAGGTGTGCCGCTGTACAGCACACAAGCAGAGCTTCAGGCCTGTTCTTCACAATGCACATTTTAAGTTGCACGACCACTTACCGAAGGACAGCGTCGTTTCCCTGGCCGCATTCCTCACGTCCTCTGTTTCAGACTGGCACAGGTGGGCGACCTGCTCAATGCTCTCTATGCCCTGTTTGAGAAAAGTGCAGTGGAAGCCTTTAAGCAAATATTTGGATGAGCACTTTTTCAAAGTAAACACATGCAAACTATCTCCCATTCCTTCTTGTGCCTGGCTGGGATCTTTCTCCCCTTATATATCAGCTCGCACTTAATTTTTCTGAGCACGATCTCACTCCTGCTCCATCCTTTCTCTCCTGTTTTAAGACACAAAGAAAGGTTAAAACTCTGGTGTCCCATTCACTGCTGCAGTATCGCTGGACAGCAAAGAACAGTGAGGACCTTCACTGGGAAGTTGTGCCATGGCGACACTCGCTGTGCAGATGTGACTTAGCCAGGGCTTGTCTGTCAGCCCATCCTACAGCCACGCTTGTGGAAACCGCTGTCAGTAATCCTTCGTGTGCCAACTTATTACACACTCGTGGCTGCCAGGCAGATGGAAATCCATTCAGACAGTTGTTTATCATAGCAATACAAATACTGTTCTGATTCCTGATTATTATCAGCTATTATTAAAATAAGATGAACTGCTTTAACTTCTACAGTTAAAGCTAAGAACTGACTCCACTGCTCACTGTGCTGCACACCCGCTGTTGTCCCCAGTCAGGCACTGTCTGCTGCAGTACTGCAGAAGAAGTGAGAAGCATCCTTTAAACCTCTCTGCTGTGCCTGTCCGGTTAAACTGAGGCACTCCGCGTTGTGTGGAGCTCCTGCCTGCTGCTCCCTGAACAACAGCAGTAACATTTTGGTACCCTGGCAGCCAAAGAATTCATTAATTCCAGACAAAGGAAGATGAAAAAGTACCAGATTTAAAAAAAACCAGATAACACCTCAGCATTCAGCCACGTCCCAGACCCGGCAAGGAACAAGCACAGCTATCAGTACTTACCCTGAGATTTTTAAGGGCCAGACACGCAGCCTGCTGCAGCCTTGCATCACAGCCAACTAAAACGTCGGTGTAAAAAAGGAGAGCCTGAAAGACAGAAGAACAGCTTTATACCTTTCAGTGCAGCCAAGCACCCAAATGCAGACCGACATCGGCTCTGAGCTGTCTGTGTGAAATCGAATCCAGGATATGCAGAAGTCACTGAGCACCGATGAGGTTTCAGTTCAAGGTAACGGAGGAATGGAGCGCACAGGGGTAACAGCACTGCTGTGAGACACAACAGTCGCACGCGTCCCACGCCTAACCAGAAAAGCTACGAGAAGTAGTTCTAACCTTTTCCCTGAAGTTCTTGTTCGCTGCTGCGCGGGAGAGGCAGGATGTGGCTGCCTTGCTGACACGGTGGTTCTCGTCGAGCTGTAAGACCCCGAGCAGCCGCAGGGACTGAGGCAGCGGCTGCAACCGACTCAGACGTTTTCCTTTCAGTTTTTTCAGGGTCTTCAGCCGTCCAGGGCACTGCAGTTCTTCAATAAGCATCACTGCAAGTGGAAGGACGTGGCATCACTGCGTGGTCAGTGGAGAGATTCCCACAACAAGACTGAACTCCTCTGGCGCTGTCTGGAACTCACGCATCAGTAACCCCTGAAACGTTACTGCTATTACCTGTGCCACTGCTGATACAGCCACACAGCACTGCACTGCAGTCCTCTGATCTCCCTGCAGATGGTTGCTGAACCAGTTCCTGTTTTAACTTCAGTATATTTCAGAACCTTTTTTTTTTTTTTTGGACACTTAAGACAAACTTTTCTTTCACACTTCTGTTTTTCTGTTTCTACCTGGTCCTATTTGTGTTAAAACCGCACAGGGGAATTAAAACAAACTGGCAGTGCAGTGCTGGGCTGTCTTCTGTTCTGGATGTTGATCTGCACCAGTAAGCTGTGCCCAGTGCTGTCGTTACCTTCTTTAGCAAGCTTTCCTACGTGTTTCTCCAGGCTGGTAATTTGGTGTTTCTCCAGGTAGCCACAGAACTGGAATAAAGTAACTGGTTCTGTGTGGAGATGTGCAGAGGGCAGCAAGCCGTCGCAGGTGACAATCTGCTCCAGCAGCCGTCGCAAAACTGAAAGGAACAAAGGAACAAATGAATAAAGGAAGTGCTGCAGAGCTGCTAAAGCAGGTACGGCCTTTACATGCATGAGGACAGCTTTCATTCTCGTGATAACATTCAGCCGAAGCGAAGCAGCCTTTGATGCAAGGAGCAGGCTGTACCTGCTTCCAACTGGCCGGGGTATTTTTCCTTCACTTTCACTGCCAGTGTGTACTTCAGTGCGTGATGCAATCTGTCTGCTGAAGCAAACAGGACACTGCCAGGTTCTGCAAGATCACTCCAGATTTTCATATAGTGCTTCTTCTTCTTAGTCTTCTGAATAACTGAAAAATCATGTTTTAGGAAGTCAGTAAGCTTTATCAGATTCTAATTTCACATGAGAAATGAGGCACCAGATGGCATATCTACAGTTGGCATGAACTGAGTTCGCATTACATGGATGGCTTTGTTCAAAGCCGGAGGTTTTAATGTCTGCAGGCACACATTTCAGCAAGCTTTGTTGCTTGGGTTGCAGCCCCAAACTGTCATCAGGAGACCTGAGTGAGATGCCTTAGCAAAGCTCTACTGCCCTTTGCTTCATCATTCATTTTTCCCATCACTGAAGTCAGGTTTCAAAAGAACTTTCTGTGAGCGTAACCGTTTTCACTTCTACCAGCCAGAAGCAAAGCATCTCAGAGATTCTTCCTTCTGCACCTTCACAAGAGTCAAATTCTGAACCTCCATGCATGGGCTGAAGGAGGCTTTCTTTCGTCAAACACTTTATAAAAGCACTGTCCTGTATACGAAACCTGTGAGGAATGTGGGATGTGCTGCCATTCAGTGAGACCTGGACAGGATGGAGAGCAGGGCAGAAAGGAACCAGATGAGGTTTAACGAGAGTTAATGGAAAGAGTAGGGCAGGAAGTACACTGAACTCCTCTTTGTAATGTGTACAGAAGCACAGCAATTCAATGAGCTAAAATAAAATAATAATAAAATAAAATAATACATTTTAAAGATGTTATTAGTGCTGTTTTGCTGTTCTTTGAGTTCAAATTCCACTGTCTGTAACATCCCTGTTTCTAAAACACACCACACTGTTCATCAGCTGTCTCCTTGAGCCAGACTTCAATTTTTTTACCTTGCAAAAGGAGAACGAATCATGACTTCTGTTTTCTCCAAAATAATTTAGAAATTATCTGTAACAGCTTTTTTAATTATGTGAATATTTGTAAAGAATTCAGAGTAAAGCTGTGATGTTCTCCCTGTACCTCTCACACCTCCAGCACACCTTGGCAGCACGCATTTACTCACTTTCTTGAGCAGACATATCCAGGACGTCCCCCAGGACTCGCAGCTGCTCTGACACTTCTTCCAGAACGTTCTCTTGGACGATCCGGGCTACGTGTGGGGACCTCAGTTTCTGAAATGCAATATACAAATCTCAGTATCTGAAACACAGGCAGCATCAAACTCGAAAAGAATGATACGTGTTTCATGGAAGCACACATCCAAAGTCTGTGAGAAGACACCAGATTCCCTTCCCCCATCACAGCATGGCCTCACTTCTGAGCACAGAGCTGCGGAGCAGGACAGGACAAAGCGATGTCCCACTGGAAAAGGCAGTCCAGCATTCGAAATTCTTGTGTGCCTCATCCACTGACAGCTGTGACACAGGTCAGTGCTAACAGTTACACTGTGCTCTGCAGGACATCCAAAGCAGAGGTGGTTCCTTGAGGACAAAACTGTGCTTCGAGCACTGTAACTGAACTAGCTGTGGAACAAGGTCTCAGGAAAGAGAAGTACTCTTTCTTCCCCTGCGTGTCACCAGTTTCTTTCTAGAGGTGATGGTTTCTTCATTCACAAAGAAAAAAAACTGACCACTTGTTATCGACACAAAGTTCAACCCAAACCAGTCTCCTGCAGCCTGCTTTGGGTACCAGAAGTTCAAGGAAACCAAGAGGTTGTAAGAAGGCAGCAGTTCTGGACGGCATGTGCATATGTTTCTGTGCACGTATATGCTGCACAAACCACGTTCAACAACTGCCTCAGAATGCCATCAGTTATTTCTCACCTGCAAAAGAGCTTTGCACAGCTTCAGATGAGTTATTAGAAGTACATCTAAGTTGTCATCACCAGTAGTTACATCTCTTGCTTCTGTTTTCATATCACAGCTCAGGGACTGAAGTGTGTTGTCATTGTAAGTGCTGTTCAGAAGAGGAAAGAAGGAATTAAAACATCACCTCATGTTATCACATAAGTATGAAGAGATGCACTCTCACAAGAGTGCAACGCTCACTTCTGCAAGTTCAAACAAGCTGCAGAAATGGAAACCAGGTGGCATTTAAGAGACAACAGCATTTTTATTGCATTTCTAACACTTATTAGAGAACACGAGGGCTATTTCTGAAACTAGAACTAAATTACATGACAGTAATATCAGATCTGTTGAAAAAAAATTCCAAAGTTATATTTTGGAGGGTCAGTAACAGCAAATACTTCCAAGAAAGCACGACTTGAGACAGTGAGTCATTTGGGTCTAAAGCCCTTTGCTTTCCCCCAGCTTGATGGCACTGGAGTGTACCAAGTCTGCCAGGACCAGGTCACAGCTCTGGAACACAAGTCCCAGTGCACACAACGTGGAGAATGCAAAGAGAACATTCAAAAGAGCAGGTAGAAGAGGTCTGTGAACAGACACACTGAGCTCTCTCCCTCAGTGGTGCAGAAGTGCTCAGGATTACCCAGACAACCCTGTTTGTAGCACTCCTGCACGTTAGGCATCCCATCACATCCCACAGGTGCCATTCTCCAGTGTTTTGCACATGTGCACTTCAAGCTTCCTGCTATTTCAGTCTGGCATTCTGAATTATGAATCTCAGAACATTAAAAATAGTAATAATAATTGTTTCTACCTTGGACGTTCACACTACTGGCACCTCTGTACAGCCTGTACTTGACAAACACAGCCTAACAGCGAGCGTTCTGGGATGAGCTTGGCTTTCTGCTTTACCTTGCCACCTATAACGAAGAGCTGCAGACACCTACCTGACACTGGCTGTTCTTATGCTCCCAAACAGTGACATTTCGTCAGCACTGCAGTCAGTGTTTAAAAAGTTAAAACTTTCCAGCACTGTCTCCACCATTAAACTTTCCATAGATGAATGTCTGTGATGAAGTGTCTTTAGCTTTTGAAAAATGGAGGGAAAAATACTGTTACTGCAGATACTAAACAATTTGACATGATTTCTTTGTTAATAAACCAATCTGCTTTTTTTGCTCGGTTGTTTTTCACTTTATTCTTAACATATCAGGAAGTTAGCTGTTGGTACAGCACTGATCCCGAAACAAACACTGCTGATTAATTTCACAGCATGCTTCCATATTTTAGTTTGTGTTCTTTGTATTTTCACATCTGTTAAGTTTGGTACAAGAGCTGACTTTCCCTGTATCTTCTGCCATTAGTGTAACATTTCCCGTTTCAGATCTAAAAGTAGCAAACTGAGGTTCTGCTGCATGACACCACAGTACCTGCCTCAATTTCAGCTGGGACAGAGCTGTTCTTCAAATGACTGTCTGCTGCCCAGCTACCAGCCAAGTTAAACCACAACAGCATCCAAGAACTTAATCATCAGTGGTAGACTTCATGGGGTCACTAACATTCCCTTGAAAAGTCTGCTCTGGGAATATTTGTTTTGTTCCTTTTTAATTCCTGTATTTAAAGTGGTTGTATCGAAGTAGGGAGTCAGCGTGGTGGTGTTAACGTCATTTATTATCTCAGATCTGAGATGAAGTCTTGCAGCATCTTGTCTCCCAACTCCACAGACTATGATGCCAAGAGATTTACAGTATCATCTGATGCTTGCAGAAAGCTCTTCTCCAGGATCTTTCCAGTAAATAAAATTTTCCAGCAACATATGGTTAAAAGATTCACTTGTCAGACTGAACAGCCTGCAAAAGCTATGCGATCGTGAGAAATGCTGTGTGGCAAATAAATCAGAAACAAAACAAAGTGCAGGGGCTCTGACATACAGTTCAGATCCTGTTTGTGTTTAACCCAGACGAGCTTTCACTTCGACTGCCTGCAGTTTCTTAATTTCTTTTGCCAGATTATTGACCTCCAAATAACAGTGAAGGCCGTCCCTGAGGGATGTGGCAGCAGCACTGTCACGCAGTTCTGGGGCTGCTCTGTGTGACTGCTGCCCGACCTCTGGTGGCCACAGTTAGTTTTGGGAACATGCCATTGATACCACCTGATGTCAAACCCACTACAGGGTCACAAGGTTTTTACCTCTTAGGAATAACAGTGAAAACTACATCACCCACCAGCGTTAAAACACTACCATACCTTTAATTTATCCCTCAGAGTTAAAACTTGATATTCCAGTTTCTCCAGCTGGGCTTGCCCAACATGATGGAATTTCAGCAAATTTAACACTTCCTGGAGAGTCTTGTCAATTGACTTTGTCAGTCCATCTGGTTTTACATCATCTGCAGCATTCAGGCTTTTCTGGCTAATGCTTTCTTGTTCTGTCAGATGGCGATTTCTGCTCTGGTTTAAACTTCTACTGCCTTTTCCATGACTCAGAAAACTAGATGGGTCACTTGGAAACGTGTCCACACACGGAGTCTTCTTCAGAATGTCCAGAGTTGCATGATTTGGAAGAGGATGTTGCTCTTCTGCACAAGTCTCTTGAATAATCACCAGTGGCAATGTCCTGTGGTCTGGAGCTGGACCTGTAATGCTGGATCCTGTCCCTCTCTGATCCTCAGAGCTGAATGAGTCTGCTTCACTTGTCTCTGCAGGATTGTGAGGTTTACTCC
Organism: Oreortyx pictus; assembly: GCA_036925125.1. NCBI lineage: Eukaryota > Metazoa > Chordata > Aves > Galliformes > Odontophoridae > Oreortyx > Oreortyx pictus. The sequence continues at coordinate 367,587 of JAUPFR010000018.1, forward strand.
CCTCGTGTGCACCAAAATCACAGGCAGCCAAGTAACTCAGTATGCTCGGAGGCTGAGCTTCATCACTTACATCCCCTTGATTCAGTCTTTGTTGCAAAACACACTGCAAACGAATTCATAAGTGAGCACACATGCAAATGAAAAGCATGCTACCCAGGATGAAGAACCATGGTTTCCTGCTCTTAAAAACTCAAACTGATACAAAAAAACCACAGGGTCCATCTGCACAGGGGAACCACTCTGCACGGACTGCACGCAAGAAATCATTATAACGAAGTAGTGACAGCCTACTGAAGGAATCAGATGAAGAATGGAAGAGTTCTCCTGGAACAGGACTACACAGACCACGTCCAACTGCCTGACCACCTCAGGGCTAACCAAAATTTGAAATGGACTGTTAAGGGCATCATCCAAGTGTGCCTTGAATGCTGACAGGCACGGGACATCAACTGCCTCAATGGGAAGCCTGGAGTAACTCTAGTACTGACTACATGCTATCAGATAGAGAGTTACCAGGACAGATATAAAACTGGATTGGAAAGTACCTGGTAAAGCATCTTCCTTGATCACGAGATGTGAACGTGGCAGCTAGAGGAAACATTCTTTTGAGAGTCCAGAATACCCTACGTAAGCCTTCCTGACGCTGACAGCATGTTCTGCTGCCTGAGTGAGGCAATGCTAAATGTGGCTTAGACCTGATATTAGGAGAAGTGTATGGTGTTATCAGCATGTAACAGCTGTGGTAGAACTGACAGGAATATACAGTACAACCATTACATTAAACCCTCCTAAAAGCATAGAAAGGTTTTTTCTCTTCCCTTGGGCTACACATGATCAACAGTAGAGCTGAGGAACAAGGGGACCTGTTTTACACAGCAATTCTAAGACAATGTCCTGCAGTAAAGGCTGCTGAGACTGGTTCCTAGTGCAATTCCCACTACAGAGTATTAGAACATGTGCCCACACCCCGACCACGCTGACTGCCAAGAGAAATCCTTCACAGGGATTTCATTTCTTTTACAAAATCTAAAACGAAGCTCCAAGTAATAGGAGTAAAAATAAAAATCACCCCCTCTGGCTCTGGAATGCCACATGCCTTCACATTTCTGAGTGCAATCTTTAATAGCCTAATCAAATCTGCAAGCTGTAGATCCTAGTCCTGTGCACTGCATTCTGCTTTCCTCGGCGTACTCACCGGGTAGTATTTCTCTCTGAAGCTGGGAGTGCTTGGTGGGGTCCAGTTGTATAAAGAGCTCTTCCTGCTACCCACAGAAAACTTGGCAGTGGTTCCAGGTGACAAAAACAGGTTCTCTGTGTCAAAGGGGCTGTGGCAGAAGACACAAAGACCAACCTGTCAGTAAGACCAAAAAGTACAGCTATGCTGAGCAACAGGAACAGCTGTTAGGATTGGAACTGTGATGTTTAGTAAACAATAGAGGGAATAAAGGGAAAGAAAGACTGACTGCCTCCTGACCAGTATCGTTGGTCACACCAGCTGAAAAAGAAATAGGCAAAAGTACTGTGCATCCTATATGAAAATCAGAACACCGTTCAGACAGAGACCTGTGCCACAGTCTTTGGAAGACGAGTCCGACAGACTGCAAGGTCTGATGAGTTCTCCATCCTGCTGCAGTTTCCTCCACAGACACCAGTGCTGGCAAGAACAGCATAGATTGCTTCCTGATAGACACTGGACAGCTGGTGGGACACACGCATCACTCAGAGAGGAAGGAAATACAAAACGAAATAGCTGCTCTTAGCTGTACAATACAGAACCACTTTAAGTCTGAAACCATCCAAACACTATTGAGGTCTGACTGATCACAGGAAAAAGAACTTCTGCTCTTTAACAATAGCTGAAGGACACAGATCCACTCCTTTCCAACTTGTCACATCACACATGGACAGCATCCTCCAGTGCAACGCACCACTGTCGTCCTCAGCATGGAGATACTGCTCCGTGAGCTAGCCCAGTACAGGTTAACTGGCTAAATGAACCAGCATCACCCAGCTGGGGCTCATCAAACAGCCCAGTTCTGTGGATTCACATTAACCACCATCTGCATTGTCTCAATATGCAGAAAATAAACCTGGCTTCTGACAGAAAGAGCCTATTAGTCAAAGCCTGCTATGTTTACTGATGGAAACACATTACTTCCATCCGTGGCATTTCTTACAGAGATCCTTTCCTCAGATTCTTCATTTTTAGCTTTTAATACAGCAGTGTAGTAATGCCAGTCTTGCCCTTTTGACAGTTACTAGAACCCTCAAGCAAAACACAGATGCCCTCCAGAAAAGCTCAGTTACTGCAGGAGAGCAAGCAGAGTGAAAAGAAGGGTGAGCGAACACTGGAAAGAATGAAGTCTTATCTAAAGCACCTACTATCTCTTGCTTTTAAGCTCTTTAGGTACAATCTGTCACCTTGTTCCACATCCTCATAGCAAACAACGCATCATATTGGGACAGATCTAAAAATCCATCTCACCCAACATCTTGACATTTTCAGAAGTTGGTACAGAAAGGCCTGGGAAAGGCAGTGACCAGAGCAGGCACTCCCCAGACACACACTCCAGTTTCAGCAGTTCATGGCTCAGACATGTCATACACTAGATGCTGCAAGCAGACTACTGCCATTAACAGTCATTAGCAGACACTTTGCCTTAGCTTGTCTAAACATTCCCCGAGATTACACAGAATCACACAATGTCAGGGATCAGAAGGGACCTCAGAAGATCATCTCATCCAATTCCCCTGCCAGAGCAGGAACCCCTAGATTAGGGCACATAGGAACCTGTCCAGGCAGAAGGAAACCCCATGACCATGACCCCATGAAAAGCAAGTCCTGTGACCTCCCTCTGTGGCCATGCTGTTTGAAACAGAGGCCAATCATTTCCTCTTCGTGCTCCCCACAGCCTACATACATTCCTAAACAGTATTTATCAAGCCTGAAAAAGCTATTCAGCTCCTCGAGATGAAAGTGACTCTGCATCTCCAATCACCTTTGTTGTCTCCATTCAATTTCTGCATTGCCAAATGCACATTGGCCTTTGGTTATTAACTACAATATTGGCACTAAATACATAATGTGTAATGCCATCATTAAGGGCAACAGTGACGTGGTTTGTGACTTAGTACAGTTGCTGGACTTCAGCATACAGATCCAAAACATTCACGCCCAGCCCAGCTTCACAATTCATTCATCAGAGCTCATATGTCTAGACAGAAGCTCCATGACATCAGAAACTTTGTGCCTTGACACACTCAGCGGTGCCTCAGCCCTACCTGTGCCTGGATACTAGTGACATACACGTTAGCAAAGCCCCTAAACCGGGGCAGGGTGAAGCACACGAGAAATTTGCACTCCTTTACCACCCTGCTGCATTTTCCTGTCGGTTGCATAAGGCAGACTGTCCCTGAATTACATCCTTAGAGAAAAGTAAGTAATCAAACAGAACATTCAGCAGTTGAACTCAACTCTGTCCTCAGCTCCAGACGTTCTGAATTCCATCCTTTCACTGCCAGGACAATAATCAGTCCCTGCCCACTCGTTCTGTGCATTAAATATCCACAGGGCCAGAAAGGCACCTGGTGGACAGATGAACCTGAACTCCACTATTAAGTGGAGGCTCACATCGATCCAAGCATCAGTTTTGGTTGAATGGATTAAGCTTACTTTTTAACAGAACATGGCATTCATTTTCTTTCCCTTCCTATTGAACGTATGTGAAACAACAATGCAACTTTAACAGAGTGATCAGAGTTTGGTTTCTGCAGCTCACTGAAGTGTAACAAGCACACATTTCAGGGTTAGTACAGCCTGTTTCAGGACACGCTTTGAAACATCATTTGCTTTGGAAAGCACAGCAAAACACTGGACTGCTGCCTAAAGATACCCAGGTGAGTGTTTATTAACATAAGCTTTTATCCCTATGAGGAAGACTGGCAGTAGAGATGTGTGTTTATGTTGGTGGTGTTTTTTTTTTTTTACATTCTTTATTCTCCTTTAAGGTTTTGTTTTCCTCCTGCTCCAGGAACCCTTGTGAAGCAGGCCAGCATACACCCAGAGCAGGCTGAAATGGCTGGAGCCCTTACACTCCAGCACATGGCACCAGATGAAATTCTGAGAAAGAGAATACAGGCTTTCTTTTTGTCATTCATGAGTGAGAATTCAGACTGCTGTTTTGGTTGGCAGAATAAAACAACATATGTTGCCAAACTAGCCAGCAAAGCCATTCTCTAAGAGGCCCAAGTTTATTCATGCTCCTCGTGGCATGATCTACAAAAGAGCTGAAGGAACTTTCATGAGAAGCCAGAAGGCCAGCAGCCTGGTTAAAGAAAATACACACTTAGAAGTGAAGAGTGACCCATATGTCAATGTTGTGCAGAGCAGGTCCATACTGAAACCTTGCTTTTCAGCAATGCTTGGGCATAACATATAGATTTGTTTAATTGTTCTTAAACAAAAGAAACAGCCATTATTTTGAGTGCTCTCTTAGAAACACCCTCAATTATCAGTGTCAAAGTTTTTTTTTCCTGTAGAGACCTTGATCAAACAGGCTGTCAAAGTGGAAGAGCCTGCCAGCTCCATGCAGAACTGCTCTGAAGAATCTGCTTGGTAGAGTACCAAGGCATTTCACAAGACTCAAACACGGCAGAGACACACAGCTGGAATATTCTCATGGACTAAGAAAATTCCAGGTGTGGATTAATGCCCAAAGAAAGTCCATCACAACTAGTCCTGCTCTTAAAGTCTTAAGAGCAGTGTGTGCATTAGAAAATATATTTCAGATATTGTTGCCAATATGTCTCAGCCCAACTGCCCTTACAGACAAACAGAATGGGTTTTGAAGAATCACAGTATACCCTCAGAAAACAGTATGTTCAGTAAAGCTCTTATTTCTCTTCTCCCAGAAAATCAACATGAAAATTTAACTGAGCACTTCACTAAAAAGACTAGACTTAATCCTGAACAGCACCTACAGAAACAGGTTAAAAAGTTCTGACCCGTTGCAGCAAGTCTGTGAGCATGTATTGACAGGCCCAGACATTGAGTGGTTGCCAGTTTACCAAGAAACTGTCATTCTTTTCCCAGTAACAATCTAATCTGCCATAAGCTTAGAGTCACAGAACTATTTCCCACTTAAGGAAAAAAAAACCTCCCACAGGCAGCTTTGTGTCAGGGTATTCACATTTACAAACCCAGGAAAAAAAAAAAAAAAAAATCAGTAATTAACCGCTCACATTTTTCTCACCCCATCGGAGATTCTCAGGAAAGCAGGCTACGTTTTAATTAAAAAAGTCTTATCAAACTCAAGGAGTTAGCTCACAATATGAAGACGTAACAGTTACAGATTAATATACACTAGATACTGCTGTTGGAAAAAGATTACAATAGGTTCATCATACATCCATTCAGTCACAGCCAAACTGAGCAACAGCAGAACACACAGCCAGGCAAGACTGACAGGGTACACTCAAACAAGCTGACACAGCAAAAATAACAGTGCTACCTTGAAGATCTATAGCGGTGTGATGAGAGGGAGGAATAAGTTACAGTGCAGCACCCACAAAAGCAAACATTTGCTTTTAATAACGTCAGTAATCCACTACAAAAAGTGCAAATTTGAAGTATAAAACAGTTCAACAAGTCACAGGCCCAAGGAAAACAGACAACTGTTTTACATGTGCCTCTGTAACCAAGGATCCCTGCAGTGCAGAAACAAGCCTTACATCAGTAACTCTGTCACAGTGCACACAGGAAGGTGTCAATAGGAAGCTTCCATTTTTTAAATGATTCTTGGCCTGGCAATAGTGACTGTCCTAAATTTCAAGTGAATATTTTTTCAATTGTCCCAAGAAGCTTCTACTTCCAGTTTCTTTTCAACATCTTTAAGATTATTGGCCATGTTTTATAGATGTAAATAGATTGCTCACAGCTAGAGCTGAACACTCACTCAGAGAAGTAGCAGAACTAAGTAGAAGCTTCCTAATTGGCTCTTTTAGCTAGCCATGGTATGGTAACATTAATTCAAAGAACTGAAGGGTCACAGAAATATGTTCTTCCCTTTCCCTCCACCTCCCACAGAGTCAGAACTCAGGCCTAGTAGCTGTGGCTGCTGTGAGGAAGCACAAGGCTTCTTTCTATCCCGCACCTGCTCTGCAAATAGAGAACTATGATGTTGAGTGCTGCTCAGTGACATACTTAAGAGCCTTTTATTTATTTCATATTTTTGGCTTCTTTTTTAATTTAAGCTGTACTTACTTCCAGAGGACTTCCAGCTGTAGCTTGATAGTGCCCAGTTCAGTTATATCCACAATGATCGCTTGAGGCTTGGTTGTAAAGAAGTTTATGCTGTCACACGTCACAACACCAACTGGAACTGTGGCCAGTCCTCGCAGTTCTGTGACCTGCAGGGACAGACAAATGCATCCATTTCATCTCAGCAGGTGATCCTAAGGGTCACGTGCACAGACAGGTAAACAGCCCTGGCTCAGATCTGCTCAGAGGCCCACGACAGATTGAAAGCCCTGAACTCTGATCCTAAACTGTGAGCCAGTAGTCCCACAAAGAATATACCATAGATTGTTAACAAAACAAGAGGATCATGAGTGGAGGAAGACACAGAGCTGTACAGTACTTCTAATGACAGAAAGATGGGGACAGCGTGAAAAATATTAGTCTGACTTTCACAAGTCAACAAAAAGAGGAAAGCTTTGCATTAGCTCTTCTAAAACAAAGCGATTCACAGAAAGCAATACAAGTTTTCACAACTGTTATGAGAAAACAAGCCTGTCAATTGCCTTCTCACCCAGACAACATCACACAGTGGCACCAAGAGACACGTTATAAGGACACCTCCAAATACTGCCTTGGCCAGACACCAAGGAGTCTATCTGAGGCAACCGAGTTCCTGCTGCCAGTTAGGAGGGAAATACTGCAATAGCTCTTTTAAAATAACTACCAGAACTGGAAACCACACACTGGCAAAGCTTCCTAGCACAAGGATCCAGCACAAACTTCAATCTCGCTCCTTTTAGGTTGACAGGAGTCATGCTGCAGAGTCCAGCCCATGAAAGATGCCAGATTACAGTGGAAATGCTGTCTGAGGATTAGCTCCACCTGCCAGGTACGTGCCAAAATCAATGAAGACTATAAGCTACTGTAAGGAATACTCACCAAACAAAGCCTGTATGTCATGGAGCACTACCACTAGTTCCTCGTTATTAAGGATATGACTTCTTTTGATGTACATGGTATTTTTCTTTAGACATTTGTTAACTCTTTAAAGTACAGTTTGTACCACTATGTGAATGCCACTGGCTTTCTGGCATGGAAAGTCTCTGCAGTAAAGTATGACAAAAGAACATGCGACACACCCACGGAAGGAGACACTGGAATGACATGTTCAAAAGTGCACACATGTGGGTAAGACATTTTCCTTGCACCTGGGATCTGTTCTCTGCTGAAAATGAGACACAAGGTACTTAACTTACCACGTGGGTGATACAAGCACTGTATACATACACCTTTGAGTTTCTACATCTGAACTTTAACTGCAATATCCTAAGATATTAATCCAGGGTTTCATATTCATTTTAAACACACACTTGACTCCGGAAGATGGGAAAGTAGATGCACTAATATGGGTACCAGTGCTAGGAGCCCCAAAAGAAAAAACAAGACAATTCTGTTCAACACACAAAACTGATTGAGTGCTATTTTTACATGTACAAGAAAAGAAAATTACTTCAGTGTTTTGACAAATGCATGGTATGCTAACAAGCAGAGCAGTATGGCAGAAGACCTGTTAACACACTGGTTCCAACCCAACCATTATACACCACACCTTGATTTCAAACTGCTCATGGAGATTGGGTATGAAGATCTTTTCTTCTTCATCCCATGTTTGGCTGTCATCACTCTCAATCTTGCCTCTCAACCTCCATTTCTGGCGTCCCAGTCGCACAAAAACCTGGAAATCACAAAGCAAAGAGGATGTTAGGCCAGCATATCCCAGAACATTCTCTTTGGACCATAAGCCTCAATTCTTCTCCAGTGCTGCAGAGGCAGAGCTGTTCATTTGATCATTGTGTATTCAGGAACTTGGCTAAAAGTAGAAGACTAGGGGCAGAGGTTCAGGTTGTGATTTCTGACATCTTCAATCAATGCCTAATTATACACCTCGTCCATTTTACAAGACCTTCAAAACTGCTGTACATCACTGGAAGTAGCAGAGAAACTACTAAGCTGCACTGAAATTACACCATGGACAGTATTCCAAGAAACAGGCAGCAACTGCTTCTTAATTCTAAGGCAATTCTGAAGATACAGACCAACACAGCTGGCTTAGTAGACAGTCACTGCCATCTTTCAAATCCTCTCGTAACACTTAACTCACATCTTTCCCACTTCAATCTCAGGCCAGAGTAACCAGTGAACATGCCAGGGCCCTGCCCTCATCAGGACAGTGCACAGCTCCATCATAGCTTGTTTCCCCACTTGCCTTCAGCACATTGTACCCATTCCTCAGCAGCAAATTCACAGCAATAAAATAAAGGACAAAATGAACCGCTATATACTGCACCTCATACTGGTCACCTGGGCAGAGACGTGCAAATCCCACCAAGCCTGAAAAGAGAAGAAAAACTCCTAATATTTGAAGAGTTCTACAGTGTCCCAGCAAAACCTCAGTGACCCAGTTAATAGCTGTTTGTGCTCAGCCTCACGCAGAAGCTATCCCACTGGGCCAAAACTCCTTGTCAGCTTTCGTACTTCATATTCAAGTAACATTCTAGATCTGTTTTACAGTACTGAAGCAAGCACAGCTTTGCCAAAAATTCTGGTCAGGGTCAGATTTAGAAAACCAGTGGAAGCAACTCGCACTAATTTTGGGTTTCCTACATGAAAACCTGATTCATTTAGAGTCTATGTATTCAACTGATAAATCTTGAAGGAAATGTGACAAGGACATACCTTTCATCTTCAAGTGAAACTCTCCTAAATGGACCTCTAATGCCCCTTCTATGAAGCACATGTCCTAAAAGAAAGACTGAACAGTCAACTAGGACTGAAAAGCAGAGTGAGTAGAGTAGCTCCCTTTCCATGCATGTCATATTCTTATGCAATCTTTAAATGACTTTGGTTTATATTTACTTTATATGACAGACTAACATTTGCACTAGTGTAGGCCAATGGAGAGACCATTCATACCACTGTTAAGATGGAAAATTTTGATGCCTCGCCACAAAAGGGTGGAACATTTAAATCAATTAATCTTCACTTACTTTCCACTACTTGTTTAATAAAAACAGCATAACTTACACATTTTCAATCCATTTCCTGTCACATTACTTCCAAAGGAAGTTATAATGGACAGCAGCATTACAGAAGAAATGCAATGAATTTTTCCATTTGTCTTCATGAGAACATGAACATGAGGAGTGGACAAAAACAGGGAGGAAACAAGAGCTTTGCCTAAAAGGATTTTATCTCATAAGTTCCAATTTGCATTATGTACTGTATTTCAGTCACACGTTAAGTTTTTAAACCACCATTACTAGAAAAGCCATCAACTATTCCTGGTGCATTTTTTGTTAAGCAGCACTCGGGTCTCCACTACACATAAGCAGTATTCCCTACCTCTGTACACTCCTGAAAGTTCTTATAGAGCTCCACTAGGCTCTCCCTCGAGGCTTTGGTGGAAGGAGACAAGGAAAAGGCATGCTTCATATTAGTGGCCCCATCTCGTAGTCTGCACTGGATACAGTAAGCTTCATAGAGTTCTTCAACCTTTAAGATTAGTGGATAATTTTAACAAGAAACATTGTCAGTCTTTAGGGGGGGGGGGGGGAAGACTCGCAACCAAAACCCTTCCTCTTAGTACTGCACCACAGTGCAACTTATTGTACAGATTGGTAGACAGTAACAGTTTGTAGGTGTACCTGAACACAAAGAGGAGGGGATACTGAGAAACAATTTGCTCTGTAATTATTAGTCTAGAAGACATGAAGTAGAGTAACACTTCGTTACTCACAAAACAGGAACCTGATTCTCTTAAAATACATCAATACACCCACACCTTTAGATAAGTCTAAGGAGAGATTTAATTTTTTTAGAAGCAGACAGCTGACATACACAATTCAGAGGTGGAGGAAGACAACAGGTAAACATCCTGAAAGCAAACTCAAGTACTTTCTGAAAACACTGGCAGAGCATGCAAATTGGTTTCACAGGTAAACTCAGGTTGGGCTAAGGCAAACATTCAGCCTGAACAGAACCATTCAAGAAAACAAATAAAAACCCCCTTCTTCCAGAACAGAGTGGTTATAGCTTTCAGAAAGTATCCAGTATCGTTTACCTTCAGGAAAAAAAAACTATAATCAAATCATTTTCCATTCAGAGAGTTTGCTTACACAGCAATGAAAGCCTCACACACACAAGATAAAATTCTCTTACTTTGCTTATGTGGAACTCCAGTTTCCTAATATATCTCTCCACAGAGCGGATTTGCTTTTGAAGTAAGTAGGCAGACAGAGAGAAAATGAACTTGATTAGTTTTTTCAGTATTTTCTAAACAAGTGTCTAAGTAGCACAGTAAGCATCATTACTTTTTCTGTATTTGCAGTACTCACAAGTCTTACCTTATCAAGGTCATAGTAGAAGGCCTGAAAGACAAGCAGCACAAGTTGAACAGATCACACAGCTGCATATATTAACAACATTTTTATACTTATGATGGAACTCACCGTGCATTTAAACTTAGATGCACTAAATTAATATGTATTGTTTACTACAAGGAGACTGGTCTTTCTACTTCAGAATCAAGGTGATACAAACTCAGTAAGAAAAGGAGAATGATCTAAACAACAAAGCAGCCTGTTGAAAGAGGGAAATCTCAAATTCATATCTAAACATAATTTGCTCCATAAATTCCACATTGTGGTGATTTGCTGGATCTCACCTCAGTGCTTTAAGTAGAAAACCCCTGGAAGTTCCAGATGTGAGAGATACTGTCTATTTCTGTGCCAGTTTTTTAAATTCATTTTGCCATTAAGAGCAACATACCAATCTGGAGTTTCTTTTAGTATCTTTCTGTCGATCAGAGAGACAATCCAATTCAGCCTGATGTGCTTCCAGGTACTCACTGTGGAGGAAGAAAACCAGAAGCATTACATTCTTCTGGTGCATTCATTATGATATCTTCTCATAGATTTTTTTCAGCAGAAGGCTGAACAGCAAATTCCCTCTCTAGAAATTTCTCTTATTTTCTTCTCTAGAGGTGTGAATGGCCTTACAGATGGACATTGGTGAACAGATGAGGAAGGGCAGATTCCATTGCTAATTATTCATTCCCAGTGCCAAGTTAATCCTAGAGGATTAGGTGACAGATATACAGGAGCACCCATGAAAGAGGAACCCTCGCTGTGGGCATGTGTCAGCAGATGTTCAATACTGCTTACTTAACATTCAAAGAATCCCAGAATACTTTTTATGAGGCAAAGAAAAAAACAAATCAGTTCATTTGTTCAGTAGGTTTTTTCTTACAGTTGCAGAGGAATAAGTCTTCATCAACCAACTCCATCTTAGAAATAAATAACAACCAACCAAACACCTGCAACATTAACTGCTTGCACTACAGAATGGAACAGCAATACTCTGCACGTAAGGTAGGGCAGATATCATCCACTGTTTCAGTATGCAGAACTGAATGTATGCCACCTTCTAGAAGGCTGGACAACTCCTTAAGGCAACTGTCGCCTTTTCCAGAGCAGGAACTATTTTGCAAAGTGTGAAAACTCAATGCCAGCTGGCTTCTATACAGCTGCCTGCATGCAAAGCTTGGCTCTTAACAATTCTTATAAGGCGTTTAGCTATTTCTGCTGAGAATATCTCCTTCCAATTTTGCTTTTAACACAGCTAAGATTTTTCTCTCACATTTAAAAGGGAATTAAAGCTGTTTGGTATATGCTACATAAGACATGGTTACCAAGCAGTTAAAATAATTTCACATTAGAAAACTACACTTCAAGTTTGCTTCGATGCATTCGTATTTCTCGCTGTTACCAGATCAGATCCCTCAAGATACTCAATGGCTGAGCATTCAGCTGTCCACCCTTCACACTTGTCCATTAACATCTCACTGCAGGAGCAGCCACGGCTGCTGGCAGGAAAGTTTGCTTTCCTTTTAGGAGAGCTCTGTCACTTTTAGGTTAACGCATGTTAACGTTGCCAGCTTGATGGAACAGGACCCAGATGGTTAACATAAGAGTTATTCACAACAACCATAAAGAAAGCGTCACAAAAAACATTCCGTACTAAAAATTCAAGTTCCTCCAGCACCAAGAACTCTTAGTCTGCATCTACTTAAAATTTGGACTTCATACTGCCATTCGATACAGCTGTTTTCTGTAGGTTACTTCAGTCAATTAGTTAGCTACTCAGCTTTGGCAGGAGGCTGATCACATGGCACTCCCTGCAGAACTGGCAACAAACTCTGAGCCACTTTATATAGTTTCTCCTCCCAAAGCTCTGATAAATTCTAAACCCTGCAAAAACATTTCATTTCATTATTTATTTTAAATCTAAATTCAAATAAGACATAGACTGATGCTTTCATATTTTTTAGGAACAGGACTTTATAGTTTGTTACTGAGAAAAAAAAAGTGACACTTCTGAGTGCATAGTAAGTTATTAGAGTGCTTTTCATGTTCTTTTCTTAAGAAAACTATGATCAGAATTAACACACAAGAATTCTGAAGAAAACAGAAAAACACAGGATCAAACTTAGACAAATGGCATTTGAAAATTCTGTGGTGATAAATCTGTAATACCAAGAATGCAAGTTCACCCATATTTTGTTTGCCATTTAAGCACCGAGTAATATCAGCATTTCAGTGATGTAACTGACAGCAACCCCAAAGCCAGAACAACCCAAATGCACACTGCCAGCCCTCTCTGATTTCTGTTATGTCTGTTGCATACAGCCACATCTGCCGGGTAGAAAAAAGACAAATTTTACCTTTCATCCCTTTTAGTCAAGTTCACGCTAATGCAGCATCATCTGTGCGGTCAATTATTACCAAAACTCCGAAACAGTACTAGCTTTAAAGCAACAAAATTGAAGTGAGGAGCTTAATCTTGTTAGTACTGCCATTGGAAGATAGGGTCATACTACAGATTTGTTTCATCACCTCAAGTCAATTAAGTTTTTCAGGTAGATCTGCCTCGACCTTTCCCTTACAACAACTCTATAATACATTATGTGTTATAAAATCAGTATAGAGAGAACAGAAACAGTCCATGAATAGCTCCTCCTCTAGAAGCTTTCTTCAAATCACCCCCAAGATCTGGCTGTCCTATCCCTCTTCAGTTATCTCATTTATCCTCAGACTTCCTGCTTCCCACTCTGTATCCTCTGAAAGCCTCCCTTTCTTGAGAGATCCTCACTGCTCCACAAATAATAACCAATTTCCCTAAGTTTTACTTGTCACTGATTTTTTTTAAAGAAGCATAACAAACTATGAACAAACAAAAACATCAGAGGACCCAGAACAATTTATCTGTGAGCAGACTGGCTGAGCACAAATGAAACTGTTGTTTTCCAAAGTCCTAAACCAGTGCCAGTATCAGCTGTCACGTAAATTTAATACGACAGATGGAGACAGAGAACAATGTGATCACAAAGTTAAGCAGCACGATGAGGTATGGTAAGTTACAGTATTTAAAAGAGTCCTTACTTAAGTCCTTTCTTCAAAGCTTCAAAAATTTTCTTCACCTGCAGTGGTTTTGGATCCCAGATGACTGCCCCTTTCTGCAGGGAGGAGTAAGCCTTGGGGGATTTCAATGACATTCTTGATCTCACTGAGCTTCTGCTGAGAGACTTTCTGTAGGAAGAGAGAGGAAATAAGGAAAAGATGAAAAATACATCACCTGGAATAAAAGAGATACTTCACCCACAGTGCTTCCAGGCTACGAGTTACAAGCCACATCCTACACAGCTTTACTGAAAAGAATAAAGCTCTTGATACAGAGAGAAGACTTTCACAGACAGTATTGGAAAATTAAGGCACAGCCCCAAATGTCTAATGCAGAAAAGATGCGAGTTCTGTGACTCCATCAAAACTAAGAAATGGCGCTTCGTACTCTTTGTATAAGCTAGAAGCAGACTTAAGGAAGTGCCTTCAGGCAAAAGAATGGTAAACAGTCATGTTTAGCGTTTGTCTTAACAGACTTGCTTGGCACTAGCTAAGTCTCTGATTCTGTGCACACATCCACACTAGCTATTGAGCCAACTATGCAAGACAGTCGTGTAAGTCGTGCTGCAGGACAGGATCACTCCCATTCCAACTCTCATCCGCAATCCAGTAAAATAAGGCAACAAGCTTTTGCTAACAACTACAAACCAGAAGTAAAAGAAGATTTCAAGAGCCTTCTAATCTCCAACTGCCAGCAAACTCTAGAGAAATACAAACCAATTTATGTTCCTAAACACTTACTTGGGCACAAGTACACAGAGTATGTACACAAACACACAGGATTAGCCTTAAAACATTACGAAGAGGCTAGATAAGCTATTATCTTTCAGACTAACATGGCTAACATATAAAAAGCCTTTAGATGCACCTATTTCTTTGTCAGCTTCCATCAATCACTTAAATGATCACTTAGAGTCCCAGCAGGTTTTGGGAAAGCCCAGGCTACATTCAAGATATAATTAACAAAGCATTTGTTTCCCAGTATCTAACACTCACTCACTTTTAAAAGCAACTGCAAAAACAAAATTAAATGCTGTCTCCAACAGAAGCCCCATACACAGAATCGCAATGACTAACCTGAGGAATTCTAGCACTCTAGCCAACAGTTACAGATCAGCCACATTTGAAGCACAAAACAAACTCTTTGCAGCTGTTCTTTCAGACTGTCACAGTACTATCCAGCTTGACTCTATCTATATACTCTTTTAAGTCTCAATTATTCTTCTCCAGCTTAGTTGCTCCCTGTAAGCCAAGCCTGTAAAATAACATTATCTTAAAGAAGGTTTCTATCTCACAAAGCCAAGCCAACTGACTGCACTTAGAGGAAAGCTTTCCACCTTCTCTATTATCTCCATCCTAAATTCAGCTCACCTGGGGAAATGGTGAACTCAAACAGACTTAATAATTATCCCCTGTGACTCAATGCCTAACAAGATTATTGAGGTGGTTGACTAAATTACAGGCACAGTAAACCTGAGAGCTCTCTCCAGTCATATTCTAGAAAGATTCTAGTAACGAATTATCCTGGTGCTAATCTTCTGCTTCTTTTCTTTTAACATCTAACCTGCTGCCAAACATCACTAGATATTTCGTTTCTTCACCCCAATGATTACAATGATTACCTTAGGTGCCTTTTTTTTTTTTTTTAATGATGGCTTAATGTAAAGCATTCATCAACCAAAATGTTTGGAGCTCAGGTTAACCATGCCAAGGAACACAAATGCTAAATTAAAAATTCACAACAGCATTGTGTTATGTTTTTTGGTTTTTTTTTTTCCCTCTAGAACAACAAACCTTCAAGCATTTCATGCAAAGTGAGAGGCTTTCAATGGGAGTAACACTAGAAGTAACAGACCAGCCAATAACAACAGTTAAAATTGTCTCCTGGAACGATCACCAATTAAAATTCCTTCATGCAATGAAGAAAATAGAATCCATTTCCATATTTTAGATGAGTATTCTAAATGGCAGGATACCACAGAACAGCCTGGGTTGAAAAGGACCATAATGCTCATCTAGTTTCAACCCCCAAACACACACAATATGATCCTATCTTTTGAAATTAAGTTTCAGGTCTTGCATGTAAACAATAAATAGGGATGGAGTGTGATTTAAAACTCACATAGCCAATAGGCTCTCAGTGCACTGATGTTCTAAAAAAATACAAAAGTACAATTAGTTATCTGCTTAAGAAACCATGTGGACCTGATTTGTGTGTCATCCTCTGAACAGACCTTGCATAGAGCCCCTGCAATCTCCTGCTGTGTTTTGCCAACACTGCCCAAGAGTTAAGTTAGGAGAGGGTGATTTAAAAACTTACTGCACTGGAGAAGGCTCCTGGGTATTTGCCAGGTTATGATTGAGCAGCTAGTGCAAAGATCTCCCTTAATGTCACGATTCTTGAACAAAACTGTCTTGACTAAATGCTTAAATAACAAAATGCACAGAAAGATGCATAGGCATTTGGCTAGGAAACTGCTGCAGCTACAAGTAACAGATTAATCTTAAGGGATAAAGGAACTCTTCTGTTTTGAGCATTCTTAGCCTTTTCTTATTAGAGAAACAGCTGTTCAGCCCCTTTCCTGGTAGATCTTTCTTTGCTAGAACTCCCACAATGTACTTGAGCTCAAGTCTGTTTATGTAATTTATTGCCAGTGTTTTCTTCAAGACCATTGGTGCAATTTTAGATGCCTAATCCTTGCTGGGTGTAGTACTGTTTCCAGCTTCCACAGCAAACTGATTTACTCCAATATAACGATTTCTTGATCGTATCACAGTCATGCTGGAATTTCATTTCTGCTCATACCTCATATTTTACTATGACATGTTTACCTAAAAGTTAATGCAGTCCTTTGGTTCTTTGAAAATATATTTTATTAAACAAGTCCAGAATTCTAATGACATACGCTTGGATTTTTTTTTTGAGTACAGTACTTTTAGAGGCATACATTCCAATAACTCTGTACGACACCTAGAAATACTTTGTTATTACTCTAGCATGCACTGGTAGCCAAGGACAACACTACTTTGCATCTATAAATCACATCTTCAAAAAGCACTCCACAGCCTACACAGGGATCACTGAATGCAGAAGAACCAGAAGAATACTTGTAGTGGAAGAGCTGCACACTCATCTGCACAAAGCAATGCTACACAACAGCATATGATAAGCAAAAAGGGAAAAACAGTGCTGGATGGGTTAGCAATTACTGTCTTGGACTGAAAAATGAAAAACTGGATAGCGACCTCAGCTGTACTATTGATCTGTTACTGACAGCAGTGAATCTGCAGTAGTCTTCTTGGCCTCTTCTTCCCTTCCTCTTGTTTGTGGCACTGACAGAAAGCATTCCCTTCTCTTATGCAAAGCTAATCTGCTTAAATAACTCCAGAAGAGTTTTAGTCAGGCTCGATTATGTTATTTTGCCAGGATTCACCATTAATATCTCTATATTTTCAAAGGTCTATGAGATTTTTAATTACCATAGCTACTCAGTATGCTTTCCATTTTATCTGAACACTGGTATCAGTCAGAGCACATCCTTTACTACAAGGGTCATTAGAACAGGCTTGAAGGAAAAATGCCTCCTACTGGAGCACTAATACTAATTATTGAGCATCCTGAGATCCCAAGCACTAATAGATAGAAACTAGAAAACTGCTTTTTTTATATATTGTTTATCTGTATCATTTTAGTTTTAGTATCAGACCTATTTCAGCACTGGCAATGGAGGTCATCTCTGCAATCACATCCACTTTTAAGCTCACAGAAACACACCAGTGAAGTGAGGTCAGTAATTACAACAGAGTTTAGACAGTACCTTCCACACTGACATTTTGTTAAAAGAAATGGATGCTATCTACTGTTGGATACATAACCTCTCTCACAGATCTGAAACCCAGACACCTCTGAAGTACAGTGTCTACAGCAGTAAGATAATATAACATGAAGTGTAACTGTTACCACTAGTAATGACAACAGTCAATAGTTTTAATGAAAAATTAAGGAATAACTTCTATATATAAATGTTTGGGGTTGAAAAATACACTCCTAGTAGCTGATGTCTTCTGTCCAGAGGATGAGGTGCTTTTGTTTGTTTCTTTTACTTACGCTAACTTTCGGCTTTGCACAGTGCTGAATCCAGTGAAGGAACAGCTCCTGCTGATACCACCTCCATCACCAGAAGAGACAAATGTGAGTTTGACCGACATAACTGCCAATCAGAAAGTCTGCTGAACTCTGAAATAAACAGAAAAATAAATGAGTCAGAACCTTGGCAGTTCAGGCTTAGACCTGTGCTGTTGCAAGTGCTGAGCTGCAAGAAAGTGGAAAGCCAGAAAAAGGCAGTAGATTAAACAGAAAAAAGAATCACTTGTCTGCTATACACATTTCCTCTGTTGCCATGCACAGAATCATAGAATCACCACAGTTGGAGAAGACCTCCAGGATCATTAGACCAACCGCCCACCTACCACCAGTATTTCCTCCCTAAAGCATGTCCCTTAGTACAACATCCAAACGCTTTTGAACACCTCCAGGGACAGGGCCTCAGCCACCTCCCCAGGCAGCCTGCTCCGGCGCCTCAACACTTTTTCTCTGCCCCAATCCTGTAGCATTGCCTGGGGTTCTTGTGGCCAAAGTGCAGGACCCAGCACTTGGTCTTGTTGAATCCACAATACAACTAACACATCTCTCACCCTCTGCAATTGCTGACTGGTTTCACAAATTAACTATGTAAAAGCCAGAACAACCTCAGCTCAGAGGCCGTTTGCATTTCTGACTTTAAAAAAACCCTGTAACTGTGCCACTGTTAAAGGAGTTCATGCCAAGCCATGTATTTCCAAGTCAGTTTAAATGCCAGAAAAATACTTAAGCTCTAGGCTCAGTTAGGTCCAAAAAGTAGTTCCTTATATCTGTGCAGAGCCACACTCAAGCCCGGCAGAATTGGCTGAGCATGGTACTTAAGCCTAAGGCTGAAGTCTGGTTTCAACAGTACATTTCTGTTTTGTGCTCCTCCAGCAAGACTTCCTTCAGATCGCTGTTCTCTGTTTTCCATCAGTCAAACTCTTGCTTTCTGGAGAGCTGTGCTCTTTGCCATATGTCTATAGAATCCAAGTTACAATGTAAGTAACAGACATATTCCTCAAAGCAGCTGCAGAAAATCATCCAGACAGTTCATATACAGAATAATTCCCTTCCATCTCCCCTCAAGCTGGTGTAATGTAAACACCACAACTAGCAGCTTTGGCTTTAATGAGGCCCAAATGCAGGCCAAATCCTAATTTCTTCTTAGTTCTTACTTCTGATTCACACAAAATTCAATTTGAAATTACTGAGAATTCTTAACTGATTAAAAGAAAAAATGATATATATTTGCATAGAGAAGAACAAACTTCTACAAAGAGCTCTAAATGTAGATGCTCCATGCAAAAGTTTTTCCAGTACTATGAATGTGCTTCAAAGGTTAGTGAGATCACCTGATTGATGTAGATACTGGAAAGGAACATCTGCATGAAACCCCTGTGTCCCTACATTATCCCAGCAGCATGAGTACAACTATCCATGCTAGAAGCCACAGCGAGCTGAGGACAAATACTCCTAACTGTGCTGCCTGTCCTACAAGCTCTGCCAAGCTCATGAATATATCTGTGATAACCAACCAAACAACAACAAAATACCAACACAAAACATTTTAGAACAAGATATGAAAATGACAAATTTAAGGCAGCTACGTGCTTTGCAAGCTGCCTAGTTTGTTAAATAGAAGAAAAATGTTGGGCACAGCTAGTGGTTTTGTATGTCAGTGCATTGAAGCACATAGAACTCCATATCTTCAGTAGCATCAACAGAAATCTGTTACACACACAAATATAGGTGCACATTAATCCCTCTTGATCATCCTCCTCAGGTCCCTTGCTTTGAAACCATGTCTCTTTAACACCCAGAATCAGTCAGCATACTTGGGTCACATCAGAGTCGAAGTTTCCAAATATTTTCCATTCTTTCCTCTAGTTTTCAGATGCTTATGTCTGTAAACAGTTATCCGATCAACAGGATTATTACACTTAAAAAAAATGTTGCAATTTACTGAGAAATGCCCTTGCACAATACGCTGCTAAGGGAAGAAAGGAAAGGAATAGCCTCACAGTTACTGACCACGTCCTTCCTGACGGCTGAGCCAGATTCCCAGCATCACTCCTGCAGCTCCAGGACCCGGGACGTTTATTTCATGAGTAAAACGGAAGGAGGAAATGCAGAAAAAGCACGTGTGATTTTACAGGACTAAAGACTTTATCAAATGACATTGGAAGCCTTTCAAATAAATACATATGGAACAAACTACAACAAGGAGACCCTTAGTAGGGAATGGGAAATAGAAAATGAAGTAAAAAAAAAGACTCCTGAAGTAAAAATGTGTGCTGCTGAATTCTAGATTTGAAGAGCTGAGTTTGAGATGTACAGACTCTCAAATCTCAGTTGGTGGAAGAAATAAATTGCTTACACTGCTTGGATTTGCCACATGTGTTTTTACAAACCAAATACAATTTCTGATATACACATCAGTAAAAGACAGGAAAGATGAACTGGATCTCACTTATGCAGAGCCATAAGCACTTACAAATTCTCCTAGGTCCTTTGTGTTTTCAACAGCAGTGTTCAGTGCTCAGGGCCACTAACTGTCACACTCAGCTGCCATATACAGCTACATTCAAATGCAATTGAGAAGCACGTTTTCACAGTTCCTTCAGGAATGAGAACCTGAATAATGTTAGGAAAGCACCGTTAAAGGGGTTATCTCTCTTACTTTTAAAAAATGTTGATAAAGTCTAATACCTCATGGTGTTCACCTGCAGGTACAGTTTTGGTAGTAACCTAGGAACCCAACACGCAGAATCTGACTGGAAGGACATAAGAAAGATGTCACAGAAACATTTTAATAGTAAGAGAGATTTACAAATGCAGTTGTTTAAACATGGGTTTGTGAGCCAGAGGATCTGTATGAAAGTGCTGAGCTATGACACAAGTGCCCTGAGAAACAGCATCTGGATGTTTCTAATTCAATCATCCCCTTAGGCCAAGGAGAAATCAGATAAGGACCCCCACTCTGCTTCGACCACGCTGAGTTTCAATCTGTCTTCAAAGGTGTAATCTGTGCTCCATAGGCCAATGTCTTCAAAACTCTTAAATACCAGGACTATGCCCTGGGGAGCAGAGGTACTTTCTCACTCTTAAATCTTCCAGAAAAGCACAGAATGTTGAGTACAGGAGCATGAGGCTGGCATATGTGGAGCATGAGAACATCAGGCCAAAATGAAGGACTTACTGCCAGAGGCAGCAGACACACTGCACAACCGGAATAAAACACTGCATCTTCAGAAAGTCTTATCATGTTTCTGAATCCTAAACAGACCTACAAACTGCTGGATACTAATGTACTCAAATATACTAATACTTGCAACTTTGTAAGATTGTGATTTTCAGGTTTTAGAAAATATGTTTATAATATAAATAGAGTATTTTTTTTTTTTAATTAAGGGAGTATGCTCGTTTGTACTTCGTATTTCAATGACTTGCCACGTCCCAACAGACTATTAGCATGTCACCCTCAGGATTACCAGTTATCCAGACACATAGGGCCAAACATTTGAGTTTTTATGCAGCAATGAGTATGCTCCATCTGCACGTTCTCCTCAGTTAGCACCACGGGATTATTCAAACCAAAGGACCTTCATCTTCTACAAAACAACATTTGGGGTCTGTTTCTGTTAGTAGCTAAACTTTTCCTACCCTAGTCACGTGCTTAATTGTTTCTGGGCACAATGGCTTCAGCAATTTTATGTGGAAAACATGACTCACTGACATCTTGCAAAATACTCTGCACTTTAAATTAGTAGCCGTGATTTTCTCTTAATACCAAGAGGTTCTCTTGAACTTGGTAAACTACTGCTAAAGTATTCATACTTTCTTAACATCGGATTCATTCGAGAATGACCTTTCAGTTGAGACACACACTTGCTTCTAGTTGTGCATCCGCAAAAAAAACTGTACCACTTTTGTTTCCTTCAGCTAACTGTGGAAATGCACACCACACTGGCAGGCTGGGCAGCAAGAGGCTCCATAGGAGCTATGTACTCACTGCCTTCAACAAGCAGCTGCTGCTAAAAGCCACGCAGAGATCAGGTAAATCAGTTACTATAGAAAACACTGAAGAACAAAAGACTATTCAACAGTACCAATCAATGTCAAGTGATTTTAAGATCCCATTTGTGACTCTGGATACATGACAGATCACGACCATTTGCCTTTTAACACTTCATGCTTTCTTTTTCCTTTATTATTGCTGTTATTTTTATACATACTTTTGTTTGAAAAGTTACACTGCTACACTTTGGAGGATGATGCAGCCATTCTATCTTCATGTGAACTGAGTTTATTTAATTTTGCATAATCACAACATAAACCTCAATAAGATCCCACATTGGAGGGTTGCTAACTACAGTGTCTTTTCAGTGCATGGTTTTAGAGAATTCAATTCTGCACCATGATACAAATTTGCCATTACTGTCTCTGTAACATTTCCCCCCAAACTCAGTTTTCACTGTATATAACTAATACAAGACAAACATTGAAGGATTTTACCAACATACAATACTGTCAAACTTTTTGAACAAGGTCTTAGGGCTGTTTGGCCTGAACCACAGGAGCTTCTCCCTGTGCTCTCAATTTACCTTGGAACAGGCTGGAAATTCCTAGACCTCAGCACTTACTTTGCAGCGCTGGACATCCAAACAACAGACCTTTAAAGTTACTGAAACTCCTCAGATGTGACAACGTCCCAACTCAACCCAAATTACTCTAAAGGTATACATAATAAAGGCTGACAGAGCAAAGAGTGAAGTGACCGTGCTGTGTACAGCACAGCGTTGAATTCAGTGGGAAAATAAACACTATATTTAATCTTTGCTCTCAAGCATTCTTTAGAAAAACCACTGACCTCAGTAGCAATGTCTATGTGCTAGAAAAGCATTCCAAATTTATGATTAAAACCCCTTAACTTTTAAGCATTTTTGCTCAGTTATCAGACAAACATTCTATTTATACTGTTTTTGGCAGAACTAAGAAAAATTTCTCTGGTTATTTATCTAGAAATTAACAGACACTTGAATTAGGGAGACAAAAGTGCTCTAGATGCTACATCTCAATACAGCTATTTTAATGCAGCTTTAAACATAAAAAAGGATCCTTTCTTCAGCTGCATCCTTCCCATGGAGAACTGTTGTGCAGTCTGAATAGGTTTTATGTAACCCACTGCAACACAGGAATTCTGATTTCTGGATATCATTCATCCAAAACTGGCATATAACCTGCAAATAGGCGACCACATAGGCAGGTCAATTGCAAATAATGGAAGATGTACACCTGATATTTTATCAGATTTATATGGTAGAACAGATAATGATTCGGCAATGACCTTTTGAGTATTTTTCCCCTGGTACTTGTATTGTCCATTTCTGAACCACTATGAGGTAACTTTTGCCTCTCCTTTGCAATTTTCCTGCTCACCTCTTTCTCCGCTCAAGCTCCTGTAATGAGAAGGAAACACAGTAGACAGCTGACCTTGCACAGTCATCCATTCCACAATTTTTTGGCCTAAACAGGTCTAACTCAAATTGTCAGACAGGCCCTTTTCCTTGCACTAAACTTAGATCTGTCTGATTGTATTTTCAACATCTCAAATGATTTGGGAATACAACTCCATTCTCAATAATAATTTAGGATCCTAAGATCTAGTCATACTGATCTTTAGTAAGTATTGCATTCATATCTCACATTATTCAGAAAGATGGGGCCTCAAAGTATTACTCATTTAGGTACTTCTGAAAATTTTATTTTTTTCTGCACAGATTCAATTCTTAAATATGTATTTAAATACTACATTTTTTTACACACTTTCCTCCTAGCTATATTCAAGCTATAAAGACAAAATCAGATAAACAGCTTTGCTCCAAGTTACTACTTTGGTCATTAGGCCTTTCTACAGCTTCATGCCAGCTTCTGGAAATGAAGTTTGCCATGCAGCAATAAAATTAAATATCATAAGCAGTTATCTCAGACACCTTCTCTTGTGCTGGAAGTAGTGTCTCTGATGAAACGTTTCTAGTGTAGCTCTTTGAACACAAGACTTGACTTTCAGGTCCAAGATGATCTGTTTTTCAAGCCTGCAATTCAATATGTTACTGTATTTCTAATTACTTTTCATCTAAGCATACAGATCCAAGTTCTAATCTGAGCAATTCTGGTGCACAACCAGAGGAAATCAATCAGTCATTTATTCCAGATTTCCACCAGAATCTGGGCAGCAAAACCTGGTCCATATTTAGTTAATGACCTGGAAACTATTTTTCAAGGCACAGTTTTGTGGTCAGTTCTGCACCTCCCTCTAGTGGCAGTCGATACAAAACAAATGAGGCACAATAGAGCCTGGTCACAGATCACACACGGACACACTGCACCTACTTTAATAGGAATTTGTTACCGAAGATCAAGGTTGTAAAGTCCACTGCAACTTCTTTGTAATGCACAGAGCCAAAATCTCCATTTATTTCCTCTGGCAGTACGTGGCACATCCACGTAGCCACGGGCAGGTTTTTTTTTTGCAGACATCACAGCTCTTCTGGTTGCTGTGACTACTTTTGCACTGGGTTTTGCTTTCCTCTTCAGGGAAAGGCGCAGAACAATCCACCCATTATCAGCTGATTTATGAGCACAGGGCTTGCTCCTAGCTTCTCTGGTTTCAATTTCAAACCTGATGACAAACTTGCAAGTCTGAATCAGAGATTGAGGAATGTGGCGGGCTCCACACGCTTTGTGTCTGACTTACAGCTTTTTCAGCATTGGCAGAATTTGACTCTGCAGTAAGCCACATTCTAATGAATACTTAAAAAAACAAATTCCTAACAAGAGAAGAAGCAGATGGCTTTGGGACACAGCAATTTACAAACATGAAACAGCTCTTCGATTTCTGACAAAGAAAAATTTGCCCAGCAGCAAGACTCTGAATCCTACATTCTGTCCTTGAGAAGTTCCTCCTTCTTAATTAAAACCCCCAAGAATTTTCCTTTCTCATTCTCCCTGCTTTCCCCCATCTATGCCTTCATATGTGTACAGACAGACTTGCTGTGTGTGATAATGTCTCCATCCACTGGCTAATGCAGGAGCCTTCTAAAAGCCAATTATCAGGTCAACTATGAAATAAGAAATGTCCCTTATCACAGCTTAAGGGTTGTGGAAAGCTCCAGATCTAAGGTTCAATAGAATCCACCATGATGTATAGACATATATATATATATGTTTTGACTATTACACTGAGAAGGATATATTAACCAAAACAGATGGCAGTGTTCCACTAACAGTGCAGTGTGATGTTCTACAGCATGTGGGATGTCTTCAGATGCCTTCAAAAACTGAAGGCTACAAATCATGTCATGCTGGTACGTGCCCCGGGACATGCTTCTGAAATAGAACAAACCGTTGGTCATTTTGCCATCTGATCATGACAACTGCCTCTTTATTAGAGGAAATGGCCTCAAGTTGCACCAGGGGAGATTCAGGTTGGACATTAGGAAATACTTCTTCTCCAAGAGAGCGGTCAGGTGCTGGAATCACCATCCCTCGGTGTGATCAAGAAACGTTTTGATGTGGTACTGAGGGACAAGTCTTAGTGTGAAAACTGGTGATAAGTGGACAGTTAGATGGGTGATCTTAGAGGCCTTTTCCAATCTTGATGATTCTATGAATTAAGCCATTAAGCCAACTTTCTATGGCAACAATGCTTTATTCCCACAAATGTTATCGAGACAACCTCATACCACAGAAGTAATGAAATTGTTAAGTTAGGACCAGAATCTCAAAGAATACTGGAAAAAGAAGAAGTATATAAAATGTCACATAATGGGGAGATAGCTGTTTGGAAAGAGATAGAAGGTGTATTTTAAGGCAAAGTATTTTCTTTAATGCTGAATAGGCACAGACTTATTTCCTTCAAAGTCAGTATTTCCAGTACTGATTAGTGAATCTTGGTACCTATATTAAAATAATTGAAAAGGCTGTAATTTTTAGAAAGGGACATCAAAATTATGACAATTTAGAATGTTTCTCACTGACTAACAGCTAAATTTTCAGAAATAATTTGGCACGTTTGAACATTTTATCTAGGATGAATTTCCTCACCATCTTCTAACAGGCTTGTACTCATATTTTCTAACAAATCAGGGAAGGTGTCACAGCATACCAACACTGAGCTCTGTGCCAGTGTTCCCTTTCTATAGGCACTCCATAGCTACGTAAACTTCCTTGTGGAAAGCAAGCCCCAACCCTCTAGTTCCTCTGCGTGTATCTGTACTTTCCCTTTCATTTCCAACCAAATCCTAACACACATTCTCCGACATTCATGGCCTACATTTTTAATGCTGTTATTCTCTGCTTTTATTTGTTTTGAGTTTCTTCTTAATGAGGTGAACTTCATACAGACCAACTCAGCTCCTATAAAATCTGTCTTAAATGGCCAGATTTAGAGATTTTGTATGGAGGAAAAAAAACATACATACCACACAGCTGTACTTGGAAACAGATGGCTTACTCCCTTTAAACTGAACTAATTAGGAGCAGGAATATAGAACAGACAGGACAGGAACATTTCTCTCTAGATTTTGAATTCGAAATTTTGGGAACAGTGCAGAAAAGACTGGTGCCTCCACACAAGGGGATGAGAGAAGGGTGATAAATCCAGTGAGAGTTGAAATTTGCACTGCACTGACATCAGGGCTCTCCCACTTCACAGCCTTGCTGATCCCAATGTCAGCTTTATCCATCAACTCGCAGGAGGAGAGTATCCCTTGAAGTGCAGGCCAGACATACACTTGATATCAACTGCTGTAACTCTACTAAAATAAATCTATTTACAGAAATTCTGGATCTGGTCTTCTGTACCTTTGCATTTAGCAAAAGTAAGAAGTCTCTAAATCACATTTTTCAAGGCTTCTGTTAAGCAGAAGGAGATCATATCAGATGCTCAGAAAACCTTAGCTTCTGATGAAAATTTGATGAAAGTGAATAATTTTTAAACTAACTTTGCCTACCAGTGTGGCCCTAAAACAGAGTCTTATGCTGCTTGTTCAGAAACATTTTTTAGCACCATTGCTCCTCTGCCCAAACTTGCTCCTAAGGACGCATTCAGACAGAATGAAGGATCAGCTGAGATCACGGCTTGGTCCCATACTGGCAAAAAAGCACTAGTGCTGATCTTGTATAAGAAGATGCATCAGGTTTCCCCTATGATTCCTTGCTTAATCATTTTTTAAAAAGTATTCTTGATTTGTCTTCATATGTTCTTTATCAATCTGCTCCCTCGCAGCATAGATCAGATGCACAGCAGCAAGAAATAATCATCTGCTGGATAGGGCTGTGTGAGACACAGTCATTACAAGTAGAGCAAACTGGGTTTAGTGGGGCCCTTCTTCCCTCAGGGACTATCATAACATAAATTATTAATAGTAAAAATAAACATTGGCTAGCTTGAACTTCTCTTCATTCTCCTAGATCATATTTTTGTGATGGAATTAGCTAAATAAAGCCCACTTGAAAGAATGTTTAATTGCAAACTATCCAAACAAAACAAAATTGAGATAATTGGTCCTTAAATATTAAACACTCTTAAACTAGATTGCTTTGGAAACAGCTGACAGAGTAATGTGCATTGGGATACATATGGCAAAATGAATAGTTAAACAAAATGCAGACTAAAACAGATTACATTTACTTTTAAACTAGATCTTAAGTTTTGTCAGTCAGATTCTGCCTGGAAGACACTTTTGGATAATTTCAGGCCTTCACAGAATTACGACAATACACTTTTCAAAATCATAAATCAAAAGAGTTAAACTCACAGACTGACTTCTGGACACAGTCTGTCTGTGAACGACCACGATAATCTATATTGATGATTACGCTATGGAGTGCTCCTTAAACCTAATGCAACCTAAAAATGTTAGCTTAGCAAAGACTACCGTTCCAAGTGCTTCTTCTAAAATGTTTATTTTCCTGAAAGTTGGTAGGGAGAGCTGACATAAACAGTTCTGAATAGAGACCTCTAAAGGAGTGTGGTGATGCCTTCCACCAGAACAACTGCTCGCAGAGTTTGCATCTGCCCTAGCCTCCATGGACTTCCTTTCTTCAGCCCTGTAATTTTGTTACTGCTATTAAAGGTAAATATTTCACAGTCAGCAAATAAAAACTATCCATCTTGGTACATAAACTCCCCCTTTTAATACTCAGTTAATGCACTGAAAGCAGGGTACCCGATCAGCCACACGTTTACCTTCACGCTTATCAAGAGCCCACATTAACGAGACCTCTGACTGAGATAAGAAATTCCTGGAAGTGACAGGCTCTCCTCAGCCACATAGCACAAGCACAAGCGAGCTATTCACTGGAAAAAAGACAGGCAGAACTTGAAGTGGTAAGCAGAAGTTGCTCAGTAGCAGACTTCAAAGGCTGTGAATACCATCAATAAAAACAGCAAGAGTCGCTCATGAAGATGAGTTTGGGCACAAAAAAAATCAATCGAATCCCTGTCCCAATCTTCTTCACAGACCATGAGCCCTAGTCTTTGTTCCCTGAGGACTCAAAGCTTTTACTGTAACTAGCAGTCATATCTGTTCAGTGTTTCATATTTTTCAGCATCCCAAGGAGTTTTCCTTACACCTTGGACTGGTTTACACTGCATCTGTGCTGAAGTACAATCACAAAATTCCCATAGAAAAGTGAGTACTTCTGCTAGTTATTTCTCCTTCTATCCCAAAAGATGCAGGTAATTCTGGCAAAAGAAGGATTCTGTATGAGCATTTTGCTACCAGAGCTAAATGCTTCTGAATTTTATATTTTAGCATTCCTCTTAGCACTCATTGCTATGCCAGAACCTTCATAATACAAATCATCTACAGAGCTTCACCAGAAAACTTTGGGTGTGTAATAAATCTAGAATAGTTTTGAAAGGTATCAGTAGACTGTAGACAACATAAATAAATTCCCCAATGTGAACCCTTTCAGTCTACAGCTACACTACCAGCACCTCGCTGCTATCAGAATATTGGTATCATTTGCTACTAAGATGCTCCTGGAAGGCATGAAGCAAACAGCAAGGCTGTGCTTTCTATCAGCATCCTCCTTTAAGCTTCCTGTGCACTGTAACTGCCCCCATACATGCACCTTCTGCTAATTCAGCCAGGTCGGTCAATGAGACCATTTTACACAACCTGTACCCAGGTATACTATAATACTATAACACTATCTGAGGCAAAGATAGAGTAGTAGTACCTTGAAGTGTAGAACTGACCTTTTGATGGCTACAAAGCAAGTGTAGAACATTTACAATTCTCAGTTTGAAAAAATCTGTGCAAATTCTTCATGCCTCAGAGAGCAACAATAACTTTCATGATGCAAACTGACTTAGTTTATGTTACCCAGACTTGGATACTTACCTATAAACCAATTACACTGAACAGTTGTTCAGGTACAAAATGCACATGCCGACAAGCAACCCCAGCAACATACAAATCCAAATCCAGATCCAGAATTAAATCCATACACACTGACAGCAGCAGTGACACAATATATTCAATACAACAGACAAAAAACACCATTTTGCTCCATATGATTTGGTTTACATGAGAGAGAGTTTTTATAGTAAGCTACAGGCTTAATGTACTGTAAAGATGATCTGACAACTCTAGGTTATAATATTTATATTAGTTTTAATTAATATTAATATTTATATTTATCTAGAAATAGAGGCAAATTCACAAGATTCTGGAGACAGAAGCCAGTCAAGGTAGATGCAGAAAGTATGTCTGGACTGAAGATCTTTCCAGAAGATGCAGTACATGTTCTTTTCCAGACCTCTTTCAGAGCACACGTGCCTTAGACTTGTGTTATCATTCTTGAAGAACTCATGCTCAAACAATCTTTAGATACTTTGCACCCCCACTTATTTGTTTTGCACTTTCGATGTTTGTTTGCACAGATTTTCTAAGGTTATTGAAATTCTTCATTGGTTAACAAATGATGTCGGTAGCACAACACACTGGAATGTGAACACTTCAGAGAAGGGAGGGACAGCTCAGCCCCAGTGGATTTGGGAACCAGATCCAATGACTCCCAGCAGTTTCACAAGGGACAGCTCTATTGTTTCCTGCAGTGGGAGTTGTGGATCATCGAAGCAGCACTTCTCACCAGCCTTCTACACACAGGACTCACAGTAAGCTCTGTGACTCTGAAGTACAGTGGGGTCTCTCGATTTCCTCCCTGTTTGGTCATCCGTTGGGTCCCAGCACTGGAGGATGACTTGTTTCTTCTTTGCAAATGTGGCAATTTAAACACAGGTTATGCAAGTGCAAATAATTATGGAAAAAATGTAAGTGGAAAGTACATATTTTTAAAACGCACTTGAATAACTCAAATGCAGCAGAACTGACATTATTCAGACTTTCCAGCCTTATTCAATACTGGATTGAAACCAAGCACAAGACATTTCAGGCCCAAAGGACATTTTTAAGAGAACTCTAAGTACCTGTATTTCAAGTCTCATATTTCTGTCTGGGAAATCTCTGCTACCTAAAGACAGACTTACCTATCTCCTCATGGAATCAAACAGGGGATATAAACTTATTACAGAGAAGTCTGGATCAGCTGGGAAACACAAGGCCTGACTCAGCCACAAAAAACAGCCAAACCAGAAAGCTGGACTCTAATGTCTGTATTCTTTCAGCAAAATATAGATACAGATTCAGACCCAAATCTTACACTGAAAGTTCACTTTTAACCTGTGCAGACACAAGCTCTAGGCCCAGTTCTGCATTCCTTCCACACCCAAATTTGGAGTTCTGCCTAAATAAGGAATGCAGGAGAGAAGTGAATTTCTTATCTTTGTGGCAGATCTTGTTTGGTGATGTACATGCTCGAGAACCTGCCAAAACTCAAATGTGTGACGTGGTGAGCAGTTCAGTTCCAAGACTAATTAGTTTTCATAAGATTTCTCTTCCAGGACACTTTTCATGAGCATACGTAACTGTTCATACCTCCTGCATACACTGATACATCCCAACACTCCTGCTTACAAGCAATTTTCAACTATGGAAAAGTGAAGATCCTGGATTTGTATAAGGAATGAGGAACAAAGGAAATAATTTATACATTTCCAAACTGGGGGACATCTGAAGTACACTTATACAAAAAGCAATATTACAGTATGAAATAAGATTTAAAAAAATTAAATTTCACAGACAGCAAGCAGCAAATGAGAAAATAAATGATAAAAGAGGGCTCCTTGGCAAAATAGACTCTGCTTATCATTCTCCAAAATCACAGGGTAGCACTGTGCACGCAGATGCACACAGTAACTATTCTCCTTCACTTGAAAGCAACACAAACTTCACCCTGACTTTTGCTAACACACTTGTTTCAGCTCCCCCAGCCAGCAGTACGTCAAAGTTTGCATGGAGAAATACCCTTCAAAGGCACCAACGACAGAGGCACGCTGCTCAGCCCTTCAGCTGAGGATCTTGGCCTTTCAAGAATTTCCCAGATTTTTCAGTCAAGTTTATTTAAGAAGTGTCCACCAACGTTAGTCACAGATGCTGTATTTGATGACAAGTATAAGATAACATTGGACCCTTAGCATAGATACCACTATATCATCCTTTCTGTTAGCTTAAATTCATTTGGTCAAAAAGCAGCCTAAGTTCAAGAAGAAACTCTTTTTTGTAAAACTAAAGTCCCTCCACATATGGAGTTTCTGACACCAAACTGCTCTCCTACAGCTCCGGCCTTCCTGGATGTTCTCCTTGTTATTCCACCCCCAAATAGCATACAAAACTGTAGGAAAAGAAGATGCCCTTCTGTGGTCAACGTGAAAAGCAGACATTAAGCAATTCATGCTGCATTTTGTCTAGAAACCATACGCTGAAATGAGCACCCAGCAGCAGCTTTTCAGATAAAAAGAAATTCTAGCTAAAATCAAGGGCTTTGGCTGCTTACTAGGCAAGATTATAGCAAGACATTTCCTATGTGCATTCCCTTTTTTCTTCAGCATGTCAACTACAGTAAGTAAGAATCTGCTATTAATTCTCAGCATCAAAATCTGGGACAATTGCATATAGTTAAATAAGTTTCCTTACTTTTACAGAAATAACTGTTACTGACAATCTTTTCCAAAGCGTGCTAGAAGCGACGTGAAGTAAATCAGCAAACACACTGCATACATTTCAGGGGAAAATTTATCAGGCTTTAAAAAAAAAACGCCTCTGAGTTATATAACTCATACCCACAATAGGATGTTTTCAACTCTGCATAGAAAATATTAAACACTACAATTAAACACTTTTTTTGCATAAAGCAAAAGAGTAAAATTCTCCCTTATTCTCTCATGCGTGCACATATAATGTACACAGAAATCAATTACAGGCTCTAAAACATGAATTCTACATTTTCCACCAGAAAGACAAGTTGCTTTGCAATTCCTTCTCCTTTTAAATTGTTTCTGTGGCAACACATCTGGCAGTGTAATACTGGGCCAGAACATTAACCGTCCTGAAAGAAACAAGTTATTTTATTGTTCTGGTCTGCAAGAATGTGAAGCAAAGAGAGATCTGAAGATACATGTAATCATATAACCCTTTCTGCCTTCACAGGCACAAGTAATATTAGCTATAAATACTTCCACATAGCTTAGAACTGCAAGTTTTCAAATGCTCCTACAATGGTTAGAGACAACAACTGTGGTGAGCACATGTTTTATGAACCAATTTTTAAAACAAAATGAGTGCATTTTTACCACTGTTCCCACCATGCAGAAAAAGAAAAAAAAAAAAAAGGAGGAAAGCATTTGACTAAGAGGAACAGTGTTCATTCCTCACCAGAAATATCTCTCTTCTTACATAACTGAGAAAGGTTGATATTGATTTATCATCTCCCCAGTGCTATGTAAACATGACAGTATTATCACCATGTTACAGATGAGGTACGTCAGGAGCACGAGGCCAGAATGTCTGAAGCATGTCACATTTGGATGCCCCTGCTGTTAGTTCCACAGACTGACTGAAGTACGCAGCTCTCGGCTCTCTATGCTGCTGAGGACCAGCACAACTCACTGGTCTTACCCGTAGGAATCTCTCTCAGTTTCAGCCCGCCCGCATTCTGAGAACTTGTAGTCTCAATGCCTTGAGACCCCGTGGATCCCAACTCACGACGTAAGGACCACCACTGTTTCCAAGGGCTATTGCAACAGTTAAAAAAAATACTGAAAATAGGCTTTTGGTACAGCCCCAAGCCAATCGGGGATGAATTCATGGAAAGAATACATGTGATGAATACGAAAATATTACTGACATAGTTACTTTTGTAGTAATTACATTTTAAGTTCCCTGTGAACTAGACTTTATGACTTAACTTGAAACAGTAAAGTTGAAACCTAGATCAGCTACACACAGACTGGAGCACTAACCATACTTACAGCATTTTCTACCAGTGACAGATCGGTGCTCTGACTCTCTAGAGCAGAAATGATTCAATGCCCTGACTGGCTGAAAACCAAGGCTTTTTTTTTTTTTTTTTTTTTTTTTTCCCTGAAATGTTTAAATTGACTAGAAATTATGGCTCCAGACACCAGGTATGTGGAGATACACTGGTTTAAAACAACCTGCTCTTAGGGAGTGTAAGCTGATAACAGGAACTGAAAACCTGGAAAAAGTGGATCAAAATTGCTAAGTCCAAAGCAAACCCTCCTGTACTAGTGGAGGTGTCACCTTATGATCAGAACTAAACTGAGGATTCTGAGCACCTGCAGCTGTCAGAGCTGGCTGATCTCACGACTCAGCACCACTCTGTGTCTGAGCCAGTCAGTCACATTCCCAAACCCATTCTGGCCAATAGTGCTCTGGATAATTCAACTCTATTCCTTTTTGCTCAGTCGTTAGGCCAAGATCAAGTGTGCACATTAAACTAATATTAAATCCACTGTTTTAGATAAAATGCCTGTTACTCTTCCAATCTAGTCTTACTATTCGTTTCATCCAAACGAAATAATTATGAGCCCCTCTGAGCCATTTCTCACTCCCTTGCCTTCATATAACTTTCTATCCCCAGAGCCTCTGCTCTGTCCTGGAGCACTACAGCTCTACATTATCACTCCTTCAGCACTCCAGAGAGGGACATGTTATAATCCTAACGTTTCCCTCCCAGAAAGCTGACTTCCTTTTTTAGCAGTGATGGTCCCACTCCACCTTGCAGGTTCTTTATAGGGATGTTGCAAAGGAATATTAAGAAGGAATTAGCTGTGGAAGGGTGTAAAATGGATCTGCTATTTCCGTGGCCCCAGGTCCCTGCCCGAACCGCTCCTAAAGGAGCAACCCAAGGCTGCCCAGAACACTGCAGAGCAACTGTGCTGCTGTTCTTCATCTTGACAGAAGGAAATCATCTCCTCTTTATACCGCCCCTTAGGGAATAACGTTGCATAACATGCTGTTGGCCTATATTTCCCTGTTCTTGGCTCCATGCTGTCACCAGAAATGCCATTCCTTCTCTTCAGTTACTGTCTCCAGAACAGAGTACAGCACAGACACATACCATAGACACAAAGGAGCTGCCAACTCATGGATGCCTTTTTATTCCTCTAAACAGTATCGAGAACCTTAGTGGAGGAAAATTTTAACAAGCTCACTGCTCACTACCACACTGCAAGTGTTGCATCTCTGAAAAGTTTCTCTCCAGACCTGAGGCCAGAAGTGAGCTTGGGCTGCCCCTCTCTAAGACCTCCTCCCTGCTCTGGCACTATTACATGTAGCACTTATGTCATCTGCTCTGCAGAAACGAGGGCAGCAGCACGGAAGTGAGCAACTGCATGAGAAATGAACACAAGCGAGAAGTTCTGAATATTCATGCTCCATTAGACACCACATCTTTCTCAGACAGCTCTCTCCATTTGCCACAAAATGCTCCCTCAGGTCTACGTAGCACTGCTCACTGTCCTTACAAATGATCTTCCTATGGTTTCTGTTTGTTTTTTTTTTTTTTCAATTAAAGCCTTTCCAAAAAGAATATGTAATGCCTCTCGTTAAAAGGTGTAGCTCCCATGTTACAGCTGTTAAATTATGAGACATATTAAGTCTTGTTACCAATAAAGGAAATGACAGCACCAAGACTTCTGAGTGCTAGTGCTGTTCTGTCTCTGGTTCAAGCTCCCATCTTCAAGAAATATATCACATTATTTTTCCAAATTCTTTCAAGTTTTTCTGCTTGATGGACACATCAATTTCCACATGGTCCAACTTATCTAAAATTTACTAAAAGGGGAAACTGAATTCTGACTGAAGCAAATTGTAACCGAGCCATGACCCAAAACCTCAATCCACGTTTAGGAGCAAGTAAAATACAACTAGCCCATACAACGTCAGCTCCAAAACACGAACAAGGGAGGACGGTGTAAACATCGTTCTCCTCCTTTTACTTTTCCACCTGCTCCAGCCAGGCACTGACCTCCTAAGGAGTTCCTGGGTGTTTCCTGCACGAACGCGTTTCCCCCTGGATAAAATGCTCCCGCATCTCCGGGTGCCCGTGCAGCCCCCGCAGGCACACCGGCATCCCAGCAGCCCGCGGACTCGCGGGGAGCTCTCCCCACCCCCTGCAGGCGGCAGGCAGCCGTCTCGGTGTCCCGCGGCTCTCACCGGCGCGGTGCGGTGCCTCGGTCGCCCCGCGGCTCTCGAACGCCGCCGCCGCCACGCCGTTCCCGGTACCTCTCTCTGCCGGGGCCGGGCCGGAGCTCCGCCGGCACGCAGCGGGCCGAGCCGCTGCCTCTCTCCCTGCGGGCTCAGCTCCGCGGAGCTCCCGGCCGGTTGCTGTCCCCGCGGCAGTCCCGCAGCGCTGCCGGGGACGCGGAAAGGCCGTGCCGCCGGGAGAGCCCCGATAGCGGCCGCTTATCGCCGCCGTCCCCCGCCCAGCTGCGCTCCGCTTCCAGGAAGCCGCGGCTCCGCGGCGGCTGCTCGCTGCCGGACGCCGATCGCCCTGTCCCGCTCGCTGCTTCCCTCCCTCCGACCCCCCTCATGCTGGCAGGGGGGCTGGGAAAGCGCAGCGAGGCTCCGGCACACGCCGAGCTTGCGGTCGCGGCTCGGACCGTCTGCCATTGAGCAGCGCGCACCCGCAGCGCCCTCTCGCTTCGTGCAGCGCAGTGCTGCGGCACTCCGCAGCCCGCGCAACGCAGCCCGGGCAACGCAGCCCGGCCCCGTGCTCGGCCCGCACCGACGTTCTCACACTTTTGCTCCTCAGACGTTTCCTCCCGTGCTCCCATTTCCCCTCTCTTCTCATTTTTCCCACTCACTGCGCACTCCTCCTCTCACTCTTTCTTCTCTAGGATTCTCTCCTCCTACGACTCTCATCTGTCTTCCCCTAACCACCACTTTTCTGTCTCCCATTGCCTTTCCCCATCGTATTCTCCCACAGGTTTCCTATTACCAAACATGTGCAATGTGTTCTTTCGAATCTCTGTTATCCAAGCCCCCCTCAGCCCTTCCCGCTGTTCCCACCACTGACCTTGTGGCCTCTTCCCCAGGCAGGTACTGCTCCTCAAGGATGAGCTCCCTCCTGCTGGCTTGCTGGGCACCTTCCAGATTAACCTGGGAAAAAGATGTGAATTGGTGATGTAGAAAGCAGCACAAGATCCTTGTAGGTTCCTCGCCTCACCATATGAGTCCACCCAATCACTCCTCTTTGCTTTTGAACAATGTCCTGCCAGGCCTTTTGTAAACACCTGCACACAAATGTGTTCCTGCCTTGGGCGCAACACCTTGGGTTACAGCGTGTCTCATCCATCTGCCATTTTCCATTGTGTTTTTTAGCACCATTTCCCTATAGAGTTAGCAAGATGACTGACACAGCACAGGAAGCGAGGCACTGCCCCTGAAAAGAATGAACTGACCGTGCAGAAGTTGGACGTGCTCTCAGAACTTCACTAACAGGGTTTGCCTCCCACCATGTGAGCTGTACCACATCATCTCCCCCTGCACAGGACTCCTGAAACACGGGCTGTGACGTGCAGCAGTTGTGAGCACGGACTCGGAGCGCCGGCTCGCAGCAGGGTGGAGCACGCTGGGACTATTTTAAATCAACTTAACTGGAATTGCAGGACAGTCGTCATCACACCAAATCTCTGCAGGAGTGCTAGAAAACCACTGGTGAACAAGAAACCTTTCCTGCGACTGCCACTTCCTCTAATAACAAATTTCCCAGAGCAAACCCTCAGCTAGCACGAATGACTGAGGTTCCATCCCTCCCAATACCGACGTCCGTACTTAGTTCAGCTGAAGACTGGTCTTTCTTGCTTTCATTTCAGTTCATTTTGTACGATCTTCTTTGCTTGGTCTTCATCTGGTGTGTTTCTGTGGCTCGTGCTTGGTTTTGATTATTTTTAACTGCATTTCAGATTACTTGCTCAACCGTTTTGTTCACATTCTCCTTTTCCATGAAACTGTAATAAAACACTTGGCTACAGAGCTCCCAAATTGAATACTGATGTTTAGTGCAGCTAGCTATGCAGCAGGGTTCAAAGCAAGTTCCATAATGTAACAACGTACGTATTCTTGAAAACAATGGACACAAACTAAAAGCTGTTGTTACAAGCTCGTTTCACATTCCTCTGCACACACGGTTGTTGCCACTATTATAATATATACAAAACAAAAAAAACCTAAAACACCAACACTGAGATGTCTCTCATGCCTAAATGGACACACACACACACAAAAAAAATACTGGTGCAGTTTTCTCTGGTCTCAATGCACTTCACAATTACTAATTAAGCCACTCAGCATTTATCCAAAGCTCCTAAGGTACGAGGAACTGAGCACAGTTTGCCTATAAGCAGGAGACTCAGTACTGCTGCCGGCTTGTTCCTACAACAGACACAAAGAGCACAACACCACTGTGTGACACAGCAAACTATCAGCTTTTCAACAGCCATCACCATTAGCTGTGCGCTTTCACCAGCGATGAACAGCAGCCTGCACGCTGTGCTGGTGAGCGCCTGCCCCAGCGGAGGTGACCGCTGTCAGGGTCAGCACACCAACATCCGCCTCTGGTGCCGTGGGCCAACATCACAAAATAGGAGGCAACGCTTTCAGAGCAGCTCTTGTACCCCTGTGTACAATGAAATATTTAGGTTGGTTGAAAAAGCGTACATTTACTGCTCCAGCCCCACCAGTGCTCTGGAATAATCAGATTAACGTCAGTTTTATTGTTAAGAGATTGGCTTAAGTGATTTTTGTTTGGTTTCTAAACCAACTGAACTACAGACAGAAAACCCTGAGCAGACTGAACTGCTCAGGAAGATCCAGACTAAACCAACTTCTAACAGAGACATCTGTAAGCCAGAGCCCTGTTTATGCTAGCAACAGCTAATAACTCTGCAGTTAGGCTCCTTCATACAGACCTTAGGCTGACCTGGCAAAAGCAACCCACTTTCTTACTGCTGTCAGTGCAAGTAATACGCATGCTAACAACAGCTTGTCTCTTCATCCTTTCAAAATTTTGCATTCTTTTAACCTTCCGGTGCTACTTGGACGCTTATGAACATGAAGTAATTTGCACAGATTATCTATAATATACTGATGGGGACCTTCATTACTACAACACAACGAACCATAACATCATTGCTATCTGAAGAATATTACTGAGAGCTCCCGTGGGCGTGCCACAGTAAAACTCATCTGTAATTGCAGGCACCCAGAGTGCATGAGTACTTCTGCCTCCTCGTGCATCTCTCTGCCTGTGCTGGAATATTTTAGCTCACGGCATTACAGCCCAGGAGGAGAGGCAGAAGCAGAGTTCTGAAGCAGCAGTGGGCAGAGGCTGAACTGACGCAGCTTCAGTATTTCCAGATGTGATATACATGGAAGAACTGAACTGCTTTTCCTCTCCTTGGCTTGCCCTTTTCTGTTTTCATTTACTACCACTGCATCAGTACTACTTGGTTAATAAGCAGTGACAGTTCTATTATCTTACTGTATAAACGTCTGTCTGGGTGAACCGTGTAGGTTCACAGTGGGTCTGACTTGTCCGTGCGTGCGTGTAAAAAAATAAGCCCAGAAGAGCAAGCCAATTTAGGCCGAACTGCCGAAATACAACGACTGTTTTTTCTATTCTCTCAAAATGTCGCTAACCCGGGTTTATGATTTCAGCAATAAACCCATGAAGCGTTCCAGCACTACCGGGCACACTGCATTCACACGCACCCCCTGCTGGGCAGCGCCGGCGCTGCCGCTAACTGATCGTTCCATCGCAATCAATAATGACGTACTGTTTTATAAAGTGACGTCATTCTTTTTGCGGTTGGCTGCAGAAATCATCTGTAAAATTAATGAATTTTCTCACGGTCAGACGAGCAAGTGAAAGACGACAGACCCCTCCTTTTCCCAGGTCTCTGCTAAGCAATAGCTCACCCCCAGAGCCAGCGCCGCGCTCCCTGCACGCAGCCATCCCCCGCAGCACGTCCCGTTACTCCTCGGATAGCGCCCACTGACTCCAGGCTGCACTATGAGCAGCAGACCCAGAACAGCAGCAAGATTCTGCTAAGAAAAGCTTAAAGCAAAGTCTTTATTCCACTAAGTTAATTAAGCAGAGCTCATTATCCAATTTCCTCTTTAAGAGCAACACAAAACTAAAATTCCAAACTCTACCAATGTGGCACTTACAAGAAATTTCCAAGCAATTTCCTTTGATCCAACACTTTTTTTTTTTTTTTCCCCCAAATGTTACATCAGGAATACTCAGTGGGCACTGGAAAGGTAAATAAGTGTTCAAAATTACCTTGGTGAAATAAAATGAGGTGTTACCTAACGGCCCACGCAGACCTAGCACCAGCACGGCTCCTTCTGAGCCTGCAGGTCGCTCAGCCATTCCTACACTCATCAGCTATCAGTGCTGATGGGTTCAAATAATCAATTTCCAAGCAGCACAGAGTTCCTAAATAGAAACTTACTGTTAGATGAACGAAGGGAAAAAGCTTGAACACCTTGTCATCGTTTCAGTTAGAAACCTCAGAGAGCACAAATTAATCTAACTTTTGGCTCGATAGGAATGTGCTTTCAAAAAATGCCCCAAGTTTACCACAACTAAAGCCCCTAACCAAGACAAACCGCAGGGATATTCCACAGAGCGTGTACTGCAAATGGCACGCTCACACGGTTATCTGCAGCACATCCTCCACTAAAAGTCTGACACTAAAGCTTAAAATCAGAGTTTTTGTTAAGAATGAAAAGCAGAAAGGAGATGGAGGCTGAACCAGAGCTCCCCTACTCCATCCCCTCTGTCCTGAGCAGGGAAATAACATTAGTTCTTCAGCTAACATTTGTACTGAGCAAAAACAGAACTTGAAGTGCACACATCATGGATACCTGTGCTTCAGTGAAGGAGAAGCACCCCGTAGGAACAAATTCTACGTGTGGAAGAGGCAGAACCCGGGGCATGATGTTCCTCACCATCCTTCCTTCCTTTTTATCCTTTTTTTTTTTTAATAATTTTTAAATAATGCCCTATTTTCCTTTTTATTTTTCTCTTCCCACGGAAAAAATAACAAATTACTCTCATCCACTAATGATCACTCCTTTGAGCTAGCACTGATTTATGCAAATAAAGAATACTTTTAGCTAAATGTAAAAACCACATTCAAGTTCCACAAAGGCGTAGGTTGCCAGCAGCAGACAATACATATTGGCAGATATTTTCTGTTGTTTATTCTTGGGAGTAATCTTTCACCTCCTGGGAGAGCTGCATGGAATACCATCCCACTTAAAATGGAAAAGCTTGAGGTAGGAAAAGAAGCATTACAGGAGAATCCCACCGTACTCTACGCTGGACTTTGTCATCTAATTTTCCCATGATAAGAAACAGAACAAAAGCCCTCCCAAAACGTCCCCAGCAATCCAGAGATTACAAAACCCAACCTGTCTTTCAACTTCACAGAAGCTGAAACTGAACGTGCCACGAATAGTCTCGAACAACTCACAGGTTTTGTAGAATCTGTGACTAAAATAGCTCTATACACTTGTGCTGCTCCTGGCCTCTCACCATATCTTTATCTGAAATCAAGCTGTTTATTGCATTCCTTCCTCATACGTCAGCTCCTTGTGATGAAAGCACGTCAGTGATGAATACTGTTTATTAGGTCAGTTTCAGAGGCTTAAAATGAATTTGCCCTGGCTCCTCAAGCATGTTACCACACCCACTGCACGGAACTCCAACCATTCTAGGAATGCACAATAGAAAAAAAAGGTTATCTTAGGTGATACCTCATAAATCTATAGCAATTAAATTAGTTACACGCACAAATCATCTTCAGGAAGTTCTTCTCCCAGGGAAAATGGCAAACCAACTGCTTTGAAGAACTAGAAAAGGCATTCTTTGTGCTTCCGGACAGCTCTTTAAGCAAAGCTCACCGTAGAAAACAAAAGCCTAAAGTAGTCCGAACTTTTTATCAATTTTTTAATCACAATGTGACACCATAAAAGGTTTGATCCAGGTCTTGTTCACACAGCTGCAATCCACTGTCTCCTGCTTAACAAGATCACTGACTTGATCTAAACGCACACACTGAGTTCTGCACGTGCTGCGACTTCTTTGCCTTCGGTGTGACAGGAGCAACGCCGGCTGCACAAAATGGCACTGACTCCAGAACGGCGCTCAGCGCGGGGTGAACGCGCGGGGCTGATTTCCGGCTGAGGCCGAACGGCCGCGCGCACGGGGCCGCGCGCATAGCTCTCCCCCAGTGCGCGCACACGCTCAGGACACATTTCCAAGCGCCGCTGGCATCTCGCTCAGCCTGCACGCTTCTCTTCTGCCTATACATTCAAATCCACGGCAACGAGAAGTCCTTTTACTTCAGATATGGAAGCGTACCC
Source organism: Oreortyx pictus (assembly GCA_036925125.1). Taxonomy (NCBI): domain Eukaryota; kingdom Metazoa; phylum Chordata; class Aves; order Galliformes; family Odontophoridae; genus Oreortyx; species Oreortyx pictus. The sequence continues at coordinate 409,338 of JAUPFR010000018.1, forward strand.
CGGTCCCCCGTTAAGCAGGACGGTCGGTACCTCTCCTGAGGTCATTCCGGAGACATTTATACCAAAATAATTGTTCTATCTCCGTACAACGCAATAAAGGAGGATACAGAAAGCCCTTCAGACGCGTTACCAGAGCGTTAAAGGCGCTTAAAGCGGACAAGCAGTCCCACAGACAGGAGGGACTGCAGGATGGAAGCGCACGCTCAGAGCAACGCCCGGAGCGCGCGGCCCGGCCCGGCGCACCTCACACCGCCCGCGGCCAGGCCGAGCGGGGCGGGCGGGGGAGGGCCGCGTTCCGCCCGCCACAGCCCCGTGTTTGCGCACCAGAGCCGCCCACTCCGGAGCGAAGGTTACCAAGGCACGCCCCACACCTGCCCCCTGCGGAAAAAGCCGCCGTACTTCCTCATGGCGTTGCGGTTCCTCCGGCTCCCGCCCCCCAGCCGGGCGCCGCCCTCCATCTTGGAACGCCGCCGACGCTCCGCAGGTGCGCGGCCCCGCCGGCCCGCGGCGACGGCGCATGCTCGCGAGCGGCAGGTGCGCGGCCCCGCCCGGCGGCGCAGGCGCGGTGGCGGAGCCGCGCGCCGATCCCGCCCTCGCGCGGGTGTCCGGCGGCAGGTGCCAGGAGCCGCCGTGGCCCCGCCCCCTGCGCTCTTGCGGCGGCGGTCGGGCCGCGCTGCGCTCGTTCTTCTTCCCGCGGGCGCCCGAGACGGAGAGAAGAGAGGAGGAGCCGAGCGTCCGGCGGCATGAACCGGCCTCACCGCGGGGCCGCGGGCAGCCGGGGCCTCGGCACCATGGAGGTGAAGAGCAAGGTGGGTGCCGGCGTCCGGGGCCCGAGGAGCCGGGCCGGGCGTGCGGGGGCTCCCGGCGCGGGGCGCGGGGCGCGGGGGGGGGCAGGGCGCTGCTGGCTCCCCGCCGCGCTCCCTGCCGCGCTCACCTGGCGGTGCGGAGCTCCCGGCGCCGCCGCGGCTCTGTGGCGCTCGGGGCGGGGCCGGGCCCGCGGGCTGTGCGGGGTGGGACGCGGAGCGGGGCCTGGCGGCGGGGCCGGCTTGGTCAGAAGATGTGCTCGGTGCCGGCAGCTCTTCGTGTCCGTGTGTCCGCTGTGTCCGTCGCGGCGCTTTCGGCCGTCGCAGCTCTGCGGGCTGTGTCACCTCTCCTTACCGTACCCGTCTCCATTCTTGCCGTTGTTGTTCTCCTGGTTGGCCGTGGTCTTGCTGGCAAAGCTTCAGGGCTTGAAATAGATCTCATGTGGTTTGCGTTCATAGGGTTTCGTCAACTTGTCCTTTTGCAGTTGATTGTATATTAAAATCTACAGTTGTAAATGTGACACTTTAAGTGGTGTGAAGCTACTGCAGTAATGCGTTGAGTTAAAATCCCCCATCATTTAGGCGAACTGCAAGCGTGTCTCTACCTGAACGTGTTTTCTTTCATTGATTAAAAAAGAAAGTACTGCTGTGCCTCTCTTCGAAGCTACTCTGCCGTCTGTTTGCTGCCCGTGCTCTGGTGCTTCCCACAAAGCTAGCGTCCAGTAGGTGAGGCAGCCCTGAGCTGGGTGTCTTTTTCTTTACCCTTTTTTTAAACGCTAACATGACAAGTGCTAAAACTTCTACTAGAAAACATATGGTAGGCTTTTAGAACTGCATGGATGATAATTATTTTTTTTTATTAGGTGCTATTAACTTAACCGTTATGTGGGCAAAGTCAGAGTGCACCGGAATACTTGGTGGCCGTTTGAATGCCAGTTAAGCATAGCTGTGCCTGTGGTCAATCAAGTGCTTTTTTAATCTGTGTCCTCGTAAGACTGAAAGCAATCACAACAACGTGTTTATGAATAAAATACTTCCCATCTCAGCCCAAACCTCCTGCTCCCCTGAGGTGTGCTTTGCCTGGTTAGAAGTACACGCAGGGATCAGCGGTGTGATGCATCCTGCGGTGTTCTACAGAGAAGCTCCTGAGGACGGGGCTGTCTCTCAGAGTTCTGAAGCACGCTTCCAGGCATTCTCCAAACTGCTTGTCTCTAATGCATTAAAGTAACTTGATTGAAGGTAGTATCGGGGTCACCTTCCTTCTGTGAGAACAAAAAGCTCTTAAAGAAATAAAAGCTGTATGGTAGGTAGATGGGAGCGTTCCTGCACGGTGTGTTAAGTTTTGGAGGCTTGTCATCAGTGGGCAACGCTTTATTTAGGTAGTCCAAATCAGTCATCGTGCCCTGACAGACAAAGCCATGCCTGCACAGCCCATTATGATCGGGAATAGTATTTAATTTGTTTTAACAGCGTGAATTTGTAAAGAGCTCGAGTGGGAAGAAGCCTTCCCTTCAATGAGCCTCTTCTGATTTTGCATCTCTGTACTTGATAAAATCTGCTAATCTGTGCTTGTGCAGTGTGGAATGTAGTGCAATGTTTGATACCAAATGAAAGCATTACAGGAGGTTAAAATTGAACAGCACAAATTGTCTATTTGATCAGCTTTCTAGTAGCACTGCGTGCATGGCGAGCTTTGTTAGAGGGTGATAGCTGTGGAAGTCACGTGTGGAAAAAATCAAAATCATATGCTTGAAAACTTGGAAGTAAGATTCTTGTCGTTTTTCTTTTAAATCCTGTTGTTGCTTAATTGTTCCAACTATGCAGTCTTTCAAAACCAAGCACCTGAAGATGTTCGCAGTGCTCGGAGGATTTCGGTGGCATTCGTGCTTGGGATAGCTGAAGCAAGGTTCAGCAGGATCCTGGGTCACGTTCTGCTGCTGACATCACACCTGAGCACACTGCTTCTGACGTGTAGGAAGTTCCTCCTGCAGACTGCTGTTTGCTTTTGTGAGCACGTATGAATCATCCCTCCCGACTTGAAATTACTGAGATCAGAATATTTCTGGAATGCCCGCGGAGAATTCCATTATTTGAGAACTTTGAAGATGAGTGTTAGAGGGCGTGGGCTGCTCTGCTGTGTGTGCTCAGCCTGCGCCGTGTTAATGTGCTAACAATAGGGTCCTTGTCTCCTTATTTTCATGCCTTGGTATGTGAGAATTCTAAAGCCTTTATTCTCTGAAACTGTTTTAATCAGCAGTGAGGTAAGGGTTGGTCTGAGGCCTGGTAACTTGCACCCTCCCATCTGCTGTGTGTAATGTGTACCAGAGTATGTGATACTGTGCCTTGAACTTCCTATCAGTATTTGGTTCTTATTTTCTGCTTAAACTAGATAAAAAAATAGTTTAGAGCGATGTTCATTGTAGATCAGTGACAGTTACTTATAGTAACCTGGTTGTTGTTGTTGCTTCCTTCCGTTTAGCATCCTTGCTTCCATGCACTGTGTGCCTGATACAGTGTTTGGAGGAACTGTTATCTATACTTCTTGCTCTGGGACTCGTCTGTGCTGCACAGGACACTGTAATTTGATCAGTTATGCTTGCCACGAATGAAGTCTGCCTTGTCTGTACCAAACACTTCTTAATTTGCTCTCAGTTTAGTCTTTCCCCTACTACCACTTATCATTGTCAGCATTAGTTGTTAAAAAAACTGAGAGGTGATTTAAATGAGTGATGTCTGAATGGAATAGGGAGCTGGGTTGTTCTTTAGACCTTTATTTTGTTTTTTGTATAATCATGCTGACTAAGTGCAAATGCTTTCCCTAAAAGTATGACACTACTGATAATACGTGGGGGTTTTGTATCTTCTCAGCCTTGTCTGGTTTAAGCCTTGCATGCAGATACATTTTAAATGGCTTTGCAATCAAGATGTATTTATTGATGGCAGAGACAAATCTTTGGAATGCTCTCGAGGAGTGGCTGCTTGCTCCCTTTTATTTCCTTCTTCCAGAAGGAAGCAGACCTGATCTAAGAGCAGCTCCTGAGAGTTTTACTGCACATAGTTCGTAGTGAAAGTCACCAGCATTCTTGATATTCATTGGGTTGAAGGGCTTTTCACTTTTGTTCAGAACATCTAGGAGTATGAACCAAGTTAACTATAGCTGTGTATCAATGTATATGTGCCGTTCTAAAGTGCTCTAAAACATCTTTGAAAAATTCCAGGTAGTCGTGTGCCGTAAGAAATTGTCTGTACTCCTTCCTGTTCTTGAGCTGCCAGCGTCAGTGCTGGGCGTCAGTTCTCCCCCTTCCTCAGTACGTGGCTTACTCCATAAGCACCTGAGAATCTGCATTTATTCACCAGTGTGTCACCTAGTGCTGCGTTCCTCTATTAGTGAATGCTCTGGTGTGCACAGATGGAAACAACTTAAGGAAACTTTGGGGAGGAAAAAAATGCCACTGTGTAAATGGAAGTTCTGTGCCTCTTCAGAATTGCTGTTTGTAGTTCTTAGTGCACTCTTAATTGTAAAACATTCAAAACATTTTTTTTGCTCGAGTTATATGTTATTACATTTATAGTATTTGCATATGCTATACGTTATTACTATGTTTCCACATTAATAAAGATATATTTTGTTGTAGTTTGGAGCAGAATTTCGTCGGTTTTCTTTGGAGAGGTCCAAACCTGGAAAGTTTGAGGAGTTCTATGGATTACTGCAGCATGTGCACAAGATACCCAACGTTGATGTTCTGGTGGGATATACAGACGTCCATGGAGATCTGCTGCCCATAAATAACGATGACAATTATCATAAAGCAGTTTCCACAGCCAATCCCCTACTCAGGATTTTCATTCAAAGGAAAGGTGAGTGTGCTTGAAGTGGGTAATAAACAGCATAACTATAAACAAGTTGCTCAGTGTGATGGATGGCGTAAATGCCCTATTTCACTGAACTGCATTCCACAATTGTAGGTGATCAGATTTATTCACATCTCTCTTGCACGAGTTTCCTCAGGCAGCCTGTTTATACTTTGTGCTTTTTGCTTGTATTTAGTTTGGTTGAGTAAAATCAAGTTAAATCTATAGCAGATGCTTCTTTCTGATTTCATTTCTATGAAAATGAATGTTGAACTCAGGATTTTCAGGATGCTATGCTCTGTATGTTGGATGCATTTTGTTTAAAATTGTAGTCTTGATTGGAAAAGGGAAAAAGGAAAAGGGGAAAAGCTGTTACATGCTGCTTCTGTAACACTTTCCTAATAAAACAGTGTGAAGCTTTCAAAATGAGAGTGATTTCAATCATCCAACTTCAAGTGGGAATACTACTTAGTTTGTCAGCTGGCTTTTAAAGATAGCATGTATTCTGGGTACGGGTTCTGTTTTTTTTTTCTAGTGTTTGCCTTCGTTTGTGAAGCAAAGCTCAGTTTTGAAGTGGTATGTGTTCTTGTGCAGAAGAATATATTCACTGTTGTAAGGGGGGTGGGAGGGTGGCGAGTGTGGGGTCCTAGTGATGTGACTTGAGATTGTTTTAATTCAGAGAATGAAGAGAACTTAACTTATGTACTTGCTGATTTTCTACTTACTTAAATACAGTGGTGTGTGTCTGTATACAAATGAATGCAATCCCTGTATTGACAGTCAAGTGAGTGTTCAAGTAACCTGCCATTTATTGCTAAGCTATTTTGTAAGGAGTGTGCTGTTTCTAGTTGTTGCTTATCAACAGGCTTGTTTTCCCTAGAAAATACGTGGGCACCAGAAGCTTTTATTGGTGTTCTCACTCCAGAGTAATAAAGTCCACAACAAACAGTCTGACACAAAAACAATATTCAGAGGCTGTGGCTACTTGCCAGCTGCTGTTTCTGACAGTGCATTCGTTTCGTTTGTATGGAGTTCAGTATAGCAAGGTCTGTATGCTTTCATTTCTGAACTGCCAAGGAGATGGACTGTTAGTGTTAACAGAATGTGAATGCAGAAAAGGTCTGTGATGCAGTTTAATCTCTTACAGTAGCCATATGACGAGGACACATAATCCACTTTGTCAGTTGGGGATTATTGAGGTTATGTTTAACACCATATGGTTTTTAAATTGTTACTGGTGTTAAACACTTAATGCTAATTGTGACTGGTGTTACATCCACAGTGCATATAGTGCGTCATTTTTTGTACTTTAAGTACGATGGATTACTTTTATGGTGCAAGGAGTAGAGAATAGAATTGATAGTAATGCACAACTAGAATTAAGATTAACCCAGTTAAGTGTATGAAGTGAAGAACTGGTTGTCACAAAAAGCTATGTAGAAAGTAGTTCCTGTCAGTAGGAACAATACAGTCGTCTAGCTGTGGAGTTTTAGGTAATAAGGAACCCAGACTGGCATCTAAATCCAGCGCTGCACTTCATTCTGTGTCTTCTGCAACCACCTTGGTCATTTCTAATTATATCGAGGCTGTGAATCCATTAGCATTGCAGCCTAGTAGAGCAGGGGCCTTTGCAGTGGCGAGCAAGGAAGTATTCATACATTATTTTTGGTAAGTTAGTGACAAGTGAGGCTGAGCTGCAGGAGTTGGAGATCTGCGTGCGGGAGTTTTACTCCTCAGGTGTGCTTAGTCAGCTTATTGTCTGTACATCTGTGAATTTGAGAGTTGTTTGAGCTAATACGTGCTGCTAATGGGGCTGCTTTAATCTGTACTGCTCTGTAACTAATGATAAATCATTCAAGTTAACTTTCTTAAAGTTTGTTGTGGCTTCCGTAAGCTCTCTTGAATCACTTAAAGATTTTGCTAGAAAAATCTTTGAAAAATCCTTATGAAGCAGAACTTTCTTTCCTTGTATTCCCAACAGGAATAGTTGGGAATTTAAGATCTTTGGCAAAAAGTTACTGCTGGTTGGGAGGGGTGGCAGCTCAGAGGGAATTTGTATTGTCTTAAAAGATATGAAACTTTGTGTTCTCTTGCTGATCTAAAGGTACAATTTTTGAAAGCTTGTGTAAGATGAGTGCGCTGCAATAAAATTCAGTGCAAATAATGTTGGACCCCGTATCCAAAGAAGGCTCTCAGGTGGTTTGAAAGGAGAGCAGCAGGGTTCTTCAGTAATGTTAGTGGTGTGTGACAGTGGTGGTGGTGCAAGTCTAACTTAAGGAATTCTGGCACGTCAGAGTAAGCACACTTCTTAGGTTCACTTCTGACTCTTAATTTATGAGAATTGGGAAGTTATCCATTCAGAGGACTTGTGTTAAGGAAGGTGGGTATCCTGTAAGGAAAACCTGAGAGGATTAATAATTTCATAACTATAACTAATATAACACTTGTTCTAGCTTTAAGTCTAAATTACAACTTGTTACTGCACGAGTTATGGCTATCAGTTTGTAGAAAATAGTTGCCTATTGGAGTGTAAGAGATTAACAGGTACTGCTGACATCTGGAATTCAAACATTAAAGCGCTGTACTGTGATTAAATCCAGATGTATGGGAGTCACTCTGTCTGTGAGAAAATCGTACTGTGAATAAAAGCATGGAGAGGCAGGCAGCCCCCGCAGACCCTGAAGGGCAATTTGGTGTGGGGGTTTTTGTTTCTTGAATATGTTAATCTTAGAGAGAAGACCATGATTTTGATTTAGCATCCATAAAAATCATTTGGAAGAGTTTGATATTGTAATTTCCTATTCTTACGCATCACACCCAGTGTGTGGCTTTATGGAGTAAAGAGCAGGTTCTTAAGTCACTTCTATCTCTTGAAGTGAACTTTTTCCCAGGAAAAAACAAAAAAAACCAAAAGCCTGCAGCTTTCTGGGGAAGATTCCTTCTGTCTTGTGTCCTCTTTCTGAAAATATGGGTTTGTTATCATTTGGGCCGAGTTAAGAGAGACGACTTGTTGGGCCTTATTTGAGAATGGTAAGCTGCATTTATTATTCCAATATAATAACGATTGGGAGTTTGTGTAAATGTAAAGTTACCTTTTTTGAATGACGTTGGACTGCCAGTAGATCAGGAGAACATTGTGGCTGTCATGAACAGTGCTGAATTGAAACCAGATTTGACACTTGCAGGCAGTCTTAAATTTCATGCAGTAAGTACGTGCAGATCGGTGCCACCTCGAGTTTGAAATTGCTAAGGAACAATTCACTCCAATGCTATGTGGCCCTTCTCCTCAACGTTATCTGTACTTAATGCCTTGTCCTCTGGCTTTATGCCACAATATCTTTCACTGTGGCTTTAAACTGATTAGCTAGGTGCCAGAACAAAGATGCCTTTGTACTCGAGAGTATTGCTTTAACTTCTCCACTGCTAAACAAACTTTCTGAACAGTCATGCTGTTTGGATGAGGTATGGAGAGATGAGTTTTCTTCATCGACCTTTCAAATGTTTTTTTTTTTCCTGCAGATTTTGCAATTTCAACTGTATTTCATAAGGTTGATACTAGTTTTGAATTGTTAGGCTTGTAAGACCAGCTGTGATACAAATAAAAAGTCAAAGCCTCTGCTTAGATGTTTTGACACACAGCTTGTAATTTTGGCATACTTTGATAATATATTTCTAAAAGCAAAAGTGCCAGTTCAGTGTTAAGATTTCTGATGGTGTTTGTTTTGCAAAAGATTTCTCAAGTTCATACCTATCCCAATAAATATTCTTCTGTTCTTAGTTTAAAAAGCATTTTTGAGTCTCTGTTAGTCCACACTGATGAATGCACACATTTCTTTCAAAGCTAGTCCTTTTGCAACTGCTCCTTGTGTTTCACTAATACGAAAAACTTGGTTTGTGCAGAAGTGTTAGGCCACATTGGCCTAACATTGGTTATTTGTGTGTGTGTGTGTGTGTGTGTGTGTGTGTGTGTGTGTGTTCTGAAAGTGTCCTGGACAGGGAAGGAATATCTCAGGAAGCTGGAATAAGCTGTGTGGCTGGTGCTAGAGCTGACTGGTGGGTAAGGAGCACAGAAAGCAAGTGGGATATCTGTGAGATCCAGGAATTTTTCTGGAGTGTACTAAATGCATCTGAGCTTGTATAACTGGTGCATTTTGGAGTCAGAGTGTACTTAAAACAGAAGCTTCCTTTGGAAAATAGGCATTTTTGGACCAAAAAAAAAAAAATCACTTCTGCAGAACACGTTTATTTCCGTTAGAAATATTTGTATGACTTAGGTTCCTTTTTTTCTTTTTTCTTCTTTTTTGTAAAGAAAGCATCTGCAAGTCATTTGTGCTCTTCTCTATCAAACAGTGGCAACTGCAGCGTTGCTCCTAGGAACCGTGTTGCTGGAAGTGTGTGTGCAAGCTCTCTTTGTTTCTGCTCCGCAGCTGTTGTACCTACAGTGCCTGGGGGTGGGGAGAGGAGTGCAGAATGCAGGAAGGTTTCTGGAGTTTGAATCCAGGTCACTTGGATTGCTTCCAGGAGCTGGGCAATAATGGGTACTCTGGCTGCTTTCCCTTTTTCATTCTTTCTTTTCCAGTCATCTGAAACTTGAGGAGAGAAAACTAACAAATGGAATTACTCTGAATAAAATTAAAACATTTCTAGGAATGTACTCATCCTTTCCATTTCTAACCTTTCTCATGCAGATAGAATATGATTCCCTGTCTTTACTGCTGCAATGTGCTTTAGTTTTTTTGTGCTGTTCTCTCCTTTGGTAACCTTGCAAGCCTTGATGAGTCACAGAGCATCAGAGCTCTCGTCTGAAGTATAGAGAGGAATGTTCCTGCTATAGCAAACCAGAAACCTCTGGACTAGACACTTCATTCTCCTTCCCTAAAACATGGTAGTGATGCTTTATGGCTCACGTATAAAGTGATCTAATCACCAGTGTGCTCTGTCTTACAGAAGATGCAGACTACAGTGCCTTTGGTACCGATACTATGACCAGGAAGAAAAACGTCTTAACAAATGTGCTTCGTCCAGATAATCACAAGAAGAAACCGCACATCGTCATCAGCATGCCACAGGACTTCAGACCCGTGTCTTCTATTATAGACGTAGATATTCTTCCAGAGACCCATCGCAGGGTGCGGCTCTACAAGTACGGAACTGACAAGCCCCTTGGGTTCTATATACGAGATGGCTCAAGTGTCAGAGTAACGCCGCATGGATTGGAGAAAGTTCCAGGAATTTTCATCTCCAGGCTCGTCCCCGGGGGCCTGGCTCAAAGCACAGGCCTGCTGGCTGTCAATGATGAAGTACTGGAGGTGAATGGAATAGAGGTTTCGGGAAAAAGCCTTGATCAAGTTACAGACATGATGATTGCAAACAGCCGTAACCTGATCATCACAGTCAGACCAGCAAACCAGAGAAATAACGTTGTGAGGAACAGTCGGAACTCTGGCAGCTCCGGTCAGTCCACTGAATCTAGTCTTCCAAGCAGCACGCCAAATATTTTAGCAAATTTCTTGCAAGGAGAAGAGGAGAGTGATGAAGAGGACATTATTATTGAAGATAGTGGTGAGCCACAGCAGATTCCAAAAGCTGCACCTGCCAGCCTGGAATCATTGACACAGGTTGACCTCCTCCACGAGCCGACGCACAACGGCTTCCTTCCCTCCAGCGAGGTGAGCCTGAACCACTCAGCATGCAGCGTTAGCATGGAGTGTGAGGCACAGGGCTCGGACCATAAGTCGTTAGAAGAAGATGGGACTATAATAACACTATGAAACTGAGTTGGTGTACTTTGTACTGAGCAACGATGCTATACATTGTTTTGATTTGGCTTAATATACAATGTTTTATACCTCTCCATCTACTGTGCACTGCAATTTGCATAAAAGGAGGAAAAGATTGTAAATGTAAGAAATTCAAAATGATCTAAGTTGATGGACTTCAGTTAACTCTGCACTTCCATGTAAATACTCCACAAATACAAAAGTTGATAACTGACTGAAATGTACAGAAGGTGAAGGATAGCTGAGAGATGGCTGTGAGCTTTCTCTTCACGGTACTTTTTGTTTTTTAATGCAAAATACTACTGGTTCTATGGAATTTAAACTTCCATTAGTGTCTGAGGTCGATTATTTAATGTGCTGTGGTTCCATGTTCAACTGAAGTGCTGCTTATATATGATGGAGCTGCTTTGGTTGGTTCATTCCTCTTCTGGACCTCTTTGACTGCTGTTTTGCCAATAGAGCTGTCTGTGTGGCGCTGCATATGAGGAAACAATGAGCAGGAGCTGGGCTGGGAACAAGGTGCTCTTGGTTGCTCTAGTTCCTGATTGGTGAGGAAATCAGCAGCTTGTCATCCTCAGCTGGACAGGGCCTTCTGAAGCTGGCTGTCCCGTTGTGTGTGCAACCACAGCTCATTACTCATGCACCTGTATTGTTTTTAATTTGCCTCTTAGTGCAAGGTTCATTTAATTTCAATTATACTATGATTTTTAAATCCAAATGTGAAGCTTTTAACACTTCTGTAATCTCAGACCTGTTCTCATTATAGTTTGCAATATTTAGGATATCGTCAAATTTCATTGCTAATCTCAGTGAATGTTAAAGAAATCAAATGTCAACTTAATGCTATGGAAATAATGTTACATAACCCATATTTTAAAAGACAGTCCTAGTAGAAGCTGTACAGATTTCTGTTAGCAAAAGCTTGTTGGTGTGAGTCTAAATGATGTGAAAAATGACTTTTTTCACACCTAAACACTTAAAGCAGCTTAAATTGACTGAAATCCCTGTATTTAGGAAGAAGTGTGAAATCGGGATGAGGCTTTAGTAGAACTTGTTTGAGGAGTATGATGTTAAAACTATTCATTCTAATGAACTAAACTGTAAATGCTGATCTTCCTGTGCAGCACTGGCTGTCTGTTCTGAATATTATAGAGCTGCTATATGTAAAGCAAAGTACGGATGACAAGCCCTGACCTGCAGAAGCACAGGAAAGCAAATCTCCTAGGAGAATGGCAGGGAGAGACTTCCAGCGCTCTCTCCCCTTTTCAGGACCTTCTGTTTTGCCACCTGCTGCTCCGTTCCCTACCTGACTCTATTTTGGGAGTGTAACTTGCTGCAGGAAACTGAGATGGAAAGTAATAAAGTTGGGAAGAAGGTGAATGGAGCTTCTCAGCAGGGATCCAGCAGTGCAAATGCACCTGGAAGAAAGCAGCTGGATGTGAGCAGCTCTGTACTGTGCTTCCAGATTCTTGTTCTGCTCAGTGGGGAGAGACGTGACAAGCAGGAAAGGAGACAGATTCTTTTTTTTTCTTCCCAGACTCCTTTGGGGAACATCTACCTCTGATAACTTTACTAACATGGGGCTAACAAGAAGTTTAGTATCAAGGCATCTGCACAAGGGTTCATAGTGTATCAGAGGCTAAAAGTGCATTTGATTAAGGTTTTTGTAATATGAACAAAATTGCTTCAGTTATTAACGTCATTAAATTTTAATGCATTTAAATTTGAAGTTTGTAACCTTAACGTTGGAGTTCAGATCTCATGGGTGTTGAATTGCTTTACTTATTTTTGCTAATTATTGATATGAAGTAACTACATCCAGTTAGAGTGAAATGAGGAAAATAAATTTCATTCTGCAATACATAAATTTCAAGAACACGTTTTCTGACAGTGCTGCTCTACGCTTCCTTTACCAAAGGAAGACTGTTTACTTTAAGGCATCTTCTTCCTTTATCAGAGCCTGTACGAAATCCTGTATGAAACCATCAGCCGATGGTGAATTTCATTCCCTATGCTAGTTTGCACTTCTGTGCCTTTTGTTTACTTGAATGTATTGTGAGTAATTAAAGCAGTAGAGGTGCTTGGATGAGAAGAGAGTGATGTCCAGGGATACAGAAGATGAACTGGTGGCATTCTCAGTGCATGTGTCATGTTCTCGTTCAGAGGAAGTGCACTGTGGGTCCGCTGTGATGCGTTAGTATTTTGCAGGATGCAAGATGAGCTGTTAATTATGCAGGAGAGTTTGTTCTGAGAATGCTCATTGCAGAATGTTAAAGGTGACTGACGGCTGAAGTACGGACACCCAAAGTTACCCAGCATGTACTCAACAGAAGCACCAATCCTTTGGGATATATGTGCCAGTATGAAGCGTTCGTAGGAGTTTAATTAGGGTCCCACTATAAATTGCATGGAAATTCATCTCTTGGGACCTTTTCTGATTTCTGTAAACTAATTGATCTAAATATGTGAGATAATACTCTTAATGAGCAATATTCTGTTCTACAGAAACTTGATAGCATACATAGCAAAAATAAGCATTTGGGACTCGGTGTAAAAAAAGTGTGTGTACTAAGAACTGATTTTAGATGTATTTCTGGTGGCAGTGACGGGCTGCACAGCGTGTGATTGCTGAGTGCTGCAGTGACCACGAGGTTTCTAAACTCCTTCCACATCTTACTAACACCTCCGCTGTTAATTACGAAATGCTTTTAAATTGTTCCTTCAGGATGATCAGTGGTTGATTATGAATGGCTGAACTTTATATGTAAATGGTACTGAGGTTCAGTGCCGGGTTTTTAAATATGCTGATATCGTTAGCCTTCCATTCACTACCTCCTAAATTTTTAACACCTTTATAATTTTCTCCTTGGAAGAAAGTGCTCAAAGGCTTGACTGTTTCATATGGATTTTTATCTTTAGCTAAAAGAAATCCAGAAGTGATAGTGAGGTTGCTGCGCATGATCGACAAAATTAAGCTGCTATTGATGTGATCTTTGTGTATGAAGTACCTTGTATATGTAAGCTGTATTTTCAACACAGATTTTATAAATTAATTTATAAATATCGAAATTACTTCACAATGGAGCAGAAAACTGAAGTTGCTTTGAGTAGTGTTACATGTTGTATATGTGCGTGGGGGAAGTCCTTCCCCCATTGCAGCTGGAGATAAGTGCACCTTACTATGAGAAACAAGCAAATTCTTCATAGAATTAAGATGTGTTTCCTCTGAAGTTCTGCTCTGGTACTGGATAAGTCAAGCCTAACTGTGAATCGTTTGTTTTTTCACAGCTCAGTTGATTAGGGCAACGTTCTCACAACCTGTCTTTAACATGTGTATTTTTGTGAATATTATGTATTTTCTAATTAAACTCTACTTGGAATGTGATTTTTACATGAATGAACTTGTTTAAAATGTCAAATATCAGTATTTTTCTTACAACTTCAATGTATAATGTACATTGGTAGCTCACTGAATGAAGATTGATTTTATGAATCTAGCTAGCTGTAGCTGTATATTAGTCTTATATTTTTACAGACTGGAATAATAAATGGATATAGAAATAAAATGGCTTTTTTCTTAATTACATTTAGACACCTAAAGATGGGGAAGAATGCAGTGTTTGCTGATTCTGAAGTGTGAATGCAGATGGGCTTCTGTTTCCTCCTGGGCACTGGGTGGGCTGTGCCTCAATGTTTGCTTCCTCCGTTCCTTTCTGTGAAGCAAATCTTCATACATGGAAAGCACATACAGAAACTTACCCTTAGGTGCTGCTGACTGTGCTGTGCTCATTCCTGCAGCAGCTGCTAATCATGCATTTTGCACTGTGTCACTTGCCTGAAGACTGCTTATGGTAAAGCTTGGGATGTGAGTGTGGGAGGTGGCTCTGTCTCATCTAATGCTGCTAGTGATGTGGAGGTTTTCCCTTACTGTGTTAGTTGCAGCTGTATTAATGTTTTAACTTGGACCCGGTTCCCTGACAAATGTTTTCTCCCATATCTAATGTATTGGCAGCTCTTGAAAAAAGAATCACGTGGTGGCAGAAGACTTCCTTAGGTCTTCTCACCACTGCTGTTCCCAGGGCGATCCATAGCTGAGCCTTCCTTTAGCTGTGCGTGACTGCAGTTCATTTGCGTGGCTCCGTGCTCTTCATGCTTGTCTATGGGAGATAAGAAACTGCAGAGAAATGTTCTATTTTCGTATTTATATGCAGCTCAAGGAGCCTGCTTATTTCAGCTGTGCACTTGATTCTGAATGCCTTTTGTCTGGAAGGAATTCCTTTGCACAGAACCTGACAGAGCTTTCTTAAAAGGAATGCTGAAGTTGGCAGGGTGTTCTGGAAATGGTGTCAGATTTAGAAATCCAGACGGGATGAGAGTTGGGATGTAGTGTTTTTCTAACTTAAAATTTTCTATCCAAATGCATGAAGCTCTGAAACGGATTTCTAAGTTACTGGTTTTTCTGTAAAATGTGAATCGTTGTGGGAACAAGTTAATTCCTAGGATAGCTGTTGGAATTTAAGAGTCAGATATTCCACATGAATTGAATGCTTAAAGAAAAATAAATCTGAAAGGTTAATAAGGCTTTTAAAGCTGGACTGATTGCTAATACAGACCCAGGGTGAATCTGCACTGAGAGCGCAGTACAGAAACTCATCAGACACAGCTGAAGAGCAAGACTAAATGCAACACCGTGTCTACGGATCACTCATTCCTATGCGCTGTTGTCCAACTAAGGCTAATTGTAAAAGGAAGAGTTAACTTTCCCTGCTGCTGATGCCTCCCCGAGGAAGAAATGCAACTGTTAAATGCTACATAATAATGTGTGGAGGAAGATACTTGAGGAAGGACTACAGGCAAGAATTTAAGGTCTGCAGAAAGCGCACGAGGTTGCTTTTTGCGATGCCAGACACTGGCTGCTCACACAACTGTCCTCACCCAGTGTGAGATCAGGGACTTAAATGCACAAAAAGAGAATGAAACTGGAGATCTGCAATTCAACCAAGAGAAAATGTCAGCATGACAACGTGAGGCACAAAGCGATGCGAAGGAAGCGCTGCGTTGTTCTGCCAGCACTTCACGTTACAGCCCCGTGGAAGTGCTGCTGGTGAGACACACATTCCCGCCCTTCCAATTCACGTTCCTCCTTGAACTGGTTGTTACCTAAGGAAACACCTCGCGTTTCATCAGAGGAAGGTTTGCATCAGGCTCTGGGATGCTGCACCCACGTTTGCTCTGCAGAGGAGGATGTTTTTTTCCCCGGTGCAGTGATGCTTTGTGAATGTTTTCTTGGGGTGCGTGGCAATTCTTACTCATTACATTTTTGGTGTTTGGGTTTGGTTTTTTTTTGGCAAATGTTGACAGTGCTCAGAAACAAAGAACGGAGTTCAAGGGACAGATGGATACAGATGGCGAGAAAGGAGCTACAGAGGGTGGGAAAACCGTCCCGAGCAGAGGTCCGTGCCTATAAGGAAACCTCGTTGGTGTGGTCAGACACAAATCCGCGCAGCACAGTCTGGCATGCCTGAACACGGTCTGAAAATAAGCACCTAGTTTTTCACAGCTGCAAAGCGGAGGGGAGATTAAACAGTAGGAGGCAAAGAGGAGATGCGCTGAGAAAGGACGCTAGCGTCCGGCGTGCTACGGCCAGGAACATTTAACTTGCACAAAGCCCAACTCCGCTCGTTACACGCAGCTGCGCCGATCGGCGTACCGCGGCGCTGCGGCGTGCAAGCCTGGCCTCGCCCTTCGTGCTCGCGACCGCAGCTGCGCTGCCTCCTGCCGTGCGGCCGCGTTCCGTCCGTCTCTGCGCGGACCCGCGCTGCCCGTGGCCCCGCCCGCGGGTCATCTCGGACTCGGGTGGGTCGCGCTGATGAGCGCAGTACCGCGCGGCGCTCCGTCCCGCCGCCCCTCGTGGAAATCCGACCCCGTGCGGCCGCGAGCGTTTCTCGGTGTCGTTCTCTGCTCTGCGTACCGCCCCCGAGCCGCCGTTAGCGATCGGACGGCTCCGGTCTCCGCGATCACCCGTCCTCCCAAGCGCCGGTCCGGCGCCGGGCTGCGTCCCAAACCCGCCGGCTGCGAGCACGAGCCCGGAGCGCGGCCCCGCCCCGCAGCGCGCGCCCGTTCCCGCCCGCCGCCGCCAGGTGGCGCGCGCGTCCCGCTGAGGGCGTCCGCGGGGGCGGGGCGGGGCGGGGCCGCGCTCGAGTCGGCCGCTGTCCGAGCGCCCGAGGAGCGATGCTGCGGTCGGGGGAGCGGCGGTGGCGGCTGAGCGGCGCGCGGCCGGGCGGTCAGCTCCGCGGCGCGGTGTGCAGGAGGTGGGTCGCTCTGTCGGTCCGTCGGTGCCGGGGCTGCCCGGGGACGGGCGCTGAGGCGCGGGGCGCTCCCGGTTGTGCCCCGCTGCTTCGGATGTGCAGCGGAGCTGTGCGCGCGCTCTGCTCGTGAGCGCGGCCGCTCCGCCGGGTCGGGGTGAGGCGGTGCCCGCGGAGCTCGGGCGATGCCGTCCCGCCCAGCGGCCACGAGCGGTGGGCTGCGGGTCCCCGGGCCCGTGGGGCGCGGGCAGCGCGGCTCCCATTGCTGCCCTTGGGACCTTCCCCCCCCCCCCCCCCCCCCCCCGGCTCTGGCGGTGCTGTACTGCTGCGCTGTGTCTCCGAGGGAGAACTTTCCCCGAGCTGCGCTGCGCGGAGCGCTTCGCTCATCCTTTCCCTGTACGTCATCGCTCCCTCGGTTGTTATCTTTCCTGATCTGTGCTTTGCAGTCAGTCGGACTTCTTTCACGCGTCTGGACGTTGGAACCACGGCTCTGTTGCTCTGTTCAGTGTTCTCAAGGTGACGTATGGTGCAGTCCTTGATATCTGCCTCATCTCTGTGCGGTTTTGTCTTACGTCTGGACTCAGACACGCTTAATTAGTCATCCCGCATCCCCAGCGGGCCAGGAGCAAGTACTGCTAAGGATATTAAGTTATAACATTGATTCTATAATGGTTGTTTTTATAATGGCTTGGTTAAGATGTCAGTGGCAAAGGGGACTTCTCAGGGAAGAATCTTCACTGAAGCATTCACACTGTTTGGATCCGTTGGCATTACCAAGTGCTGCTCAAACTGGCCTTAAATGAGAAGCAAAGAAGGCAGCCAGGTAACAAGGACAGGCTTGCTGGGCAGTGCTGTGGCAGAACTGTGCGTTCTGTAACTGACGTGCTGGGCCTGCCGGTCCTCACGAGGAATGCAGGAACAACTCGTGCTCTTTGCTACTTGCAAGTCATTCTGATTCCTTTATGCATTTTCAGCTGAAATTAAACGCTTGTTTTAATGCCAGACTTTCTTGATTATTGCATATATTGGTAGTTTGTTCAAAGCAGAGATATAATTGAGCTATTTCCCTACTCAAGGATTAATCGCAGCTTTTGTGGGATGTTCCTGCGCGTCTCGTCCCTTGGGCCTCGTGCTGCCAGCTCAGCTTTGCTGAGGGCTTCCAGCTCTTTTCCAAGGAGAGGCTGCCTTAGTTTTGCTACTATTGCCGTGCACTTAGCAATAGCAATTGTCTCTAGCATATAACTCCTCGTTTTCATTATGACTTCTAAGTTTTGCGTAACAGCTGTACCAAATGAAGCTGTGATAACCATGAGTGCAAAGCAAGGTGTCTGCATGCTCCAGGAGGAGACTTTGCTGCTGGAAGGCTGTCAGGGTTGTGGTGTATTACCCTGCCTTGAGTCTGAAGAATGCCATTTAGCGTTACTCTGAAATACATTTGCAGTCTCTTTTTCTCTCCCTCTCTTTGCTGGAGGTTTCCCCTTGCAGGGCTTCTTGGGTATCCTGGGGCTGTGTAGCAGGGTGTTGCACCGAACAACCATTTCATTTCCAGCAGTGCAGAAATGCGCCCTCGCAATGGACTCTGTAATGTTAGCAAGAGTAGTGTGGTTCCCTGGGTTGGCTAATTTAAACGTTCTCTGTGCCTGTGTATTATCTCAGTGACGTGCTAGGAGAGCTCTTCGAGATCTAACGAAGGCAGCTTAACGCTTGGTGTGGAAGCGGAAGGCTTTTTGGAAAACTCTGTAGAGGAGATACAATGCTGAGTTTTCTTTCTTCCCACCCTCCTTCTGTAACAAATAAGTCACAACACTCTATTTATTTATTGTGGCATAAAGGATCATGGTGTGCAACACCTGATCCAAATCTTTGTACAAAGGAGCAACCTTGGAATAAATACGTATATCCTGGGGCGAAGCAAATAAATGGTCCCAAGGTTGCATGGGCGGTTAAACTGAGGTTGAAATGGAAGTAGCACTGAGGAATTAAATGAGCTTCTCTTGTCCACAGCTGGGAATAAAGGGGGAGAAATTTGCAGTTGAGGAACAAAGGCATGAAGGGAAGTGGTGAGAAAGGGATTTTACTATGGTTACAGGGTATACCACAAAAAAGAAAGCTATCTTCAAAGCTAGGTTATATAAATGCTTTCCTCTAAATTACAAAAAGAAGTCGTGGCTTTAATTATTCTGTTGTTTTCTTTCTATAATTAAATGGGAGAATCAACAGTGAATAGAAGGGGAACGCTGAATGCCTTCTGGAAGCAGTGCTGCTGGGCCGTAGGCTGAGGCTCCAGGTAAGGCAGTGCTGCTGTGGGGAGGCCAGGCAGCTTTCCTCTCCTCTTTGTCAGCACTGTCCTTAGCGTGGCCATGAAATGACCCAACTTAAACCACTCATCCGAGCTAACACAATTTGATGAAGAAATGTATGGCTAGCTTTCATTTTCAACCCGGGATACTTCTCCGATTCATTCTGCTGAGAACGTTTTTCTTTTTGCATGAAGTGTTGACTTCAGGAGCGTGAGTGAGTGCTGGGAGAGATCAGACTGCTTGTGCTGTCAGTGCCAGCTCATATAATTCAAGAGATGGTGACATCACTGTCATAACTGAGGAAGATTTATCACCCCGTATTTTCATCACAACTTTGAAAAGTGTTTAATAGGCTTTATTTCAGATCTTAATGATAAATATACAGTGAGTTCTATAATCACCTGGAAAGAGTCTGCATGGTCTGCTTGTAAGTATCTAATCGCAGGTGATGGTAAATGTGATGCATATCTGCAATTTGCAGTGGGTCCCTCGTACCCATTTCTGGAGCTGTGAATGTGCTGAGCCCTTGAAATAATATGGAACTGCTGAGTATTTGTGGCCCAGTTCTTTTTAGACATAACTTTTTTTAATGATAACTGTGCTTTTTATAGTAGCGTGCTTTGAAAAAGTGCAGCTAAGGTTGTTTACATCTATTTTTGTGCGTTTCTCACTATTGATTTGGGATATGTTATACTTCTTAAAGGTTAAGGACTATGGAACTGCTTGGACTTGCCTTAGTCTTATCCTTGGTCAGTGAACTTTGCCCTAACACGCATGCTGTCCCACTTGAGTGGTTACGAATGCTATGAGTGCAGGGTGCTGGTGGCAGTTACCTGGAGGTATTTGCTGTGGTAGGTGTACGTGGTATTATGGTAGGACGAGTAATGAGTGATGTCAGCAGCGTCCTGCCCGAAGTGCGTGTGCAGGTTGGCTGCAGGACGGCAGCTTGTGCAGCTAATGCAGCTTCTTCACATGGATTTTTCTTTCTCTATTGACTTATTGGAATTCATCTTTGTTTTATGGTTACGCAGTGTGGTACCGGCATTGAACAGTCGTCTCAAAGCTGTAAGTTTTATGTTGGTTTTGAACGATGACTGTAAGCCAGCTCTGCTAGGAGCGCGGTGAGCTCAGCGGTGTGCTCTCCAGTGAGAAACCTTCGCGTGGGGAATGACCTTTCAGAACAGCGGAGGCGTGGAGCTGATGAGTTGGAAGGGGCCGTTAAAGGTCGTTCCGTGGGCCAGCTCCGTTCGGTTGTGCCGTTCATCTTCTGATGCCCAAAGCGTTGAGTTTTGGGGTACCGGGGTGGGGCAGGTGAACCGTTTGAGTGAGCGACGCTTCTGGAAGGCATTTTCTGTAACGCACACCCAACACAAGCGTGGCAGTGTCCGACTTTCCTCCTGCCCGGCTGGAACACGGTGCCCGCGGAGCAGCCTGCCCAGCACACAGCGCTGTGCGGGGACGCCTGTGGGCGCGCGGTCCCGGCTGACGCCCCGCGGCTCCGTGCGCTGATCTCCTGGCAGTGACGGCAGCGGAGGAGCGGCTGGGCCGCGTGCGGGACCCCGCCGTGCGCGGGAGGCCATGTCAGCGCGGGGCCGCGGCGCCGCCATCTTGGCGGCACGGCCGCCTCGGGCAGCGCTGCGGCGGCGCGTGGCCGCCACCGGGTGGCGCTACGGGGAGCGCGGCCACGAGGCCCCGCCCATCTCCCGGTATGCCCCGCCCATCTCCCTGGATGCCCCGCCCCCCCTCTCGATATGCCCCGCCCATCTCCCTGGATGCCCCGCCCCCCCCTCCCGGTATGCCCCGCCCATCTCCTTGGATGCCCCGCCCCCCTCCCGGTATGCCCCGCCCATCTCCCTGGATGCCCCGCCCCCCTCTCGGTATGCCCCGCCCATCTCCCTGGATGCCCCGCCCCCCCTCCCGGTATGCCCCGCCCATCTCCTTGGATGCCCCGCCCCCCTCCCGGCGGGCGCTGCTGGGCGGGCGCGGCGGGTGGTGCGCGTGACCCGAGCGCGCTCCCGGCGGAGCTGAGGGCGATGGCGGCGCGGTGTGTGTGCTGCGCTGCGCTGCGCAGCGTTCGTGGCGCGCTGGTTGGTGTTTGCTCACAGAACGGGCACCGCTGTGGCCCTCCAGGCACCGTGCTGCTCTCCTGCGCACCTCTTCTGGGCTGTGCTCGCTCTCGAGGATAGAACTGGAAAGCCATAAAGCAGGCTGCTGTGTTCTGCTGGAACTCACGTTAACGTGCCTGATGCTGTTGATGTGAAATGCCACCACATAACCAGTGCTCGTTGTTGTTTGGTTATGGAGCAGACCTTTCTTGCACCTTGGATGTGAATTCTGCTCAAAAGAAGCGAGGCTGCCTTGATCTAGGCAAGTCGTTCTGCAGTAGTTAGTAACGAGGCTTTTTACCTACCAGGAATTTCTTGATTTGTTAAATCACATTGTTTTTTGTGTAGGGAAAGGAGGCATCGTTGCTTCAAGAAGGAAGCGAGGTACAGTGGAAAGAAACAGAACCTTGGCTCAGTCGGTCTCACGTGATTCGTAGAACTGGAGGAATCGCTGCCTTGAAAGAGTGATTGTTAGTGGCTCTGTAAGCAGTTCTTTTTCCATTTAGCTGTAGACACAAAGAGCTGAAAAGGAGCATGCGAACTGTGGAGCGTGCAGTCTGTTTTTTGATGCATCTTGGCTTTGCGTCTCTAGTATGGCACCTTTAGCCCCTGAGAGACTTGTTTCATGGGCCAGAAATCCTTTAACTTCATTCCTGCGAGGTGGTGATTGCTTCAGTGATATGATATCAGCTGCCCAAAGGAAGTGGTTTGAATACATTGTTCTTAACTGCTGATTATATTCTGTCTGATTTACTGTTAAGTTCGTTAACTCAATTTTTCTGTTTTGTAGCTTAGGCTAAGACTTTATATGTCCCTTTATGCTTTTTTTTTTTTCCTGTCATTCAGGCATTGTTGGCTCTGATACATGGAAGATGGTTAGATGCTGACAGGGACACAGAGTTTTTTTACCTGCTGGAGGATGACTTCTGTTGCCAACCGCTTCTACAGAAAATATGAACCTAGTTTCAATATGCTCTTTGCTTTGCCCATTACTACGTCTTGCTGCAACCTGCAGGCTGAGAATAATTATCTGGTATGCAGATCTTTGGCCTTATCTGGGAACATCAAAGCACTGCCGTAGATGTGCTGATATCATTGATCTCACATTCCTTATTTCTAACCACTGAGATGATCAGTTTACCAGTGCTTTTACTAGTGATTTTTTGATGTTACTTTGTTAACACATGGGATCAAATACCAGTGTTATATTTGACAAGTTCCTGTGACAAATGGAATTTGCTCAGTATCTTTAAATAGCTCTATCTATTAAAAAATATATATAAAATACAAAAGAACAAGAGTCTGTGCTTAATTGTTCAGTTTGAACTGCAGTGTATGCAAGGGTCAGTGCCTCTGCCGTACATGCAGTGAGCTGCTCCTGGTTTGTGCCCTAATTCATCATTCATACTCGGCTGTGCTGTCTCCTAACTGCTTTTGTGCCCTGTGCTGCTGCCTCCGTGGGCTTTGTCTTACTGGCTTGAATTGTTAGAAGACAGGTTCACCCAGACCTTTGTTCCTCACTCCATCCTCAAATTAGCACAGTGACACCTATTAAGAGGAATAGATTTGTTTGTTGGGTTTTGATTCCCCGCCCCCGTGTTCCGCTGTGCTCTGGTGCTTGTGCTGAGCACTCAGCCAGGTCTTCAGTACAGTAAGGTGAATCTTAATTTATAATGTGGGGTTTCAGACCAGTCCTGCTTTCCCTGTCTTATGAGAGGTCGCTGTACCAAGAGGATCGTTTCCCTTTGTCATGTACCGACTCCTTTTGAACTCCTCTGTCGCTGTGGTTCTGCAGACTGCTGCAGAGTGACTCTCACTGAATCATATTTGCATGTCATTTCCTTTCATCACAGGCTGTGTGCTGAAAAATCAACTCTGGGGAGCAAAGAGAAGGGTCTGGGTACAGTCTTTATGTGGAAGTACTGTTATCCACTGTTGGTTATTTTGTTGTCTCATTGATTATGTGGAAATTAAGTAGTTTTCCCAGTCTCAACTTTGGAACACACTTCCCAAAGGGCTCTTGTGATATCTTCTTGAATGGAAGTGATAGAAATGCTTTGAAATATTCACGTGAAAAAAAAATAAAAAATGAAGAGTTCAAGATTCACCCTCATGCAAGATACTTTTTTTTTTTAATGCAGATTAGAAGTGGTACATCAGAGATTCTGGATGAGAGCATTCCACTCATTAAAGGCAAGGCAATGGAAATGAACCACGTCTATGCCAAAATTGATAAATTAGAGGTTTGTTAATTGCATTGTAAAGTTTACACCCTTCTTTTTGTGTTTTGTAGGTTAACTATCTAGGGATTTATATGGAGCACTCACAAATTTAGAGCTCTGTGTTGTCTTAGATTTTATATTTGTTTTAAAATTGTGATGCTTACCTGTGGTTCAGCACATGCAAGTGTTTATGATTTTGGAGCATCGCTGAGTAATTCATTGGTGTGGATTCTGCCATTCCCAGTGCTGGATTAAAAGCAGTACTTATGTTTTTGATGTTAGTAACAAAGTTAATAAAACAGCCTTATCATCAGCGCTCATCTTCTGCTGTGGGTTGTTTTGTGTGTGTATGTGTGTGTGTTTTGTTTCCTGAATGGAGAAGCCAGTATGATTTGCTATGATGCCTTCGCCTTATTTAGTAAGCAGTACATTAACATTTGTGTCAACTGAGGGCAAGTTTGCCTCTAGGAAGAATATTATTAAAGCATGATGAGATAAATTGTGTGATGCCTAAAATCACTTTTAACTGACTCAGAAGTAAAAGAAACTGTTTGTGGCATTAATTCCAGATAGACGGCTCCTAAGCCTCAAGCTCTACTCCTGTGTGAGTTAATGTCCTCTGGTGATGTTTATAACGGGGAGGGACAGGGCAACTGACTTTGCTTTCAGCAAGTTTCCTTAACATGGCATTCTTTTTCTTTCAAAGAAAAGTTGGCATTTATCAAAATGCTTCATACTTTATGGATGTATACAGCGTTGGAAGAAAGATGAAGAGGATGGTTGGACTAGATGATCTTGTAGGTCCTTTCCAACCTAATGAATCTATGAATCTATGAAGGACAGAAAACAGCGGTAAGGCAGTTTAGAGCAAAAGTGGGAGTCAGTTGGAACCTGTCTAATTTTCAGAATTCCTCAGTGTAAGAAATAGCATTCTTGACAATTTGACTGTAGTGTAATGTGTACTTACAGTGAATCTCAGAACATGGAAAAAATTTAAAGCAAAGCAATCACTTATCCCCAAAGTATGGTAAGCAACAGAGCTCCTTCTTCATTTTTTTTTTTCCTCCTTCTAATACTTCTAATACCCTTCCTGCCCCCTCGCCCCCTTCCCTTAATACAGTGATAGGGGCATCGTAATTTGAAATATGAAGAAAGCAGTAGTCTTTGTGTTAGGGTACAGGTTATACTTGAAAGTCACAGCAGAATTTTGTTGAGAGGCTTTCTGTGTCATCAGACCAAGCTAATACCTTGATTGACTAGAAATCAGTTTTTCTCCCTAATGTTCTAATCTGTAATGGCAGTAACCTGAGAGCACAAGATTAGACAGCTAATTTAAGTGGTAGATAATGTTTTAATTAGAACTTTAAATTTAAAAGATTAGCATCCGTAGGGATTTTAAAAGAAGAAATTAACTTATACTCTCAGGAATAGGAAAGGGAGAGACTGCTGTGTAATAGTTAAATGGGGTGAGAGTCTGCTGGGTTTTAGGTTTGATGTTGACACTGATACATTTCAGGGAACTGGGTGTCTGATACATTTCAGGGTGTCTGCCTAGGATAATGCTGGAACTCAGGATGAGTGCTTTTCATTTTCATAAACGCTTTTTCCTATCTCCACAGCTCCACAGGCATTTATTAAAACAGTTGCACACCACGTCCCCTTCCTAGAAGAGCACGTGCTAGAAGCAGGGAAGAGCCACGGTGCCTTTCTTCATACTATTTGCAAATTGTTTCAATGTGCTCCCATCTTCAAAAATGTGAGTATTTTTTGAATTGTTCGGCAGGTGAGAAAGATCTGCTAATATTAGTGAATGAAACAGAAAAATAAGCAGGGAACGGTGTAGTTTGGTACTGGTCTTGTACCCTTCCTCTCAGTCTTTTCTCATAACATAGTGCAAATAGAAAAAACTCTGTGAGAGAGAGAACAAGGATGAGCACAAATGAGAAATCTAAACAGACGAGTGTTAGCCTGAGGACGGACAAGGAAAAGGTTTGGTTTGTGAGCAGTGGAATTGAGAAGGATTACCCACTCTGTGATGTAATTCAAGAACTGCAGTCATCCAAAGAAATTATCATTGGGCAAGTTCACCATATTAAAAAAAAAAAAAAAAAAAAAAAGAGGAGGTACTTACCTAAGGAGGTGCATTAAAATACCATGGCACTTATGTTATGTGCCCAGACAAGGCAAAAGTGTGGAGAAAGGACTGAATTATTTCAGGGTAGGCAGAGTTAGAATTTCAGCAACTCCCTTCATTTAGGTTTGTCTGTTGCCTCAAACATATTAAGATCTCTGCCAGCTGCTGAAGTTTCTGTACTCTCTCCAAATCTGTTCCTTTGTAGTTGTGTAACCTCTTTCCTCTGCTTTGCAGGACACCATTGCAGAGATGCCCCTTGAGCATCTTTTGCCATTTAAATATTGGGGCTGTCCTGACCATTTTTATAGGTGAATTTAACTTATTCTGAAATGACAGTATCCAACTTGTGCATCTTCTTTCCAAAGCCTTTTTGATCAGATTGGGTATCAATACTTCAGAGCTGTCCTCTCTGAGCAGTTACGTTTTTTTCCTCTTTGAATGAATGCGTACTTTTGCAAGTACAAGAAAAATCCCTGCTGCTTTGCCATTGTATTTCAAGATACTGCAGAATGTTGTTTTTTTAAAATCTCTGAATGTGTTTGGATGTTCAAGCTGTTTCACACGGACTTCCAGTGCACGGCAGCACTGGGAGAGGTGTCAAATCTGTGGGAGAAAAGTGAGTAATTAGAATTCACTCTGTGTTAGGAATAGCCAGGGGTGGTCTGCAAAGAAATGACCTTTTACTAAATATAAATTACAAATATGGCTGTGTAAGTCTGACACATTATAAGAATATAACTCCTCCTGAGGGAACAGAACTGAGGAAATAACTTTCTCCTGTGAAGTTTGCAGCTCTGTGGAAGAAAAGCCTTTCTCCCATAAAGTTTGAACTCTGCATGAGAGAAACTGTGATATCAGATCTTTCGTCCAAAGATTTTATCAGTCCCCTGTCTGAGTGGGGCTCAGCAATCTTAGAGAAAGGGCAGGAAATCTATTTCAGAAAACTTCAGGATGTGGATTTTTTGGGGGGGGGAAAAAAATCTCTGGTATCTTTCCCATTGGAACAAAACTGAATGTCAGTAACTCTTCCATTATTTATTATTATTTTCATGCCCCTTTTGATAACTGGCGTTTTGTTAAGACCAGAAGTGTTCCTTCTGGCTGGTGTCACTAGCTGGTCGTCTGGTCAGTATTCAAGTCTGAGTCTGAGAAGCATACAGGGAGCAGAGGGCTGGTAGGGACTTCACAAAATTTGTCTGAAACTTTGTTTCATAGTGTGAAGAATCAGTTATGTTTTGGAAGTAACTGAGCCCATTCCTGTTGCAAAATTTCAGTAGAGATCAAGTGAATGAAAAGCAGGGTTAGGAAGAACTTGATTTTTTCAGAAAGCCATCTACATTAGTGCTCTCATCTCTTTTCTGACACAGAAATTGGCTTTAAATTATAATCGTATTTCTCTGACAAAAGCTTCGGGCTGCATGTGTAAAGCCTTATAAAATATTGCCTTTCTGTAAGTTGGCTTAATCTGTGCTGGAAAATAGACACCCAACCTCTGGGTGTAAAAAGCTCCTCCTCCTCCAGACTTCAGTTTCAGTGGCTCTGTTTGTTCGAAGTGTTGAACTTTAAATACATTTTGCAGCTTAGAGGAAAAAATCTTGTCTCAGAAATGTTTTACAAAGCAGAGACGTGCAGAGTTAAAGTGAGTTAGTTACAGAAAAGATATTAGCTGGTGCTAGAGAAGTAAGTGGTAAATGTTTCTCCACCCTGCTTTTTTCTTACATTTCTTTTGGCTCCTGCTGTGATGAATGCAGCAGGCAGTGACTCTTCCTGATTTCAGCATTCTATGTTACGCACTGCAGCTCTGCACTGGCCCGTCTTCTTGGGATAATAAAGGATATCAGGTGTCACATTTTCTTTGTACTTGGGTTTCTGTCTTCCAAATGCAGCTCTGTGTCATTATATCCGTTGTTAAACAGGGCTCTGTGCATGTAAAATAACAGGTAATGATTTAGGTGTTTCAGGGTTCCTGTTCATGAACCTGCACTCTGCTGCCATAGATTAAAGAAACAAAAGCAATGAAACACAAAAAGTGGAAACTTGGCTGCCATGTTCCTAGCAAGAATGCCCTCACGCCATCGAAGCAGCGTGCTGTGAAAGGTGCAGCAGAGTAGGTATATTAGCAGAGCTAATTCTCTGAATTTTCCACACAGCATTCCACTTTCTTTGTTACAGGTGTGCCATTTATACCCTGGTGTTAATTGAAATGAGGTATGTTTGGCAAAATATTAAAATTAGTCAAAGAATGACTGTGTTCTCTCTTCTTCTTAGGTGATACTGTTTTCCTCAGTTTATTTTCTGCCAGCTACATTTCACACACTAGTTGAGATGCAGAAACAGCAGACTGCGTGGTGTTGGGGTTAAATATCTCAAATGTATTTTAGCCCACTGAGAAATTATGTTCTTGCCAGCCATAGTTGTGGTGAGCTTGTTGGGAGCTTTGTTGTACCATATTTCTGTGGCTTATTATCTCCACAGCATGGTATGCTCCTCTGCTTCTTTCTGTAGCTGTATAATACTTCTGTAATAGTCTCATCAGAGGAATGGCTGTAGAAATTGCAGTCTCGGTGTGACAAATGAAAAATTTTCTGGCTTTATTTTGTTCATATTGTTAATTCTGCACGCAACAGAAAATTGGCATCTTAAATGACTTCCTGCTTACAAGAACCCTTCTCTAAAAGAAATTCGTAATTTATAGCTGGGTCTGGATGGCTTTACTGAAATCAGAGTGCTGAATCTTGAAGTGTGTGACTGACAGTAGTTCTGGGCACAAGCCACTTGCTGGGTAAACACCAGATGAATGGTGGGCAAAAGGAAGCACACGTACCATCGTGCTGGTGGAAATTGGAGGCATACAGAAATAAAATGACTTTATTGTTGTTTGTGGCTGTACCATAAACCTGCAGTATGGCCTGGCACCACTCTGAAGTGTCCCCAGAACCGTAAGCAGAAGACTCTTTCTGTGAAACCTGCTCACTGAACTATGCTAATACTTCAGCTTTTCATTTCAAGTCCTTTTTTAAAGGATTATGGTAAAAACATGGCTTTACAGAACTAAATGAATGATTATTAGTCTATAAATTCGTACAAGACCCAAGAATATACTGAGATAATAAAGGGTTTAAATCCTCACTCCAGATATTCCACACAGTAATTTGTGTTAAAATTTGGATGCAGTTGGCACGAGGGAATATTGAAAAGGAATTTTTATTCTGATGCTGATTTTATAATACAGAACACATAGATTGTGGATTTTTACAGTGTCCTGATGTGATTCTCAAACAGCAGTGACTTTCGCTGTGAATTAAGTTATTTGTATGACTTTTTCTTCTGGAAATGCATTTATAAATTGAGATGAATGAAATAGAAAGGTAGCCTGGGAAATAAAGATCTTGATCCGGTACAAATACTCTCAAATGAAGTTAACCATAAGCATGTGTATAGATATCTATTCACATGCCAAGTGATCCATGAAATGGTGGTGATGAAGTTGTTCTGAATCTTAGCTTTCACTAGAAGTACTTAGTGTAGTTTGTGTATGGAGTGAGGAGTGATGTTAGTCAGACTGGAGGCATTTTCTGTCCTTGTTCTTTCAACAAATGCAGTGTAAGGCTGCAGTGCTGTTGCTAAGTTGCCTGTTCTCCTACAAAATGTGCTGGTGAAGCAAGGTCAGTTAGAAGGGATAGTAATTTTACACAAGCATAGTCCAACAAACGTAAATTCTGTTTCCTTGCTCTGAGCAAAACAAGTCTTATTCTTGCCCAGTGGCATTTTCTGCTGAAGGCGTTGATTGCTTCCCTCTTACCTCCCTCACCTCTGAAATGAGTAGCTGTGAAAGGGGTGATCTCAGGCCAGTGTACTTTTGAAAACAGGAGCTTGAGTATTTGAACAGGAGATAGACACATCTTTATTTTCTCAAGTCAGAACTGTCCCAAGTAAATCAACAGTTTCAACTTTCAAAATGATGGAAGATGCTAATAGAATCTGTTTCTCACTAAGTTAATTCAGATCTCAGGAAAAAGAAGCAGTACGTAAGGAACTAAAGACAGCAATACTTAAACATATGTGTTTCATTAATGTGAAAATGATTGAAGTGTTGGAAATGCTAAGTGAATTTGAGAAACACCTGGTCATCTTTGTGGAAAGGAAAGATTGATCTGGTATGGAAGTAAAGAGGCTTGAGGTTTAAGTACGAAGGATCTGGGAATAAGTCAGGGAGTCTTACTCTATGAAGAATGCCATGTGTTCAAGTATTAGTGGTGTGAATGAATTCTGCTTGTCATGTGCATCATAGGCCAACATTTGCTTACTTTGGTAAAGCACCATTTTCCTTACAAGCACTCATTTAAAGCGTGACGGTTCTAAAAAGTCACAAATGCAGATCTGATCTAGGTTTTGTTTTGTTTTGTTCCTTTTTTCTTGGCCATATCTAATCAGAACCTGATGGTACATAGCTTCAGGAATGTTTATTCCTTGATGACCTCGTGCCATAGGAAATTCCTGTTCTCTCACATAACTGAGGTGTTTGATGCTCTTCAGGAATATTACTAGGAATGTTGCATTCGTTGCCCTGGATGTCAGATGAAACACCATTTTGGCCAAAAGTTAAACAATGCTTGCCATCCTGTCTTAGGCCTGTGACTTAGGGTAAGACATTGCTTTCAGTTTCTGAGGCAGTAATGAGTTAGGACTTTAAAGCTGGTTTCTAATTCTCACTCAGGAATTACGCGTTTCACTAAGTGGGAAGATATTCTATCCAGGTTCCCAGCCCATCCTGAGCGGGCCATTTTCTGTGGCTGGCAGGAAGTTCTGTCTCTGTAATGGCAGTGTTGCAGGAAAGGTGCTCTGCTGTGCTGGAGCCCCTAGGAGCCGGAGCGGTGAATATTTGCTGCCAGGGCCTCCAACACAAATGCACACGCACACACATTGCTTCCTTATGCACTCCTCTATTTCCCCTCCCCCAGCTCTTTTACAAACTGTTTCTCCCTGAGGCTAATTTCTTGCTGTCTGGAGTGGCAAACATGCACAGGCACTTTCTTTTTTCTTTATCTTTCAAATTTCCAAGTGTAGATATATAAAACAGTAACTTAAAAGAGTATTTTACTTATTTTTGTGTTCTGAGCAGACTGTGTGTATGTCTAAAACAGTAAAAAATGGACTCATAGTTTATGGCTAAGTGAGGCCAAGTTTCTCCTGTTTCTATTTTTTTAAAGGGTCTTTACTCAGCAGTCACATTTTTTTTCCTGTGGTAAAAAATGCAACATGAGCAGATGGCAATATTAACACATGAGCTGCAGTGCTGGCTTGCAGTTGGTTTAGCAGTGCTCTAGGAGTCTGTCGCTGGCGTTCAGCTAGTTAAGTAGTGTTTACAAGTTAATGAATTTGTTCCACTTGAAATATTTGATGGTATGTGCTGAGGTTCAGCAGTAAAGGGACCCTTTAGGAGTAATCGAGGAAAGCATGAGGTTTGGAGACGCTGACCTTGTGGGTTGTAGCATTTTTGCCATGGAAATGAAGCTGAAAAGAGGCAGACAGAACAATAGTCGATAGCAGTACTGCAGCCTTGTCTGTTTTGCTGGTGATGCTTGGAGCAATGCAGTTATAGCATGCTCCATAGGGGCTCCATATTTTAATCATATAGTTCATGGCTTTATTTCTGTCTAATGTTCTTACGCCTTAGGCAAGAATTTGAGAAAACAGATTTTTTATATGGCAAATCAAGCAGTTTTTCATGTTTCTATGTGGTCTGTGTGTATGCGTGCTGTGGACGTATGAGTACAAACTATTAAACAGGATGACCACACTTACTGCTCTGAATATGCATGAGTGCACCTTTAATACCTTAAAGCTGATGGCGATTCTCTTACAGAAGCTTTCCTTGCAGAGCTAACAGCACTTAGCTCAGCCACTGCTCAGAGCAGTCTGGGAGCAGTTTCTGGCAGCTTGCTGGATGCTGAGGCCTGAGGGCAGCAGGTTCAGCTACCTGAGGGATGCTGCCCGTAATCCTGTGCCTGGCCGAGGTCTTGGCTCCTGCTGCGTGGAGTTTATTCATAGAAATAAGCTTTGTTAACCCATGCATTTTATTGGGCTTTATGGATGTGTGACATCATTGGCAGCCAATCAGGAAGTGCTTCAGGGCAGAGTTTAAAAGCTATTTCATAATGTATTTATATTCAGTGCAGATATTCTGGGCCTTCAGTAGCATTCATTTTGTCGCAGAGTCCGTGTGCCAGTATGGCTTGGAGAAAAAATGTGCCAAAATAACGTGCTTGCCCTTTGGTGGTTTTTGTTGTTGGTTTTTCTTTTTTCTTTCCTTTTTTAACTGCAGCTGAGTGGTGAAATGCTGTGTAAAGCGTAACTGGTACATCATAAAGCAGTTATTATGGAAATTATTTTCTTCTTCCAGCAGCAATAGTGCTGCAGACTCATCTTGGTGATTGTTGCATGCTCCTTGCTAAGCTGCTCCTGCTTAAATAGCCAGACCTGCAAATGTTTCCCAAGCTTCTCTGGTTTGCCAAGAATAAAAATGCAAGACAGTCTGCAGGAAAGTGTGTGTGTGTGTTCAGCAGTGAGCCCTGCAGCTGGGTTCAGCTCTGCCTCGCTGCAGTCTCCTGGCTGCTCTGGTCTGAGTGGGGCCCCCCACGCCCAGCCCTGGGGCTGCTTTGCCTTTGCACACTCACACACGGGTTTTTATGCCGTTAGCTGGCATCACTTGACTGTATTGATGATAGTGGCTCTTCCAGAAAAGTCTGGTTAATCAGTTCCACTCCCACAGCGTTCTTGCTTAACTCCTTTGCTTCCAGAGTGCCCCTGGACTGGGACCACATGGGTCTGTGAAACCAAAATACTACAACAATTTCCAGAGCGTAGGAATGATTTTTTGATATTAGTTGTTACTAAGACAAAACATATTTCTCTTATATGAAAAAGAAATGGGTCCCTGTCTCAGTGGTAGGACTGTGTATTTTTTTCACTCTTTTATTTTTAGCTTTGGCTGCTTCTCCTCCCAGTGAAGAACTGTGGCTGTGCTCATGTCAGGCTGCTAAAATCTATATTCACATATGTTCCACAACAGGCCTGCAAAGCGTGCGTGTGCAGTGCAGACTCCTTCATCCTGTTGGGATCCCAAAGTGTTCATGTGCTCCTGAGGAAAACGCTTTGTAGAAGCTTCTCAGATGCTGGCTGTATCTCTGTCGTGCTGTTCAGCGTTCACAAATGATTTAGAAAATGAGGCACACAATGAGATGAGAAAGCTTGATGACAGAAGTGAATGCCAAGTGCAGGGAGCTATAGACAGGCCTTTAACATTGGGAAACGGAGTAGAAAAACTTGTTGCCAAAACAAATTCATAGGTGATGGGAATGGGCCTTGTATGGCATTGGTCTCTGAGCCAGCATCACGGTGTCATGAAAACCTTCACCTCAGTGAAAGAGAATTGAACTTTAGGAACTAAGAAAAGTTAAAGAAAGAAAACAAAAATCTTTGCCACTGTAAATCTGTGGCTTTGTCTTTAATGCTGACTGAAGTTGTGGTCCTGGCAGTGGAAAAGGCGCCTGGAGGAGCTGGGAGGCACTTCTCTTTGAGAACCATCTCAACACACGGTGATTTTTGTCCTTCTTTTCCACACTGAAGAAGGATGCATTAGAGTTCTTTGAAATGTAAAATTGCATGAGACAGCAAGTAGAAATCATCAAGAAACAGAGTGAAAACCAGCAAAGGGAATTTTTTTTTCATGTAAGATATCACCTAAGTTTGCAACTCAGAGTTGCAAATGAAAGACTTATGTCTGTTGAAGCTGATCAAAGTCATTTAGTAAAGTTACCTTTCTATTTCTGGGGATCCTCAGGTTCCTATAGGTTTGTAGAATATTCAGGGCAGCAGAGCCCTGTTTTCATATTTGAAGCAGCAGCCGTTGTTCTCAGCTGGAGACAAGTTCCTGAGGTCAGACTGGGCAGTGTGTGATGCTGGCTGCTCTTGTCTTTACGCACAGATTTCTTGTGCTGTCATAGAACAGCATTGTGTCTTCTGACTGGAGGCTGACAGACAAGCCAAACCTCACTTGTTTCCTGCTCTATTACTCATGGAAACAGAGTGCAGTTTTCTGCCGTGACTTGTGAATGGGTCAGTTTCTCTGAATGACTTCTCACTGAACACTAGAACATTGACTGTTTTGTCAGGCTGGATGTAATGCTACCAGTCTTGCCATATTTCTAGTATCTGTCGAATTGCACAAGGTGATGTGTGCCTGCTGTTCTTACTGCCTTACATGAAATACTTCTTTATGAATATTTTTTCTAGTACTATTTCCCATTTAGAAACTGTAAGTTTGTTCTGACTGTGAAGTCAGCAGGAATGACGTGACTGTGAGGTAACTGCAGATAACAGAGGAAATAGAGAACCACCTTGGTTAGTGGGCTCTTTCCTTAACTTGACATTCTTGAAGGGAAGGCTGACATTTGGCTTGTTTTTCCTGTTATCAAGAACCTTCTCTGATTGCCCTGACCTTTAAGGTGGCGTGTACCAGCCTCACAGTTAATGTGCACCAGCAACTTCAGCATCATCAAATGCATCCAGTGCAGCTGTGTTTTTTGTTTTTGTCTTTTTTTTTTTTTTGCCAGTTTGTTGTGACAGCCCTCACTAGGAGCAGTCCTGCCAGTAAATATTCCAGCAAAAACTGTTCTAAGTTGTTGTTTTTTTTTTTTTTTTTTTTTTTTTTTTGTAGAATGAGCAGGCTCGTTTAAGGAAGGATATTGTAAAGATTAGATGTCTGGTTTCTGCTTTTTGAGCTCCTGCAGATAGAAATGCTGGGAGTTGGTTTTTCTTAGTCTGCTTCATTCTTTCTTCCACTCCCATTTGGCTTTCCTGAAGGTTAATACGTGAAGAGCTGCCCCAGATATATTCCTGCTTCTAGCTGAGAGAGAAACTGAGAGACTGGGAGTGCTGAAGCCAGAACAATCTGCCTTATAGGAAGATTCATAGGTGCAGACTGTCAGACCAAGCACAAATGGCAACGACAAAACAAATTGAGATTTTATTTTTAAAGGACGTGCTCCTTCTGGCAACAGTATTTGTGGAAAATTATATTAATGAGGGACTAGATTCACTGAAGGGAAGGAAGGCTGGCGGGATAACATGCCTGAGCACAAAATCTCAGATGATATGCTTAGAACACTTTTTGCTGTAAGGTTCTTCAGATCTGTTGCAGATCTGTTCCATCCCGTGCTCTCTCTGCAGTAGTGCCTAGTTTAGATGTGTAGGCATCATTTATATATCCCTGTGCTTTGTATTTCTGATTGTTGTAGTTTGGTTTCTAAGGGATTTAGTGGAGTTCAGCAGTGCTGGATCCCATTCTGTTGTACTAAACAATGTATTTTGACACGAAATACAATTTCAAAATGCTGTTGAGGAGTGTAGAGTGCATTTAATGCTGGTGACGGGTTCTTTCGGTGCTGGTGTAATTCAGGTGCAGTATAAATCTGCTGCATTGTGCTCAGCTGCCTCAAACCTGACCTGAGACCAATAAAAGAGAAATAAGGGTTTATGTACTGACATCGGGTGTGTGCCAGAGGTGTGCACAGAGGCCAATGAAATGGCAGCCCTCTGGGTGAGGCATTATCACAGCATATGGCCACTTGGCCTTTGGCAAACCGCTGCCACTGGTGGTTGTACTTGATGGTATGGATGCCATCCTAATTAGAGCACCAACCTTCCAGGGACTGTAGTCTGGTCTTTATTGTATTGTGACTGATATGAATCAAATGATCTGGAGGTGAAAAGCTATTTTTTGCTGCTTAAACCTCTATTTTTTATGACTTTGGCATCTCAGGTCGTCTTCTCCCCTGCCTCTTGCTTTTCCCTTCTCCTTAGCTGGCAAGTATATCACTTGCTGTTTCAAAGCAGCCTGACCACAATGGAATTATTTCATCTTCAGTCTGTGTTGTGCACAGCACAGATTCCTCATGCCCTTCTTTTAACCCTGTATGGCATTTGTACCACTTTTCTCAGGCCCTTTCCTTGTGGAATATCATCACGTTACACAGGCTGGCATTTTGCTTTGTTTGCTACTGATGCAGCAGCTCCTTCAATAAGATAATGAACACTGAAGTAGTTCCTTTAGTGTAAGCTGCCGAGTAGTGTGTTCCTTGAGGTCTGTGTGGACAGATGCAAAACAGGAGGAGTTATTTTATTTAAGTATTTATTTAAGTGTTTATGATACAATTGCATGAAGTCAACCAAAGGAATTATCTGTCAAGACAATAGGTGAGAAACATCGTATCTGCGGATCAGAAGGGAGCAGGCCTCTCTGTGACGGACAGGATCTGTAGTGCCACATGAATAAGAAGGTATTATTGGTGAAAGCACTGGGTTATTGTTGCAGGGGTATAGTAAATAAAATCATTGCTCTCCTGGCCACTTCTATTTGGAGGAATTCTGGATATAAGTGAGTAAGTAGCTCTAAAATAACAATCTGCAGATCAGAGTGGGACAGCGGTTTCAAGAGCCATGGGAAGTCCTGACTCTCCTTTAAAAAGAGGATCGTGTCCTCAGTGAAGTTTGGCTGCTCTGACAGTGCTCGAGTTTCATTACTGTTACTCACAGCAGTATCTCTGCCTTGTTTCCTCCCGTAATGACCACCAGAAATACTGCCCTAGAAATGAAGATTATTTTACTTGGATATTTTGAATCATTTTTAGCTTTTCTTTCCCACTACTTCATTTTTTTCTGAAACCTCAAAGCATTTGAGTACCGCACTGAGAACGTAGACTGTAGCTACAGCTACACTGCTCATTTCTTCGGTTCTCCTTTCTATTTTGCAGAGGCAAACCTCATTACTGACAGTACTTACCTCACTGATTCCGGCTCTTTATCTTCTCTTACCCAATGGCGGTGAGTGACTGCTGATTGTCAGTCTCTTAGATGAAACAAAATGAGTTACCTTCCACATGAGACTCGTACTCTGTGCATTGGAAGGAGTGCATCTCCTTTTGTTTGCGTCTGCACATGGGAGGTTCAGAGCCGCATGCATCTGTTGGTAACTCATACTGCAAAAGCAAAGTCTGTGTGTCCTACTGGTCAGCGAGCATACTCCTCTGAGAATGTGGAACTGTTCTCCTAGATGTGCAAATCAAGAGTTAATCAGAGTTAATCAGGATGGCTGGAGATTCTGCCAGCAGTCTGGACAATGACAACAGAGCAATGCAGCTTAAGTACCCAGTGCTGGTCATGGTACAAATGAGTATTTACTTCTCAAACTGTGCCTGGGTGTGTTATGCCAGTGGATGAGCAGTGGGTACTGTCAGGAAATGTGTGCAGACAGGTGCGTGGCCTGAGCCACGTGAATGAGAATTAAATACAGATGAATGTGAGGATTGCATTTAAGTAGCAAACTGTTATCTGGAAATAATACACATTTTTGAACTGAACACCTTTAGTTTTATAGAGAGATTCATAATTTACCCGAGAGTGAGATTTTAGCTAGAGGTCTGAATTGCACTACTGAAATATCTGATCCCCTCAGTACAGGACTCATCAATTATTTGATTTCTTCAAAGCCCCAGAAGCAAAACCAAATCCCTTCCTATATTTCTTCTTCAGTCAGTCTTTTCTAGCATTTCTACCTAATTTGCATCTTTCCATGCTTTAAAATTAATTTCCCCTGTGTTCTACCCTATTTTTAACTGCTCAGTATTAATCCTGCTAAGGTGATTGCCGAGCTAAATCTGGAGAGTCAGATGTGAAAGTAAATGTTTTCAGAATAGTTTGGAGAGCTGGTGCCTTGTACTGGGAAATAACTTCTCACGTGAGATGCTGCAGATATGGGTGGTCAGGACACTTTGCACACACATTGTGTGTCTATGTGCACATAAAGGAGCGGGCAGTTCTGCTGCATTAGGACTGCAGACTGAAGTTGTGCAGTCACTCAGCACAGCTGCACTGAGCAGTCGCTGTCACTGTCACCCGCACTCTCCCGTGGCTGATATTAAATGCAGCTGGGTTTGAGTTACTGGCTGAAATTCCCCAGCTTTTCACAGCACTGTGGGTGGATTCCCAGAAGTGTTTTGTGAGCGGAGTTTAAACAAACAAACATTTGTAGTTTTACCGTTTCAGTTCCCCATGCTCTTGCCCATTTTAGAATCAAGTGTTTTGAAAGCAAGCTGCTGCAAAAAAAGTATCAGGCTTAAAGGAACGAATACAATGAAGCTAGATTTCTGAGCAGTGTAACCTCCCCTGGTGTTAGGACTTGAAGGTTCTGCCACTGTGTGTAGGAAACAAGATTACAATCATAGGTAGAGCAGTTTGGTTCAACATGCATTCTGGGATGTAGGACACAAAGCGAGAGGAATAGAAAGCATCTCCCTGAAACCATGGAAGAAGGAAACCCACTATTGTGAAAACAAAGAAAGCCACAGCTTCCTACTGGGGAAAGCATTGCTTCCTTCATGAAATAAAGCACAGTATATAGGGTGTGTCTGTTTAAGAACTGCAGCTGGAAACAATTAGTTTTAGTATTGTTTGTTTGTTTGTTTGTTTGTTTTCTAGCTGGTTTGGTTTGACATTCATGCAAGTGAGCAAAGATTTAATCCAGCCACTTCATCTTCTGCACCTCGTGCCTCGTTTGGTGCTCTGAATGCAGCTCCAGTGCACGGCATGCTGAGCAGCATGGGGGAGGCTGAGGTGAGCTGGGAGCAGCCTGTCAGTATCCAAAGGGGACGGACTCTTCAGCAGGGTCTGTGGTGACAGAACAAGGGGAAATGGTTTCACGCTCAGAGGGCAGATTTAGGTTATAGATAAGGGAGAAAGATCTTTGACAGCGAGGGTGGTGAGGCACCGGAACAGTTTTATTTGAAACAGGTGCTAATAAATGATTCTGTAAGTGGGCACCATGGTGATGGGTGACAGCTGGACTTGATGATCTCCAAGGTCTTGTCCAGCAGTAACAGCTCTATGATTCTGGGTGTTAATTTGCAAGAATTACTTATGCTGCAGGAAACAGTGTTTTAATGTCTGTCCTGTTTTTGTTGCAGATATCCTCCCTGAATGGCACTCTCTTAACATCTGCTGAGACTGCACTGAACTGAAGACCTTTTCCCTATGACAGATGTAGGTACCGAGTATCAAAATCATTAATTTGTGTCTCTTATAAACGGCTGAGTTTGTTCTTATGGTTCATACTTCATATCTATAAATCTGAAGTATCTGCTATGTTTCAGATCTTTGGTTATTTTCTCTAAAGGGAAGCTAAAACTTTCCGGTCATGATGTGGCCATACAGGGCTGGAACATTTATTCTGTGATTTGATCACAGGAGTTTACACCATAAGCTTACTGAACCAGCACAGCACTTTTATACTTAAACTGATGAGGTTAAAGAATATGCTAGTACTGCATGCTACAACTGCCAGCTTCACAGACGTTCAGGTTTCACCACAGAGCATGAAATCAGAGTCAGAATGTAAAAATTCAGTACCCCACGTATGGCCAAACCTTGTAGCACTCTTCTTCAGAGCAGGACAGGTTTGAAAAGCTGTTGTGTAATGTAAGTTGAATGATACGAATAAACTTTCTGCAAAGCTGTTGTGGACCTTTGGATGTGCCATTCTGTAATGAAGGTTCTATTTAACCACAAGTCAGTTAGTTCATGTCCCCACCTGCAGCTCTTTTGCTTTTTTTTTTTTTCCTGGGTCAACAAAAAACAATTATCTGAATAAGGGAAATTAGAAAGAGAAGGTTATGTACTTGGAAGATACTCGTCTCTTTATGTGCGGGAGGTCTCACTGTGCCAGCAGTAACGAGGGGTTGGCCACGATGGTGGATTGCTTCTGAAAGATGAACGTTTCAGAGAGCTGGCTCTGCAAACAGTACCATCTGAGGAAATAATGCTCTTGCTTTAAAAATGCGCGTGAACAAAGCTCAATCTGAGGATCACATGCAAACACCAGAAAGGGAAGGGGGGGAAGGAAAGAAAAAGCTTGCGGTGGAAGTACTGATGCTATGCCAGGCCTTTACTTCACTCACTACATAAAATCGTATTTCCTATTGTGCATTTTCTGGCAAATAAATCTAAGAGTTTTTACTTCAGTCTTAAATACTCACTGACATCAACCAGCAACTCTCTGAAATCTGACTGCAGCTACAGGCTACTAATGGGGAAACTCACCTGGGCAGATACTGAGAAACAGGACGCAGATCTGTAAGTTTTCACTTTGTTGGATGAGATGAGGGCTGCTGTTCTGTATCCTGCGACTTTAATGCAAGT
Source organism: Oreortyx pictus (assembly GCA_036925125.1). NCBI lineage: Eukaryota > Metazoa > Chordata > Aves > Galliformes > Odontophoridae > Oreortyx > Oreortyx pictus. The sequence goes on from JAUPFR010000018.1 coordinate 449,092, forward strand.
AATTCATAGACTGTTTCTCCAGAATGCTCAGCTATGATCAAGGTTTTGTGTTTATAGAATTATTTAATCTCTCAAAGCCTCAGTGATAACGCCTCGAAGTCTGAAATTCAGTTACGTTTTTGGACCATAGCTGTCTGGGAAATAGAACAGCCAACAGAAATGGGAATGTTAGCAACTTCTCTTGGCATCTTCCAGGACTTCCCGTAGTTGACTTTGCAAGAAAAGAACACCACCCAACTGCCATCTGTTGAGGAGTTACCAGACTCCCAACTGCCTTCCTGAGAAGATATTTTCAAATAAACCCTTCAGAAAGTTTGGTAACAAAGTAAGACCTGAGGCTCAGGTTTCCTCTTACAGCAGAGCAGCACAAGGAGTTCTTCCTCTGATGTAAACATCAAAAGCATTCTTTCTTGCAGTTACCTGAAACTTCTCTTCTAATGCTGGAGCATGTAATTGAGACCCAGCCCAACAGCCACAGCTGCCACAGGGGCAGAACTGAAGTGCACCTCCTGTGAAGGGAGGAAGGAGGAGCCAAGGACAAATCCAAACAATCTTAGGTAACTATTTTCAGATACAAAAAGCAAGAATGCTCCTTCCAAAGAGTGCCGGCAGCATGGATCATTTCAGAACACGAGCACATGTACATATTTTGGTATTTGCCTTCTCTAGTGGGGTGTTCATTACACCAGCAGGAAGCACTGTTCGTGCTCATGTGAGATGGCTGTAGGTAAATGTCCTCTCAAGAGCTCTGCAAAACAGTGCTGCTGTTTAACATGTTCAAGAACAGAACCATTTCCTCCTTCCTAACACTGACAAAGCTTTCACGTGTAAATTTAGTCCTTGTAAAGTATCAGCAATTATTTTAGTAGTTCATCAGACATGTACCTAAATGAAACTCATTGCTCCTGTTAAGAATAGTTTGGTTTCCATCACAGTTAGATCCTCCTCAGCAAATAAATGATTGTCAGTGAAGTTCTGGTTAGACAGCTGTCTAACAAACTTTTCAACATGTGCAAGTGATCTTCATTGGCATAAACGTAAAGGAATGAAAAACACAAGCAGTTCACAGACTGTTCCTACGGACACACAGCTACAATCACTACCATTTTATTTATAAACTAGTGTTCTAGAATGCTAACCATCAAGACAAACTCAAACAAAGTTCAGTATGATTTTCCTTGAAGAGATCAGTCTATGCAGTAAGAAAATACTGTACATACATGCCCCTGCAGTGCTGGGCAGCACTTCTCGAGAAACAAACAGAAAAACCTCACAGAACTGAGCGAGGTGGGACTGACCAAGCAGGAGCGTGGCACTTGCATGTAATAAAGCAAATATTTACAGTAAGCACAATACAGCAATTTATTTAGATGTTTAAATGAAGAATACAAAGGGAAATAAAGATCACAAAATTATACATACTACAACAGTGTGTCATATATTATTAGATGGTATAAATGAATACAACACCTTGCTGGTGTTAACTAAAGATAAAACTAAATATCCAAAACACAGCACTTTTGGTTTAAGTGTGCTGCTTCAACACAATACACTTTTTATACAGATCTAAAAGGTGTCAAAATTAGTAGCTGCAAACTTGTTTCTTGCATGTGATTTTTCGTTTTTCGCTTAAAAGATTTCAGAGAACGGCTCTGAAATACGTTTGTCATCGGCTGTAATGTCAAGGATATTCAGAACAAGAAAATTCTATAATACAATAGAGTCCAGATATATTTTTTATGGTGCTGGCCTCTGTTTTTGAGATTGTACAAGGTTATGTGCAAAAACTAAGTTTGTCAAAATTCATACTATAGCAGTTTCAAGCTTTTGCTAGGTAAACTAAATACAGCATTTATTACACAGCAGGGCAACACTAAAAAAGAGAAACAAATCTATGATGGGTACACAAGAACAATTTCATAAGCTTCACTTGAATAGGTCTAAAAGACTGTACAAATATACATTTCAACTATTCAGAATGATACATGAAAAAATCAATTTCCCCATAGTCTACTATACACGTTGGACTGGTAGCTTGTATGTTGGCCCTACGCACTACCGTGTGAAAAAGGGTAATGTTTAAAAAGACATACAACTGAACATGTACAAGAGTGAAATAAATGTTGAAAATGCAGATCAAATAAACCTCTGCTTTTCTCTGTGTGCATTCTGGAGCCACCAGCTTATCTGTTTTCACATTAAATTACTGTGCTCATCCCAGCAAGTACTCTCAAGCAAGATTAGCCAACAGCATCCTTAAATAACCACCGGAGTAACAGTGGCCACAAACACCACTCACCACAACCTAGCACCTGGCAGGCAGTACCAGTTAGTCAGACTTTAAGCGTAGCAGTCAGACTGAAATGAAAGTGTTTAGACAGCTGCAGGTCGGATCGTGTCGCTGCCACTTCTGAACGGAGCAGCTCACGCCTGCTGACTGCTCAGCTCCACGCCAGATAAGCTGCTGTGCATCGGTTCTGCCACTCCGTCAGTCACACTGTCAAACTGATCTCCATCCTCACTGTCAATTGTGCTATGCTGCCACTCCATCTGCTGATTTGACAAGCTCTCCTCCACCTCTGATGCGTTTTTCCATTGCGACTGGTCCTTAGCCCAGAACTCTTCTACTTTTCCATAGGAACGGTTCTTCCACTTTGACTGCTCTTCGTCGCTCTCAGATCCACCTCCTTTCGTCTCAGCAGTCGGTTTACTGCTACTGGCATCTTCACTTTGTGAGGATTCATCTGTCCACACTTCTGGTTTTACTTCTGATGTATTATCTTCAGAATCGGACACTTGCTGAGAACCAGGCCCACTTTCAGACTGTGAAGCTCCATCTTTCCACTCCACAGCATCATCCTGGTCGTCCTGATACCCTTCACTATCTGAAACATCACCAACCAGTTTTGTCTGCTCTTCGGCAGAAATAATCTCCTCGTATTTAGAGCTTCCTTCTTGCTTTTGTTCAGACTTTTCTCGAGACTGCGAAGTATTTTCTTCAGTGCTTTCCTTGGACATGCCGTCCTCCGGGTTCTCTGCTATGCTATCAGGAGAAGCTTTCTCACCAATGTCAGAAATATGTGGACCAAATGGACTACTGCTTTCGTTGTATTCCTCTTCTATATTCTCATAGCTGTCTGACGAGCTTTCGTTGTCTTTTTCTACATTTATTTTTTTATCAACAGTCTTACTAACATTAACTCTGGAATTCTTTTCATCGTGGTTTTCAAACAGCCATTCAGCATCGAAATCCATTTCATGTTTCACTTTGTTTAATTCTTTCATATTGAAACCAAGCAGCACACCAGGTTTGTATTTTTCACAATCTCGAACACATTTTTTCCTTTTGTTGCTGAAGTGAGATGCAATATCAGATTTCCACAGCCACAAGCTGGCAGCCAGCTTTTCAATCTCTCTCCTAGTCGGATATGGTTGCTTATTAAAATATTTTGTGAGAAATGTTTTCCTGGCTTCGTAGGAATCATCTTCATGACCCTTGGGGTCCAACGCTAGAACTACGGGCTCTTCAGGCTTCTCCTCAAAGGCAGAGGGGGAGTCATCATCATCCATTTTCCTTCTCTTCATTAGAGAGAATTCCATGTGTTCGTAAGTACGTTTCACAGGCGCTACACCTGGAGACTGACCGAGCCGAGATGACGAAGTTCCTTTGTCCTGGCCGTTCTGAGTCTTCCCAACACCCCTGCAGTGAACAAGGTGCAACGTGATGGTTGAGGCAGTCATGTTGCTGGTATACACGCCGAGGCAATGAATGCATTTGTAGGTTAGCTTTTTCTCAACTGGATGAACCGTCTGGATAACCTGATGCCTCTCCCGTAGATGATGTGCAAGAGCATCAGAGATGGGGCCTTTGAGGATTGAAAAGCACAGAGGACAGAGAGTTTTCCCCACATCTTTCTTGTAGGGAACTGCTGCTTGTGGAGAACTTTTCACAGGTACGTCTGACTTCTCCTGGATTTTCGGCTGTGGTTTTGGGGGAACTGGAGGTGTGTTCTGAGCGTGGTAAGCGACAGATTCAGCAGGAGCATCTCTCAGGTTGTAGGTCGTTACCAGAAGATGTATATTTGTGAGACTGCCCTGCTGCAGCGTCAGATCAAACGTTAAAGTGGAATCAGTTTTAGGTCCCATTTCTTCATCAATATGAACCATTCGCATGTGAGCAGCCATCTTTTCAACGTCATTGAAGGTTGAACGGCAGTACGGACAGGACAGACCATGGATTAACATATGGTTAAGCAACGTGTCAGTGGGTAAATAGCGATTACAGTATAGACATTTGCTAGTGAAATTGTGTATTTTCATTATATAGTTAGCTACTGCAGGCACCTTTTCAGCCTTGTGCTCCTTCTCAAAGTGAACACTATACACATTTTCAGGAAACAGCTCATTACAGATTGTACAGATTTTCCACTTCTGTGTGGATGATGTATTGACGGAAGAAGGACCTGTAGCAGCTACAGGAGATTTGGAGCCAGACTGACCTAGTACTCTTGAAGCTGCCTGTGACTGAGATAACGACGTTTGTTTCAACTGAGCTGATGACAAAGAAGTAGAATTGGCAGACTGAAGGGAGTACCTCGCTGAGGCCTGAGATCTCTGCTCCCCAAGAGTATAAGGCCTTCCATTTCCACTTGAAAACTGTTTCATTGTTTGAGATTGCTGTGGAATAGAAACTGGTGCATTACCACTTAAGCTTAGCCTTCCCCCTGGCTGACCAACGTAACTTGGTGGTACTGACTTGACTCCATAATTGTTCTGTTGTAAGTGAACATTTGACATCATATTCACTCCTGCAGAGTTTAACGTAGGCTTTGGTATAGTGAGTCTGTTCATCATCTGCTGTGATGAAAGAGATCGGACGCTCCCAGGGGAAAGGGGACCCATCCTCTGTGGGAGTCCCATAGGCTTTTTATCCTGTGGTTTCGGAGCTATTAGCATCAGAGGTTTGGATCTTGGAACCACTACGTTAGTGTGACCTATCATCGCTGTTACCTGGTACCCTATACGTTCGTGGTCTTCGATAACATGCTGTACTAAAGCTTCGTATGATTTCGGCATGAAAAGGCATCGTTTGCAATGAATACCACCCTCCTCCCGGGTACTGGAACTTAATGGAACTGCACCATTGAGTGACTTTTCACCTCCCTTTGCTACGTAAGGAGCAGCTACGTGCTGAAAATGTTCCCTGTAAATGTGCTTTCTAACAATTTCATACAGCGGATCTCGGTAAGTGCACTTCTTACAGTAATAAACAGCTTGTTCTACACTGTCAGCCTGCTTAGGTTTAAGGCTATCATGCTTGTTTTTATCTTTAAAAGTGCTGATGCCTCCACTTGGTGTATTGGCATTTGGAGCATGAAATATTTTAATGTGCGTTTCCAAAGTCTTTTTGTCCGCATTGAAAGTACAGTATGGACAGTTAAGGAGAATCCGATTTTCAAAGTCTTCGCTATGAACATTCCGGAAGTGGCTTTTGTATGCTGAAAAGAACTTCGAGGAAAATGGACATGCACTGCAGCAAAAGGGCTTTGTCCGATAGTCCTTAAAACAAAGAACAAAGCAGAAACTGAATATGGAAAAGCAGCTGTTGGAAAAAAGAGCATCTCTGAACTTCTATAAACAAGCAAAGTCTCGAGACCCACTGCAACCATCTCAACTCTTTACATCAATTTATTCTCTGCAATTCTTGGCCTACAGGTGAAGCCCTGCGTCTACCATCTGGACACGCACAAGGTGATGGCAGGCAATGCAGAGGTCCCTCACGAGTCTGACCATGCCCTTAGCATTCAAGGACAAAACATAAACTTTTTTTCCTCCAGTCAACAGAAGCTGTGCTCCCTGCAGCTGAGCATGCAAATATTCACCATTATCTCATTATTTTGGACAAGGAAAGCTTGACTGTTGGTGTACAGACACTGCATCCAGAAAACAGGAGTTATTTCCCTTCGGTTCTGCCAAACATTTACAGAGATAGAATAGATCTGAAGTGTTAGCTATTTAAAAGCCTTCATCAGTCACAAACTTTAAGAGTGCTCTTCAAAACTCAGTACATTAAGCTAAGTTACATACTAAGGCCATACAACCTCTAAAAGCAACCACGCGTTCTCCTTCTGATCAAATCATGGTCCTGATTCTTAAAACAAGAATGGATAAGGGGAATAAAAATGGGGTATGTCTAAGTTCTACACTTGCCTACTTCCCCTGCTGATGGCAGATCTTATCCACTGTTCTAAAAGAACTGAAATTATGCTGGCCTAAGAGACAGCCCCAGAGATAGCAGCCTGTCGTTTCAGACAAGACACGAATTTCACACAATTACAAACATCCATGTGTTTCAAAATGAGTCCTGTCCATCACGTTACACAAAGAGCATTTAAAGGAGCTGGAGAGTTTCACTCTGCCTTTGTGTAAGCATATATGCCTCTGCCCACCTTCTGAAGCCTCAGCTATCGTGTAGCTGGAGGCAAGATGCAACAAAAGCTAAACAAAAGCTGTCTCCTTTTATAGTAAGGTTTTTTATTCTGGGATTAACTAGGAAAAAAAATGCACAACAGTGTATTTTATAGAACATAATGAAGGGATATTTTTAGATCAAGACCACACTAAGAATCCATCATAATGTGGTTTCTCATTTCCTCTAACAAACAATATCTGGTCTTTCAGATGCTGCAAGTGGGCTCAGCATGCAGATTTCTCACCTTCTCCCTGTTCTGTAAGTGCTGGTGTTAGCCTATAATGGCAGAGACTATCGCACTCCATGCCTTAATACACTGTCTTAACACATTAAATAGAAACATTTCCTCCTGCCACTTCCAGCTCAGTTCAGATCTCCTTTATTACTGACTCAACATCTAAAAAGTGAAACTGCCAGCATCACTTCACCCTCTGTACAGAGCTGTCTATGCCTGAACCAAACCTCAGTCAGACCACGAGCATTCTCGCATGGCACACAGCTCAGCTGTGAGGAGAGGCAGTTAAATGTGCTCATTTAAAGTTGTTCTGAAACGAACAGAAAAGATAAAATTACCACAAACTACAGAATTGCTGATCCTCTGACGGGAGGGTTGATGGGACAGTGCTAAGCTTGAAAACAGAAGGCCTACATAGCTGCCGAAGGGCAGGATGGGTCAGGGTCTTTTCTCCAATACTTTGCTATCAGCACTGCGTAAAATAAAAGCTGAGATTATTGCTTCTAAAGTAAGAAAACCATTTTTCTGTCCCTCAAAGCGAAGACAATCCATCCATGGGTAAAACCACATGAAAAGCTCTTGGCACATTTTTGAAATGCCCCTTAAGATGAACCGCCTTCAGAATGGGATGTATCAACAGAAACCATTACCAACCTGGTTTTTTGTAAGCGATGGGTCCCACAATCCTACATCTTCCCATGTAGTGTTTTTCAAATAAAAGTCATTAGGTTCAAACTGCTTAAAATCCTGGAGAAGGGGAAGATGGGAAGAGAGCACAGACAATCAAAACCCAACACCAACTGCTCCCTTACGCAATGCTCGTACGCATTCATGCAGTCCTCCCACTCACGTGCTGCTGGCAGATAGCAGAGATCATTCATTAAAGACATCTGTGTATTTAAATGCATTATTTGGAGGCAAAAAGTTGTGAACAATCTCAGTAGTACAGAACACACGAAGAATACTTTCAACATACGTTCTGCTAATTAACCCAAGACCATCATTAAGTACCTGCACCATCCCTGATACCAACAGCTGGGCGGTGACACGCATTAAAGACCGTAACAAATTCTGTACCACGGACTCTGTGGTCGTGGTGGTTTTGTTGTTTGTTTTTCAATCTGTATCACACCAGAATTCAGATCTGAATTTGGTACCACACACGATGCCTAAGTAGCCCAATTCCTATTAAAAAAAAATAAGTACTTTTCATTTTGTCTTTGGCATTAGCAGCACATACGGACTCAAAGATGCTATTTTCACTGACAATTAGTACTTCAAAGCAACACTGTCCCTGTTCACAATTTTACTGTTAAAAACTGTCTTTGCTCCACAAATTGCCTTAAAGAATCTCACTTAAGTCCTCCTTAAAAAGATACTAACTGAAATGCAAAAGCAAAGGTCACAGTTTGGTGGGTGCTCTGAGCAGTTGCACAGACTGACCACACGGAACGCCGTGACCAGGAACGAGAGCTGCACAATGCTTGGCCAGCAGAGCAGCACCAATACCTTTTCCTTCTGGGAACGAACACGGGTACATAAGCAGCTTGTTAAACTGACAACCTGTATTTCAGCACCAACAAGTACTCCATGAACGTCTCAGGATCTGCTGCCCCTGCTCCACACCAAGTTCCTGATTTATTCCTCAGTGTTCAGTTAGCAGATATACTTTGGAACCCAACACAAACAAAGGACGACACGTATCAAGTCAGTCATAAATAGCCTGAGGTCCATCTCACCTCTACCAGACTTTCTAAGAAGTGTTTGTTGCACATTTTAGCTGAAGTTATTAAATCACACTCTGCATAGGACTTAAAAACACTGCAGAAGTAGCAGTGCCTGAACGACAAAGCTCAGATGGAATCCCAGAGTCACCCTCAGAAGCTGATGAGAACAGAGGATTCAGGTGTGGGATCAGGACACAGGAGATTCCAGAAGCATCCTTTCAAACTGACAGAAGAATTAAGCAAGAAAGCAAAAAAGGCAACGGAGACCTCACTTTTCCACCACAGTTTGAGCATTTCAGCTCTGAAGCACTTGGGAGGTATCATACTTACTTCTATATGTTCTTTACAGTATTCCAAACCAATGTCACTAAGTATTTTTTTCACAGTTTTCCGGGCCTTTCTTAAACTGCCAAGGTTGTTGACAGGAAGTTGGAACATAGTTTCTATTGAAAAACAAAGCGAGAGAAGAGGTTTAAGTCACGTGTGTTTTGTCTGACAAAGAGCTGCATTTAATTATTAGTAATTTTCTCTCATTTTCCCCATAACTAAAGAAAGTCTAAACTTTTAAGGTACGTGGATTCTGATTCAGGTGTGAGCACTCATGTTTCCTCCAGGTGCCAATAACTAGCTCACATACAGGAGCTGCACGCTGCTACTGTGGCATGAAGCGCTCGCTGAGCTATGGACCCATCCTCCAGTCACCTGCACCTCAGGAAGGTGTGAAACAGCAGAAGTGTGGGAGTCTTCTGACAATGTACACTTCCTCTGGAAGAGGCAAGGGAGCCAGCAATAAACAGGCAGGCTCTTCCTCAAGGCAAAGGAGAGAGTTATCTTGTTCACTAGGCTTTCATGCTCTACTGTCTGCTGCATAAAAAAGTGCCATCCCAGAGGATAAAAGCTGCATTTCTATCGTTAATATTCCTGTGAGCCAGTTCTTGCTTTGTCTGAACAACACTTTTCTTTTTTATTATTATCAGCTAATTAATCACTGCAGGGCCAGAGAATATCTACATCAACTAAAAATGGGCTTCTTAGAAGTCTAGAATTGAGAATGAGTAGAAGCTTAAAACCATTAAATAGTTCCGTTAGAAAACAAAAATGTCTTATCGTGAGATGAAGGGCAGTCTCCAAGCTACAAAGAACCTACTACAGAGTTGTTTCGAAGTAAGAAGGGCACGGGCTGTGACCACAGTGACCGAGTGCCCCATCCAACACAGCCCTGCCCCGAGCACTGCCTTCAGTGCTCCAAGCATGACCTCTCCTGTCTGCTCAACACCGCGCTCCTAACGCTCATTCTCACACCAACCTTCTCCAGGTCATGCTGTAACAGTCACTGACGGCTTACTATCCCACGACTGTCACCAACGCTGTCAGAAACACACAGAACTGACAATGCCATGTCTGACAGAGCACGTGTCACAAGCTCTCATCTCCTCCAATCCAATTAATTCGGAAATAGCTCCTAAGAGTAGAACACCCATCATGATGCTGAGGGCTGATTTCCACTTGTACTCATGATATAAAGAAGAAACGATACTAAGTTTATGTAAGGATCTACGGGACAATCCTCAGAAATCCCAAACCACCTCTGATGGTTGTAACGCTGCGGGGTGCGTGCCAGCAGCTTCCAGAAACACAGCTGCATCAAACACCGTGAGCACAGAAGTAGGAAACCAAAGAGCAATGTGACTTTGTCCATCTCAGATCTCCAAGTGACTCGGTTACACTGCGTGCAGCAGTGATGCTGCTTAGAGACATCAGTCACCAATGACAGTAACTTAAAAAAAATCACACAGGGTAGGAAAGAAGTACTTCAACGTCACGTATTCATTTCCTCCAAAGGAGGATTTGCTGTTTTCAAGAATTTTCTTGACCTAAATTCTAAATGCAGGTACTCTGATGGCTGTGACTACGCAGGCGTTTCAGGCAGCATTCCTCTCCAGTCTCAGTTAAAAGGACTGGAATTAGAAAATAAATTATAATCTAGTTAATGTGAAAAGTAGTTGCTTTCTGTATGTTATCTGGAACTTTTCATTTGAGATAAGCTCAAACCACTCTACAAATATGAAGGATTAGAATCCTGGTGAAGTACTGCACACACAGAGTCGCTTATCAGCCTGGTAACTTGTCTGCCACACTGGAGATAGGAACCCTAACCCAGCTACCAAGAGCACTTCCACAGGTATCCATCACCTCAGAGAAGGCAAGAATTAAACAGCTGTTGCCTCTGAAGGCACAGAACAGAAAGCCACGAACTGCTGGCTTTTCATGCTGTGTTCATTCCTATCTGTACACGTTTATAATCAAGCATCTTATCTGCAATTACAAAGAGCATCTAGCCCTCACACTCCCTATGCTAGAGTGAACGTGATCACTGAGATTACTCCACTGATCCATGTCATCCTTTCAGATCACTCCTCACTCCTGGCCACGGACATTTTTTCCATCCTCATGAAGGACCAGGAACAAAGGTTTGAATCTGAACCTCTAACTTCATCAGTCCTGAAAGCTGACACAGCCAAAGCAGTTATTTCATCAGAAATGGCACTCAGGTTCATGGCTCCATTATCAGACCTGAGGAAGTTCACGTTATGCCTTTCCTCTTTTCTCTCTAAAGGCACACGCTGAAAAGAATGAAGAAAAACACATGCATAGAATGTCACAGCTCTGCACTGAGCATCAGGCTTTGGTAGGCAGTAACAGAACGTGCCCTGCCCGACTTTCCTGCCCATCCTGGTGCCCGTGCTGTGGTTTTCAGTTTTACTGTGTAAGCACCTCTGGACAAAGGCCTTTCCTGCTACAATAACACCATTTATGACAAAGTATAATTGCACTGATGGTGAAAAAGCTTTTGAGAATAACAATGGATATTTATAGTGGAAGCATTTGTATGGAGAAACGGTTGTATTAAACAACTGCACCTTAAGACCAAGGAGTGACTTCCATGCCCGCCACAGCAACACTGCAATTAGTTTAGCTATTTCAGAACTAAAATTTCCTTAAGAAAACATAATTTTAAGACTGCAGTTTTGCTTCTGTTGTAAATACATTTAATACAATTTAAAGTTGAGCCTAGTCCATTTTATATCAAAAGACATAAACAGTAATTGAAAATGCTTAACAACAGAGCTGAGAATCAGCAATGCCAATTTTGTAAAGGATTAGGAACAAGTGACTTACAGTGTGGCAAAGACTAGTGGGAAAAGGACTGTTGAGAACTGAACCTCCTAACGACCAATGCACATGGCACAGCTTCTGATCTGTGGTTGAAGTAGTAAAGTGAAACTCAACATTCAAACCTGTAGTTCTTGTTCCTGGGTCAGTCCCTACACGACAGCTCTGTGTTAAGAGCTCACTGTCACTTTTTTCATGACTCAGTTTATAAGAGATCTGAATTCTATGACTGTAGGACTGAACTAACAGAAAAACAAAGTAAATAATGTATCAACAAGGTATGGCAAGCCATGCCACACTGACACCACGTCTCACTGCACTGACTGCACCTGTGTTCTTCATCGCAAGAATGTCAAAGAAAATAGTCTTTAATATTCTATTCCATTTCCTCCCAAAACACAACTGGAGATCACGGCTCTGAACTCAAAATTCCAATCTAGTTAATATGGGTTTACTTTCCTTAGAATATATTTAAAATTACAAACGTTAATTTAATAAAAATTTGTTGCTGTAGCTCTCTGAGCAAGTGTGAAGAGCTATGAACGTAGCCAAGAAATTAATCATAGCTCCATTAATTTACTTTCTCTAAATGCAACTAAATATGCATTGCCATTGCTGTAGGACATTATTTCTGTCTGCTTTGAGCAGCTTCTTCCTAACTACCTGCATGCTCAAAAAACACATGGAACAGCACCGTCAGCTGCTGCCAGGATGCAGGCAAACACTTCAAAATTAATTTCAAATCCAAGGAGAAAATAACCTAGTAATTTCATCCCAGGATAGCCCTAAATCGTAGTATCAGCTGTAGAAACATTAGTGCATGAAAACATTAAATGTTAGAGCTTCCAGCAAGCTGTGACATCTCCATAACCCAATTCCCTACATGAGGAATGGTGCTGCTCGTGATGAGACCACATTTTTCCTTGAGACAAAGTGAGAGTCAGTACGGTTTGTCTCTGGGCAGTGACCTCTTGTGCACCTGAAAGTCAGACACAATTCTCAAACACTGTTATGAGCAAGTAACTGACTTCAGTAACAAGTGCCACCTCCAATGTGTCCACCAAAACGATCAAATACTTTCTCTTAATTACTGTGTCTTAATAAACCTGGACATGTCAAACATGTAGTGATATATACTTGTATATAAACCCAAGTAATAAAGCAATTTATTTAGGACTGCCTAGAAACAAGACTTCAGTTATTCCTGCTCCGTCGCCTTCCTCTGCCTCGCAGTCAGCTTTCTTAAGAAACAATCACTGTCTTCCTGTCAAAGCACATCATACCATTAGATCTTCACATCTGAAAACTGAAGACCAACCTTCACAGGACCGTTCTGCCTGTTTAAATGTTCTGAGCCTGTTAGCCAGAGCTGGAGAAAGGAAATACCAGCAGGGGAAAGAAAAACCCCCTTGTAAGGCCAGCAGGAGCACTATGTGAGCAATGACCAGGAGAAACAAGAGCGAACAGGGAGAGCAGACCCATCACGACTGGAAATCTCTGCTTAGCTCAGAAACGTCACAGCACACGTTACCAAGGTAGAGAAGCTCAGGACTACACTCAGTGTTACAACACAACAGGAAAAACCACAAGGAGTCTCCTGTGAGAATTCACTGCAGCACAGCCACGGCAGGTTCAGCCAATCCCACATTCCAGCTTTTGTACTGCTCCTTTCTCTTTTGAGCTTAGTACTCAGACCTGAAGCAACCTTCAGCAGCAAAGCGTACCTCAACCACCTTGCTACTTTTACTAATACTTCCAATTCCAGATGGAAACAACTGTGGCCATCGATGTAAGAACATCCAGAACGTGAGAGCTGACACATCCACCTCTTACAGTACGGTGACACTTTTACACGCTTTTTGTGTTTGATGAACTGTTGTCAACATACAACCTTTGAGCACTTCAGGTTAACACAGCCACACAGTTCAGTGCTTCAACATATCACCACCCAGGAAAACTAAGTCAAAAAAGAAGTAATAATAAAATATTACTGTGCAATTACGTGGAAAATTAACGTAAACCGCAACGCTGTGCGCCTGGGGCTCTGTGCTGCAACAACTGCTCCATGTGCTCCTCTGTATTTTTCCAGCACAGTTGTCCCTTGATGAGGGAAGCACTGCTTTTGTACACACTGCAGCACAGTCACAACTGCGTCCTTACAGGAAGGTGTGCACCCAGGAGGGAGAGGGCAAGGAACACAGGTGGGAGAAAAGAACACAGCCGTCAAATTATCAGCAGCAATTAAAAAAACAAAACGGAAAAGCCTCCGCCTGCCTGCAGACCTGAAAAGCTGCCCCTGCTCCCCTGTGAAGCATCAAGCTCCAGCAGATCTCTGTGAGGAGCTGACCTCACCCGAAGGGCGGCCTCACAGCCCACCACCCTTCATACTATCAGATAACAGATGTTAAGGCTGCTCCAGTTCTGCCAAGTTCACCTGGAGCAGTGTGGCCAACCTCCCTGCACACAGCTCCACAGGGCAGCAGCTATCCTCAGAGTGCAGAGGATGCAGCAGCAAGATGAACACAGCTTTTTTCTCTCAACTGCTGTCTTCAACAAATCTTCCCAATCTGCCTCGGCCTTTCTTTTTGCTGTTTGTGGACGACATTATTTGAAGTGCTTAGTACGCCTGTCTGATGACTGAGGTTTGCTACACTTGCACCAAGCAGCAAACACAGCCAACTATTGGTGCCACTGCCAGTAAAATGGTCATTTTCATACAGAAATAGTTTGAAGACCTACAGGAATAATCTGGAGGAAACTGCTGCAGTGTAAAAGAACCAGGAGAGCACAGCACTCTGAAGTTAAGTGGAGTGGCAGCATCCCTGCACCGCCCGTGCAGGCCGTTCACACCAGCGGATCCCCTGCACACCCAGCACACACCCGACTGGTGCTGACCCTTTGCATTTAATTGAGGGAGGTGTCTCCATAAAAAGCATCACTGTGGAATGGGAAATAAAAGAAGTCGTGGGATCCCTCGAATGTGTCAACACCAGCTGGTCTCTGCTGCAGGCTGGTCTCTGTTGGCTAGAGACTGGTAATGCTTTGTGATGGCCACAGCTGGGGGAAACAAGTCCCTGAACTGTGAGCAGTGGTCCCAGAACTGGAAAGGCACTGGCTGGCTGTTCTGTGTGCTTCCTCTGGGAACTGAACGTACTTCTACATCCACCTAAGCTCACATAACTAACAACAGTTACAAGTGGTCGGTTAAGAAAAGAGACAACAAAATGAAACTTTCCAGCAACTATGGAGTGAAAATTATTAATGGAGAGAAAGCAGTTTTATCATAAAAACGAGGCTCCTCAAACATTCTTTTGACATGAATTTGCCCACGTGCAATGACATCCCGTTTTCTCAGCTGATGACTACAACGAAAAGCTCACAGGAAGACAGGCACACAAAGCAGGTAGCTCATTTTACAAGTATATAAAGTTACTCCTTGCCTTTCCTCTTATAAAAACAATGTTTATTGGTGGCTCTGAAGGAGAAAAGAACAACTGATGTGTATTCACCACACTGACCACTCTGGCTTTGCTGAATAATGACACTAAAAAGCACACAGCCACGTGTCTGATAAGACTTCCAATTGCTAGCTGCTCACTGCTGTGGCTGTGCCCTTCCAGGTGGCCTCACCTCACGCTGAAGACAGAAATCCAGAAGATGCAAACAACACAATCAGCAGCTGACTTCCACACCTTCACTACTCTCTAGAAAATGCACTATTTCACCAACCCCTTCCCCCAGTGTTTGCTGTGAGCACCCTGCCAGCACACAGCCCGGTTTCCCAAGAAGGGCTGAACATCTCCAGCTGTAAAGATGGGCACAAACTACACCACCTCTGCACAGGCATCATCCTTTCTAGCAAATATTTTGGAGCCAATGCAAAAAAAAACCCAGCATTTTTTAACTCCAGATTAAAAGGCTTATGTAAAATTTAATGAAATGCCATTTTCAGAAAGGGACCGTCCTAGTGTAGCATAAACACCTCTCTGCCAGTGATAAAGATGTGATAAAAGGGTCTCAATGCCAACATGTTTTATGCTACCAGATCTGATAATACAAAGGCACACCTCTGGAACTGGCTGCTTCCTAAAAGTACTCTGTGAAATTCACGGTTCCATACAACAATTTTAAGTATAATTTACCTCAAAACAGACAAATCCACAGGTGTGTAAGGACAACACTCTCCTGGGCACATTATTACAAATGAATGCCAGTTTTACCTTCTCCTATGAGCACGTCTGGTTGACCCTTCACTTCCTAACGCTGTCATTTATTCATACTATGAAGACTGAGAAAACCTGACCTTAACTGTGATCTGAAACACAGTATTACCAACTGCACTGTTCAAGAAAGTACTGTGAGCATGCGTGCAAAACAGACATTTCAAAAGCAATATGTAAACTCAGTCTTTTCTATCCCGTTGCGACTTTGTATACATCTATACTCAGATCAATCCTGTCTCAATAATTAGCCCTGCACAAACTCGAATTCATTAAGCAGATACATTTGAAACCGAATGACAGTAACATTTTCTTTTTACATATACTTATGAACTGGAACTGTTCTCACTCTCTCCTTTTCCCTCTCCCCATTATTATCCCTCTGCTGCTTCACAAGGTCCATCCTTTTGCTGCTCTTTTCCCCTTTCCTCCTCATCCTTTCTTTGCTGGTTCTTGGCCTTCTTGGTCCTTACCTCGCTCATTTTCCCTCTTCTCATCTTCCCTGCGCCAATTCATAGCGTCCACATTCTTTCGGCGTTCTCTCTCATCCTGTCTCCATCGCTTCTTGATATCTTTGTCCTTAACTTGCTCATTTTCTCTCCTCTTCTCATCATCCCTGTGCCATTTTATTGTTTCTGCATTTTTCTGTGGGTCCACGCTTCGTTTGAGATAGTCTTGTCGCCTCCTCCTCTTTTTTAACATATCTCTTTCCCTGGCACGAGCCTGCTTTTCTTTCTGGGAAAGAAAAGCTTTACGGGGCATCATGAGCTGCTGCTGTACCTGTAATAATATCGTATTCCATGGAATAACGTTCTACAACATGCACTCGGTCAGGCACAACAACTCTCATTTGGAGCTGGGTATTTCAAAGCCAGGCTCATTTACTGCTGCTTCACTTTCCTTTATGAGCCTCTGCTAGCTCCGTGTTAGACAGTGCTAGGCAAGCTGCGGCAGTCAGCTCCGGGCACAATACCTAACTGGCACCTCGGGAGCTGGTGCACATCCAACACTGAGCAGTCAACCCCCTGAAATCCTGAGCACAAGCAGGATGCTTTCTTTCCCCTCCCTCTTACAGCTCCTCCCACAGAGAGTTTTTAGCAGCCAATTGGCACTGCAACATCCAATTGAAAGAACAGGCTGACAGAAGAGAGTCGTGAAAGAAACCTGGTAATGTGCAAGCCTTAGTCTAGTCTCTTCTCTGACTGGAGATCTACTGTTAATGAGGCTTAGAGGTACTTATTTACCTTTTCAGATCTCCATCTATATAAAACTTGGTTAAAACTGGCCAATGTTCTTGGCTGGGAGGAGTGAGAGGCCAGCAGGAGACAAGCCACAAGCTGAAGAACTACACAAGCTTTGTTTCCTTGGGAAACCTGGCCAAAACGTTTAACTGCAGTTAATGAAATAAGTCCTGACTCATCTACTCAAACTTTCTCTACGTGTGTCAAGTCTTGTCACTCACAAGAACAGAGGAAAAAAGAATGTACCTATTTGAATGAAGTTTCTGCTACACACATGCCTATGAGTTTTTGTTTTGTTTTCTAAGAGGTGTCAGTTAAGACTGCCTTTTAACAAATCATTTTATTTTGGTCATTTCTCCATAGCCATCAACACATTCACATCTTTAAATTTATTGGTGTTAACATCTGCAATTTTGACATTATGGAAAACAAAACAGACCACGAAAGGATTTATACTACTACTACTATTCTTTAAAGGCTCTTCCATGCACATTGAGCAACATTTCAGAAGTATTCCAAACTGCAGTTGTGGCCCAGGTTTGTTTGTTTTGGTTTCTGAATTTGTTTAGAAGAGAGTTTTGCAGAGGTATCTAATCAAAATGAAAACTGCAGAAAGGACAAAGTTACTAGATTAGAATACTTAAACAAAGCCTAAAAGAAAATGAAACAAATGTACTTTTAAAATTTAGCTACCTTATGGAAAGCACTTGTTCCCAGCATGCAATACTCCATCTTTTTCCTACAGAAAAAGCAATGTTTCAAACCCTTATTCTAAAATCCTGCTCCTTTTCCCTGGGTAACACATCCTCCTCCCACCCTTCCCACCCACCCCAAACACTTAAACCCACTATTCTACTCCATAGACTTTGTTAGAGATATATCAAGATCCCACCGTTTTCATTCTAATAATTCAAACTCTAATTTCACAATATCCGTAAGACTAAAAGGGAAGGGCTGTAGCAGTGAGAAACACAAAATGCATGCATGCAGTTTGCTAACGAGTTAGTGCACGAAACTCAGATTACACTAAGCACTGCTGGGTTAAATCGTACAGCACACTCCTCTACTGGACAGCCTGTTTTTAAGTGCTAAAAAATAGAGTATTAATATTTCTCAGTAATGTTATCGTTAACATCAGAAAGCACTGAGAATCCAAGATCAACATCAGTGCAATCTTTACATCTTTGAACAGCTTTATCTCCTCTACCAGCTGTGTGCCAGTGCCACATCACTGCTGTTTACTGCAGCAAGCTAAACTCTGTTTATCAACCTTATCTTCAATTTTATCAGCAACTTGATGTTATTCCAATCACAACAACATGAATAAACTTTAAATTCAGTCACAGCTTCATGCAAATCATTTTCCCCCCACCCCCTCCAAGCAAGGACTGACATTTCCAATCTGTCATTAAAAGAAACCATTCTGGGGCATAATAGTTGCATTTTCTTTCATTTGTTTGTGCTGTTTGGATTTTTTTCTGCCTTAGGCTTTATTTTTTCATTGTTTGAACTAAGATATTCCTCCCTCCCCTCACGTTATACATATTCCAGCCCACTCTGATCGACCGATTCATAAACAAATGATAGAAAACGCTTAAAAAAAAGTTTTAGTTAAACTTCTAGAATTAAGCATTTAAATTGTGATTCGAATACAAAATATCACATTTCAAGGAGTAACTTAAAGGGACACCCAACTTAAATCACACACGTCTTTCAGTGTCTGTGTTGCAGGTCGCAGTTCTTCCCCACTTTGTTTCAGCTCTTCTGGCAGATTTCCCGCCCTCAAATTGTCTTTCACTTCTGCCCCCGTTGGTCTGAACAAACCAAAAGATGGAGGAAATCCTTCAACCAGGAGAGCGTTAAGTGAAGCTGCCAGAGCGCTTCAGCTCAAAGCCCCCGGGCCCACAATTTCTCTGGAGTTCAAGTTGGTGTTCCTTTAAGTTCAAAACCATCGGAAGCAAACAGAACTATCTTTTCAACTGCTGTTTGCCCACACTTCTCCAAACAATAATCTTAACTCTACCCAATCTACTCAGTATATATCATGAGGCATTTACCTCCAAAATTAATGGTGCTTGGGCGTCTCAGACTCATTGGACAAGTTTCATGCAAAAGCCTTCAAAAACAATTCTCCTTCCAGAACGCCCACCTCAGCGATTATATTACACCTACTGTGTGAGGCCAGAGCCCGGGCACAGAAGAAGGGTCATATCCTGCTGTACAAAACAAAGCGTTAAAGACAAGAGATAAGAGATGTAATAAGGGCAATCTGACATTTACAACGTACATTTCATTGTGAAGAACTGATTATGAACCAGGCATACAGTACCTGTACCGGCACGGAGCTACCCGGGCTGCAGGTCAGCACGGTTAGGAGTGCTGCAGAAGCTTTAGTGGGCTTGGGCTTTACACCCATCTCTCTAGGTGATGTTACCTGAGGAACAGGTTGGTACTCAGAGTTCAATTAAGTCACCCAAGTCGGAAATCCAGCAGGACACTGCGATGAACGCTCCTATTCACACCTCATGTGACCTTTGGACTTAAGCACCTAGGGCCTCTGCATCCAGAGAACCTGAGCATCAGCACCAGCACCTGGTGAGATGAATACTCACACTGAAGTACCAGCACTCCCTCAGCCAGCTGACCTTTCCCATTGGGCTCCCAAACCCAGCAGGCGACGCGGCTGCCAGCTCGGACCCCAGAGAGAGATCTTCCCATGGGAAGCACTCAGGTGAAAGTTCCAGCTCCACGGCAGCTAACAGGAGGATGTGTAACAGCCCATAGGTGTTATGTCTCCCTGGGAAGACCTGACATCTCTTCAGCTTACGTCTCCAGGACCTGACCACGCCAAGGCAGCTGAGCAGGAAGGAGTGACAAACAGGATGCAGGACAGGGAAGGGTGAGCAAACCAAAAATCCCAGGAGCAGAAACACCAGGCAGAAGTTGGGAGAATTAAAAGCTACCGAAAACTTCCATGAGAAGGTAAGTAGGCACTGCAGCTGAACAGCCCTCCTCCTGCACACACTGGCATGGCTGCCACTGGCTCACACTCAGCACTTCGCTTCTTTTCTCCTGTGGGACTCTTCTCCTTATTTTATTTCTCGACTACTTTTCAGAGGGGCTGTGCACCCCCATCTCCTGTGAAGGTCGTGAGACTTACAATTTAACAGCACGTCTGAAACACCCGACGGCTAAGGGCTCATTTTCAGAAGTCAGCTATAATCCTTGGATGGAGGCTGTTCTGTAACAGCACAGATTTGCTCTCAAAGCTACACTGTGAACACAGAGCACCTCCACATCCCCGTCAGCTGGACCAGCCCCAGCACTGGGCTTCTGCCCTCCATACACCACGCTCCCCAGCACCACAGCTCTGACACCAGCACCACGTGCCCAGCTGCTGGAGCAGGCAGCACTCAGCAAGTGCACGCCTCCAACTCCTGCAATCCGTGCCTACATCCAAAACAGGACTGAGCGTGTTAGAAGGATGTAAAGTTTACAGAAAGCCCAAATTAAATAAATCCTCTGAAGAACTCCAACATGGTGCTTAAAAACGATGACAACCGAAACAAGGAAACCATCTAGTCAGTGCACTGCAACACAAAACCCCCGACTCCCTCTCACAGTCAAACAGTTTATTTCTTCAACAACCCTTTGTCAAGAAGACTTCCAAAAGATTTTAAGATCACTTCAGAAATTAAGTCATCATCAAAGGACTGCTCGCACCGCTTCTCTGGAAACCAGGTTCTCCTTCTTTAAAAAGGAAAACAACCACAGCCTGTGCCAGCATTCCTTCAGGAGACAAAAAAGAGTCCATCTGAAATGCAGTACTAAAAACCAACCACACCTGAATCACTTTGGACGAAATTCTTTGCCTAACAACACTGACAGTCTGTCTCTGCGACAACACGCCATCTTCAGCAGGAGTTCACAGAGCTGTCCTCTGTTCGTTCTGAGTTTGCTGATAGCACCAACAACCACAGTGCAGACAGCCCACTCCAGCCCAGCACAGAGGCACTGTGGAGGACGGCTGCAGTGAGACACTCACTGAGGCTCAGCTTTTTTTTTTTTTTTTAAGGTTAAGAAAACATCTCCTGCAGTCTAGCAGACAGATCCTCTAAGTCATTCACACACTTCTCATTCTTGCTTGATTTCTGGAATTTTCCACTGGTGCCAGAAGCTCCATCTGGTGGGTGTGTACACTAACTGCATAACTAAAAGAGAATTAACTATTTCTTTAGCCATTTCTGCCTAGCAGTAGAAGTTTGTACACTGTGTAATTTCTGTGCTGCATTGTAGAACATAAGACACATTCTGACTGCTCTCGGAACCGTAACTCTTTCTTCTTCCCAAGCAACCTGTTACCTTGTGCTCTGCTGAGAACTCCTGCTCGGTTTTCTTATCTGGATGACACAAGTTGATGGCTTTTAAAAATAAGTGTTAGCCAACTTGGAAAGATTTCTAAAGAAAAAGCTTCTGAAAACACACACGACAAAAGAAAAAAAAAAGCAATTCTGGCAATCTCTACTGCATTCTAAAAGCAGCTTTAAATTGCATCCATTCTCTAGGGCATGCTATACTTCAGTGCATAAGTAATTGTTAATTAGAGGCACCAGCAGCTCAAGAAGTAGGCTTCCCCACCTACTGCCATCCTGAGTATCTTTTGTTGCTGTTCACAATCTTCAGATATAAACATTTATACGCATCCATATATGTGTAATGAAATCCATATGTAATACACATGCTCAGTACAACAGCCCTGTTAGTTTAGGGCTACTTCTTAAAGATTTGTTTGAAATGCACTAAAGCCTGCCTACCTTACAGCAATTTGAAATTGAGACTGGAGGTCACTGAAGCACAAAGGATATTATTTGCCTACACCATGATATCCACACTCCAGCAGTCAGGGAGAAAAGGCCGCATGAATACGCACTACCAGTTCAGAACGTGATCCTCATGTGGATTGCAGCTAAGCATGAGCAACCCCGCATCGGAGATTTGGGGAACAGAACCATCTTTCATTTAAATTTATAATTTTATTTTTTTTTTAGCTTCAGATTGCAACACAAGTCCCTGCAAAATGTGCAAAAATGAAGCATGTAATCAGTATGTGTTCATTTATGATTAGATTGCACTGACTGTAAAGCTACAAGCAGAAATGAGAATGCAAGTGCAAATGCTGCTCTTATCTTCTCTGTGTCATGCTTTCTGGACAGCACATCAGCAGCAGGACCTGCACAGCAGCCACAGCACAGAACTGATCCAATGGGAGCAGTGCTGCTCAGCCACAGTGCTTCCTGCACACACACTGCAGTCCAGAGCTTACACAAGTGCAGCACTGGGAAGCGTGGCTTCCACCACCCCTGCAGGGGCAGCACACAGATCTATTTAAACCACCAGTGAAACTGCATCCCTTACTGTGCCCTAACACAGAATGCACTGCGTGCATGCTGCTGGAAGTGGCAGAACAACAAAACAAAAGAGAGCATACAGACTCATCTAAAACCCTGCCAATGTGTTCCCTCAGACAGTGGACCAATACTGAAAGATCTCACCAACTGTCTGGCACGTAAGTATTTCACACGTAGAAACAGTCTGCAAAGTGTGCGGATGCTAATTGCTTTCCCTCTGCCTTACCACGTCACATGCTACGCACAAATGCTGGCATGACACGATGGGGTAAAGTCTGTGAACAATAGCTTTAAAAGCAGTCTTACCACGCCACGTTTCTTACCTGGTTCCCTCTCTAAGCATTGCTCCCAAGCGCTGCAGTCCCTGACTACATCCCAGCGTTAATCCACCTCTGCTACTGCTGTCTTCCGTCTGACTCGGGAACCTTCGATATTCAAAGGGCTTCATAGCAGCAGCAATGAGGAAACAAAACAAAACAGAAGATCAGAAACAGAACCAACTTTTTTAGGGAGAAAAAAGCATTTCAACACAAGTACTTTGCCCACTTAGATTTCGAGAGATATTTTGCCCCCGTACTGTTGCTGCTATGAATCTGCATCACTGACAACTCCTTCGGCGCAGATGCACCGCAAGCAGATAACGGTGAGGTCCAGAGGCACATCAGCAATCAATGCACAGAAGTAAAAAAGGGGTGAAGGAAAGAATGGCTGAGGTCTGAACAAGGGAAGAGGAGCTGGAGGCAAGAAGCCAGGCTGAGAGCACGCCCTGCCCTGCACACACACACAGCAGCTAACAAACGCTGCTTTGGTGGGCAGGCTGTCTGCAGTTACTCAAATTCTGTTTCTTGCAAGATGTTTACCATGCTACTTGAAAAAAGGATTTTAAATCAAACATTCTGCCAGATGATCTGCTCAGCCAAGCACCTGCAGGTGTGATGTACTCACAGAGACAATCATGTGGGTTTAGGACACAACCACAAGAACCAGTTTTTGGTCAACCATCTTTAATGCCATCTTCAAAACAAACAAAAAACCCAACCCTCCAAGGATCTAAAGGGTGGTAAGCAAAAAGTGACTCCCTGCAGGAAGAATGGCACCACTCCTATTTAAAGCCACTGACTGTCCCACCACATTCAAAAGCACTGCTGTGTTATTCTGCAGGAGGCACAGGATGCTCCATCTGAGGCCCATTTCGTCCTTCAGCATCGGTACTGGGAAGCTCTGAGGCACACACATCCTCTCCCTGGAGGCACACAGCCCTCGGTAGGTAAGAGGAGTCATGCCCTCCTGGACAGCATTCAAATCCAGAACACACATTTGGTTCTTTACCAGACTTGAGCGTCTCTTCAGTTCCACATGAGGATGCCAATCTGGCCAACCCCACTACCACAGCAAGGGCACTGCTTCCCAAAACACATCAAGTCAATCAAAACAAACCTTCCACGTATAAAGGAGGTTTTTTGTGCACAGATGTACATATAGAAAAAATCTTAATTACGTTAATTTAGTTTTTCTTTTACTTCCAATGTGCAGATATTTCTATGGCCTTATCCTCAGTCCAAGCTGTCTTTCTCATCCCCACAGCTCACACTGCCCAGTACTGTCAGGAAGTGCAGCCTTGTACCAAGGAATCTGACTGAGGACTACTTCCGCAGGAACGATTATATTGTGACGATTAAGCTAACAAAAACTGTACCTGGCATAACAAACTGAGGAAGAGCCTATTTAACATCAAGAACGGTGCAGATGCAGCTGTTACACCTTCAGAAGAGCATCACCTTGGCATTTCAAAAAGCAGAATCCAAAACAATGGCAAATGTTGCAGTACTGAAATGCAAACTCGGCTGCGAAGCATCCCATCCCATCCCCATCCCTGAGCACGGCAGGGCACGCCCAGCAGCATCAGTCCCTACCAAACTCAGCACGGCTGTCCCCGTGCCTGCGTCCTGCTGCCCTCACACCACGGCTGTCCTCCTCGTGCCTGGGGCTGTTTTGTCCACTCTCAGTGTGAAATTCTGCATCTCAAAACAACTTCAAATAGTAGAACAAAACTAACGCCCAATTCCAAAGCCAGGTAATACCGATCCTGCCTGGCCGCTCCGTGCTGCCTGCAGCCACCCCACGCTGACTGCCCTAACCCTCCGACACCGCCTTTCCTCACACAAAAACATTTCTTACCACTCCTGGCTACAGCTCTCACATCAGCTGCCATTTTAATGGCAACTCACAAAAAACACGTCTGGACTGTGGGACTTCTGACCACCAACACAATTCCGAGACCGCTACTGCAGGAATGCCACTCACATTTTAATGTTTACTCCCAATATTTCAGCTTTTACTATTCTATGGGGCAGCAGAGCAGGGCTGGAAATAATCACCTCTTATTCCCTCTGCAGCACGACAGAAGCACGGCAGAAACCCTCATGCAGAAGATGGGCAGCAGTGCTCCTGAGAAAGGCCGTGGCACCCCGCCTGACTTCAGTGGTGAGCGCAGTACCCGCGGTGCTCAGACTGCTCACACGAAACCAAAGATGCTCCACAGCACCTCCAAATGATTCCGTGCTTAATTAAAACGCTGCTGTAATACAGCCCTGACACACACACCAATTCTGAGAACGCTACTGGGTGCCTCTGACAAGCGGCACCTTCTATCCCACACACACAGACATCAGTGGTTCTCCTCCTGGAGCCCTGGTCGGGGCAGCCAGCGCTGCGCCCTGCGGGGCACACACTGCAGAGCACTGAGGAGTCAGTGCCGTGCAGACCCGTGCCCGCTGAGGGCCGCACCACTGCCCCGTCCTGAGAGCCTACCTCGTGTGACCCCACACGCCCACTGTGACTTCCTCACTCCAGCAGTTCCGCACAGGACTGCTGCGCACCAGCAGCAGTATCCAAAGAGACCTGGGTTCATCAAATCTGCATCGTGAGCCACCGCTTCAACTTAAAAACAGCCTGATTTTTTCCTGAAGAGGGAACACTAAGGATGTCTCAGCGTGCAGAGATCCCACAGAGCTGTCCCCACACATTTCATTACCAAAACCTCTTCCTCTTCTTGAAAAAGTTCCTTGAGAGGGAACAGCATTCGCTGTAATGGAGGGCAGTTTACTATCAAGACAACAAAACATGCTCCGTGTCACTCCTGGAGAGAGGGCACTGGCCGTGCTTCAGAATGGACTGCTCTGCCCGGCCTGGACTTCACACAGGAACGCACCAGAAACACCTCCAGCAACAGCTGTGTCACAGCCAGCGACCTCCAGCGCGATTCCTGCATGCTGCTTCTTAATGTTAAGGACTTCAACGCGTGCCGTGACAGAAGTCAATCTGCTGACACCAAATCACTGCTCCACAGCTGACAAAGGAGCCCAGCAACGGTTCCACTCCAAAATGAAGGAATCCGGTTTTTGAACGGGATGATCCATCCTTCTCACCTGGAAAGACAGCAGCCTGCAAAGCCCCGCGGCCCAGTGCTGCCATGGGCTGCCATGAGGGGTCCTGGGGGAGGTCCCATCGGTCCTCTGTGTGACAGGACGAGATCACACCTCCTCTACCTCACACACACCTTTCACCTCCAACTGGAACTAGGAGATAGCAGCACGGACACATCCAAACATAGCTAGTAAAAGCTGTCTGGAAAACAACACCAGTTCTTCTAGAAGGAATCCCGCACATCCAGCGACCGGCTCCAACAAACAAAGAACATCGCGATGGCAACGTCCGCGTTCCCAGCAGAGCTGCGGCGCTCAGGGCCGCCCCGGAACGCACAACTCCGCACCGCCGCGCTCGGAACGCGTTCAGAAACCGCGGGGCCGCCGACAGCCGCGCATCCTCCCAACGGTCCGCGCGTCCGACCCCGTCCTCTCACCGCTCCGCTACCCGGCCCGGGCCGGCGGGGACACGGCGGGGACACGGCGGGGCAGGGCGGGGAGCGCGGCACCCCGCGCGGGGCGGCGGGCGGGGGCACTCCGTGGCCGCAGCGCGGCTCTCC
The DNA here is from genome assembly GCA_036925125.1 of Oreortyx pictus. Lineage (NCBI taxonomy): Eukaryota > Metazoa > Chordata > Aves > Galliformes > Odontophoridae > Oreortyx > Oreortyx pictus. The sequence goes on from JAUPFR010000018.1 coordinate 475,554, forward strand.
CTCCCCCGCCGCAGCTCTGCCCGGCGCGGATCGCGCCCCCTGCTGCCTCCCGCACTCATCTCCCGGGCGGGCTGCGGTGCATTTTGGGTGGGGGCTGGTATTTTTCTGCCACGGCCATCCAGCGGGAGAGACAGCGCGGTTGTAATGCGGCGGGGAGATGGGGAAAGCGGGATAGGAAAAAAAAAAAGAAAAAAAAAAAAAGGAAATAATAAAGGAAAGAAATGAAGGAGGGGGTGTGAGGGGAGCACGGTCCGCGCCGGGAGCGCTGCAGAACGCGCTGCCTCCCGCCCGGGTTCGGCTGCGGAGAACCGCAGAGCTCCGCTCCGCGCCTTTGTCTGAGCGCGGCGGCCCGCGGGCTGCTCCCGCTCCCCGTCCCCGTCCCCGCCCGCCCCGAGCTCGGCCCCGCTCCGCATCGCCGCGCGCGCTGCCCCCGCCGGCCGAGACCGCGGCCCCGAACGTCCGACGCGGAGCCCCTCCCGCTCCTGAGCGCGGCCGGCAGCGCGGGGCCGCTCGGCGGGGCCGGCCGGGCCGGAGCGCGGCGCACACGTACCTGAGCGCGGCTCTCCTCGGGGGGGGGGGGCGGGCGCTGCCGCGGCAGCTCCGGCGCGGGGCGCGGGGCCGCCAACCGGAGCCGCACGGGGCCCCGCGCGGGCGGAGCGGTGCGCGGCGGCGGCGGCGGCGGCGGCGGCGCGGGGGAGACAAAGGGGGCAGGAAGGCGGCGGGGGAGGAGGGGGCGGTGTGCGGGACGGGACGCTACGGTGAGCGGCGCCCGGCGGGGCGGGGGAGGCGGCGGCGGCGGCGGCGCCGGGCTCGGTCCCCGGGGCGGGGGGTGCGGGGCCGCGGGGCGGGGGGGGCTCCCCGCAGACAATACAGCCGGGTCCCTCCTGCCCAGAACCTGCCCTGGCCAAGATGGCGGCCGAGAAAGAGCGGAAGTGACGCGAGACTCTCATTAGCATACGGGACTCATTGTCCGGCGGGAGGGGACGCGGCCGCGGCCCGGAGCGGAGGGGGACACGGCCGCGCCGCGTCGCCGCCGGACGGGCGTCCATCCCCGCCCCGCGGGGCGCGCCCCGACCGCGGCCCGGAGGCTCGCGCGGTTCCGCCGAACCGGTCCGGGAGAGCGGCGGAGGGGAGGGCGGGGGTGGGGTGGGGGTGGGGGGGCTCTCGCGAGAAGGATGGAGGCGGCCGGCGGCGGCGGGATCTACCCCGGCCCCGCTAGGAGGCGCCGCGCCCTGCGGCTGCGGCCGGAGCGGGAGCTGACGCCGCCCGGTTATCCCTCCGCCGCCGCCGCCGGGACTACATCCCGGCCTGGGGCCGCCGCCGCCGCCGCCGGCGGGCGGGGGCACGCGCCCGGTGTGCCGCGCGCCCACGTGACCGCGCGCCGCGCACGTGACCTCGGGGCCGGGGGCGCGCCGTCTCGTGCTGCGGCGACGCCTCGGGCGCGTCCGCCGCGTTCCCGCGTCCGCGGGGCCTCCGGCGCAGCGCGCGGAGCGGAGCGGAGCGCTGAGGGCGCGTGGAGCTGCGCGGGAACGACGGCACCGCCGCGAGCAGAGCGGGATGCGATCCGAGCTCCGGGCGGGGCCGTGCCCCCAGCACGTGCTGCCACACCGCGCTGTATCTGTTCACACGCAGAGTAACTCAGCCACCTCACATAATTAGTTATATAATACGTGCAATTAAGGTTAATCCTCAGCAGCGCTATGATCCCGCAGGGGCTGAGCCCTCCAGCTCCGTTGTTGGTTACAACACCTCATCGTCAGAGTTCTCTGACCTTCCTCCACGAGGACGACTTCAACAGAAGCCACCGGGACGGAGCCCAGCTCGGTCTGCATCCCTGGATAGGGGCCCGCTTGGGTCTGCATCGAGGCGAAGGTCAGAAAGATCTGTGCCTTCACACAGAGCACTGCACTCCCTTCCCCGTCCTTAAGAAAAATGGGAAACAAAAAGCCCTATGCTGCGAAGGTCTGTGGTAAGAGCTGCACCAGATTGAGTTCATTGGTCAGGATAACTGGGAAGGAATGTCAGTCTGAGATCAGTAAGGATCTCCTCTGTCATAAACAGCACTTAGGTTTCGCTTGGAAGCTGCTCGGTCAAATCCGTCATCCTTTGGAGTGATGTTCTGCCATGACAAACCACATTGTTTTTGTGGATATAACACGTCTTCCATGCTGTCAAAACTTGCAGACTGAATTCAGATCGAGGATTTACTTAATGAAAGATGTAAACTGAGATTTGTCTTTTATTCCCCTGCATTCAAGCTCTAATACCAAGCAACGGATCAGCCCATCAAAAGTACTGCCATGTGCCTGCTTTGCAAGAGCAAGCAGAATGGAGAACTGGAGCAGAAATGAGAGCTCTCTGAACACATTTGGGCTGACATGAACCTCACCAGGTAGTTAGTAACTCTGGTTATTGTCTGTGTAGATTGTTCTTGCAGAGAAGTGGGGGCTGGGACGCAGCTGGGCATTCTCGAGCAGTGTCTGGGAGCTCAGTCAAGACCATTGCTGTTCTGGAAAACAAAGGTAGAAGTACCGTCCAGTGCTCAGATCTGTCAGAGAGCACATCATTTTAGAAACGAGATAACCACCCTCAGCCTTGTGCCTTACAGAAGTTCTGTGATCACCTGTTTCAGTTGTGCCTTCTACAGTGTGGCGCCTTGGGGGTACTGTGTCGTAACACGGCGGTAAGGTTTGATAAGCAGTCTTCTTGTCTGTGGATTTTCTGTGCTTATTGATCCTAGTGTTAAAATGTGCCTGCTGCTCAGAAATGCTTACTGGTGAGAAGCTGTCACTGAAGTCCAATGTATTGAACTCAGTAGGCAATCTGTCATTTAATTCCTTTGTGCCAAGATTTCAATCCATGCTTATACTAGTCATCTTGATAGACCCTTGGATAAATATTATTGATTAGTCATTGCTGTTTTTTACTGTTGATACGCAGAAGGTTGTGCAGCCTTGCAGTTGGCTTTCTACACCGTCCGTTGGAAAATATGTTGTATTGTATTGCCCATATTGGAACTAGACACATCTTTATTGCAGGCACAGATTAGAGATTGGTATTTTAAAAACAAACGAAAACTGAAGCCAATTTCCCACTACTTCAGATCAGACAACTCTTCACCCCAATACCCAAACGAGATAAACTAGGGATGTTATTTTGCTGCTGATTTCCAGGTCAGCTGGACAGGTTAGCCAGGGCTTGGTTGTTAAGAAGTGTTTGTTCCAGCTTTGGGATCATGATGCAGTCGGTAGGATTCAACTTGTCCTTGTGTGATTAATGTGAGTAAGAGTGAGAAAAGTTGGAAAGTTAAGGGCATGAGGAGACCGCAGCTGCTCACAGCCTGGCTGCCATGAGGCAGAGTTGACCAGGTGGAAAATCCTTTGATAAAAGCTGATACCGAGTTCAGCAGCCCCTAGTAATGCTCAGTTCCAAAGCCGGCGCTTCCATTTGTACAGCCGACATCTTCATGCCAATACAAGCTTGCTTAGGCCATTCAGCACAGCTCTGAGATGTGCATTGAAATGTCCTCACAAACTGCACACAGCTTAAGGATAATAGATTAAGCTATGTGAAACACTGTCATAACTTTGCAACCTCTTGTTCTGTAACTTCAAGTCTGTTAGGACTGCATCCTCGAAGTTCAGCACACACTTTGGCTTCTTCCACAGATCTGAACAACTGAGGCTGGTGTGTGTCTTTTCACACATTGCACTGACCCACCGGCCCACAAGAACTTCCCATAGTCTTGCTCATTTGCCAAAGGAAGTAATCAGTTTGCTGTTCAGGGGAAAGGATGTATTACTGCTACAAAATGTGAGCTACCTTCTCCTCCCTCTTCATTGGCATGCCCAACCAAGCATAGCCACGATATGCACAGATTTAAGCCAGGAAGGAACTAAAGCTCCTGTTCTTGCCAAATGATTGAGTGCTAGCAGACACAGACTCTTAAGGAAGTATAATAGAGAAAGTAAAGTACATTAGCAGTACATTGTACTTGCATAGGAAATGAATATGGATGTAATTAAGAAAAGCTGATTTATGCGGAACTGTAAAACCAGGGACGTAGAGTGAAAAATTTCCTGTAAACGTCAATTCAGAGTTCTGTGGTGGCCAAAAACAAGGCGAGCAAGTATTGCAATGTTATTAAGAAAGGAACTGAAACCTACAATGCCACTGTGCTCACATTTAAGACATCGCGTGGAGTTCTGGGCACATGTCCCCTAACGATGACTGAACGTTAATCTGCTGCTGATATTTTATATAGAATAGCAGGGTGGCTTCTGTGTGAGCGACTCACAGAAGCCAAGCACAATGAGAGTACAATGAGAAGAAAAAGCAGCGTCTATAAAATTAAGTGCAAGAAAACAGAGAAACAATAGGGGACATCTGATGAACTTACTATCTGATAGGTTTAAAATAGAGTACTTCACAAAATGTGTAAATGCTGAACTCACTGCCACAGAATGCTGCAGGAGACTACAAAGGGATTCAAACAGCAACCAGACTAATCCACAGACCATGACCAGGTCTGGACCTCTGTGACCTTTGGCCCTAGAAGACCCCGTTCTGCTGACTGCTGGTATGTATGTTTGGGCAAAGATCATAGCAGCTGTGTTTCTTACTGCTTTCCTTTTTCCTTTTGTATCTGTGGAGTGCTTAGAGACAGCACAGCTATTCTCACACAACTGCCTCCCTGTAATATAAGCCAACATTTTCCTGCATTTCTTTTGTTTTATGCTGAGGATTTATATAGCAGTCTTCCAATACAAAGAGGCTTGTTTAACAGAAGCTGAGAACAAGTTTAAGTAACTCAGGGTTTACATGAACAAACACCCCAAAGCAGGCCAAGCAGCACAATGTGAAGGCTCCTTCATCCCACTTGTTTGAAAGATACTAGTGTTACTGGAGGACTTCTAATAGAACTCGGACCCCTGGCTGCAGTTCGACAATATTTTTTTTTACCAGTTTTCACAGCAGTGCACGCAGGAGAAAAGCTCTTAGCTGAAAAGCAGCCTTGGCTCTTGTTTTTGCAGCTCTCCTACATAAAGAACACTTGAGCACTGGTGAGGTTCTGAATGGGAACATATTACAATCAGATGTCTGTAGTCACCACAGTGACTAAACATTAACACAGCACTATTTTATGATTCCTCTGCGTGTGCACAGAGGGCCAAACACACACAGCACTACTGCTGAAGTTCAGGCTTTGTAGATGTGCAGTAAGGGAACAAGGAGCGGAGCCACTCTGCAGCAAGCAGTTCAGCAGTGAGCTCTTCATTCTGCTCCTTTCCACTGCATCCATGTTATTAGTTGCTTTCAATAGCATTTTCTACTTCTGTATCGGTGCTGTGAACACTGGCTGTAGTTTCTATCTTCACAGCTTAATTCTGTTACATTTGAGCACAGTAAGGATCTGTGCTGGCCAGCCCTGCTTGCACTGTGCCTACAGAGCACCCTGCATGTGATGATCATCATTTCTATGTAAACCATCTTACTTCAAACACCATCTCCTAAGTAGATACAATGACTTTGCAATTAGGGAAATTTACCAGGCCTGTACATTCCAATTCACAGCAGTTAGACCACAAAGAACTGATACAATGGACATCAGTTACACAAAAGTCTGAGAAAACCTGGTCTGGCTGAGGCTCAGTGTGTACTCCAGTAGCAGGAAAATTCAAGTAAACTTCTATAACGATTTGGTAATTAAAAACACACCACGAATGCTCCAAACAAAGCATAAATAGGTGGAACTTAATCACAGATTGCAGTGTACACCTCCACCCAGAGATCACTGCACATGCAGATCCGCCTATCCTGCACCGAATGAATCACACAGCAGTGAGCATCCTTTGCTTGAGAAGTTCAGGCAAATCACGGGACACACAGCTGAGCCTCCCCGTAACTGAAAACAGGGATCCAAAATCCGCAGCCATGCTTTAATATCTTAAAGCACACAAAATGAAAAGTATGTGCCTCGAGTACTCAGGAGAAAAATATCAGAATATGTATAACTTCATTAACGAACAAAGGAACATCTCTAATTGAAGCAGCCCCCCCAGGCAGTACTTTTGAAGTTTTGTGGTTTCACTCTTAGTCACGGAGTGCTATCTGTGTTCTAACTAGTTATCTGAGATAGGACTTTTATCATTTATCTACAGCCTTGCTACATTTGCTGAACATTAACAACTGCACTTAATATCCTAGAGGGATGTAAACAGATACAATCCAGAGAGGTACAATTGCTGAGCACTGATTTTCCTCTCCCGCTGTTTTCAGAGCTAAGTGCATTCAATGAACATGCCCTTCCCTCACCAAACATCCCGAGCACGTGTTGTTCATACACACAAAGCCTTTCCCAGAATAATTTCATCTTTCTGCTTACTAACTTTTTGCGTATTTTTACTTTGGCTCCCAAAAATGCATATGTGATTGCAAGGGCTTCACCATTTCTGATTTCTGACTAGCTCAAACAGTGAAACTCAAACTGTATTACGTTGTTGTATTTCTTGTCATCAGGATCTGGAACAAGTGCAGCTATTACACTGTGAAATGTTATTTGACACAAAAAGAATCTCTCTGATATCTTCAGTGAGGTGAAATGGGTCTTCTATCACCCTAAAATTGGGGGAGATGTTATCCTCTTGTTTTAGATTCTAAAAAATATTTAATTTCTAAAAAAAGTAGGACAGAGGAGTCATTATTTCTGGACACGCACACGGAATACAAAACCATTCCAGAATGATTCTTTCTTAACCAAACAATATTCCATCTTCCCAACTTTTAATCAATTTACAAAGAATGAATCACTGTATTTATCTGTATTTCTTCTTGAACAACACAAGCTGTAGTGTAGCATTTGTTCCCTCTAAGAAACACGCATGTCTGCATTCAGGAAGAAAGCCAACAACACACATTGAAAATACTATCTGCAGAATGCAGGACAACGAGAAGAAATTCTCTATATTGATGACCTTGCTTGTCTTCAGTTCAAAGTCATTTTTAAACTTCTGCTGAATAATGATTCATTTCTGAACGCAAAAGATGATTTAGCTCTGTTGTGTTCTTTATTAAGACTTCATTATTTATTCATTTTTACAAAAGTAGCATAGGGTCTATGTCTTTGTTTTGCCTAGTTTCACACAGAGCTCATTTATTTTGGAAGGTACATTTTTCAGCACAGTACAGTTTAGTTGTTAGAAGGTCTTCAGGTCTTCTGGCAAATTATCAAGCTTCTGCTGCTACATGCCAAAAATCACACCAATGGCAGAGTGAGGAGTTAGGGGTAAGTCTTACGTTGTAGCAAACAAAGTCAGGAGTCCCTTTAAGAAGGAGACTATTTCATTGCCTCCCAGTTTAGACTCTCCGTAGACACGGTCAACAAATGAAATAGGAACCTGTTGAAACAAGCAATGTTATTTGTAAGGTTCAAAACATATATAGTGAGAAATTCCGTAACAAAACCAAACCAAAACATGGACTTCAAGTGACAGAATGCTAATAAAGGTGAAGTATGAAAGCACCAGTTTGGCTTCCTTTATCTCAGTTCCTCTTATCAGGGCTTTAATGATGGCCCGTAGCTGGGCAGCATGAACACATTGAGTTTACTACTTTTTTAATGATCCAAGGACGTTACTCAGTGGGTGGATGATACAGGAGGCAGAACAAGCCTAAGAGCATAAGCACACTGACATTCTAGGGGGTAAGAATCAATAAGATTATTCTATTTTTGTTTTCTTGCTGTTTTTTAATCTTCTGTGTATCATCTCTATACTCTAACTTCCTGGGGCAGGATCATTTCCCATCATCTTCCAAGTCCATTCAGATAGTATTTCCTGACCAATAGTTAAGATGCTTAGATGACTTATAATTATCCAAATAGCAGTAGTGAAATCCAAGAAGAGTTGATGTTTTCCTGATTTCTGTCCATGTTCCTTCCATCAAATGTCCACAGTTGCCATGATGCTTCCTTGGATTATCAGAAAGACCCTACTAAGCAAGCTAGCCATTGCTGAGTCTATCTCCATGTTTTTTTAGCTATCTTATCTATTTTCTTTCTCCACCTTCTCTTCTACGATTGTCTGATCTGCTTAGAATTGTGAGAAATCCTCAGTCCTGGCACAGCTGTGAGGGTGTGGTGATTTTTGTGTTCCACTTAGCAGACGATTTCTGAGTGAAACGGCCAACAGAATGTTAAGCCAATTTTTTAATGACTTTTGCAAATGTCATTCTTTATTTTAGGCCCTAAAGTTTCTCAATTTCACCTTCAAACACATATGGAAATTTTTGAATACTGTAATACGGTATTGGCACAATGACATGTCACGTGTCATTGTATGTGGTCAAAGTACTGAAAATGAGCGTGTTCCTAACCTGGTCTTGAGTGTTTCCAGGGAGGGGGCATTCACAACCTCACTGGGCAATCTGTTCCAGCACCTCAACGCCCTCATAACAAAGAATTTCTTCCTGACACCTAGTCTAAATCTACCCTGTTCCAGTTTAAAACCATTTCCCCTGGTCCCGTTATGCCGTGCCCTTATAAAAAGTCCCTCCCCATCATTCCTGTAGGCCCCTTCAAGTACTGGAAGGCCACTCCAGGATCCCCCTGGGATCTTTTCTCCAGGCTGAAGAGCCCCGGCTCTCTCAGCCTGTCCTCATCATCTCTAACTGCATTTAAATGAAAGCACAGTATACTTATCAGAAGCTTTACCATACCTCTCCAATAGTATATCCCAGCTGTCTGGCCCGAACAATCATTTCCATCTGGAAGACGTATCCTTTGGAAACACATTTTTCCATTAATTTCTCTAAGACTTCTTTTCTGTATAACCTGAAAATGATTACAAAGGAAATTAAAGCACCATTTTGAACTTCAGAAATCAACAGTGTGCATTTAGGAATCTTAACTGTAATCATTCATTCATATCGTCATTATTTAAAAGAATAATTAACAAAGCCATTGGACCAACAGTTCCTGCAGTGTAGTCTACTATTTCTTACACCCTTCTCAAACAGATGTCACAGCCTTCAATAAAGAACACCTGTTCCCACTCCAGTTCCTTCTGCAGCAGTTTCTTAATTTCACATAGAGTTTATGACTTGCATACCATACCTGAAACTCCCTGTCAAGTCTGATGCACCTGGCCTCAGCAAAACCTGAGTTATGAAGTTGGCACCACGACTGCGGAAGGAAACACAAATATCAACATTACCCAGTTCACAATTCAGTAAGATCGAGCAGAGTTTCTTGTATATAAGTAATAAATATATATATTCTTTAATAATAATTCCACTGAAGAGAAAGGTCACAGGATTGAAAAGTCAGTTACGACTACACAGCTCAGGGCTATATTACATGTTGTCAGATGTGCACATGCTTTACATTCTAGGGTGTGATGCAAAAGGATTTCTTGGTAATGCTCACTGCTTTCTTCTTTATTAAAAAAAAAAACAAAACACGGAGCAGAGGGATTTTGAGTGAAACGTTTCCCTAGTGCTCATTTTACCTGTTTTCCAGCAAGGTTTAAGTAATGATTTGTTAACACTGATCATGCCAGATAATCCTTAACTTCTGTCAAATCAGAGCGCCAACAGAGGGCTACAAAAAGCGATTCACTGTTGAGAGAAAGGACCATTGCAGCTCCTAGAGCTGACTAACCATGTCCTGTAAACCTGAGGAAGTGTCAGAGTCTCAGCTCATTCTTTGGGTGATGAGGCACAAGTGTCCCAAATGATGCTCTGCAGATTTGTACATTGAACCAACTGTTTTACGGTAAAGTTGTTACTAAGTTCTTTCCTGATGACTGTTAACTGAAGACAAATCATGCAGGTTTCCATTATCCAGCATCACTTTGCAGTACCCACTACTATTAAAGACTCCGTTCAACTCACAGAGATTTACCGATTAGGTTCTGTACTTGGAATTCTTACTGATTTCTAAAGAATAAATACAGGTGTAAATGCCTAGAAAAACACTAACCTGATTAATTTTCTTTTCAAATCCCAGCCATATACTCCTCCATTTCCTTTATACCTTGTTCCAGACACAATATCAAAATTGCCTTCTTTCTGCTTTCTAGTAGAAATAGGTTTTTAACAGAAAAACAGGAAGAACATTTGCATGAAGTTAGTATGAATTTCAGAATAAAAACAGCCACTCAATACAAAGCATATACCTCACAAACTTTTAAGCAAATAAATACAGAACACAGCAGAACAATAGTTATGAACATACACATTTAAAAAATAGTTAACTGTTCTCTAGGAACTATCTCAAAGTATCCTATGATTATCTTTTACCAACTTTGTAACAGAATTCCAAAGACCAGTTCATAAATATAGATCTATCTGTGCACTTTCAAAGCCAGGATAATCTTAAATTCCAATCTCAATATTTAAATTACACAACCCCACAGTAGGGAAAAAAGAAAACAGGTCTGGAACTATCCCTAGTCCATATCATACCTGACTGTATAAGCTTTTTGACTTCTGGTATTACAAGCAAGTTATCAAGTCTGTGACTACCCTTAATCTGTTTACTGTTCCTCATGAGTTGAAGAGTTTCAGGGAGAGGAAGATTAGAGGTAAGCAGCAGGGAAGTACTTGGCAATTAAGCGTGAACTTGGTCCTGCAGCCAGTAATCCTACACGCTCACAAGGAGATCAGTGGGATTAGGAGGTGATTATTTTCATATACATGTATGTATACATGTACATTTCTGAGCCGAACAACCACTATGAGGAAGAGAAGCACTTAGCCACACGTTCCCTGTAAGTTTAAACCTGGGGATTTTTGTTCAGTAGAAAACTAGCTATTTTTTTCTGGATAATTTTGGAACAAATCTAACAGTCCCATCACTTGTATTTGAAGTCTTGCCCTGGCCATTTTCTTACCACAATTAGACAGCTTTCAGATCTTACTACAAAACAGTAAAGTGTTTAAATGTGGAACCCACCTGAGGAACTCTGGAATAAATTTTGGCTGAAATAGAAAGAAAACAGATGAGATGAGAGAAAGGAGTTTGGGGGGAGGTGGGGAGGATTTTAATTATAATGCATTAAAAAACCTGTATGGAAGCTGTAACTTACATGGTGAGACAGGTCAGCATCCATAATGACAATAAAATTCCCAGTGGCGTGCTTCATTCCGTGAATGTAGGCAGTGCCTGATGAAGACAGGACCGAAATAGTTTCCCTCTCTATTTTAACACGTGCCATCTTCTAGCCACAGTTCTCATTTCTTTTCTAAAATCTCTGTGTTTACCAGAGAGTGATTAAGTAAATGCTCTTACAATTTCTCTTAAAATAATACATAGCTGATGTCCTTATCAGGCAGCATCACAGGAAACGTAATGCCTGGTTAATGAACAACCCATCCTTCCTTTCTTCCCAGCACTGTTTCCAAAGTTACGTAGCAGGAACGTTACAGGTTCGTGTATTGCTGAGGATTGGTAGTGAGGTACATGAACCATTTTCATCAAGTCAGTTTGTTTTGTAGTTCTGGTCAAATCGGCTCAAAGGATCAAAAGGCAGAAAGCTAAAGCTTTTCAGAGTTCTTAAATAAACTGGATACCGGAAAAAGTATAAGGCGAATTAAAGTAGACCACTTAATATGAAACTGAGAGTTTTGGTTTTGTTCTGTGGAATCGAGTTAGCAGCAAAAAGGTAAAACCTGATGAGCACATGTAACTCTGATTCAGTGCCTTATGACGGTTCTTCCAGAACTTCATACAGTAGAATCAGACAAAGAATACTGCAGCTACGTATTTACTACAAACCAGAAGAAACAAGGACTTACCAAGGCCGAGCTTTTTTGGTCTGGGTCTCAGAAGCTGCAGGATATATAAAAACAGACATCTGTTAATTGCAGAACAGGTTCCAAACGAGTTCTCCTAAGCAGCATTCCTTTAAAGGAACTGATAAGCACCAACAGTGAGTATTTTAGAGAATTCTCCAGCATGATTTAGCGTACAAATAACACAAATATAAATAATGCTAACGGAAATTCCGAGATTTTCACGTGCATACAAGCGCACGTGAGGCGTAATGACCACATAAAAACAGCATCTGTCCTTTGTCATATAAGCAAACGAGTTTTCAATCGCGTGCTAAGCACCCTCACTTCCTGCAGGGCCACATCACTTTCCGTCGTTAGCGCTTACTGATCATCGCTCTGCCTTCTGCTTCCCTTTCACGCTGCCTAACCAGCCGAAGTCGAGCATTTGCAAAAAAGGAAACGCGAATGTTTGCCCGCTTCCTCGGCCGTGCCGCCCTCAGACGGAGCTGAGCGCGGGAAGGCGAGCACTGCGCGCGGCGCCGCCGGGGCGCGACGCCGAGCAACCAGAGAAAGAAACGGGAAGGAAGCGCAGCGCAACGCACGATTTTATCCGATCCGTAGATCTTCTCCAGCTGCTCGGCCACCTGCTGCGTCCCATCCGGGCTGCCGTCGTCTATGACGATAATTTCGAAGTCGATCCCACTGAAACCAGAATCGTTTCGTAAGAGGACGCAGAGCGCGCCGCTCCCCGCCCCGCGAGGCGCGGGGCCGAACGCGGAGCGCCTCGTCCCGCCGCGCCCGGCCCGGCCGCACCTGTCCCGGAAGGTGCGCAGCAGCAGCCACACGACGAGCGGCAGGTTGTCGCGCTCGTTGTACGTGGGCAGCAGCACCGACACCTTGTCCCCGCGCCGCGCCGCCATGTCGCCACGACGCCCCGCCCGCCCCCGGCGCGGCGCAGCCAATCGGCGCTCGCGGCGCGGCCGGGAAGTCGCCGTCCGGAAGCGGAGGTCGGGGCCGCCCGTCCCGTCTCGGCGGACATGGCGGGCGGAGCGGAGGCGGTGTGGCTGAGCGCCGAGATCGAGCGGCGGGAGCGGGAGCTGCGCGGGCTGAGGGAGCGGCTGGCGGCCGTCGTGGAGGGGGAGCGCCGCGGGGCCGCCGCCAGCGACGCCGCCGCCAGCGACGCCGCCTTCCCCGCCGAGCTCCCCCCTCTGCCCGCGCGGGCCGCGCTGAGTGCTGCCGACATCCAGCGGTACAGCCGGCAGCTGGTGCTGCCCGAGCTGGGCGTGCGCGGACAGCTGCTGCTGGCCCGCTCCTCCGTGCTCGTGGTGGGCTGCGGCGGCCTGGGCTGCCCCCTGGCGCAGTACCTGGCCGCGGCCGGCGTGGGCCGCCTGGGGCTGGTGGATCACGACGTGGTGGAGACGAGCAACTTACAGCGGCAGGTGCTGCACGGGGAGGCGCGCCGGGGGCTCCCCAAGGCCGCGTCCGCCGCGGCGGCCCTGCGGCAGCTCAACTCCTCCGTGCAGTACGTGCCCTACTGCCGAGCGCTGGGCCCGCGCGGCGCCCTGCAGCTGGTGCGCCAGTACGACGTGGTGGCGGACTGCTCCGACAACGTGCCCACCCGGTACCTGCTGAACGACGCCTGCGTCCTGGCCGGGAAGCCCCTGGTGTCCGGCAGCGCGCTGCGGCTGGAGGGGCAGCTGGTCGTGTACAACTACCAGGGGGGGCCCTGCTACCGCTGCCTTTTCCCCACGCCCCCTCCGCCGGAGACGGTGACGAACTGTGCGGATGGGGGAGTGCTGGGTGTCGTGCCGGGCATCCTGGGGTGCGTTCAGGCCTTGGAAGTGTTGAAGATAGTTTCGGGGATGGGCTCCTCCTTCAATCAGTTCATGCTGGTGTTTGATGCCCTGGAAGGGAGATTTCGCAACATCAAGTTGAGACCGAAGAAGTCGGACTGTGCTGTGTGCGGTGACAATCCGTCTGTCACTTGTCTTCAGGATTATGAGGCGTTCTGTGGCTCTTCTGCGACAGACAAATGTAGAACTTTACATCTGTTGTCCAGTGAAGACAGGATATCTGTAGAGGAATACAAAAAGCTGTTGGATGAGCAGGTTCCTCACGTGTTGCTGGACGTTCGCCCACAGGTGGAGGTGGATATCTGCCGCCTGGAGCATGCTGTCCACGTTCCTTTGAGTAAATTAGAAGAAAAAGATGAAGAGTATCTGGAATACCTAGAAAAAAGAATTTGCGAAGAAAGGCAGAGAACTAATGGCCAAGCATCTTTTCCTGTCTATGTTGTTTGCAAATTAGGAAATGACTCCCAGAAGGCCGTGAGAATTCTGCAGGAGTTACCTGTCAAAGCCTGTGGTCCTGTGTTAGCTAAGGACATCAGAGGGGGGCTCATGACTTGGGCCAGTAGGATTGACCCAACATTTCCTCAGTACTAACGTTGTAAATGTTAAACAAAATATGCGTATGCACTGTACATTCTCTAGAGTTTAATTGTCTTTGTGCAACATCTGTACCATGTGAGCCGAACAAGATAGAAATACCATGTTGCTTTTTTAATGGTGTCTTTTTGTGTTATATATATTTTTATAGATGCCTTTTTTTTTTTTTTTAGTAACAATACAAAGCTATTCATGAAAATTGGAAGAAATAAATTTCTTGGTTCTTATTTAAAAGTGAAAATTTGGAATTACTGCTTAATTGTGCTTGTGATAATTGATTATATTTAATGACCAATGCATTTTTTGTTACAAAGAGCGATGTACATCCAAGTGGTTCTCAGAGATAAACTGAGGGAATAGGAAATACGTTCTCAGCAGGGAGCTGCCAGAGTCCTCAGCACGTGTGCAGAGCAGTTACACTAATAAAGATGTTTTAATTTCTGAGGATGAAGACAACACCCATCGTGACCAATCTTTGCATTACATGAGGTGAAAAGGAATACTGCCATTAAAATTAATCATCCAAAAGTGTATTAGAATAAAATAAGTTGTGGAACATCCACATCACCTACTTGACTCTAACATGCCACGGATTTTAGCTGTAATGATCTCTTGTGAAGGAAACAGATAAATTTATGTATACGGAAATATCTTTGCAGTTTAGAGGACAACAAAATCACTCAAGGCCATGACTTAATGTAACTGCGGTAGGTAATGTGGGAGTTGTAAGTCAGGACTGTTTGAGGCAGGGTGTCAAGGCTTGGTTGAATTTTGGTTTTTGGGAATCTGAAACCAGAGGGACGTACCTGACATGCATGACCTGCTTTTCATTTTTCTGTGTTGAGTGCAATGGCGTTGATCCTTTAATGTCACACGTCCACTGGACCTGAAAAAAGTGATTCTTTTTCAGCCACTGAAAGCAATGTAAACCTGAACTTTTCACCCCCGGGCACAGGATGATTCTGAACGGGTGCTACTTCCAGTAGATTGTAAGCAAGTTTATTTTCCTGATAGTGATCTCTTTTTGCACCACAGAGTGTCATAGCAAATCTCCAGAAGTTTGCAGAGAAGCAGTAAAACTCACTTTGTATTGCTGCTGTCTGAGCAGTGATGCGCGTTGACACCGTGAATAAAGACAAGCTGCTTGATTCAGGGAGCTTGCAGTGCAGTGGTCTGATGTGTTGCCACAAGGGGTCAGCTCAGTCAGCAGAGTGTATTTTTCTCTTTGTTTCTCACTCCTGATGCTGTGAGGTTTCTTTTTGCTCCTTTGATCATACTCTGAAAGTGGCTTACTGGATTTTGGCACAGGAACTGCAGCAGCAGCTTCCTGTTGGAGGTTTAGAATAGTAGACAGTGCTGCAGCATTTGCTTTCAGTTGCTGCACGTGAATGTGTCCCACATGAGGCTCTGTGGGATAGCTTCAGGATTCGGGCATAGAATTAAATACATAAACTTGGTTTCTGCTGGGATGTGGTTATTTTGAGGCACGGCAGATCAATCAGGTCTAGCCTTTGTACAGCTCTGACATATTCAACACAAAGCTTTCGTGTGCCTTGGTAAGCTAAAATCTTCCTTATTTTGGTGGCAAGAAACTCATCTCAAAACTCCAACAAATTCAACACTCACCTAATACTGAAATGTGTCATTTCAAACACAAAGTGATGGGACTGCTTGGCAGAGAAATCTGTATGGGATGTGTCCAACACAAGTCCTTAGAGTTCAAGGACTGGGATTTCAGCTGTGTGAGCATCTTCATTATTATCCCGTTCGTAAGCATAATTTGGGGTCAACATTAACTGTTCAGAACAAAACTATGCGCTGGAAGCTTGAAATAACTGCAAGCACGACTTTCTTTCTTTGTTAATTTTTGTGACACGAAAGCTCTGTGCTGTGCGTTGTAAAATCACATCAGGAGAACGAACGTTTGCTTAAGGACGTTTGCTAGGTGGCACTGCAAGTTTGTAAACCAAACCATTCCCCGACACAACTCAACCTTAGCAAGAGCTGAGGTGCGTTTATACCAACGTGCAGTTCTTCTGAAGGTATCTGGGGAAATGGAAGGCACGAAGGCATGAGTCGAATAACAGCGTTCCAAGAGAAAGCTGTACCAGAAGTGATCTTTCTGGGGTACTTTCTGAAAGCAGTGTTTCTTTCAGACACACCCTGAGCTTTTTATGTCCAATTCCCCACACAGCAAAGTGGATCCCTCTGGAGCAAAAGAGCTGAGCTTGGTGTTCTGATGTGTCAGCACAGGCCCGTGCAAACAGCCGCGCCTACAGCTCAGAGTGATGAAGCTGGATTGTGAGCCTCAGTGCTCCAAACAGTGCTGCAGGGACAGATGTTTTGATGTCTGTGTTAAGTGCTTACAATATAAAAGTAGCACAAATAACAACCGAACCCTACCAGCATAGTTAGTGCAAACGTGTGTGACCCTGCTCGTAGCAGCCTGACGTTCTCTGCAGATTACAAAGGCAGCAACTGATGGTGCTGGTGCTCCTCTCTGCCTGAACGCGCAGAAATGAAAGTGATGAAACGAGGATCAAAATAGACATCCACATTTGTAAAGCTTCTGTACTAATAACAATCTTTTAACTTAGGATTTATTTTAATACTTTGGAAGTTTTTCTCTTTAGGAGCTTTGGCTTCGTGTGTGAGCTATCTTTTAAGCTCACAGTGCTTTAACTGTGATTAAGCATCTATGTTATGCTAGTAGTGCAGACTGCCAGACCTCGTGGTTCATGACTGAAAATCAGGAGATGCCTTGGGAAGTGGTGGCACTTGCATCAGTTTGAGAAGTTTTTATTTTTATTGAAATCAAGTCGCTGGTCTGGAAATAGAAATGGAGAAGCGAAGCTCCAGCCTGAGCACAGATGCCAATAAAGAGCTTATATGGTCAAATGCTCTGAGTGCAGAACTCTGGGGGGAACGTGGGTGTACGCTGCTGAGTGCACCACTGCTGCTCAGCTGGGTGCACTTCCAGAAAAGGCGGAACCGCAGACTGACTCCAAGTGTTCCTCAGAGGAAGCTGCAGTTCTTTGAACTTCTGGTGGGCACCACAGGGGCATACAGCTCCTCCAGCAGCTAACGGACGAGTTAAAGATTAACAAGTATTAGGGTAGCTACATTTGGAGCACAGCTAGCAAATGTTAATGGAAACCACAGGAAAACACACACACTGCTCGTGATATTAACCCCTGGTGGTTTACGCTGTGGTGGCTAAACGTGCCAGCTCCATTGCTTGCCTTACACTGCTGCTTCTGGTCTGAATAGTAGGAAAGGAAAGTCATTTCTGCTTGCCCATTCTCTGGTCTTTGGGCACTGATGGCTTAATTTGATCTTGACTTTAGAATTTGTTTCACGTGGTTGGTTCAGCCGAGTGTGGAAGCCAGCTGAAATATGCTTGTGACAGTGCTGCTCTGAGCTCTTCCTCGTCCTGCAGGACACTTGCACTTCTGGCATTTTGTGCAGGTGGTAAAATTGTAGTGAAGAGCAAAAAATAGCTTCCATCCAAAATGGTACCTGTCACGAATGTTATCAGAAAAGGAAACTGATAAGAATTTATCTATTGCAATAGATACAGGAGTGCAGGCCATGCTGTGCATGGTTGTGGTTCTTCCCTGGAAGATTGCCTTCCTCGCCCTGCTCATGGCATGGCCATCGCTCTCCTCAGAGCAGAGCAGTGTGAGCACTGAGGGGCCCATGAGACCTGGAGCACCAGCTCTCTGTGTCAAAAATCAACAACTGTGGACTTGACCCCTCTGAGAGCATAGTATGAAATTTGTCCTCTCTTCAACTTTCTGGTAAGTGCTTATCGCTGTCTCTTTGTGCTTGAGGAGGGGGCAGTTGGTATTTGTGAGTGGATGGGATGCCAGGGTAGTGGCACAGCAGCACACAGCAGCCCTCCACTGGGGCAGCCCATGTGCTGACTGCACCCATCCTGCTGATGGAAGCCTTCATCTTTGGAGGGGGAAACCTGCAGCAAGAGTTCTGTGTCTCCTCTGGCCCAAGGCTGTCCTGAGCACAGAGCTGTACTGCTGTGCAAGGTGCTTGTGCTGTTGCTAAGAGACCGAAGCCCAACTCGTAAAGAAGGGTTATCTCCAAATTTAAAATGGCTTCTCCCATAGATCTGTCTGGGAACGATACACGGTTGCTGTGCTGCCTGTAGGGTACTTCCATCTGGGAAGCTGGGACAGGCACCCAGTGAGCAATTACACTGCAGACAAATTGTTCATGTTTGCTGTGTCTGCATCCCACATGTTCTTCATGTCTACCTGTCCTTCCTTCCCTGCTCTTTCTCTCTGTGGTGAGCTCTGGGGTTATGTAAGTAGAGAGGGCAGCACAGATACTTGAGCCACAGGCAGCACGACTAACACAAGTTCCAAACCAGGCCGTGTACAGAGATTACACGTGGAATTTGTCTGTTCACACCTTCCCTGTGTGCATGCGTACTGCCAGTGCTGTCCTTTCCTTTTGACTTTTTTGTATATTTTGAAGTAGATTTTTTTAAAGCCCTGGGCAACAGAAAAGCAAACAGTCCCTGACTATTTATTTTAGAGCCTGAACCTGGCAAGGTCATTAGTATTTGGATGTGGGACTGGGGATTTCTCCTCGGTGCTGTTTTGTTTGTTTACAAACACGACTGTGGAAGTCCTCCTTTTCCTAACGGCAAGTTTCACTGCCCCCAGAGAACCTTTCTGCGGTGGAAGAGTCGCCCACCAGAGCAGCCCAATGATGTCCAAGTATTCCAGCAGCTCCAAGGGCTCCCGGCGCTCGGGAGGAGCTGCCCGGAGCGGCCCCATAGGTGGCGATGTCGGGTCCCCGCCGCTCCTCCGCGATCCCGGCTCAGCCCGGAGAGCCGAGCAGCAACCCTCCGAGTGCTGAAACTTCCACTGCTGGAAACCCAATGGTATTTAAAGGCAGCAAATACGTTTCTGTGGGCAGGGAAAAGTTGGGCTCCGCATACAGAAGGTGTATTTCTGCTATGCACGTGCAGGTTTACACTGTTAACCCCAAGAGGAACGCGCACTGTGAGAGACATTCTCTGCTGTGCAGTTAAATACTGTACCTCTGCCTTCCTTCGTTAGTGCTGCACTCAATGACCTTACCACTTTTGTTACTGCTTTTGAAGAAGTGAAGACAGAGAAGGGAAAGATTCAGGTGAAAGTACTTCAATGCAACACTTTACCCGGAAATTCTGGTTTTATTTCTCCAGTCTCCATCTGTCTTCCAGCTCTTTCCTGGATGTTAGATTCTTTGCTGAAATGGTTTAGATTGTTTTAAGATTCTGTCACAGTTAACATGTCAGTAACTGGCTGTGATTCTTAGGACACTAAACCAGTGCCGAGCTTTTCCTATCCTCAGATTCATTTCCTCGTACATCTTTGTTCTTTCCTCAGCCAGCTTGCTGCAGCTGGTGCTGCTCATTGCCCAAACTCTCCCTTGGCTGCTGCTCACTTCTCACCTCCTGCAGGTGCTTGTGTCTGCCTCCAGCACTTGTGAATGTCCTTCCACACCTTAAGAAGCACACGGAAATGAAAGGAGAGCCTAACACTTTATTGTTTGAAATTAGTACAGCTATTGCTGTTTGAATTCGTACTGTATGTATTTCTGTAGTATATACAGGCTAATATAAACAGCAATGCAAGCCTATCTCTATTGGAGACATGCACCACTCTGGCAGTGGCAATTCAAACATTCTTTTGAGTTCATAAAAGCACAAAGTGTTTGTGTTGGAGCTTTCTTGCTGACTGCACATGCTGTTAAAAGGCAGAAGAGGAGTGATGGCTGATGGTGGCTGTCAGCTGTGTCACTGGAAGCAGTCAGCTTTTCAATCAATCCGTAATTTTCATGAACATGACTGAAATCTCAGATCACGTGCCCTAAAGAGCCATAATCACCTTAAATGTTCTGCCTTCACAGTAAGAGCTAGAACGCAGCGTGTGTGTTTCATACTAATGTTGTGCTCTTAAGACTTATATCTGGATTTATTTAGCATAAGGACTACAGTACGTGTTACCTTGTGTAAATCAGAAGCAATTTTGTTACAGTGATTCATAACCAGACTGGTTGGTTTGCTCGCAAGTGATACTGCCAAGTACAGATTTATCTGGGGGTGCATCCTGAGAGGCCACTTGTTCCCGGCTCGGGCAGAGCTCCCAGCAGGATGGATGCTGTCACAGCTTTGCTCAACCAACACCTGACTTCAGGGTGATCTTTTCTTTTTTCTGGACAAGGACCTGAGAATCATGTTATAATTCTGGGACCGAAATAAAGTGACACGTGATAAAGGAGCATTAACTCAAAGTACAGACCCTGAAAAATGGATGGATTTGTTAGCTGGAAAAAAAAAAGGGGAACGAGATTAGGCTGCATTTGGTGAGTCCTGATTTCTCCTTTCTCACTTCAGACGTGTGGCTCCGCTGTCACACGCATTCTGACACAGGCAACTGTTGCTCCAGGACCAATCTAATTACTGCTTCTTCCTGTAATGAATGCTGACACAAAGTGAGAACAATGTATAGCAGTTGTATTGAAGCCAATGCCACAGATGATCAAACACTTTTGAAATTAAGGGTATTCTGGATGGAAAATGTGTCCCTTTTTTGTCACAATGTTCCTGTTTTTTATCCAACTGTAATTAAAGCTGAAGAACAAGAGTGAGAAGCTGGTTACGATCCTAGCTCTGGTGCGTAATTAATTGCCGAGAGTTTATGCAGGGTATGATAGCTCTCTGTAGAAATGCTCCATAGGCATATTCTTCTATGACAGAAGATTCTTAGAGCCCTAATTACTTGTAAAGTGCACTTTTTAAAGTTTGGGAGTTATTCCTTAAAAATAAACACAAATAAAACGTGGAAGTGTCTTGCTAAGATATCTGAAAAGAAAACCAGTGGAACAAGGGCTCAAGCACGCAGCTTCAGCTGAGGAACAAAGCCTTTTTTTTTTTTTTTTCTAAAGAGCACTGTTGAGTCCTTGGCCTCCATCTAAAACACCAACGTGCTCCAGAAGGGCCAGTAAGCAACAGGGCTTCTGCAAACTGGGGTGGAGAAGCATTAGTAAATGTGATGGACCCTTCCAAATCTCCTAACAGTTAACAGGGGAAGAAAAAAGTGGAATTCACGAGTTTATCTTTCCTTTACCAGTGAGCACACACGAAGTCAAACGAGTGGATTCCATCCTTTTTTTTTTTAAAGTTCTGGAGTTCGTCTCCTGCGTTGTTATGCAAACCAGCCTCATTCCCTTTGCCACAGATGGGAGGTCTGGCATTCATCTGCAGGGAGTGGGTGCCAAACCTGAGCTCCTCCCCGACCCAGGTACTGCCCCAGACGTTGTCAGGGAGCCTGGACCAAGCCACCTGTGTGGATAAATAATGCACAGTTGTGCTTTCAGGCCTTAATTGCCTCTTCACAGCCTGTGCAGAATTTTCTCCATTGCCGTGATGTCTTTAATAATGGTAAAGGTACAGTTAACCAACACTTAAGTCCCTCATGATTGAGGACAGGAAAGGATAAAGCTGTCAGCACCCCCCACTCCATGACTCAAATGATATTTTCTTCTTTTTTTTTCTCTCATCATTGGCAACTTCCCACGACCACATATTTTCTGCTCCCTCTAAAGAACCCAATGCTGAATGTGAATGGGTAGCTGCAATATTGATTCGTCAAGCAGCAGTAGGGTGTTCCCTGGAAACAGGCCTCTTTGAATTCTGTTTCATATCTGAGGTAAAGTAAAAACATGGAAACAGATGGTAAGGAATGACTGGCATCTTACCATGCATATTTCATTTGATTTGCAGCTAGTCTCCCCTTGATAATATTAAATGCTACAAAACTCAAAAGACTCTGGTCCTTGGAATCCTGCATCCAATGGCACAGGGTCGACATTGTAACTTCATTTAAATTGTGAAGCTGACGAGCTCTAAGTATTCACACCTTCATAAGGTTATGACACGAACAGCCCGGTTCTCTTTTGTTCCTGTAATGTTTAGGGCTGGCTTACAGAGAAATGTACTGTGTCTGTTGTGAATGACAAATCTGACTTAATGTTCTTTAAGAGCACAGTGGGACAAAGCTCTATGGTTATTTCCATCATGCTCTAAGGCATTTTACTGGGAGAGAATTTAGCCATTAATTTTGTTGTATTTACATTACTTATATACAAGAAAAATGACAGCCTGCTTAATGATTATATACATTGCGGTTCAGTTGGAAAAAAATGTGCAGTACAAAAGACAAAACATTCTCTTGAGTACAGAGTTATATGTTATTTTTGTCAGAGAACTTCTCATCCCTAAAACCCCGCTGTGTGATCTCAGTGAAAGACCTGTCCTGAGCAGGAAGGACGGGGGGAAGAAACGGCATAACTGTAGACTTCTTAAGCCACATCAGTTCCTGGTTAATAGCCCCTTCTCTTCCTGTTAAAATGAGGGTTACCTTTGTAAAATGCTTCCAAAGCAAAGTAAAAGATGGAAACTGATGCAACAAAACATTACTTGACGTGAGGAAGAACAGTAACTTAAATGTCATTCATTGCCCTATTGTCAGTAGAGATACTTGGGAATAAAATATCACTCCCTTGTGATGCATTGCTTATCTGAGACTTTGTTTTTAATAAGAACTGTGCCCTCCTGTACATGATTCTTTCCTGTTCTTGCTTTAGCTCAATGTAGGAGCGTGAGAACGTGTGGAAGATGGAAGTGACTGGGAACGCCATGAGGAGGATGCCACTCAGAATGCTGCTCAGAGCCACCACTTGGCCGGGAATGCTCCTGGGAACCATATCTCCGTAGCCTACCGTGGTCATGGTGATGACAGCCCACCAGTAGCAGGCGGGGATGCTGGTGAACTCCTGCGAGTCCGCCATCTCGTTCTCGATGACGTAGAGGAGCGGTGCAAACAGTGCGATGGCCACGCAGAGGAAGAGCAGCAGGAGCCCGAACTCCCGCGTGCACCTGCGGGCGGTCAGTCCCAGCGTCTGCAGCCCCAGGGAGTGCCTGGCCAACCGCATGACGTACAGAATCCTCAAGGCACGGAGTATTCGGAGGACCAGACCGACTTTGTCCAGGTAGATGCTCCCAGAGCTGGGCTTCTTGTAGCCCACCGAAGTGGTGTCCACTAGCAAAGTGATGTAATATGGCAAAATAGCTATGATGTCTATCAGAGTTAATGGTCTCCTCAAAAACGCAAACTTGCTCTTTGCCTGGATGAATCTGAGCAGGAACTCCAGGGAAAACCACGCCACACAGACAGATTCCACAATGAAAATATTGTAGCACATCTGGGAACATTCACCCTGTAGGAAAGAGGAGGAGTTTGTAATCAGCACTCGGATAATAGCTATTTTGGTTGGTACAGTGACAGGAAGAGAGTTTTGTGGGCTTTTTTAAACACAAAATATTAAAGGAATTGAAGCTGTTGCTATGGGAAAACACAATGACAAACTGGAACAAGTTAAATGCAAATCTTAGAAGAACTGCTTATTCCTCAGAAGATATTGCTTGGTAATTTCAGGCGTTCTAAATAGCAAATGCAAGCTAGAAGAACACTGCATAGAGGAGTGCCCAGGAACAACATTTTCTTTGGACACAGAACTTGACGTGATTGGTTCTTTTGCAGGTAATTGAACACAGAACTATAAGATTTTCAGTGTTCTTTGTGTAACTTTTTTCCCATCTAAATGCAGCTGCAAAATCCCTCTTCACGTCAATGGCCACCAGACTTTGCAGTTGTTTTGCTCCTCCCAACCGATACCATTTTCTAACCTGAAAAGGGAACTTACCTTATCCTCCTCCTCCCTCAGGTCAGGCATGGTGCTGATGGACAAATTCACTGCTGTAATAGTTACAAATAAAACAGACAAACAAGCAAACACTTTCCCAGGGAGGCCAGATTGGGGTCTTTCTACCATGTCTTGCAACTTTTTCATGCACAAGCCAATTTTTGTCTCCTCTACTGTTTCACCTGTTGTCTCATTTTCTATAAGGTCATCCTCCCGTTCATTTATTTCTGTAAACTCCTCCATTTTTTGCAGATATCTCCTCTTACAACACCATTCCAAGTTGTCTTCCTCAATTCCCCAGTAAAGCAGCTCCTCCTGAAAAGACAGCGCACACATCTCACGCAGGAGCCGGAGTTTTCCAACCCTCAGGAAGGTCAGGATTGTCCTGAACGCTCCAGGGTTGCGGTCAAAAAAGAACTCATTGCACGTCACATCGTAATCGTCACAGATGTTTAGGATGTCATCAAAATTGTTGCAGAATTTTAGCTGTCCCAGGCGTGTTAGCGGGAATTCATCAAGTGTGGTCCATGGGAGCAAATACTTAATGCCTCCTACGTTGATAATGATATGATGCTTCCGATCATCAGGGTGAAAGCCCTGCAGGACGTCCTCCTCGGGGTGAATGAGCTTGGCTCTTTGGTAAAAGACGCCCTTGAGGGTTTCTGTTTCTGGGAAGAACGCGTGGTTGAAGGAAGCATCTGAAGCACAGCTCAGGGCACTGTAGTCATAATCAGAATTTTCTCCAGGTAGAAGAGTCATCTTGGAAGAGAACTTCACATCCCTTTGCTATTTGTTAAGAATCTTCTGGAATGAAAACCAGATACAGGGATTAAGTGAGTGAGCAGCTGTCGTTTGGTTTGGAGCAAATGTAGTGACTGAGGCTCAAAAAACATTTACAGTTGGTGAAATAATTGGACAGAAAACAGCAGGGGCTGAATGCAGTCAGCAAAGCTTTCTGGCGAGGCTGTTTTTGCCCTGTCAGGGAGAACTGACTCTCTCAAGGGCTGCTCCCTTGTCCAGGAGCTCTGCTTGGTGTTTTTGTCAAATGGGAGCTTCCCCCATCTCACATCAGTGCTCTCAGTTCCCTGCAGGTACAGAGGGAAAACACGGATACCTCTTGCATGTGGCACGTGTGAAAATTATGGCAGTATCATCAAGAACACAGCATGAAGTGCTCTGTAGAAAAGAAAATTATATCTTTTTTTTAACTATTACAAATAAAAATCCTAATGATTTTTGTATCTATGAAGTATGTGGAAAGAATTGGGAGTCAATTATGCTGTAATTAACTAAGTTATTAAAAACAACTACAACAACAGTGTAAGACTGATTTCTAAAAGGCCATATGGAAACTATTTTGGAAAGCACTTACATCGATGATGAGATTTGTATAGAGTTTATGTACATTTAATGGCATGGCAACTCCCTTTTTAAAGCCCCACTGATGAAAGGTTGTTTGGAAATACAGAGTTTCTCCACAAATATCAGGAGGCTGTTTCAATTACAATTAGCACAGTAATAGCCTGTCGTTATACAAAACCCAAACATGCTTACGATAGCTTTTGAAAATCAGCTCCGAATCCTGCTCACACCAAAGCAGTGTTGAGTCCTTGGAGTGAAGTGATCGGGTACAGATCAGAGGTCCTGGAAATACTGCACCCTGTGAATACCTGACTCGTGGTGATGCAGCAGCCTGGAAGCCTGCTCGTGCAGAGAGGAGCAGTACCACTTCTGGGCTGCCCGTCCCCACCGACAGCTACAGCTCAGTGCACGGAGCTCTGAATTTCATTCGACAGTTTGTATTCACTAAGTACACTGTACAATGAATAGACAGCAGTTATGCAGAGGTATTCTGACTTTGTAGCCTCCAGTAACAAACACTACAATTAATTAGCTTTGTTAGCAGTACACAGTTTTGTGCTGGCTGCACTTACCTCTGTGCTGTGCTCCCTGGGGCTGTGTATCCCTGCTAGAGCCACTTCCTTGAGCACAGAACTGTTGTTTTCAGAAGCTGAGGTTTACAACCCACATCAGTGGTGTTACATACCTGCTGTAAAAGAAAAAATTATCAGTACACAACAGCAAGATACTTAAACGCAGCTGCACTTTGGTTTAAGAGCAACAGGCTTTCTTTGCTGCACGGAGACTCAACACAATGTTTTCAATAAAACAGTATCCCCATTGAGCTCCAAAACTTCCCCGCAGGATTGCTGTAAATGGAACAGTTCCTTACATGCTCTTACAGTACAGAGACCATGCATTTGGTCACCTCGAGGAGCTGTGACGGGACTGTGGGAGAAGGCCTACAGGAAGATGTAAGAATGGGCACGGTGTGATTCAGACCTTCCAAGAGCTGCAGTTCCATTTCCTGGCCCAAGGTAAGCAAAGGGGTCTGCTTTGTCACCACCCAAAGTGTGCCCTCCATGGTGATCCCAGAACAGCAGCTTGGAGAGTCACCCTGCTCTCTGCAAACATCCAAACCGTCCTTGGCTTTTGGTGCCTCCTACTTGAGCTTGTCATGCTGAGTTGCTCTGTCTTTGCTTCAGGTTATGGGCCTGGAAATTACCCCATGGCAAGGAATGGATGCTTCCAACACTCCTTTGGGAGTGCACAGAACTGACAAAATCCCACAGGCTGCATTCACCTAACTTCCCATCAATGGCAGTTTGTGTTGTGCCTCAAAAAAGAAGAAGAGAAGGCTTGCTGACCTGCAAGCCCTGTTTAGAGGAACCTTGACATGAAATGTAACCATATTAAAAAGTGACATTGTAGGAAATCCTGGCCAACACTGGGATTATCAGTGGAGCATCACAGCAAACAGTGGCACTGTGCCACTGCCCCTGGAACAGCCGCAGCCCTCTGATGAATGGAGAGCAATGGCAGCAGACCCAGAGCCCACTGAGCACAGCCAGCCGCAGGGGAGGGGTGTCCTTGTCATTATCCCGACGCAGTCCCATCACCGAATGCCCTAAGAGCTGTTTCCTACCAAAGGATTCCCAGGATCCCATCTGCAGAAAGAATGCCACCAGGAGTTCAGGCTGTAGGTTTGATGTGGGAAAAATGGGACTACCTGACACACTCTTCTCCTTAAGAGTGACTGCTGTCTTATTTAGAAACAGGGTTTTTCCCCTCTGCCTCAGCTGTGTGTAAGGTATGGCTTGCCTCAAGAGAATAGAAATTGTGATTAATGGAAGACTGTGGGTAAATGGGAGCTAAGTTAACAGGTTTCCCTTCTGTAATACCAGATGATGTTGGTTAGCAACAACTTATCCTCTGAATCTCAGCCAGGAAAAACGAGGAGGCAGCAAATCTCTGTTCCTGGTCTGATCTCCCACCACATCCATTGGGAAGAAATGGGCAGAGAGAAATGTAAATGTTCATGCATGTCAGTCACCCACTGTAACCCCGAGGCATCAACTGTGAAGCAACAGAGCAAAGAAAAAATTATTTCTTTCTTCACTTTGCTTCCAGCTCCTCAGCCTGCGAGAGACAATAAATTGGGCTAATTAATCCCCTGTGTAATGCACCCAATGACTGCTGTTGTACAAGGCAGCTCCTCCTCTTCCCACGGCCAGAACTGGAAGCCCCCAGGTGCTGTGCAGGCAGCTGTGCTATTTGATGCTGCACCTGTGTTTTTACGTGGCTTTTTTTTTTACCTCCGATACACAAAACTTTATACCAAAGAGAGAAGGAGGAAACGAGCCCATATATGCTCTGATGAAAGGGATTAAGGAGACTGATAAAGCCACATAGTTCTTCGCATGCTTCACGTCTCCCTTTGGAAGGCATTTCTATATGGTGAGGATCAGCACTCCTTTAAGAAGGGACATTTCTGACCCATGAAAGGGTTATGGTTTTTTTTCAGTTTGTCTTTTTGTTTTCTTTGCTTTTGAGCTTGAAAAATGAGCCAACTGCCTCCTTCACATTCTGCAGACCGATGACATTGTTAGCTGTGAGAGGCACTGAGAATCAAAGACAACACACGAACATAAGGTCAGAAAAACACATCAGCCTATAGCGACAATTTCCCCAACATTAATGATTAATCAAGATGAACTGGAAGGAAGTGCTACAGTAGTAAAATCTTCAGATAAAAGTGCTCTGGTGAAGCAGGGCCTGGAGATGCAGCCCAGGCACCTGAGGTGGCATCCGCACACTGAATGCTCGGGACTTTGAGTCCCAGCTCTTCCTTCCAGCTGCCCCGCTCATCAGATGTGCTTATCCTGGTTAAATCACTCCTCTGAGCTTCCTTCCTTCTGTTCTACTTTATTTATAAGCTGACTGGGGCAGCTTCATGGTTCTGGCTTCCAGAGATGGCAGTAACCCCAGGGAATGGCCCCAGGAAGGGCTCCTGGTGGCTCCCAGTGGCTGCGGTGCTTTTGTGAATCAGGATGTAACATCTTCTCAAAAATCTCTTACTCAAGATGATATCCATTATGTCTGGGGAAGAAATTGGATTAGAAATCTGTCCTGCACTTTCTTTCAGCAGAAATTCAGGAAGGGTGCCAGATCCTAGACAATGAGGAAAGAATTATTAAAGACGCTCGTCTGAAGTGAAGAAATAGAACTCGTAAGTGACGCGCTAAAATTCCACTTCCAGTTCTGCTCTCTCCCTCTCCTGTGTCCTCTGCAGCATTCTGAATTCTGCAGTGCATCTCTGATGTCAGCAGAGCTCCTGCGAGGACACTGCTCATGATGCAGGCGACTCCAAATCGTGCCCGGGTGACAACAAGCACCCAAGGAGGATGCACAACTGCCCCTCAGACTCTTCAGTCCGTTCCAGTGCCTGGAACTTCTCTCTGCTGCTTTCCACCATTCGTAGATTCAGTAGAAAAAAGTTTCAGATCTCAGCGCAGAGTGAATACAGGGACTTGTCTGAAAGGACCCCACAAGCAGCAGCTCGCCACTCGGTGATGGCACTCCGTGTTCTTTGCCCGGTCAAAGTAGGCAGTATTTCCAAGCAGTGTTAAACTCAGCTCTCTTCTGACCCACAACTTCCATCCCGTATCATTGTCAGGATGCTCTTCTGCAAAACTCCAAGCCATGCTCCTGCAGCTCACCGTGTAGGAGCAACAGAGCTTCGGCTCTGCTAAGTGAGCTACATCAAGGGAACACTTACAGGGTCAACACACAGTGTAAGATCAGCGTGAAAAACACAAAACCTGCAGAAGAAACGCTCAGATCTGCACGGTGCTCCCCCGATCCGGTCAGTGCTCTGGCTCAGGGCATCTCATGACTGCCTGCAAACTGAATTCCAATGTTCTGTTTGATAAAGCGGAGCCTGATTCTGCTGATAACAATCAGAAGTGAAATAACTTTGCTGGGTACCTTCTGTTCCCGGGAAAATGCTCCGGAATACATCGCAGGAATAACTGCGGTGGTTCTCTCACAGAGAAATGGATTTACGTTTGAGCAGTTGTAGTCAGTCACACTGAAGGCTGCCTTTAAACATCGCCTTTAACACTAAAGGATCTGTCACTTATTTACATTTATAAGTACTCTGATATTGTAATGAAGAGATCTGTAGCCACGCAGCAGTTTTTTCATGCACGTTTTATCTGCTCCCTCCCCCCCCCCCCCCCCCCCCAATTTACAACACAAAAATAATCTGCCAGAAATAATACACTGTCTACAAAGAGCGGTTAATCGCCAACGAACAGAAGTCGGTAAACGCATCAGCATAAAAGACATCCCCGTCAATCTAAAAATCACACCGTAAAGGACCTTCCGATGCGTCAAAGAAGGAATCCGAAACGCGAACCCCCACCCCGCGCCGCGCAGCCCCGGGACCCACGGGAGACCCCGCAGACCCACGGGACCCACGGGACCCACGGCGAGGAGAGCGGCCGAGGGCCGTGCGCGGCTCCCGGAGCATCGCGGCGCGTCCCGGCCCGACGGGGCGCCGAAGCCGCGCACCTGTCGGCTGCCACGCGCACCGGGACCCCCGGACCCCTCCGGGGCGGCCCCGTCCGGGCTCTGCCTCCCGAAGCCCCGCGCGTCCCCGCCGTCCCCCGGAGGAAAAGTTCCCCTCCAACTTGCCTGCGAGTCGCCCGCCGTGCCCGAGGGCAGCGAGCGCAGCCCCGCGGCATCGGGCCGCGCTGCGCGGCGCGGCGGAGGGAGGGGGCGGCCGCGTGTGCGGGGCGGGCGGGACGCGGCGGGGACGGCGGAGGGGGGGGGGCGGAGGGGGGGGGGGCGGGGACGGCCGCGGCTCCGAGCGCTGCTCCCCGGGCGGACCTGACGGCGGGGACGGGGAAGGAGGAGCTCCCGGAGCCTTCCTCCGGAGGAGGACGCTTCTCTCCCGAGGGCGACGGGAGCGCGGAGAGCGGCGGCAGGGACGCAGGAGCGGGGAGAGGAGGAACGGGAGACGGGAACGGGGAGAGCAGGCCGGGGCGGTGCTGCGGGGGGGCTGTGCCGTCGCCCCCAGCGCCGTCGCGGGGCTGCCCGCGGTGGCACCCGGCGCTGCGGGCGGCACTGGTGAACTTGTGCTGCTCTGCCCGCTCCGTGCGGGTTTGTTTCTTCGCTTCTCTGCCGTTAAAGGAGCGTGACGTTAGGAGTGTCTGTCGAAGCAGAAATCGTAGCGTTCCCCCCCCCCCCCCCCCCCCCCCTTCGCCTTGGCTTTAGGGGAGCGATAGCTGCTCTTTTCTCCCGCGCACCTTTGCAGTGTACAGTGACGAATAACACATCAGTGCTGATCGACAAAGATCAGAAGAGCGTTCCCCGTGCCTTCTTTTCAATGAAGTGCGTATGACGTCTGGGTAGGAACTACTCCGAGCGGATTTAACCTCTGTTTGAAAGCGTGAATTAAACCTCGGTTCCAGGGTTAGGAGACAGCAGCACCTTCAGCTCCACCACATCGCCCTTCGTGGGCAGAGCCGGCGGGCGCTGCCTCTCATCGGAGCGCCGTGCCCCTCCACCGAGGGCGGGGGGGGGGGGGGGGGGGGGGCTCATTTCAGCCGAGGTCCTTCGTTGCTATGGTGATATAAATTGAAAACTTATACTACAGTGATTTGTGCTTTTCTCTCCCTTTATTTCTTTTTCCTTCCGGAATTACATGGGACTGCACTCAGAGCTGTGTGGGCACTCAGAAACAGTCATGCTTGCGCTGTTCAGCGGTGGCTGTCACACGGCAGCTGAGCAGAGAGCGGCTGCCGGCGGCTGTGGGCAACGAGCAGCTCCTTCCTGATGCTGCCGATGGGTTTTGTCTGACTTGGAGGGGTTTCTCAGGGCGGCTCCCAGCAGAAGGGACAGAACTGGTGGTACTGACCACAGCGATATGCATGGAGAGCTTTGCTTTTGTGTGCGCAGCCTGTAATAATCTTGTTCATGAAAATCTGTATTTTCAAAGCCTTTGTTGGTGGTTGCTGTCAGCGAGGAAGGACACGGACAGGATCTCCCAGGGAACCGTCTGGGAGCAGTTTTCCGTGGTATTTTCTGTGTGATGGAGCGCAGAGTGCTTTTACAGCACTTGCAGCGATTCCAACCATGGAATGCATGGGCTTTAAAACTGCCCTGATGTTACTGGAGTCCCGGTCTGAATTCATCCTAATAAAACTCTAGTGGAAGGGTGAGGTAAGGCACTTAGAAGGGACATCATGTGTCAGATGAGGGCTGCCCAGATGGGTGAAAATGCTGCAGAAGAGTCTTGGGATTACGGTGGGTCACGGCCTGAGCAGTGCTGCAAAGTGGTTGTGCTGCTCTGAGTGCCAGTGATGGGATCGTAGGTAATTTCGGCTGTTCCGTGTTATTTCTGCTCTGTTCAGAACTAGTCAGACTTGGCTGAAGCACTCTATCCAGTTTCAGGCATTACACACGCTCTTGAAGAAACACGTAGGCAAACAAGACGGGAGGATAGCAACCAAAACCACAAGAGGCTTAGGACGTGTAAGCTGTGAGGGGAGATGGAATCTGGTGTTTGATCTGGAAAAGAAATAACGGCGTAAGAGCATGGAACAGCTTTCAAATGTATAAACACCAGCCACAAAGATGACAGTAATCAGTTCTTCTGAGACCACCAATGGAGAGTCAAAAAGCAACTTACTGACAAGCGTGATCAGGGAGATCGCTGTAGGTGTAACAAAAAAGAAACGGGTCCAAATGAGGCAGAAGAGCTGAGTGAGCTGGGCAGGCTGCGAGGGGCAGGTGAGGCACCACGCCGGCCCTGCTCCCAGCCCAGCACCTCTGCCATCCCCTGCACCGTTCCCAGCCCTGATAGCTGGGCCTCTGGCTGCTCCTCTCTGCAAGGGGAGGGGCACAGGGCATGGCATGGAAGGAGAGCTCAGTGCACATCCCTGCTAATGAATCACTCCAGGCCGTGCTACATCAGCATCTCTTCAGCATCTGCAGGCCGAGGGCAGTTCACGGTAACAGATGCTGAGTGGAGCTGTCCATTCCAAGAGAGCAGTTTTCAAATCCGGATTTGAGCAACAGTGAAGGAAAATTGTTACCACTTTGTGGTAGTATCCGGGAACTTGTTTGGTACTGACTGTAAGAATCAGCCCTTCTTTTGATTGCTGGCGGGTTTGGGTGATGTTGAGAACTTTGCTGAGAGCCCGGCTGTCTGAGGAAAACTGTGAGCAGAGAGAGAAGCTAAGGAAATTGTGGATGGAAGATTATTCATCTGCTTTTAGGAAACAATATTTTTAAGAGTGCTTTGTAATGGAGAAGCAGCGTTAAACTGGGAATAGTTAGCATGACTGCTGTTGCACTGAGCTTCAGAAGGGCCTGAAGAAGCAAAGCGTTGTGCTGTCTGTCAGTGGTTTTCTCACACAGAAGGTGGGAATTCCCTCAAGAGAAAGGAAACCTATTCCTTTATTTCTGATACGTACTTGTATCTATCGTTTTGGTAATGGAGACAGACCAGGGAGGGGACAGGAGGAGTGCAACCCATCCATCACCAGCACCACCCACAGCAAAGGACACGGGAGCATCTGTCTGTCCTAGGCAGCAGCTGCTGAGTCTGGGTCCCACAGACCCTTCCCTGCCTTCCCTCATCTGAACTCACAGCGGAATATCCACATTGTTGTTCTTTATTTCCCCAGAGCTCCTTTCTTGGTTTTAGTTCAAAGCGAAGTCCCAGGGTGCTGAACTCTAAGGGACTCTGCAGGGAAACCGGAGAAAGCTGGGCTCCGCCGCTCCCTTCCTGCAGTGCATTTCTGTTTGAATGGGAGCCTTTCAAATTAATGACTTCTTACTGTCAGCCCTTTAGGATTTCATTCTGTCGTGGACAGGGAAAGAAATGGAGAGGCCAAATGACCCTGCTTTCAAAACACAATCTGTGGTATGAAGCACTTATCGGGGAGAGAGTCCTTAATGCCAAGCTGGATTTACAAGCTGCTCCCGATGACAGATTCCACGGGCTGTCAGGATGTCACCAGAGGTTGCCAGGCACACAGTTTTCAGGCATTTACTTCTGTTCAAATGTATTTAAGAAGGTGAAATGGGCCTCCATTGCATTTGCTTTTCTAGCTCAATCAATTTTTAATACTCACAATACATTAAGGAAATGTGAAGCAATTATCTTTGCCACAGTACTTTGGTTTGTCCAATAACATCTTTGATGGTGCAGTTTAAAAAAAAGAAATTGACAATAGAAATGTTTTATTAGGCACAAAAATCCTGCATGCCCACTGCAATCACTGTCACAACACCACGCTGTACAGTGCTCTTCTGCAGATAAACACATCCCTCTAATTGTAAGCCTTTATGTGTCATTAAAGCCCCGAAGTACTGGGGAGTCCAGAGAGCCCAGAGAAGCCATCTCGAGGAGAATTTTGGTTTTCCAGGCATGTGAAAGTATCAGTGGCAGTGGGAAGATAATCCCAAGTTAAAGCAAAGTGTAATTCTTGTAATTAAAAAATGGACCCTCATACATGAGAAGCAAGACATGCTTAACACAGTTATTATTCCTAAGTATTGTTCAGCTGCATGTCTTGCTTAGAGCAAAACTGTTGCAAAATGCAGACCAGCTTTCTGGTTAACATGATTCCTTTCCTTCTTATTAAGTTTATGAAACGGTGCTCTAAAAATAATTCTGTAGGAATCGTAAGAATAAAGTCAGGTTCTCCACTGGTGGTTTACCATGCATTACTCATTCACGGTTACTGATCTTCTGAAACTCACATATTTATCTAAAAAAAAAAAAAATTATTCTGTGACATTTCCTGTTTGGTTGTAATTGTGCTGGCTGTAGCTTCCTACCAGGAGCCCTTCTGGGCTGCAGACTTCAGGTGTGACCTCTTGGAGTTTGGTCACGACAACGTTGCTTGTTTTTCCCACTGAAATTCATGTTGAAATTCCTTTGGTGTCAACGTGAGTGGATGTGGAGTCACAGGTACAACAGCATCACAGCAGCTCAGGCTGTTTGGTGTCTCTCTTTAAATATAGTGGCACTCACAGCTTCTGCTGACGTCTTCTTGTACAGAACGGGTGCTCATGGATCACTGTGCTGCTTTGTATTTGCTGTGGATTTTAGTGTGGCTTTCAAGCATCCCAAGGTTCAGCTGATGCTGTTAGTTCTGTCTGTGCTCATGTGCTGAGGGCTCCTTGAGGCTGCACAATACAAACAATGAAGAGTAACTTTCCAGCGTCAGCCAAATCAATCTGTCCTTTATGCCCCTTCTGTGTTTAATGCGGCAAAGCATGGGGTGCGTGCTCACGGAGCAGCTGAGTTCTGTGCTGCTGCTCCGGACTGCTGGGAATGGAAGAGCTACGTCAGCTTTTGTCATTTCTCTCATAAAACAGTGAAAGCTGCACTGCCCCAACAGATCTGCAGGAGCAGCTCACAGACTGGAAGTTCCTCCGAAGGAAGAAACGCGGGTTAAGGTCACCCCACCCCGCAGCGCCTGCAGCTCGTTTAGGCCCACAGGACACAGAGATTTATCTGTTACAAATGGCAGAGAAAAATCCACACTTCTCAATCTCCATATAACCCGCACCACGCTGCCGTAATGATAACAACATCTGACTGTGTTGCTAATCAGAACTTACTTCAGCAGTTAGTACGCCGATAAAAAGATACTAACGAGCTCTTGGCAGTCACCCTCTGTCAGACAGCCAGCTCAAACCACACCGAGCCGGGAAATGGGCTCTGCAGCAGCAGAACAGCACATGGCAGAGTGGTGGTGCCCGCTGTGGGGTGGGCTGGGTGTGCTCCCTGGGTTCAGTGCCCAGGACAGGCAGAGCAGTGTGTCCCTGCGGGGTGGGCTTCCTGGCAGGGCTTTGCTGGGTAGGTTCTGCAGCCAGTATGGTCGTTCTGCAGTTTGCAGTATAGAGTATAGACTAGTTCAGTCAGATATTTTTATGGACATATCTACGTATTTTATACTGAGTTCTATCTACATTTGTTTTGCAATCTTGCTTTTCTTTACAGACGTGTCTACCTTAGAAAAGTGCACTGTTCACATTTGCGTTGCCTGGTCTCTCGTTACACTATATCTAGGAGACAAGAGAAGTGAATGACATCAGTACCAACATTCCTTCAGCAGTTCAGCTGTGTCCCCACTGAGGGCTGTGCTGCCATTGCTGTGATTCAGCTGCAGCCGTGTGAGCGGAGTGTGCAACGCTGCGGTTCCCCCCCCAAGATTTCTTCTGAAGTAAAGCAGCAGTGAGACCTCGAAGCTGACGAACTCCAGCGAAGGAGCTGTTTAGATTCGTTTTCTCTCGTTTTTTTCATGCTGTTGGAATCAACTGCCAAAACGAGCGCAGGAAGAAAGTCACAGCCAGTCTGCAGCTGAAGGCTGATGGTCAGGTCTAATTCTTTTCAAGGGCCTGGTATAAATCCCATTAGCCATGTTTATGCGAAGGCTAGCACTTTTAAGGCAGTATTAGGGTTATAATATTTGTGCTGTAGCCCTTTATGGAGCGGAGCTGTGCTCGGAGGCCAAGGGGAGCAAGTCATGCATGCAGCTGCAGAGCTTGATGCGCTTCAGAAGGGCCCGGCCCGGCGGAGGCTGCATCTGGCCAACAGGGGTTTGTTTAATTAACAAATCATCAGTTTTCAAGTGGCGCCTGGTGTGGGATGCTGTGATGTCCTGAGACTTTCCCTTTGTCTAACAGACAGAAATCCCCATCTCCTCCTGCACAACGTGCTGCTGCAGAGCTCTGTGTGCTCCACCTCCGGCTGGGTGACCCTCTCTGGCAGCAGCGGAGTGGCTCAGCTCCATCACAGCCTCTCCTGGAGCTCTGGGACCCCCACGTTCTGCTCCCAGAGAGCCCCTGAGCTGCTCCAGGCTGCAGTGCCTGGAGCTTGCTCTATGGAGTCACGTATACTATGTGCGCTAATTCTTGCTATGTGGCAGAAAAACCTTTCAGGAGATGTTCCACGCTGTCCAGTTAGCTCCAGATTCTTGGTGGTGTTCTGGAGGATGGTCTGTTGTATTCCTTATGAGTGCTCCCATGGTAAATTTTCCACTTCTTTTCTATAGCTTAGCTCACTAACGTGATGCCATCCACACAGCTTACTGCATTTTTAATTCTTTCCTAATATCATCTGAAAATAATAATGGTCATTTTGAGAGAGAATGGTCACACTGGTCCCTGCACCTCTTTTGAATATAGAATTCTCTTATTTTTTAAAAAACTTATCACAGTAATTTACAGAAGTTCAGACAGAATCTTGAGCCCTCAGAACATTTCAGATCTCCAGCAGGATTACTGTGTTTGGATCTATCATTTTGAGCCCTTTTTTACTGTTCTCTATGCCAATTTGGCAGGTATAAATTTAACCTCCAGAATGAATGTGGTTGCTCCCTGCCATGACTCAGAACAGCCTGTCCAAAGTTTTCTGTCAAACTGAAATTATAATCAGTTATGACAAAAGTAGCAGGATGCCAAAGGGATAATACACTGAGCAAGGAGAAATGGAGCACCACAGTGTTTGGAGCAGTGCTTTGCAAACTGAAGGCCAAGCATCCTGTGGCATCTCTGCTGTCCTGCTGCCTAAGGAGAGCAGTGAGCAAAGCACAGTTTCCATGATCCTTGGCAGTGTACAGTTCACATACTGAGCGCTTTATATGAGCAGAAGCGTTTGTCTCAAGCCAAGCTCCCTTGGATCTTGCATCCTTCCTTGAACTCCTCTGCCTCGGGGTTTGGTATGGGTTGAGCAGAGCTGTTATGCTGATCCCCATCAGTGGTCGCAGTCACAATAGCTGCTCTGAGCACGTGTGATTTATGGAGACAGAAAGAGCAACAATTGTGCTGTGCAATATCCTCAGGACCAAATTCTGCAAAATGTTGTCTTAACTGTAATCCTTTCCTGACAGAATCTTCTGTAAGATGAAGGGTTCACTCTGGGATGAGTTTGGCTCACATGTGACAGTTTCTGTCTGGTATGATAGTTTCTATCTATAAAGGAGAATAAATAAATTTTACTACTGAATGCAAAGAAAGAAGGAAACTATTTATTGACAACCATGCTACTATAGAGACAGGAACATTTTCAAATGGCAGTAATAAATAGACCCGTGTGCTAAATTGCCTCTGCTGGGTTCTGCCATTGTTGGCCTTGTTTCCATCACTACCTGCTGTGCCAGGTTGGAACAGCAGCACCACCCACATTTCTTGAGACAGCTGTGCTCCCAGGAGCTCTGCCTTTGTGGGGCTGGATGATGCCGTTTGACTTTGACAGCAGAAAACAGCTGCTCGGTCTTTTATGCAGATTCCAAATTAAAAGAATCATTTATCACTGGAGAGTGTAAAAGTGGGCGAAAGTAGAATGAAGGTAACATTTGTTTTTCTCTGCATAAAAATATCCTGGAAGTTTAAAGGAAAGCATGCAAGTGATGAGGGCTGCATGAAGTACTATCACGGATTACACATTCTGTACAGTCTCAATTTAGTGCCGCACAAAATAAAAATTAGAAAATAACATGGCTCAGATTTGTAAGAAGGTTTCCAGAAACCTTTCTGTGAATTCTGATTTGTCCACGAAGCACAAAATAGCTTTGGCTGGGAGGGAGCTCAGGGAACCCCACTGGTCAGGCTGCCCAGCCCCACACAGCCCCACCTCAAGTGCCTCCAGGAGTGGGGCACACGATTACACTCTTC
The DNA here is from genome assembly GCA_036925125.1 of Oreortyx pictus. NCBI lineage: Eukaryota > Metazoa > Chordata > Aves > Galliformes > Odontophoridae > Oreortyx > Oreortyx pictus. The sequence continues at coordinate 513,596 of JAUPFR010000018.1, forward strand.
ATCAGCGTGTGCACGCCACAGCACGAAACCTATAGTGTTCTGTGTTGGAGCTCTGCACTTACGCAAAAAAACAAATCTGATATACTATATAAATCATACTCTTCTATCTGATGCATGCAGCCTTTTAAACACACGTGGAAGCAAACAGTCCCCACTGAACTAATGAGGTGACTCAGGTGTTTAACCAAAACACATGCTTGAATCTGTGGAAGATCAAAGCCCTTAATTGTAGGCACATGGAGCAATCACAAATGTACCTTCAGCAGGCACGTGCTAATTGCCCTTAGATGAGGGATTTGTCACAGGTGTACGTGCTGTGCTCAGTCACCCACACAGTGAGTAGAAGTGATGGCAAGTACAAACATTTCTGGTGGTTATTCTGCACGTGTGTAAGTTAAAAAAAGGCTCTTTATGTGTTCCTGTCCATAGGTGGGAGCAGTACCAGCTTGGGCTCATGTTCTCGAGCATTAAGTACATCAGCTGAGTTCTGGGGTTCTGCTGCAGGCCTGGCTGGCAGGAAAGTGAGCATTGCTGTTTGTTGTCCTGGTGAGACATTTAACCTCTGTTCTATTCATTGCACGCTGGTGTTGCTGAGTAAAACACACTGTTTAACAAATCCTACGTGGCTGTGTTGTTATCACAACCAGAAGTGGTTTTATGTGCTGAGTTCACTTCTCACCTGAGATGAAAATAGAGAGTGTGTGTTTGTGGTGCCCCTCTGATAGGAACAGCATCAGAGGGTGCAGATAAGTGCTGGGCAAAGCTCCCTGTTTCAAGTATGTGTGCTGCTCTGGTATCTTATACCAGAAGCAACTTTCCCCCTCCTCTGTCTTTGCTTTTTGCTTGAGATTGCTTGTGTGAACATGAAGAGCTACTGGTCCTCTGTGGATTGGAATAAGATGTGTCCAGAAATGTTGCAGCACTAAGCGCTCGCTGCTCCCTGTGGTGTTAAGGCTGTGTGGAGTCAGGGAGCTGTTAGCTTTTGAAATGATCTGGAAAGGATTAATAATGAATATATAGCTGGAATAATAAAAGGCTTCAAGTGTTCCCCAGGGAAGAGAATATGCGTAGCACTTTAATTCCATTCCATGTGATCCTGGAGACCGTGGGGTACTTCTGTGTTGCGATGCGTGTGTTACCCATTGGAGCGGTTTGCATGTCTGATGTGCAGATGAAAATAATCCTAAACATTTTCCCTGGCACTTGCGAGTTACTAATTGGGCTGAAGTATTTTTTCAGATGAATTATTGATTTATTCCACGTTCAAAGTCCGTGTTTGGCTGATGCATAATCTCACAAATGATGCTTACTGCTCTGAGGGGAACAATGAAAACTGAGAGTGGTCATTGACACACATCTTCTGTGAGCTTCCTCTCAGCCAAAGCCTCACAGCTCCTCCAGGCACAGGACCCTGCACCACTGAGTCACCAGCAATCATACCCTCACTAATGAGGTTTCTCTTCTCAAGCCTCTCTCCATTGCTGGAGAGGACTGGTGATTTTCTCAGGATTTTCTCTCGGGATTTTCTCAGTTTTGCTTGGCACACAGAGATAATCTGCCCGACCGAAGCACACGGGGTGAAGGAAACCTCTTCCTGGTGCCTGTTGTGATAGTGCTTATCCACTGCTCACAACTGGGCTTGGGCAGATGTACCAAGGTGGATTTCATCCCCTTTCTGAATCTTCCTCCATGTGTGTTTGCCTACTGCCGTTAGTGCACAGGAGGATCTTCACCCCAAAAGTGGAGTAGGAAGTGCACTTCTCCTACTGCCTCTGGGCCACGTGTGGCTCTGCACTGCATACCTCAGCCTCAGAGCCAGCTGGGAACGACATGTCCAGCTCCAAGCACTGCTTTCAGCCCCTTCCGAGCCCCTGTGCGAGTCTGGCATGTTTAAGAAAATAATAAAGATCAAAGAAACAGAAAAGAAAAAAGCACATGCATGTGAAGTGAATCAGGAAGCCAATGAAAGCAAACGGATCAAGGCAGCGTGCAGCCAGACCTGATGGGGTAAAGCAGCACGGCTTTGGAAAGTGTGGTTAAATACCCTGAAAGAAATAACAGTAATACAGTTAATAGAAATGAAGAGTATGCAATTAATACAAGTGGAGTTATCCTAAATTACTCTTAACCTTCTGTTCCTATAGAGTAGAGCCTCACACCCAATGTAGTGCGGTGCCTGTTCCTGATGCACTGTTTTTGGTAGCAATTGCTTATCTCTCAGAGGTTTCCCTTTGTTGTAGCTGGGCAGTGTGTGTTTACCTAGCTGCATAACTTGTAGCATGAGTTAAAAACATTCTTCAAAAAGATGACTGCACAGTGCAAAGTAACGTACCTACAAATCAGCTTGGTTCCTCTGGGCTCAGTGAAAGGACGCAGTTATGCACCTGTTTTTCCCTGTGATTATAAACAGCATCAAAGTGTTTGAACGTAAGCATCCTTTCCTTTCCCCTTTGTTTCTGCTCCCGGGCCCACAGGGTATGGCAATGGGACCATTCCTCAGATCCAAAGCCGTTTGGGTGCTCGGCAGCCCTGCTCAACCTCTGTGTGCATCAGTTGAAACGCTCAGTTCTGCTTCCTACTGATGCTTCTTGTCTGTTGTCCTGTGGCAGAGGGAGCAAAGTTAACTGCAGGATAATCCCTCTCCTCCATAAATAGACGCACGTGGAAAATTTTGGATGCTTTGCTATCTCCCTATAGTTTGTACTTTGCTGGTTTACACTTGTTTCTTGGCATGTTTTATAGCAGTGTCTGGAAAATCAATTTTTCTTTCCCAAGCTACAAAGAAGTACGTGTTCTTAAACAAAGCGTACGACTCTGACCGACGTCTTCAGTTTTGCCTCAGTGTTGTCACGAAGCTCACGACATCTCACTCACCTCAGCCCCACACATTTACTCTTAAATTTCAGTGTTGCTTTTAGAGATCACACTTAGCTTAAGAACTATGTCAAAGAACAGATTATACAAAACCACCGCACGTACACTTAGCATTGTTTCTATGTTTGGTTTCTTTTTTACCAAAAAGGAGTTGTTTTCTCTTTCTAAGCTGTAGAACTTTACTGGTCTCTTTCCCCTAGCCTCGTTTATTATATGCTGACCTCTTTTGGAAAGTTACGAAGGTCTGTGTTGAGGTTCATGGGTTAAATGCCCCTCGGATGTGGATTTATGGCAGGAAGAAGAGTAAAGATGTGGTACTCCTACCTTCGTGGGTTGCCAGCTGTGTCTCAGGGGATCCAGAATGCAGTCCTCTGTCCCCACAGCAGCCAGATGTTACACTGCATCGCCGAGATGGTTCAGGGAAGTCCAGCAATTTCAGCAATGTCTCCAGTAGTGATGGATGTCTGGTATGGATGGCCTGGGGGATTAGTTCTACGTTGTTATCATGGTCTCCCAGTTGTCGTGATCTTGCATTGCTTTGAAGCCCACGCTCCGATAGGTCTCATCAAAGCTATGGGTTCTGAAAGAGAAAAAAAACCTCTGGGTCAGTGAGTCTGCTGCATTTCATTCTAGGGTTATGTCTGTCTGCTTTACAAAAATTGATGGCTCTTTCTAGGCACCAAGGCAGCAGTGACTAATATCCCTTATATGAGGCTGCTGAAATACTCTTTCTGAAGCTTGCATTCATCAATCTAGATTAAGAGATCTGCAAAAGCTGAGCATGTGGTCTGATGTCCAGCATAAATGGAGGCCTGCCATGCTCCCCGTGCAAAACTGATACACAGCTCAGCACCAGGCCAAGAAAAGTTGAGCAGGTTTGTGTGAATACTAGGATGTCAGCAGCAGCACCGGGCTTCATCCAGCGCTCATCACCACCCTTGCTGCCTCAAGGATTTCTATTTAGCTTCATCCTGGAAGTGAGACACTTAGGGAAAGGCTGTTGGCAAACAGAAGGGAAAACCTGCATTGTGCAGGGGGTGTGATGTGCAAGGCAGGGAAGAACTCTCCTTCCCTGCAGCAGGAGGTATCTCAGGCTCTGCCACGGTGGACAGTTTGATACTCACTTCTCCGTGGATGATATCATCTTAGGGTCAATTAATCAGTCCTTGTGTAGGCAGAGCATGTGCTTAACTATATCTGGTGGAACAGAATTTAATTACTGGATTGAGAGGGTTTTTTTTAACACTGAAATTAACATCACCGTTCTCATTAGGAATCAATGGGCCTCTTGAATTAATTTCTTGTTTATGGCATTTGTCTCGTAAACGAAGCTTTGATCTTTTATGCTAATGAATTGACATACCACAAAGACGTGAAGAAATGTGCCAACAAAAGACACTGCTGGGTGATGTTTAAGTCCTTGCAGGAGAGCACTGTATGAACTTGGTATAAAAATGGCTTTATCAGGAAGAAAAAGGATAAGATGACACCCACAGCCAAAATGTATTCAACTGATTTACAAAGAAGGAATCTGGAAATGCTTTTTTCTTTCTAATGTTGAGGAATCTTTGGAAAAAGGACTCGGATCCTTACAACTCGGACTGCTGGATGGATTCCCGCAGTAGAGGCGAGCAGCTTACTGCCTCAACAGTCCTCAGGTTATTTTTGGGAGCAGTTCGATATGATCTTATGAAAAAGCACTTAGAGCTGTTCTGCTCTTCAGAAGAATATGTTGATTCTGTTTAAAAATCAGCATTTTACTTCTGGATCTATTGGTAACACTTGCAGGGATGACAGAGGTACTTAACCCAGGGTTTCAGAGCAGCTGACAGCAGTATGTTACGTGTGTTTGGTTTTCTTCCTCGTAGCTGTTGAGTGTTTTTCTTTCCCCAAACACTGCAGTGCCACGTTCTTCCCTACCATGTGCTGACACCACCTTCTTCCTTTTTGTGCTCTGCTCTTTTGGTCAGTTTCACTAACTCTTAACATTCAGATCAAACCCTCTAGCTAAGGAATGCCTGGGATGGAGCACATTTGGCCATCAATTTACAACGCTCAATATAAGGAGAGACAGAATAAATCAGACTTAAAGTGTGAACTGTTTGTTGATGCAGAGATTGTGAGACTAAATGAGAAGGATGAAGGTGGAGCAGATAAGGGTTTTTAAAATTCAACTTGGAACTGCTGCTTTTCCTTACGCTGTGAAAACCTCATCTTTTGTATGACCTTGGTCCCAGAGGCACAAAGATATGCAAAGACCATGCTGACTTGTATCTGGTAGAAAAGAACGGCTTAGCTCACCTTCCTGCTGGTGGAAACTGTGAGTGTGCTATCAAGCAAATGGAGCTGAGTATGGGTTATGTGCCCATGTGTGTCAAGGCAGTGCTAGTCTCTGCTCCAGACGAAGCATGCTTTGTGGGGTTCTTGAGGCTTCTTACAAATTGCTGCTGTTTTGTTCTTATGTACACATGCAGTGCAGGTAAAAGAGCATCCCTTCTTAGGGCTGTTCAGGTGGGGCCAATGTTACTGTTCATTTCAATGGAATCAGGAAATCTCCTTCAGTCCCTTTGGTCCACAAGGCAGACCTGGGGAGGGCAGTGCCCAGACAAACTTCAGTGCAGACAGCCCTTTCTGAAGAGAGCAGAGCTGTTCACTCCCCTTGGCTGCACAGACCTTAGTTTTACAGGAGAGTGTTGTCAGCAAGTGTGGGTATTAGTACATAATACAACTTATCCCAGCTTGTCTCTTCTGTTTTTATAGGAGCTCTCCATCTTGTTACCCAGGCTTTCAGCACTATAACTGGCAAAGCACACAAGCCTGCAGTAGCTGGTATTTTCCATCAAAGCTTGTTTGAAATTATACTGACCTGAGGTAAGTTTAGGTGATCCAATGAGATATCGTTATAGCTCTTCTGACAACAGCACACTTCTAGCAGGATTTAGGATGCTGGAACCCCGCAGAGCCTTGGGCTTGACTTTCAGCAACATCCTCAGCTGTGGGTGAGCCTGTCTGGCTAAGATGTCTCTGCTCTGAGCTTTGCCCACTGGTGAACAGGTACAGGAATCTGTACAGCCCGGCAAGAGCTCAGGACCAGCCCCTGTGCTGAGCAGCCACTATTACAGACTCTGCACTACATAATGTCCAGCTGGGTATTTTCAGAAGCGCTCAGGGCTTAACGGGAAGCCAGGCTGCCCTCAGTCTTAGCAAACCACCTTCTTTTGACTGGTTTGCTTTTCAGGGTTGCAAAAATAACCAGTGGAAATTGCCGGTAGGAAACATCATCTGCTCTGTAATGAATCAGTGTGATTTGACTTCAGGGTAGAAGTTTACTTCCTTATTAAGAGGGAAACTATTTTCCCAGCCTGTATATTTAAAATTTTCCTTAAAACAACCTAAAATTCTTACAGGACATTTTGTTGGTGCATGAGTCTGGGAATGCGGCGCAGTTTGCCACCCTCTGTTTTTGCCATTTCTTACTGGGTTTGCTTCCAGCAATTTGCAAGCAGCAGCTGTGATGAGGTGCAGTGAAGGGACCCCTTCTGAGGGACTTCTGTGCATTCTGAGAAGGTGGATTTATTTTCCCTATTCATTACTGCTGCATTGCTTGGGGAAATTGTCTTCTCCATTCCCCAGCTCCACTCCCATCCCCTCCCTCCCCCCACCCGTGGGCACCTTCTGCGCTTTTAAATGAGTTTCTAAAGGCCCCTGATTGTTGCCTAGTTGAGGACCCAGAGAGCTATAATCACTCCAACTCATTTCCCTGATTTAATGAGCAGTGCAAATCACTGACAGCTCAGACGCTGTCAACTTCTGAAATACAACTACACCCTAAATCCTTCATCAGCTTGGAATAACTATGAAGCACTGGAATTATTAGCCTGGCCTGATGTATAGGAGATGACTGACCAGAAAATTAGATGGGGCTGAGGCTGGGCCTGGGGATTTTATGTGAGGTGTTTAAATATGTCTACTGTGCAAGGTATGAGAGTCCGATACTTTGATTTTCAGGAAAAGAGAAAAACATTTGTCCCCAGGGCATGTGTTTCCCTTCCAACAAAATCAGAGTGCATGAGCAGCAGAGCAGTGTGTGTTAGCAGAGGCAGCCCCCTAGGAATGACAAGGCATGGGTGGAGTCCATCTGGAGGGAGGGTTTGAAGAATTTTAAAAGGTTTGGAATTTTACTCGCGATTTTCTTGAATAAAATGATCCAAAAATAGGATCAAACTGTCCTCTGAGTGATTGTGTACACAGAGCCATTGCAGCTGGACGTTAGAATAGCTGCATTCAGTGAATGGAATGCTCCATTTTGCTGCTGGATCTCAGTGACCGAATGCAGATTTTAACCTCTGAAACTGAGAATTGGATTTAGCCTGGTAAATATGAAGAAATACAGGTAATAATGCAGTTCCTAATCACCTTACTTTAACAGCTGAACTCTGGTCACTGGTGATTAAGCTTAAACAGCCAATATCATCTCTGCTGCGAAACGTATTCAGGCACATTAGAATACCTGGTGCATTCCAACTTGCACCCTCTTGCTCATTTCTACTGATGTTATTCATTAACGTGACCTTGGATGCCAAAATAACAATCCTTGGAAAAGCTAATGCTTCTGCATAAGTGATTAAAACATAAATGTGCATTTCATAATCACTATAACTTTCACTCCTGTTGGCTGCATTTTGGGAGTGGATTTCCGTCCTCTGCGTATGGAAACACTGTCCTCTGTGTGATGGAGTAAAAAGGAGAAGAGGAATGGGTCCTAGCTGTAATTCCAAATTAGTTTTAGGCTACTTCTTGATTTTTATGTTTACCTACATTCAGTTGGTATCTGAATGGTAAAATCCTGAGCCTTCCAGGAAGCGTTAGATGAGGGACTGTGTCATCCTGCTATTGGGGATGGCAATGAGGAATGAGCAGCTTCTTGGTCTTATTCTCCATTTCTTGTCTCTTGTGACGAAAAGCAAGGAAAGGTTGTGAGTGAGATGTTCTGCTCATAGTTCCTGACTTATGGATTGCTCCTCAACTCATTAACTATTATTAAAAGTCTGCATGACAGAAATAATCTTTATCAAGAGGCTGCACGCAGAAACACAAACCAACTGTGATCAAAGTAGAGCTCAGAATGCGTATTTTTTCAATGTGCTGTAATATGATGATGTAAGAGCTAACTAATTTTAGTGAGAATTATTTTCTGTCTGTGTTCGTGAGGGATAATTTTAGGTGTATAAATGCAATAGATTTAGATGGTTTTGGACTGGACTCATCTTTCTGGCTTTCCAGCACTGGTCTTTATCTGTTCTCTTTGGACGTGAGTCTTGGGGAACTTACAAAGAACTGTGCTGGCAATGAGATGAGACGGTACAGCTGGGCTGCTGGAAATAGTGAGTTACACGACTTTGCTGATCTAGCTGGAGACACAAAAGTGCAGCTCATAAACTCCTCATTTAAGCTACAGTAGTGCTCTAAGATTTGTATCTGGGGCAGATTTTCATTCTGTACTGAGTGCTGTTTAGGCATAGATGAAGGCACAGACCTTGACCTGAAAAGTTGGTAAAAATTATTTGTCTACAAATAATCCAGAGTATATTTAGCATTTCCCAGGCATGGACAAACAACAGCTTTTGGCTTGAGCTGTTTCTAGCCTAAGGTTTTGCAAGCAAACTGTGGCCAGGGTGAGTGAGCCCTGTATATATGAACTAGCAAAATTCACTGAAACTCATAGAACCTGTCAGCAAAGGGTTTTAAGGCTGTTCTCAGATTGCTTCCCCTGTTATTACCCATATAAAGCTGCTCTTCTAATTGATGAGGAATTCTTCAGAACTTGTAGTTTTATTTCCTTTCTGTTATGCCTGGAGTGGAGAGGTCCATTTAAAACCCCAAATATGGTCTGCCCCAGTGAATTTCTTTTCTCATAACTGTTTCAGACTACATTGTTGGATCTGTAGTGGAAACAGGGACACTATCATTCATCCTAAAAATTACTCTTCAAAGGCTTGATCCAAATCCAAAGGATTTGGACTCTGTTGTATCACCACAGAATGATGTACCAAGAGCTGTATCCCTGCTACTTTTGGTTTTAATGAGAAGTAGGTGGAGGAAGACAGTGAAGTATGAAGGGTATCACATTCAGTATTATGTCATTGCATAGTTACAGAATTATTAAATAACTGAAGACATTCTAACTGGTGCTTCTGCAGTTTAGAGGAAGAGCTGAATAAAAACAGGTCTCACCAGCAAACTGGAATCCCACATTCCTTTGTGGAAGTAAAGGATGGAGCAGCAATGACTCTTCCGTTGGGCACCATCCACAGCAGACCTCTGTAACAATCCGGTTCTCACTTCTTCCTATACAAAGTGCAGTTGGCACACACCAGGAGTAAGCCCTGTATCACACTGTGAGGGACATAGAGAGTATATAAACCAGCACTGTAAGTATTTGTGGTAACAGGAACTGTATAGTTCCTGTGCCCTCTATGAGCCTGGTGATTTTCCCAGCTGAAAAGTATCGTAAATACAACTGAAAGGGAGTCAACGTGGAAACTGATTTCATTTTCTCCTTAGGTCCCCAAGAGTTGCTTGAAAGAACAAGGGTCCTTTCTAAGAGGAGACAAGGTGGGGGGCATAGTGAAGGTTTGTACAGATGGTAAAGTACTTTAATATACAACAGTGTACACGTTGCCACACACTGGGAGAGAGCTGGGAATCACCTCACTTAGGGCTGTTCATCATGACACAGCTGGATGCTCTGAATCCAAGCTGCTCTTGGTGTTTGTTTGGTAACTGCACCCTTGTACATTCCTGAATCATTAGGGTCTTGGAAGGCAATGACCAAGAGAAACAATCTTCAGCTCATCTTCATCCCTCTGGGGTCACTGCTCTTCATGCTGGTAGACATGTGCAGGCATTAAGGACAGTAAGTACACTCCAAATAGCTGTGTTGCTGCAGAGAACTGCTTCTCACAGCTTGCCACCAGTTGCTTGTTGCAGTCTCTTGCAGAAGCAATATGTGCTACAGCCCTGACTTCTGACAAATGAGTTGTCTTAGCAAGAACCATCATAGCCAAGTCTGGAGAGCTGTCTGTTGTAGCTCTTATTTGAGTAGAAGGAAAAGGTAAAGACTGAAAGGTCTGCTTATGTAAATGAATATACACCTCTGGGAAGGGCTGAGGTGAGAATTAAATGGTGGAGAGAGGTTGGGGAGAAACATCTCAGGGAAGAGTAGTGAGAAATTAAACAATGGGGAAGAGGGAAAAGGTCAGGAGCAGTGATAGCTCTGAAGGTGTACAATTGGCTACTACTGAATGAATGGTAAGGTAACGAACAAATAGTAATTAAAATCCTAGCTACTGTGTAAATGCCAGATTATAGCTGTGATCTTTTTGCAGATTTGCCTTTGATGTGAGTGGGAGGCTGCATGCTACCCTTGGGAATGCTTAAGCCTAAATATATGCTTAAAAGCATAAGAGATTCAGTCTTTAACCTGGCATGAGCTGATTTCCCTTTGACACGTACGAGGAACACCCCGAGGTTTATAGAGGATGAGAATAGATGGAGGTCACTGTTCAGGGTAATTTCCCTATTTGCCTGCAATGAGGGGCTTCCAGTGGTCCCTTCCTGCACAGCAGCTCCCATCTGTCCGGGTTTATAACCTGATCTGGTACCTAGCATTTCAGTTCCTTCTGAAGATGTGCATGGGAAACAGTATGGGGGAAATCACGCTCTCAGGTGGGCAGGAAATACCCCACACTCCTGTTAGGAGAATAATGGAAGTATCCTCAGGTAGATGTGGGAAGGATGCAGGGGGCTGGGGAAAAAGCTATTGACAACTCTGCTGAACACATCCCCATAGTTCTGTTTCTATGGCAACCTTAATGTGAAATGTGTTGGTAGGAAAACATTAGTTACTATAGAAACAACTTTCCTGTAAGTGAAAGTTTACTTTGTAACACATGATACCTAATATTAGTGGGTTTTTTTGTTTCTTTTTTTTTAAACTTAAACCACCCACATGTGTGTTGAAATCAATAAACAGATCATTGTACTCAAGCCTGCATAGCTGGAAATGTACAGAACTTTTGTGTCTTCCACTAAAACCATCTGCTTGACTCTGCCCAAAACCAGATGGACTTCTGAGCAGCAGTTAAGATAATAGAAACGTTAAATTCTATATGGCACAAGGGACTCCTAAAACAGCAGTATCTGAAATTTTGGTTGAGACCCTTAATTCTTTAGGAAAGCAGAGTATTTTGCTCTTTGCAGGTTTCAATTTTTATATAAAGAAAAAGTGCAGAAATGAACTTGAGTTTCTAAGCTGTACCAATGAGGCTTACCCTAATGGCCACCAGGACTTGAAAACGGTGGGAAGAATTTGGACTTTATTTTCAAGTTCCTTTCAAGGATTACCTTTCTAAAAGTAAGACTTGGATCTGGTCCTTCGTGTTCTGCTCTGCTGTGTTATGATACTGCTTCCAGCCCTAAAGCAATGCAGCTAACAAGAACTGAGCAACGTGTGGCTTACAGCACTTCAGTATTGCTGCACTCTTTCCTCTGCTTCAGAACTCTTCCAAATACTTTCTGGTTTAGTTACAGCCACAAAGTCACTCGAGCTGGATAAGCTGAGCTTCTCAAAGCTCTGCTGGTTAAGTGGCAGTGTTTAGACGTGGAGAAGTCCACTGTTGTCTTGGAAGCACATTGTGAGTAATGAGTTGACTTCTTTGCTAGGCGGTTTATTGTGTTATAAAGTGCCGACAGCAAAGCACGGTGGTAGAATTCTAAATGTCACCAAGGTAACGATCATCAGTCACCTCACTGCAATTTCACATATAGATCTTTCCTCGTGGAAATATGAGACTTCCTTGTTCAAAACTCATGCAGGATTTAAGATTACCTCTGAGCTTCAGAAAATTCTTCTGTTAATCTTCAGGCTTCGCTGTGTACATTAGGCTAACACTGCTCTGAGATACACTGACATGAAGCTGCTGCTGGGGATTTAATGTAAAGGATTTCCTGCCTTTTGTGCTCTTAATTGCTAGCTGCTTTTGCATGCTGCATTACATCTGCAGATAGTGAAACTATATTAATGGATTAGCAATAATAAAAGAACAATTTCCTATCCTTTCTCCACTTACAGCACAGTTGGTTTGCAAAGCAGTGATTCACTATCGCCACACCTCCTCCTGTGAAATAAGTACTGTTGGATATTGTCATCACTTTTACAGTTGAGTACACCAAGCTTGGAAGAATGTGAGATGCCTGCCTGTACAACAGCTGCAGGTATAGGAAGCTGCTACAAGTGCATGTGTGCTGTTTCAGGATGATTGTCTTCAGGTCCCTGTCCGTTAAGTGGTTTCCACATGCTATGAGGTTGAGGAGGCTTTGGATTTTCATGTTTAGAAAATGGTAAAGATTAGAGTTTATGTACTTCATCAGCCTGATATCTTTAAAGTAAACGCCGCAATGGCAAAACTTGGTGCTACTTTTGGGTTTTTAGCTACTCTACATTCTGTGCCAGCTGTGTTTTGTGCCACTGACTTATGCTGTTGGTTCAGCCTCAAGGGCCTTGACTTTCAGAGCCTTCATGGCTCCAGCCTGCAGTGCAGTGGGCAGCCCTCCTCCAGAGAACTGGAAGTCAAGGGGATTAGATGATGAGATTAGATTAGATTGGCCTTCTGTTTTCTGAAGGAGTCTGAAACTTGGAATAGAAATGTGAACACACAAGCTGTTGTTTCTGGACTCCCATAATAGCCTTGTTCGTAGTGCTGCGAGAGTTCTTCTTCAAGCACATTTGTGTGGGGCAACTGTGGCACCGTGTGATTGGCGGGATGCATCTGCCCGTCCTCTGCGTGGGGCCTGGGGGCTAGATAAAAACAAGATCTGTCAACGTGGTGTGTGGAAAATATAATCTTCCTGCAGGTTCTGGTGTATTCCCAGCCCGAGAGTTTAATTTAACTCCTCTTTCCCTGCTCTAGGAGTGTGTGAAGATTTCTCTGGCCAGCAGGACTGACCTGGGACCTACCTTCCCTGCAAAGCACGATGCCAATAGAAAGCATAGAAAGCTTTGCAGCAGTTGGGTGGGACAGACTCTTGCTTAGCTGTCCAGAAGGAGAAAAAGGACTTAATTGGCTTGCTCTGCAGACACCACTGATTAAATTTTTTGTTCCCACCTCTTTAGTGCTTCCTTAGGCAGGAGATGTCTAGGGAGATCCAGCTGTGCCCAAGTGGAGGTGAGGGGGTGCAAGGGCTCAAGGGGTAGCTCTGCGGTTTATGGTCATGTTCCTGCTTTGACAGCTTGGTGCTGTGCAACCTGCCAGTGGGTTTGGGCAGTTCCTACTTATCACTCATTATCCTTTTGCAGTTTCACGATGGGATTGCAGGGGGTGTAACCACGTATGTTGGCTGTGCTGTTTGCCTTGAATGCATTGCATGTGGCCGCCTGGCCAGACCCAAAAACTGCTGCCAGACATCTGAAGAAGGAGTGGTGAATTGAGGCAATGACTATCAGGATGAGCAGAGCTGTCAGTAAGAAGACTTGCTAATCTGTTGCTTTAACTCATGCATTTCTGGTTTGGCTTTCCATCTAGAAGATGGCTTTTATTCATGCATAACTTTTAATATGTTTGTACTGGAAGGTCTCTCTTAGTTACTCCTCTGTGACACACCCTGGAGGTATGGGCTCACATAGGCAATGATCTGGGAGCCGATTTGATCTGATGGATGAGTGGAAGGGATTTTGGGAGTGACTATTTCAAGCATTTTGTGTTACGGTTGGTTGAAAGCCTGACTAGTTGTAGGCATTTCAGTGAAGATCTGAGAATAAATTCCAGTATTGACCCATTACTATCCTTACAGAAAGGAAAGAACAAGAAGTCACACTTTTCTGCACTGGTAACTTAAGGACAATGTTCTAATTTGAGTACCATAAATTATAGCCATGAATAAGCATGTCCTGTTTCTTCAGAGGTGCTGAACACTTCTATTGACTTCAGTGGAAACTGGAATCAGCCCAGTGCATGCTTTGCATGAATCATGTTACATAACAGAAAAATGATGGTAATTTATGTTCAGCGCTGTGATGAAAAGTTCTTGAACTCCTTTTCAGTTTGAAAGATGGAACGGCTGAAGAGTTGTGCTGAGACTTTTAATTCACCTGCTCTTGCACCTGCACTGTGCTTCTCGTGTGCAGCTCCAGGGTACCTGCCTGCATTCTGCTTCTCACCTATCTCAGTGAAGGCCTCTTGCAGAGTATGTTCTGCCTCATGTGGTGTAATGCCAGCAAAGTGCCGACCTCCTGGGACTCCCAGGAAGCCACGGGTGCTCGGTAGCTTGCTGCAGCAGAGCCTGAACCTTCTTGGCACAGAAGATGTTTGTGGCATCTGGTTACACTTTGTGCTGCTGGGAAGGTGCGTGCAGGTGACTTGCAGCCTTGCTGAGTGCTCGCACCTGCAAAGCACAGATGTGAGCAGGTACATGGCCAAGAATACAGGCTGGGATCACGATGCCTTCAGCCCTTCATTGTACAGATCAGGGATGCTCTCTGCAGCCGCTTCCTGTGTGATCCCTGCTGTTCAGAGTCCTGTGCCTTTCATTAGGAAGAGTGGCCAATGTGTTCAATAACCATATGTTCCTTTGGTCGCCTCCAAACTCTGCTCTTTGCTTTCAGAAAGGGTGAGGGGAACACTGAGTCTGAATTAAAAACAGAAATAAAAATCAAGTGAGGAAAGCAATCAGAACACCTAAAATCTGGCACTATTTTTAGTCATGAGTAGAAAAAATTGTATTGAGTGTTGTTTGATCATAATCCAAACACAGCCTCAACAGCCCTTTGAATCTGTAAATGACACGCGAGAGAGGTATTTATAGCTGATGTTGCTCAGATCCCGAGGGAGGATTTTTTGTACGTTTCAGCTTATCGCATTTCTCTCATAATAAGCTCCAGTTTTCCGCAGTAGTTTAATTTTCTGAGAGCCATTTATGTACACAAATAATTTCTGTGTTCCTCAATGGCAGATTTTCTTTATTCGGGTTGCTGAGTTCAAGGTAAAAACTTGACCAGAAGGCAGGAATGTAATCCCTTCGTTCACTGTGCTTGTCTTACACGGGCACGGCTTCTATCAGTTTTTTGTTACGGCTTTCTCTTCTCCTGGGTTGAAGCTCAGAAGAAAATGTGGCAAAGACACTTCTAAGGAGTGCCAAAAAGCCTCAATTTTTTGCTGCACTTTTGACTGTGAAGAGTTTGTCATTTTTGGCATTTAGAGGAGGTTCCGTTTCCCTGATTTTTGCCAAAAGAAAGTCTTACGAGCACACGAGCTAAGTCACTGCTGCTGTATGGGATGGAAGGGCCGGAGGGAAGGAGACCGTGGCTGATTTTTGAAGGCTGTACAGGAAAAGGGAAATAATTCCCTTCTTCAGGGGCCAATATTCCAGATGCTTTTGCGTTCATGGCCCAGATGGTCTATGGTGGAAGCACCTTCAGCCCATGTGCTACAGAGATTCACTGTTAGAGATGATGAGGAGGGAGCAGCTGTGAGGGCTGAGCGTGTTTAAAGGAAGGGAAAAGGAAAGGCAGGGGGTGAGGAAGAAGTGATGGAGTGGAGGCAGTGTTGAGGGGTAAAGGCATGGGTTGCTTTCCTGAGCCGCCCTCTGCTTCAGCCATGCTCCCAGCTATGCAGGGCTGCACGTGTGCACTGCAAAGAGTGAATGTGATCTCAGTGCTTCTCTGTTCCAGTATCTGAAAGCAAATGGATGTGCTGTGAGAAGCAGAATGGGAATCTTCTATTATGACTGATTTTTAAATTCTATCCACTCCTATCAAATATTTTAAGTACCGCAAATGATTTTCACCGGAATTGTGGTTCTCTGTTGCTCCTGATCAGTCCCAGCAGAAGTCTGCTGAAGTTGGACAGATTGGTGGCAGGGCACGTTTCACAGTTCTCAGCAGTTCCCATGAAAATTGGAGTACCTACGGAGTTCGAGACTGTTCAATCACAGAGATGGCTGCAGTTGGGCTCTGGGATGGGATTTAGCACAGCACCAATTTCAGCCTGGGCTTTCTTTACGTGCACACTACTGTCCATTTGGCATTTTGAGATCTTTGCCATCTCCTCAGTTTATATAGTTGTCATAGGAACTATTTTCTAAGCTGTGTTCTGACTTGCTCCGTGAGGCACTTTATTGTATTATAAAGTGTTGACAGCAAAGCACAGCAATAGACTTTTAAATGTCACCAAGGTAACTACCAGCATTCAATTACAGCTTCAGATAAAGATGAATCCTTTCTGCAAATGTGACAGTGACAGCCAAAAAATGTGCTGAAGATGAAGGCAATTTATGATACAGCAAAGATTTCTCTTGCTACTTCACAAGGTTAATTGTGCCCACTCTGATTTTTAGTAACACAAATGTGTCATGCTTTATTGCTCTATTCTTGAAGAATATGTCTATCAAGACATTGGACCACTGGTGTCCTGTATGTTTTATTATTCTGATCCCTGTGTGAGCTTGTCACTTTCTGGATGACAGACCCAGGACATCTCAGACACGCTGTATCACCCGAAGTGTGGCATCTGAGGGAGCAAGAGGGGAGAAGCCCTGCTAGCAAGAGTCTAGCACAGAGAGGTGGGCATATTTGTGGGGGTCCTTAGGTACTGGATGTGCTGACAAGGCTGGGCTTTGCAGCAAGGGCTGCTGTGAGGCTGTGGCCTCAACGCAGAAGGCAGTGCAGGAGCTGGACTCCTAAACAACTGAAGCTCTTGTAAGGGCTTTAAGGTGTTGTAGCCCCAGCATGGCATCTTTCAGGGCTGGCCACCTGAAAAGTACCTGCTGTCTCAGCTGCTCTGTCAGTCTTGACCATTTTCCCTCCCTTCCCTATTATCTTATATCCATTAGGTCTCAGCGTCTTTCCACAAAGAGCAGCAATATTAATATGGTATCATTAAAGTAAAAAAGTATTCTGCATTCAAAGATGAGAAAGTAAAGACAGTTCTTAATAAGCCACCTTATCTGTTTTCTTTATTTGAATTTTCATGTTAAAGGTGAAAAGAACAGAGCATGACAATGTCATCTGAGGAAAGCAATTATATTTTAAGGTGAAGTGCTTTATGAACAGCATCCTGATTTCTTAGCAGAGCTAAAAATAGATGACTGATTAAATAGCTTATCAGTATGTGGAGTCCTGGGAGTAATGCATTTTTTTCTGTTGCCTAATAATTCCATGGCTAATGTTGTCCTTGCATTGGAATTTAATGGAGGGGGAGCAGGTGGCTCCTTGCAGAGAAAGTGCCCATGATAAAGTGGGTGAAGGAAAGTATTTCTGTCCAAAACAGACTGTACTTATTTCCTCCCTGAAATGATTAAAATAAATGCTGAGATCCCTAATACAAAAGGGCAATATGGACAAGTCATAAAACAGTATGGAGCACTTGTCCCCGTGTGCCATGTAACGTGGAAGCCAAGCAGAGGGCTTGAATTTCTGAGGGATTTACTGTACAAGGGGCCCAGTAGAGGAGGTGTGTCTTTTTCTGCCAGAACAGTTTTGTCTGTCGTCATTTCACGTAATATGAAGATATTTTCTCCCTGTTTTTAAGCCTTTTTTTTTTAAATCATCTTAGTTCCCCCTCTCTTTCATCATCAGTCTGCCAACGGGACATTTCCCCCTTTTAATGCATCCAGTTCTATCCTCCCTCCTTTATTCCCCCCCTCCCCCCAGTCACACTCTTACTTGGATTTCAGCCCTTTAAGGAATACTGCACTGGGAAGGACTGCCCTGCTCAGACGTCTCCAGATCATTCTATACTTTCCCTGGAAAAAATCCTTTTGGAAGAGGTACTGCCACTGTGCATCTAACGTGTATATGTGCTGGTGCCTCCTGGCTGGTACAAAGTCCAGTGACAATGCAAACAGATGAAGCTCTGATACATATGGAAGTTAATGCTCTTCTGCCATTTTCTTAGGGGAAATGAACTTCAATATGTTGTCATGAATACATTTTAATGCCATGAATCACATGTGTCTGAGCAAACTGCTGCAATTGGTGAAGGATAGGTTAGCTCATGGACATGATATCTTCTGGGCTCCATCTTAGGGAGGGTAGCTGATTTTTTTAATCTTATTTTTCCCTACGTAAGAGGGCTGTGAGCTGCTTGCTCTTTCGGTAACAGTATGAGGTCAGTGCTCGATTACAGTAAATTGGTGATTGTGAGTTTTACTTTGGTCTATAGATGAGACTGATTACGCTCCATATCAGAGTAAGTTCTCAGATGCAACCCTATGGCACTTATTTGAAATGGCTTGCTCCAGACAGTGTTCAGCTTTAAGGGAAACAGCACCACAGAAAGGGCATTAAAATGGGACTGGGCTGAGTTACAGCTTGGCAGGCTACATGTCCATGTAAAACTGAAGGTTTTTGTATTGTTTAAATGCCTTTCTTTTTTTCTTTGTAATATATTCAGAATTTTCTAATATTGTGAAATATTTCCAGTGAGAGAGAATGAAAACAGCTTTATTTCTGATCTTTCTCTCTTCCACCCCTAGATACGTTCTCCTGAGTTTGTATTTGAAAGTTTCTGAAACTTAGTTCAGCAGCTCTTCAGGGAACTTGCTGCTGGACACGCTGCTGCTTCGGAAACTTTGGCTTTGGAGCAATCGAAGCAAACAGGGAGCAGCAGATGGGAGGATCTGCTGAACGGCGTTTGGTCACTTCCAACACATGCAGTGATACGGAGGAAATGGTTTGTGTTTTGCTTGTGGAGATACGTATCCAAACTGGGCCTTCGCTGATCTGTTCTGTAACTTTACATGAGATGTCCTCATCCACAGCTGCAGGTTTCAGGAGGAGCAGCAGGAGTAGCTGCAGAGATCTGCAGTGTGACGGCACTGATGTGGGATCCCATGGCTGGGAGGGATGAGCTCCCTCAGATATGCATCCTGAAGTTAACTGTTGTCAACTAGTGAGGTTTGGAGCAGCACCTCCCCTCTTAGAGGTGAGCAAGGACCAATGCCTGGAAGCAAATAGGGCTTTCCAGGGACAACTGATTTCCTATACAGATGGGATTGTGTATGTGCACACTTCTCTTTGTCTTTCTCTCACATTCACATCCTAACTTCCAATGCAGATTGAGCTGGAAGTTGGAGTGCTGAATCTCTTGCCACAAACATGAAAGCAATGGCTGTGTTTATTTTTGTTTTGTGTAGTCTTTGCCTGGTATTCATTCTGAATGGGAAAAATGAGAGCTGCAAAAATATGGATTGAATCTCAAGCAAGCAAGTGTAGTCATTAAAAAAAAATGCTTAATTAGCAGCATATTAGCATGCTCAGAGCATCAGAAGTTCCACAGAGTGAGCTGTGTCTCTGATTTACCTGTATTTACCACCAATTAAGGAAACAATGCAGTCGTTAATGTTCTATAGGGAATTGTGTAAAAGTAATGCTGAACTAAAGCGTGGTGCTGGAATAAGTGCTCTTACATGTAGGACCTTTGGAGTTAATTTATTGGTGATTAACGGGTGCTGAGCTTTCTATCCCTATGGTACAATGAGGTCACTCTGTACTACACTTGGTTTTTTTTTTCTTGGTAATTTTTTCATAATAGGCTTTAATTTTAGAAAGCATCTGCTAAACAAACAGAAATTTGTTGGAAGTAAAGCAGAAGTCTGTGTCTAACATGAGCTGACAGAATGCTCATTTTGAAGTGTCTAGACAAGAGCTTGGTTGTGTTTGTTCTTTGTTGGCTTTTCTCATTCCAAAGGAAGGGCTGTGACAATCAGAACTCTCATCCCCAAACTCTTTACAACTGATCCACTTAAACATTATGGGGAGAACTTTTTTCATTTGTACCAGGTTTGTTAGATGAACAACCTCCAATGAACCAGATGTTGAGTTATAATATGAGCGAAGATAGTTCAGGTTCTCATTAGTCTGGGGTTTGTTGCATTACTTATGTTTTATAGTGCCATGAGGATGTCCATCATGTCCATTTAAGAGTGGCAGTGGAACTTGTTTGTTCTGGTTATACTACGTGTCTGAGTCAGCTACATTTATCTTTCCCTGTGTTTTCTCATTAGAACCTAGCATAAAATACGTTTAAAGCAGAGTCTGAAGCAGTCTTTGATTTGCATATTCTTCGTATGACTTCGTGAGGTCTGGAGTACTAAACGCCCTTAAGTTCCTATGTCTGGTAATGTGTAACGTTGGGTTGTTTTAAATCACTGGCCGTTGTTCACATCCTTTTTATTTAGTATCAGACTGCAATTCTGTAGTCTCACGTGTGCATTAAGATGTCACGCTAATGTGAAGGATATTGTCTTATTATCATTGCTGGAACTGCTTTACTTTGATAACTCATTGCATCCCTGCAGCTGTAATGCATTGTCTGTGTTACCTCTGGATCCCCAGGGCGCAGGCTGCGACTCTATGGCTGAGTGCACAGCACCTCCCTCAGTCCTGATTTCTCTGCACTCCTGGTCAGTGGTTCAGCAGGTGTCTTATTTAAAATAAAGCATTTATATATTTTAAAAAGCCATCCATTATTTTAGCAAGTCTCCCACATATCACACTGAAGACTTGCTGCTCATCTCAGTCTTGTTGGCTTTGAATGTCAGGTAATAAAAATAGTTTTTCATCTGGAGGAAGTGTTTAAAAACAATACTAGTGATTTTTGTGGGATGGTTCAGGTTGTCCACAATGCTGCTTTTAGAACATTTAAATACAAGCCAACATTAGTGAGTAAATTGATGGAAATGAAACCGTGGAGCATTCTCACCCTTTCCAACTGGCAGTGTGGTACAGTGAGCAGTCAAGAGCAGGGCACCACTGTTGTGGCCATCTTTCTCTGAGTGTGTGTAGTGGGAGAGGAGAAAAAGAGCTGTTCACTTGTGGAGTTGCTTGTGGAAAGCAAGAGTCTACACTGAGAGACAGCTGACTTGAATCCAACACTGAGATCCTTGTGGACCTGTGGGTTGCAAATTTTCTAGTTAATATTATGTGTAGGAAGAGCTCTGATGCTTCGCATGCTATGGAGCCAACCTTTAGTTCCTGGCACATTTTTTCTCTCTTTGCTCTAGTGAGTTTCCAGCTTCTAGTGCAGCCTGCATCTGGTTAACATTGCATGTTAATCTCTCTCAGCCATGGCAGTTCCTTGGATGCTCACCTGGGCTGTGACCCTTAGATACTGTCCCACTTGAACAGTTTGTGTGTGGTGCTTGTGCTCTCCTACTGCATCACGCAGGGTGGAGTCCACAATACTGTCCTGTTCACTCCTGTGCTGAGATGGAGCATGTTGTGAGTCTGTAATAGAGGCTCTCTTCAGTTTTCTTGTGTTGTTTACTTCTGTACGTCCCTGGCACACAGCAAACCCTTTGGTCTAAGAGTTCAGCCGTGTTGTAATGACTTATTTTTAAATTCTAAGTAATTGCAAGTGGGCTTATGTGAGTACACAAGTCAGGCTAACACGAGGGGTACAGTTGTAATAGCTGGTCCCTGTAATTTTCTCAAGGCTGCCTACAGGGCTAATGACAGGCATTGGAAAGGAGTTTGTGCTTCAGGATCTGGTGAGTAGTACAGCTCTGGCCAAGAAAAGAGTGGGGCAATCAGTGACAGAATTGCACATCAGCCTCAGAATGCTCTTTGCTCTGCACATCTAGTGATGGTTTTCTTGTGTGCTTGCCAACCATCCTGCTAAGCAAGGCGGTGAGTGGGAGCTCTGCGTGGTCTCTGGAGCTGCAGGATGCCGGCCTGCCACTGCTTGTGGTGCCAGGAGGGCCGGGGCCACAGCCACTGCGATAAAGCACCTGCTTTAAAGGAGGGAGGAAAAATGTATTTTTCTAAAGGTCGAGTAAAATTATGGAACGCTTAGAGACAGAGGAAATTGTAGCTTTGGTCTCTCGGCAGTGGGCTTTGCAAGGGGATGAAAAGAACAAAGGCATTACAGTGCACATCAAAGAAAAGTCTGTTGAACATTGCTATTAGGAGCTATTAGGAGGATTTCTTCGGGTATAAATGGGAGGCAGCACTTTGGTGTGGAATGTTCCTTACTTTTAACATGTTAAATGGCTTATTTGATTATACAGGCTTGCTGGCAGTTACTGGAACTGCACATTAACTCCTACAGTAACTGATGCTGCCTACAGATTAGGTAACATGAAGTTTGAATCTGTGAACTCAGTGGAACTTGTATGTCTCATTTTCATCTACCTGCAAATGGCTGGAGAGGTTGTCTGTTGATTAGGTGCTGGATACAGAGTAAACATCAGTGGTCAGATTTACAGTGTACAGTTACTGTCCCCATTGGAAAAAGGCTCCTATGGTTGTGTATGCAGTGTGTGTAAGTCTCAGGTACTCAGGTCAATGGCTGCCTGATCCTCACTTCGATGGTAATAGTAAAAATCATTTGGAAATATGTTAGAAACAAGTATTGTTCTTGCAAGATTCACTGTGTTGTTGTTTTTGTTTAGAACTGGAATTAATACTTTCCAAACTGTCTCTGTTTCCTAAGAAGAGAGTGTTGCATCCTAACCAGCGTTCCAAACGTGAACCACAATGACTCCTCTCGTACAACAGGAGTCGGGGCAGTCTGCTCACCTCTCGCTGGGAGTGGGCTGACCATTTCCTGCTGGAAGGTCCTCTTTTTCTCTGCCCTCTTTTCTAAGGAGATTACATGCCTTTTGAATGGAAAAGAAGGCCTTGTTTCACTGGATGTGGAGAAACAGACACACATCTTTCTTTCCTGAAGACTATTGTTCTTTAGCATTCACGTGTGTATATTATAAATTTGCTGTTCTCTTGAAATGCTCTGTCCTGTAGATCCTTTCTATTATTTTCCTGTTGGAAGGAAGAGGAAAATGTTTATCAAATGTCACAGTGCGTGACACATTGCTTTCCCAACTTGTTGTTCCTTGTAATATATTGAATCTACGTACACACATCCCCTCCAGAGTGAGGTTAACTTCTCAGTTAACTACATTCTTCTCCCATTCTATGCTCTGTTTTCTACCCTCTGAGAAGGGTGCACCTGAAGGCTCCAGTAAAACTGTGATTTAGATGAGTCACATTTAATTAAAAGTGGTGAAGGGATCTATGCTTATATGGTTATCTGTCCATTTTATTGGGTACTTCAATTTTAGGCCCCCAGAGAATTGTAAAAGAGTTGATATAGTTTTTACTTCAATGCTTCGTAATGATTGTGACTTGGGACTTCTTGTTCTTGTGGTTTTTTCTCTTTTAATTAAGGACGGAAAATATATAGTGCCATGAAACATCTGGCATAGCCTGTCTGTGTTGCAGAGTAATATGGTCTGGTATTTCGTGCAGTCTGTCAGTCATAAATAACTCTGTCTCTCTAGTGTTCAGAGCTCTGTGAGTTTACTTGCCAAATATCACCAAGTATTATAACAGAAACTTGAATCAAACTCTTGCATCCATCTCCAGAACACTTCTTGCCTTTGTTCACTGCAAGTTTCAAATTGTAGTGGGCAGCAACGTCAGACTGATTTTTGTTGAGTTATCCTCAAAATGTTTCACATTCTATGAGCAGGTTACTTGCTTTGTACAGTGTTTTACTGTCTGTTATTCTTCTCTAGAGTAGTTGTTAAATCTGAATGTCTTATGTAGGAATTCCTGTTGCTGCTTTCCTTTGTCTCATGCAAAAGGTCTCGTAGTACAATGTGCTTAGGAGTAAGAACACTGATACTGATTAACAACACTTGCAATCTGGGCTTGATACTACAGACTCGGAGATAGGTTTGTTCTGCTGGAGCCACAGCCTACAGGCGGGCAGGAGGAAATCCGAGCTGTTAGAACACCAGGCAAAGCCCAGATTCATCCCAGCTGAGGTCTGCAGCCTTCAGCTGAACTGGTGAGCTGCTCACCAGCTTTTACTGCTTTTACTTTCCAAGTATAATTACTTCCTGTAAACATCAGTGAAGAGGTGGGAAGGGTTGGGGTTTATTCACAAGTTTGTTTCCTCTTCCAGCAGGATTTTGATTCAAGTACAGTAAATTAGTCAAGATAGCAAAGCACATACATGTGAACTTGTTTGTCCTTCTGAATGCCTATTCAGACAAATGAAAATGTGAATGTGGCTAGTTCTTGATTTTTGCCTTGTTAGACTACTAAGTAACAGGTATTTTTAGTGAGAATGCTGTATTCTTCCACAACACTAGTCACAATACCTGGAGATGGCTGAGTTCACATCTCTTGCTCCTCTTGCTGTCAGTGGCTGCTTTCCTCCCTCTGTCTGAGGAGTTGCTCTGATGAAACAGCAGTGATGCTCTGAGTACTCTAAGTGTTGAGGCACAGAGTACTGGGACAAATTATGGTTGTAAATAAGCCACGAGAGAAACTGTGTGGGCACTGCTTCCTTGTTTACAGCTTTCAGAAAATGGACCAATTGGCAGAAAGACTCACAAGTGAACAGAATTTTCATCAGACTGACATCTGCAGATTGGTCAGTCAGGTCTGCTTTCAGTCTTTTATGGATTTTCCAGTGCAGCTCCCTCAAACATCAATATGCTTCTATTCACTTCCAAAAAACCCAGAACATCTTATGTTCTAAGTATTCCTTCATTCCCCATTTAACAGGCAACTAAAAGAAAGCAAATGTATTTTGTGTAATACGAAGCTAAAACAAAACAAAAACCAAACCCACAAACAACCCATTTGTGCTTCCTGAGTGGCACTTCAGTGCTGTCAAGCAAATTGGAGCTTTCATCAGTTTCTGTGGTTCCGTGTTCATGGAGATGAGGGAAGTGTGCTCACTAACTGAACAGAAAATCACTTTTTATAATGAGATAAACACCAGCTCTATGGTTGTGATTTAAAATAGATTCAGGCCAGGCAAATGTATCTGAGCCCATGTAGCTGCTGTGACATGCTCCTGTCACATTTCCTGCATGAACAGACCTGCTGTATGCTCAGTGCTGTTTTCTTTATTGGCATCCCTGTCAGGCAGCTTGCCTTCTGCAGCAAGAGGAGCTTGAGTGGAAAGAGACTCAACTGAGCAGGGAAATATCAAGCCCAACATGCATACAATCTTGAGTAGTCAGAATGGAGTTGAACTGACAGAGGTAGTTAAATGATGTGATGTGAAACATTTCTTCTAGTTCAAAGTGGTGTGCTGGACAGACAAAAGGCTGCTTTGTTTTTGTCTGAATTGGTAATGTGTTTTTAGGCTCCCGCACTTTCAAACTTGTTTCAGCAGCTCAGTACAACACCAGTGTCAGAATGGGCTGCATTTTCTCTCTTATGTGAGTCCATATTTACAGGTATAGAAATGGTGTTATACAAATGTTCTCATCCCTTTAAGCTTAGAGGGAGTTCAGGGCTTTGGGCTCTGATCTATGTAAAGATGTGGGTGGGGTGAAGGTCAGGGTCTGCCTCTAACAGGCACTGCCATTTGCTGGGCTTCAGGATGGTGACCTCAATCATGCTCTGTGATGTCTTTGATTTGCATCATCCTCACAGCTGCAATCTTCTCTGCAATTCTTGCAATGATGTTACATGAATGCAGGAACCAAAGTGAGCCCTTTGAATTAAAAAATAATGAAAATAAAGAAAGGAGAAATCCAAGGCAAACACCAACTACGAACCTAGACAGATTGGGTGAAGACAACCAGAGCAGTACAGCACAACAGCTGCTCAAATAAATTGAAGGGAAAACACCAAAAAATGGTGTGAACTATCACTAGCATTCTCTCAGCAAAAAATAAAAAATAAAAAAAAAAATCAAAGGGATTATGTTCAGGAGTGAGGGACTGACTGCTGTTAGGTCAGGAGGCAGGATGGGGTGGCAGGCTCATCTCTCAGCTTTGCTGTGCTGACCTGCTCCATGCCGTGTCCTGTCACAGGATGGTGGTGGCAGTGGCAGAGATTACTAATCAGTGTCGCTCTTGCAGGGATCTCAAGAAACTTTGTGCCACCCCAGCAGAGGAAATGTTGGTTCCTGGAAAGCTCGAGCCACCAGCGCTGCTGTGCAGCCTGCATATTAATTGAGTGCTGTGGGATGTGATGGTCTTGACACTGCCCTTCTTTCTAAAGAATTCTGCTGAGCTGAGGGATCCAGTTTCTGTGTGCTGGAAGGCACTGGAGTAGTGCTCTGACTTCCCAGTATATCTGTGTCCTAGCCAAGGTGCAGCTGTAATTGGAGTCCCATGCGCCGTGAGGTTCCTTTTAGATTTGAAGTGACAGCAGACTGAGTTTTCCCCTCAGAAGCTGACACGCACAGTCAGACAGGCCCTGACGTCTCCTGTCCGTGCTGGCACTGAGCTGGGGAAGGGAGGGACTGTCTCCTTGTGGCAGTGTTTGGGTTGGCTTAGTTTTCAGCAGCGTGGCATTTTTCTAAATGTTTTGCCACATCTTCATGCCGAGCCAGCAGGATCACAAATGAGTGTCTGTGAAAGCAATGCTCAAGGTGCAGCAAAACATAGAGATGCTTTTTTTTTTTGTAACGTGATTAAAAATTGCTGCAAGAAATCTGATCATGTATGGACAGTACTTAAGGTAGAAAGTGTGAGATCTGAAGATGAAGGTAACAAAAATGAAGAATATTTATACTCAAATATGTGGGTTTTTTTCTTTGCTTGTCTTAATGAGGTTTTGTTTCTTCATGCTTACTTGAGCTAGGTTGGTCTGAGCAAGGGGAGCAGAGGCACCAAAATGAGTACAAAACAGGGGAAGCTGGAGAGCAGGGAGCCCTGTGCAGCTCAGCATTCAAGGCCAGAGATGATGAGAGGCAGTGGCATAACTACATTACTGTACTACATTTCATCTGGGAAATGAGTGAAGTGTAACAAAGTAGATTTCTCCAGTGCTACCCAAGTGGAATGATTGAATGTTTAATAGAATAAAACAAGTATTCAACCTGCCCAGTCTGTTTGTGCAGATCTCAGACCACTGGAAGAAGAGGTCCTCCTGAGAAATCCTGCTGTCTTGAAAAGAGCTATTGAAGTTCCAGGAGTTTGGGTGAGGAGCTTGTGGGTCAGTTAAATGAAACGTTTCAGTGCAGAGAGATATAATTTATTCATAAGATTTGCAGGAAATAAGTGACAGGACTCTGAACAGCTTTGTCCAGGAGTTGTGAAGCTACATGACAATGGGGGTGCTTGGCTGATTAGAATAATATCACCAAACTGGAAAGATGCTCAGCTAGAAACTCAGTCAAATGGAAGGAGAGCTGCAGAGTCTCATAGGAATTGCAGCTCAGTGTTGGAGCAACTGCTGCTTAGGCTGCAAAATAATTGAGAGTTGGGGGTGGAGGAGAGCTCTGCAGATGGCTGCTGGGCTGCGTGCACTGAGAATCCTGGAAGAAGATGCAAAAAACAGGAGCGTTTGGCATCAGAGAGTAGGCAAATGATGCAGGCTTTGTGCCAGACAACTTTTTAATACAAGGCTCTATAGATCTGGAATTGCAGGAACAAGCAGAATCAAGAAGCCTGAATTATGAACATAAAAGCAAAATAGATCTTAGTGTTAGTTGTGAATTTCTTCTTATAAATGATTTTGGCTCCAGCAGAAAGGATATGTGTGTTGGTTTGCTCTGAGAGCAAGGAGGACAGGGAATAAACCAGCAAGCTCAGGGAGCAGAGGTTTGTGATGTACCTGAAAGAGTCAGTGTGGCTTTCTTGTCCTAATCAGGTAAGTCTGATGGGATTTTTGCAGCTGTCTTGTTGTGAATCTCTTTCATAAGCACACCAGAGGACAGTCTGACATTCTGGGGGCTTTCCTGGAGAGAAAAAGGGACTTTTCTGATGTTTGTAGAACCACAGGATGGCTTAGATTGGAAGGGGCCATAAAAACCAATGCACAGTGTGTCAAAGGAACAATGAGCGCATAATTCCTGAATCAAAGCACACACTTCTTACCCCAAATACTGAAGTACTTTAACCTTTTCTTCTTCAAAACCATATATTCCTATGGGAAATAATCACCTTTTAAAATGCGCATGTGGATGCAGTTCTGCTGCCACCTGATGAGGTAATTTCTCTCTGTAGGGCAGAAAAGGGCCCCACAGCCGTGGTGGCATTCTGCAGCAGTACAGGAGAAGAGATGCAGAAATATGAAGAATCAAACTCTGTATGTTGAAGCCATCAAATGAAAGTGACCTTTGAATGTAGCGCTTGCTCCTGTTTCAAGGACCTCCTCTCCTGTTGGAAATTTATTGTGACAAAGATGACAAGCTCCATCTTGGGGAGATGCAGAGCACACGTATCTGATGACTGTGCACCTGAATTATGCTTTCTCTCCAGAGAGCTGTGCTGGAGAAGCCAACCGTTTCTCACTCGTGCCACTTGGGCGTGTTCTTTGAAGTGTAATCTTGTTTCTCATCACAATCCAGCACCAAAATGTTGCAGGAAGTTTGCAGTCCTTTTGGTATTTCAGACATTCCCTGCCTGGTTTTTCAGAACAGCCACCACGATCCTCTTCTGGAGTTGCTGTACTTGCAGAAGCAAGCAGCTGTCATGCAGA
Source organism: Oreortyx pictus (assembly GCA_036925125.1). Classification (NCBI taxonomy): domain Eukaryota; kingdom Metazoa; phylum Chordata; class Aves; order Galliformes; family Odontophoridae; genus Oreortyx; species Oreortyx pictus. Next base: position 541,926 of record JAUPFR010000018.1, read on the forward strand.
AGAAAGCACTTTGGGAGTAAGGATGCAGGAAACAATAATTGGCTGCATGTTGCCTATTCTCAAGGGCTTCTTCCTGAAGGATTTTACAAGACCTGACTGACCAGCCAGGAGTTCCTCCTGCAGAGGTGGGTGAAGAAGCCTGTGCTGGTGGGGAAGACAACAGAGAAGGAAGAGGAGGATTAATTGCTGCCCTGCTGCAGTAGAGAATGAAAAGAAAACCTTACCTTTCTTTACTTTGCCTTACTGAGATTCTTCCTAAAAGAGCTCTGTTGGAACTTTTGATAAAACAGCAGTTCCTGCACTCAGAGTATGGGCTGTCCTTGTAGCAAATACTCATTGTGGTCACACAGTTGGGAAATGTATGTGAGGTGGGGCACCGTGGAGCTGCAGCTGGAAGGGGCAGGTCTTGGCTGTCCAGAGCACTGCTTAGAAATACTACGAGCTGCAGTTCTGCTGGCAGTCCGAGCATTCTGCTGCTACTGCAAAACCCATCACATGGAAGGGACGTTCCGTAGAAATAAAGGTGCTCCTTCTCAAGCACACCTCTGATTTAGGACAATCTTAACTTCCCCTTGATGCTGTGTAGTTCATCAGAAGCTATTGTTACAGACCATGATCCTTTGTGTGCTTTTCATTCATTCATGGTGCTATCTTCTTCAGCTGTATGTTATTCCCCACTTTGAATACATTTCACACCCTCTGCTCACTCTTGAGAGCAAACCTTTTCAAAATAATTACTCCTGCTCATCTCCAGAGCAATCAGTACAGTGAATAAACCTAGATGTTGGCTGTTTTCTAGAAGTATTTTTAAAGTAAAATGAATGGACATAAATGCAGGACTTGGTCTCCTGGAGAGTATGGCAGGACAGCAGATTTTCCTTTTGGAGCTGTACGTGGCTCGTATCAGTGCAGAAAAATGAGTTGTTTTTCCTTCAAGTTTTGTTTGCCTTTAAGACTGCATGGAAGGAGATCCTGCTCGTGGGTGTGATGTGACAGTGCAGATGGCAGCCCCAGGTCTGGTGCTCATCCCATGCTGGGAGTAACTTCTTGAACTGACCAGCAAGGAGTGCAGAATTGTCTGCCTTTCACCAGAAGTAAACTGGACTGGTGGTTTATTGGTGTGGAAACCTTTCTCACTCATGTCCTTGCTTTTCCCACTACAATGCTATATGGAGACCTTTCATCTCCAAGACTGCCTGTGAAGGCTTTTCATTGCTGATAAATACATGTAAAGGAAAGAAAAAGAACACCCTATGGAGGAGGGAAGCTTGTTCTGAAATATCTCCTATCCCTTTCCTTGCAGGAGAGTTTGGTGTGGTTTGGTTGCTGAAATATGCCAGCTAAACTGAATCAGATGAATTATTAATGCTTTGCAGGCTGCTGCTCTCAATTGGCTGCAGCGAGGCAGCTTCGATGGGGCGTATGTAGCTCCAGTTCTCCATGTTAAAAATAGACCTCAGCCCTCAGAGGAATGGGAAGCTTAACAGACTATTTTTCTCAGCACAATTTTAGTCCCATTATGTGTTATTTTGTCAGAGTGGATGGGGTGGATTGTTATTTTCGACGTAGTGGGTGATCTGACTGAAAAACCACTTCTCTGTTTCCTTTCTATATGTCACAAGCTGCGTCAAATTCGAAGCCGAATATTTCCTTTACTGCATCCTCAATTAGGAAAAAATAAATAGAATCTGTGCGGCCGTCGTGCGGGTTCATCCGCCAGCTCTCACGCTCCCACCAAGCGACGTTTCCTGGTGGGAGAATCTGCCTTCCTTACAAGCTCAAGGTCAAAAAGGTTGAAAATCAGTCTGTCCTTTTATTAACCTCTTCCATTAACTTGACCACAGCAGCTTTTGCTCTAACATTCTGAAGTTCCCCTGCTGCACCTTCTGCTGCAGGCTCTGCTCTCAGCAGCCATCCTGTTCCTCACTGCCTGGCACCACGTTTCCATTGCATCGCTTCCCTAGGGCTCCTGGATTGCTGCAAGCCAACTAATTACATTGTTAGAGTCCAGCGTAGCAGTGCCCTTCTGTGTTTATAAGGGTTCAAAAGATTTAAATACCATTTTTTACTTGAGCACTTTCCTGCATAGGTTAAATGTTGCTTCATGCTTTGCTGCCTTGCTTTTGACTAGATTAGCTATGGTGATGTGCACATGTTTCTGGCCTTACATCGTCCAGCTAATGAGAGCAAGGAAGGCCTGACCTGTTGTGGACTGCATCACACGTCATCCTGCTTTGGTTCTATTACAGTGTTGAGTGCAGACCTGCTTTGGAGGCTTTAACCCTAACTGTTATGTGTTTAAATCCCAGCCCTCATGCCTGTAGGTTCCAGAACTTGAGAAACAGGCAGCAGTGAGTTCTATTGCCCACCATTTGAGTCAGTGCTGAGCTGTGCACCAAGGAGCTGATGTAGGGAACCTCATGGCAACGCACGTCTTTTGGAAGGGCTTAATATGATGAACCCTATGTCTGAGCAGTGCATCTCCCTGCAGATCTCTCATGCAGCATGTTCTGCTCATACTTTCAATGTCTCTTTGTATAAGTTTATCACGTTTCCTTCAGAGATGGTCTCATTTCAGACCAGCATTGAATTATTTCACATTATATATCCTGGAAAAGCTCTCTGCAGCCTTCTGGGTGAAAATCTGAGTACATATAAAAAAGATTTTGCTGTTTCTTTACATCCTCTCAACTCCAGTGACATCAGCTGGCTATACAGCTGAGGCAGATGTTCCTGAGAAACCTTGATGCAACTTGCAACTGCTTGAATGATGAGGGGTCTGAATTTTTCATGTGCATTCATCTTCATTTCTTACATACACATACAATGACTTTTCATGCAATTTGTAAGAAAAAACACATTCATATTTGCTTGCTTAATCGGCAAGCAGAGTGAATAGCACAAGTGTTGTGGCTGTGAGTAGAAAATAAAGCCATCTGTATGCATCCAGGGGAACTGGACACACAAATGAGGTTCCTTATCTGGTGCCAACATTGCACCCTGATTTGAATGCCCTACAGATTAAAAAGCAGATGCACAAATACGGGGAATTGCCTCTTTGCAGTTCAGATTGAGTGTCTGCTGCCCTACGGTCACAGGTGTCTGTTCTGAGTGCAAATAACAATGTACCACAGCAAAGCAAACAAATAGAGTGAGTGTGCTGAAATCGTTTGTTAAATGGGAAATTGAATTTTTTAGAACCCGTTTTTGTCCTTTCCCAGGTGACAGGAATATAACATGGTGCAACGCCTGTGTTTGTTAGGTGAGATAACAATGGTTTGAAATGCAATCAGAATGGGTTTCAGAGGATAAGGAGATTATGGTGAATGAAAAACAAAACCAAAATTGCCAAGTAAATAAAATGCTGTGTAAGAAAATAGACCAAAACTTCATGTTGCTGTGGACTTCTTGTGAGGGGTTTTTATCTTTGGCTATCTGACTCCATTAATTACGTTTAATGGGGGAGGAAAATGCTCTGTTGTTTATTTTGAAGTTTAGTCTAACATCAGTGGGATTAAAACAGCTGCAGGGGTAAATAATCAGAATGTGATCAGATTCTTGGCAAGCTTCATCTGCATCTTCCTTCATCTCAGTGTATTATCTGGTGCAGATGAGACACGGAGTCTCTGAAGAGAGAGTGATTAATCTTTATACATCTTTATAATCTCAGTTAGGATGTTAGAGGTAAGCAAAATGTTTCTGAGGGTAGAAGAGTGTTGTGCTCAGTTGGGTACTATCCTGACTGGGTGACCTTAGGTCAGATGTGCCATCTCTTCATGCCTCACTTTCCCCATCTGTATCATGGAGGTTGATATGCACCCTCACAATGAACCACAGGAACAGAGGACCTTGATGACCAAAAGGTGGTCATGAGGTGGTCATTGATGAGAGCAGATGGGGTAGAGAAGGGCTCAATGGCTCTGCCTCCCTTCCCATAACTGAGTAATTTCAAAGATGTAAAAAATAATAAGATCCTTCAGTATTCCCTGTTTTTTTTTTGTTTGTTTGTTTATTTGTTTTTGCTAGAGCTGCTGTTTTTAGCCCAGAAGATTGACCTTGGGAAGCCTTGACCTTGGATAGCTTGGACCACAGCATAAATTTTAATTTCCTTATCAATTTTTTATCTTGAAACATTCATATGAATCATTTTTGTTGCTAGTTTCTTGATGATCAAAACCAGCACTATCAAAGGTGCTTGATGGAATTACAGTCCCAGGTTCCGAAGTGCTGCAGGAACTTCTTCCCCCTCAGGGGCCTGATCCCCATGGAGCCCCATGCTGCTGCATGTGCCATGAGCCTTGGAGCAGTTATCCTCTGGCTATAACACGATAAAGCTGGCTATAAAGCTGAACATGCTGTTGTTTTCTCATGTTACTCAGAAGGAACATGGAAGTTCTGAAGTGGTGCTGAGCTTCAATGGATGGGATCTGTAGCACATCAGGGTTTTGAGGGCAGTTTTGGGTCCTCTGAGCTGTATGTGCACGTCAGAAATGAAGGCAAAGGGTCTGTGGGGAGTGCTAGGGCATGAAGTGTTGTGCAGGGTGGAGGCAGAGGTATTCGTGCTGCTGGCAGTGTCTGGTATTTGGGAACAGTGACTGACACTGGGTTGGAAAGGGCCTGGAGTGCAGCACTGGCTTCCTTTCCCGGAGCCCTGATGGCAGTGACTGGATGCAGCTATTCTGGATGCTGGGGCAGTGCAGTCTGAAAGCGCCTCACTGCTGTCACCACTGAAGTGTAAAAGAAAAGAAAAAAAAGCCACAACAATAGTAGTAATATGAGTGCTGCAAGAAATATCTTTTTGTCTAAAACCTTCAGTTTCAGATGCTGGTATTCACTGAAGGGATTGAGGTAAAGATCCCCTGGGTCACACAGAAACCTGAGGCAGAGCAGTTCTGTTGGTGCCAGGCAGCTGCACGCATCATACAGAATCCCACAATGCTTTCTTGCTTGGCAAATTTTCTCACCTGAGCGGTTTGAATTGTTTTGTTCATTCTTTCCAATAAGTGGGGGTGGCCTCTCATCTCTGTCCTTTTTGATACATGAGAGAGGAGGGAAGGAGGAATGGCAGATGTATTTTCTCTAGACAGGGCTGAAAGGACTTATGCAGGGCTCCAAGCAATGCACCTGAAAGAAAAGTTTTCCTTTGGCCAGAGGAGAAGCAGAGGAGCTGAGCTCCTGTCTTGGGTGCCATAAAGCTTACCAGCCATCCTGGCAGCTCGGGTGAAGTCAAGCCACTGGGTGTGCTCTGACTGTAGCTCTCCTGTGTGTGTGTATGCATATTGATTTATACATATTCATATATTATGCGTATATGTATTCATTTATATGCATTCATGTGTTATACATAGACATACACACCCATGTGTGCATATATATATTTAAGGAGCAGGAGCATCCTAAGAAGCTGGAGCAAAATCTTCCTGTCATTGCGTTATCCTGCTGGCAGAAGATGTTCTATTTATGGACTTTTCTTATGGTTGCTATGGCAATGAGCCTGCAGCGCTGCTCCCTCCTGTGGGGCGGTGCAGAAGGTGATGTGCCCCAGTGCTGCACCTTGTGCCCCATGGGGGCCGGCAGGGTCAGCTGTGCAGCCCGCAGCTCCAGGCAGGGCTCCTGCACAGGGAAGGCACGAGCTGCGTTTAAGTGAGGTTATTTGATATTTACTCTTGAGAAATAGGAACTGTGAGCTCTTCGGAGGTCCTCCCTGCTGCCAGCTCCTGAGGGCTCCCAGCCCTGGAAGAATTGGTCCCCACGGAGCAGAGATGGCTTTGGCACTCAAAGTGTGTCCGTGTGAGGGGCCTTGCTGGCAACCACGTGGGCACAAGGTGGGCAGTGAATGGCAGAAGAGGAAGAGCTGAGCCAGAAACCTTTGCATGGATCTTCTACCACTGTCCTGAATGCAAAAATAAAGCTCCATTAAGAAATCATTGCACTTGCTACAGGGGTTTTAAAGAGCAGACTTTGTTTCTGCCTTTCCTTTGAATGGATTCTCATTCTAATCCTTCAGTTCTGGTCATGCAGTTCATTTCTCTTGCCCATGGCCACCACGTCCCCCAGTCAGACAGACACCTCCCAGCAGTCCTGCTTTTACACTCAAGACTAGTGCAAATTGAGAATTTAGTGGTAAGGAAAAAATTAAAAATGGGATACTAGTTCTGTCTGAATCTATTGACATCTGAGCTTCCCTATGCTTTTCTTTCCAAAAGCAGAAAAACTGCCTGCTCCTCCCATTCCTCCTCCTCTCCCTGACTTGGCTGCTTTCCCTTCTCCTATTTTGGATGACGATGGGCCTGAGTCAGAGTAAAGTTTGTCAGATTCAGGGGAAAACAACTCTCAATTGCCTGGGTCTGCTGTTGATCACTGCTGGCTAAACTGGGTTAGGGAATAGCTGGGTCAGTGTACTGAGTGGTTATGTTGTAAAAGAGCTGTCAGCATTCAGATATACATAATATTTTGCTTCGCGTTCAAGGTTGCATCAGAGTTTAAATTCAATAGCATTAAAGTCTCATAAATCATCTTGCCCAATTTCAGTGCGAGCTAGCCTGAAATCTTTTAGTGCCACCTGCCTTAATGAGATTCTGCTGTCTGTACAGATTCTGAAGATAAATCCCGTGTGATTTTTGGATTGCTAGGGCCAACTGCAGCATGGTTGTTCTTATTAAAGGTTGAACTTAAAATCTCCTGAGATATTCAACAAGTTTTGAAATTTCTGGCCTTGATCCTTCACCAGAAGTGAAAACAGGCTGTTAGCTCCTGCATGGGAGTGCCAGAGGCTTCAACTGGCAAATGTGCATGGCTGGAAGAGAACTGCAAAGATCCTGCACGGGAGTCAGCAAAAATGCATTCAGTGCTAACAGACAGTTCCTCTCACTTGTCCTACAGCTTCTAGTCTTTCGTCTGAGCAAAATGTATAGCTTGTTGTCATGGCAATCAGTAAATGATGCTATTCATTTGACTTAGCACCTTTTCTCATTTTTCTGCACGTTAACTGCACAGCAGAGTTCACTATCATTCTTTACTAGTACCTGCCATGTCAGTTTAGTTGCAGCCTTTATTTACCAATGCATCTCAAGTTGTACATATTGTTAACAACGTTCCATAAACCAAACAGTGACATGAAAGCAGTGAAGATCTGCTGTCCAAACCTTACTGGTTGTGATGGATATTCCCAGGCTGTCTGCTTGGCCTTGCCTTTGGAGGTCTCTTAGACAGCTGAGATGAGAGTTGCCCAACTTTCTGCGGTGCTAAGCTGGTATGAACCACCTCTCCAACTGAACTGCTGGGTTGTGCATGGACCGAAGCTGAAGTCTGCCTTCCTAGCATGTGGCTGTTGGAGAAGTTGCCCTTATCTCTGTGCAGACAGGTGATAACGCTAATGGTTGGTGACTACTGCTCTGCTGAGGAGCAATGGCAGAGCTTTCTAGGGGGAGATGCCCCTCATGCAGATGTAATGGTATTGCTGTTATATCCTTTTTTCTTTTTTGAAAGATGGTGATGTTTTCAAGCAATAACACAAACTCCAAGGAACAGATGTAATCTATTCAATACGTCCCCTGTGTGGAATTTCAAAGAGCAGCTCTAGGTGTAATAATGCAATCTCTAGAGGCTCATTTTAAAAAAAAATAATATTCGTTTCATAAATATTGGCTTGAGATGCAGACTTCAGGGCACTTTGTGTGTGATGGTGGTCTAGAAATAAATTGATAGAAATTCTGTGGCTCAGAGCAGTGTCGGGTCCCTGAGGGCTCGGTGGTTTTCATGAGCATCCTTTCACTGCTGGTGTACGGCCTTGACCTGTTTCCCTTCCTATTTTGCCCAATTTCCAAGTTCCATTAGTCAAACACTGATAAAATGCTGAGCTATCTTCCATCAGGTAATGGCTTTTCGCTATCTCCCTTTCCGCTGTACATTTCTGACTCTCTCAGCTATTAACTTTGTCTGAGCTTCAGTGAGAGAACTTCACGGACAAAATCAGGACAGTAATTAGGTGTTGCCATTATTTATCTAAAATACATTAAAAAACCCCACAAAACCTAGGTGTTTTACTGTGAAGTGTGCTTGGACGTTGGCCAAACCTTTTCCAAAGGCTTGGGTGCTTTCTGACAGCCTCTGCCTGAGTCAGTGAGGAGGAGCACTGCTGAGCACTGCTCTTCATGTGCCCCATTCACCACCGTCAGCTCGAGGAGTCAAAGGCTCTGACGATGCTTTGCATGTCATGTTGCATGTTGCATGTCTTGTTGCAGCTGCATGTCTTCATTTCCTGTCAAACAGCATTAATGATTTTATTCTATTCATATTAGTGACTTGTCCTAATGAAAAGGAATATGTACTTTTGGAAAAAACTCTTTAGTTTTAGTGGTTGATGGCTTTTCTCTTTCAGTGCATGCTGACGTGTGTCACTGCTGTACAGACTGCATGAGTTCAGTTTGTTGATGATGTTATTGTCTAAGAACAAAGGGAAAACCAGGCTTGTCGCTCTGCAGGCTGTTTTACAGCAAGTGACAAAATGCCACGAAATTCAGTGAGTGATGGGTTTTCTCATTTTGTTTGGTTTGATCTTTCATCACAAATGAAGTGTCAGCATTTTCGCACCATTATTTCAGCATAGCCAGATTCTCAGACGGTCGCAGGGCTCGGTTCTGAGCAAAGGTCGAATCAAAGTCTCCGTCAAGTTGGAAATGCTACAGCTGAAATGTGCCAGTCTGGAAAATAAATACATCTGTTGTGTCTGTGTAGGAAATCCAGCCCAGGCCTTCTGAGGGAGGAGTGGAGTGGGGATGGCTGGGCGCTCGCTTTTGTGCACAGTGTCAATCTTATTGTGGTAAAATTCCAGTGTGAGCCAATTCTGTCTGATTAATATTCTCCTGTGTTTTCTCACAAGAAAAAAAAAAAAAAAAAAAGAAGTTGTTATCCTTTCTATTCTTTCTGTTCTAGCATTTAAACTTTAACAGCAATGTTATTTTAGAACCTGGGCTTTGAATAGTATGCTTTGAAATATTTCAGAACAGTGTTATCCAGCTTTACCCATCTCCTAGTGCAGAAATTACCAGACCCGGGTTTAGAGGGGTTCCTTCTTTCAAAGCAGGAAAGCTGGGGCAGGTGCACGTGCTGCAAGCTGTGTAGCTCAGGTTGAGACCCCTCAGATTCTTGAAGGTTTGAAGCACGTGGCCTTTCCTCTGGACTGAAATGATTCACCACTCAAACCATGCTTGGATTCGGACATGGACATACAGCAGAAATATTTGTGCTGATATTCTCAGCTTTTCTGTTGCTCTGAATTGAAGGGAACCTAACAACTCATAAAACGTGTTTTCTAGCTCGTTTTCAGGAAAGACACTCTTAGGCTCTCTAGAGAGATCGCTTGTTTCAAGTACATGTGTTGTTTGCAGTACATTCATTGCATGGTTACGAAGCTGCTCTTTTCCTTTCCAAATAGCTGCTGCCTCCCTGCTCCAGAACTTTTTAATATCTCAAGCAGAGAAATAATTAAAAACTGAACAAACCTGACATGTGCTTATCAATTAAACTCCACAAAGTGCCAGCCTGCGTCTTCTCCCATGTCCCTTCAGCGGTGGTGGGGAGTATACCAGCAAAGAGCACAGGCTGGACCAGTTGGGTGACCATGCATTCTCAGCTTGTCCCCATCTGGGACAGACACCAGAACTGCGTTTACATCATCTGGGTATATCTTGAAGTCTGACATTTTTTGTGAATCTCATATTTTTATTTGAAAACATGGCAACATCGGAAGAAATATAACAGGGGAGAAAATAGAGTCAGAAATTAATCCTATTTCCTTCTAGGTTATTTCTGAGCTCATTTATGATGTGCAGGCTGTGGGAACAGGAACATATGCCAAGGAGGTGCCCAGCAGTTTCTGCATCAATGAGCTCTTGCAAAATTATCCTCAGACCTGCTGTATTGCCACTTCCTGGAGTGGTACACTGGAACTCTAGAAATAATTTTCTGTGTTTTCAAAGTAATTTTTGCTTTGCAAATGTGGAGAACAACTTTGCCAGTTCATAGGAGTGTGTGTGGCAATACTCAGGTGCAAGTGGTGGAAGGCTGGCCTCATCAATTCGTGCTGCAGTTCGTTCTTGAGCTGTAACCCCTTGAAATTCGCCCCTTTCATTTTACAGGAGCTGTTTGGTTTGACCTTTTCTACTTGTCTGGATAGGGTATTAAAGTAAATATCACTGCACAGCCATGGCTACGCAGTGCTGCGTGCATTCCCCTTGTGCAACAGGAACAGGCTTTCAGTTCAGATGTCATTCACAACTTGTGGCAGCAATTCTGTGGCAGTGAGAAAAAGATGAGAGGGAAAGATTCAGTTTGTTCTTATTGTGGAAGTAAGGGGCACAGCATGTACACATCCTTTTTCTTAAAATAAATGAAGAAACTGCTTTTCTGACAAAAAAAATCTTAATTTCATCGTATCAAACAGGATATATATATATATGTGTGTGTGTATATATATATATATATGTATATGTATTTACTGTCTTGAAAGTTCCATTTAAGAGAAACTGGTAAGAGAAAAGCTCTGCCCAGTGCTACCAGTTACAAAGGTAAGGCAGCATGAAATCCCTGAGCTGAAAGTCATGGTGGTGCACCATTACACCTGGCTGAGACTGTTCCCTGGGCGTCCCCCATTCCCAGCTCTCAGTCTGTCCCATGAATGCAGTTCTCAGTGCCCAGATCTCAGCTGGGCATCATTTGGTGGGCAGTGAGCAATTGCTTGTGCATCACCTGTTATATACACCCACACATAATACATAAATACCGACTTTGTATAAAACAGGGGAGAGAAGGGCATTATTTGTCAGTGGAAGTGGTGGAGAATCAAGGCTGCTTGCTGCAGAAGATCAGAGGCAGCATCTTAAATAGGATCTCATATTACAATTTTTACTCACATGTGATCATCTCTATCTCCATGAAATGCGATGGAAGTAAGAGCTGCTGTAATTGGATCCTCGTATCCTTCCTGTTACTGCTCACAAATTTAATTGTAATTCTGGTCTTTTTAATAATTATTGAGAAATTATTCTTTTTTTCCTTATTGCTGCTTCTAATGTGAACATGATGTTCTTCATTTAAAAATTAAATTAGAGGACACTCTTTCTGGAGCATGTCTGAATTAATCAACTCAAACTGCCCCTTCAAGCTGAGCAGAAGAAAATGCCCTGCTGTCAAAGGGTAAAGGTAGGTCCAGCAGCAAAAACTGAGCAACTCAGAGTCATTGTTGTCTGGAAGGAAAAGGAGAGAGAACCCATCTGACCTCCAGAAGAGTGTCTGCCTAATGGTGGTTAGCTGTGTTGACCTTTATAAATGCATTAAAATTAATTCTTGTTTTACTGTGGTTCTGACTTCAAACTGAGCAGTTGTAGGCATGGCTGCTTCTGCCAAACAATGCTGTGAGCAGCAGCTGGGGTCACGGAACACATCACGGAAATTAGTGTGAAGGGGTTCTCAGCTGTGGGAAGTAGCTTGTGTACTCAGTGAGCATTTCTTATTTTCTAATGGAGTCTGCATGAGCACAGTATCGTGGGCTTGTCTTTAAAGGTCCATATTAACAAATACGTACGTTCAAAAAAGTCAGATAAATGCTCCTTTTTGGACCAGGTTATGATGTTATTGTACTTCCTTTCTGTGGTCAAGAGCTTCCCACTCTTGTAGAACTGCAGCAGACCCGGGGAACTGGCCGTGAATGGGAGCTGGGGCACACTGCAGGTTTCCAGTGGTTGGAAAGCCAACAAGCCTCTGAAAATATTATAAATCCGAAGGAAACACAATCTCAACTTTTGCATTTTTGGGGAGGCTGTTGACAAGTGGAAAGGACTCCATTTGACAAACGCTGGTACCACAATCCTGGAGCAGTGCATTATTTCATGGGTACTATTGTGCTCTAAATGCTCTTGGAATGAAGAGAGAACGAGTGTGTTTTAAAGAAAGAAGTGGGGAAAAGAGAATAAGGAAGAAAGAAAAGAGATTATTAGAGACCCTAATATCCCAGGTGCTGCTGTAAAGAGGCATGGCACAGGGTACAAAATTCATCAGCCATCGGTCTGCTGTGAAACACAGTGCTGCACTTGAATTATGGGACCGTGATCAGTGAAATCCAATACACCCATCTCTGCAATTGAACTGGGAATTATATGATCCCCCGGTGCTGGAACAAAGCATATAATCAAGTTAAGCCCGGTGTAGACGCAAATCATGAGCATTAATTAGCAGGAACTGCACAGCGGTTGTTAAGCGCTGCAAGAACATGTGCACAATCCTAGGTCCCATGCCGCTCTGTTTTTTGATAATTAGATTTCTTAGAGGAGAGAAGGAATTTCAGGAGGCAGCTGTGTCTTGTTGTAGGACCTAGAGCACAGTCCCTGCATGGGGCTGTACCCAGGGGCCGTCCCTTTCAGCCTCCCTGGTGCCCACTGAGCTGTGGCCCTGCAGGAGCAGAACTCTGAGCTGCACCTGGCACAGGAGCAGAAAGAAGGCAAAGGTGTTATTAAATGATGTGTGACTGTTTTAAAGGCTTTTTACTTTGTGTGCAGCTGTGTAATTGCCACCTTTCATGTAGGCTCGAGGGGGCTGTACCTCTGCTATGTAGCATTTAAAATTCTTATTCAATGGCAAGCTTCAAAAGGCCCAGACACACAACTGTGAGAGCAGCCGGTCCCTACCAAATGCCACAGCAAATTATCCTCCTAAGTGGGTAGTTTCTTGTAACTATTATAGCTGTCTTTTTATCTTTGTTTTAAAAGCATCCAGGAAGCTCATAAATGGGCACCACGTTGACAACACTGCAAGATCAGCTGTTGAGCTTTTAATGCATGGCTACAAGATGGTTAGCCCAGTGTGACTGTGTATTGATGCTCTGGGCTGTTCTTGCTGCTGAGCTGGAGGGGATGAGAGACAAGGTGCAGCTGGAGCTCCTGCTCCTCACGCAGAGCAGCAGTACCTGCAGTGCCAGCAGCGGGATAGCTGCACTCAGGATGGGGCTTGGGGTAAATGTGCATGGCAGCCCACTGCTCTCTGAGATGAGAAGGCAGAACTGCAGTCAAGGTGTAAGTCGCCTTATTTGTCCCCTGCATCTTCATTCTTTCACAGCCTCTTGTTCCCTCTTTCTCCAAGTTGATTGTATGATGGGATTTAACAGGCCATTATTTTTAGAGTCTGTGTATAATTCTGAGAATTTTCTGATGTTGAGGAACACAGGACTTTTGGAAGAGAAAAAAATATATATACTGGTCTGTTAGGATAGGGAATTAAAGTATTTACAACAAAAGAAAATTGAATACTGTTAATCTCACAATTGTGGAGCTCCTCATGTGTTACCCTCTGTGATGTGCTGTGAAACTCTGACAGCGTTTCTCTGAGACATCAGCCTTGTTTTCCTGAGTTGCAGCAGCTCAGGTGCAGTCTGACTCCAGCAGTAACCCTATCACATCCTCCGGTGTGATCTGCAGTTTGCATTGGGTCACTTTACCACAGGAGTGAGAGCTGAGTGCTCTAGGCAGTACTGACACCTGGTGCTTCAGATGAAACCGGTTAGTTTCTTGTCACCCTGGTTTTGGAAAATATTTTGTCTGAGGTGGTGTGTTGAGTGGCTTAGCACTGCAATGGCAGTGGCCTGAGGGCTGTGCAGAGCTGAACCAGGAGCTGCAGAGGGATAACACCTGGAGGGGAGGTGCGAGCTCTGGATCTGTGAAAAGCAGTGTGATCCAAACAGATGCTGACCTCACTCATGTGCCACTGCTGGCTGCACTAGTCCTGCTGGTGCATAAATGAGGTGGTTGTCACTGTAGGATTGCTTTCTCCAATTCTATTTCCTTTTTTTGTCTCGAAGTCTTATCTGAGACATCACTGGGCCTTAGAGTGAAATTCTAATTAGCCTTGTCTCCTTCTATCATAGCTACAGTTGTGGTTTTTATCTTCATACGCTTTGAAGTTGAAACCCAAAACTTGCTTCTAACGGAGAGTGTGTGAGGCAGAAAGAACTGAGGTTTGTAGCATTGGAGCTCTGCCATTCTTTCATACACTTATTCTATTCAGAAAGCACTTCTCTGTCCTTCTTAGAAGGCATTCTTTTACTTGCACATTTTACCTCTTCCTGATGATCAAAAAGAGGAGCCAGGAGTCCTCCCTGGTGGTGCTGTGGTTGTGTCCACACAGTGTGCGCTCCAGCTGAACCTCACCTGGTGGCTTCCAGAGCTGGGCTGGTTAGCTCAGCACACAGGTCCTCTCACTGCTAGCTTGAAAGACAGTGAGATCAGTTCTTTGCTCTGAGCAAGCTGAAAACCATCACAGCTGTGCAAGTATGATATTTAAATGCTGGGTAGAGTCGAACTGAACAAATTTGACCTGTGCTGTATGCACTTGGGCTGAGGTTGCTTCTGTGTTTCCTTGAGGATGTGCTCCACAATGAGCTGAACCCACACTGCAACTGGCCTCGCCCCACTCTGGACTGGGGATGAGGACCAACTGGGAACCTGAAGAACAGAATCTGTATGAAAGCCAAGGAAGGAGGCAGAACAACAAGTGCTGGTGATCAGAGCCTCCCTTCAGAAATCAAACTGGTTAGTTCACATTGCTTGTTGGAGTTTATCCTAAGATAGGTGGCAGAATTCTATGTAGGACTGTATGATGGAAGGTGTTAGTCACATAATGCTTGTGTTTAATGTTAAAGGTCAGGTAATTAAGTGCTTAATCAAGAAAAGCTTCTGTTTGCATTTACAGGGATTTTGCCTGAAGAGAAGATGAGGAGGGGACTCCAGGGCAGGCTTTGGCAGCATGTATGATCTGTGTTGGAGAAATGAATGTGACACAGCAGGAACTGAACTGGATCGTTCTGCAGCATGCAAATGTCATTAATCACAGTAACAAAAAGCCATAGCGTTGACTAATTTGTAATATCCTGCCCACTGGCCCCAAGGTACAACATGTAATAGGTCTAGCACTGTCAGATAATAACTCTGATCAACACAGTATTTAATATTTTACTTGCTAAGCTTCTTAAAGTGATTTATAATGAATCTTCTTCCTCCCCTAGGAGTTAACAATGTAAACAGGGATGATAAAACAGGCAGGACATAGAATCATTGAATCATTAAGGTTGGAAATGACCTCTAAGATCATCTAGTCCAGCTGTCCATATACCACCAGTATTATTCACTGACATTATCAGGTCTATACAAATTAATTCAGTTTTATTGGGTGGAAGGAATAGTACAGTTCTAGGACAGCTGAACTGAAGCAGACCATTCTGAACTAATGAGAAGCTTGGGAGCAACTAGGGTTGCCAGCTCTGGTTGGGACATCTGACTCTGAACTGACTCAGGAGTGATAAGATGTAGCTAGGCCTCAGCTCTTTGAAAAGGTACTCCAAAAACTTTATTTCAACTCTGCTGGAGGAAGAGAGTTTAAAAAAAAAAAAAAAAAGTGGGAAAAAAAGGAGAAAGAGCACATGTGGGGGTCAATTAAGGCTTGTACTTCACTGCAGAGGTCTGTAAGATGAACAGCCTGTCAGAAGCTGGCAGTGAAACGGCCGTGGATGGGTATGAAGTGCTCATAAATTCTGTGAAGTGGTCTGGGCAGGCTGATGGAAGTTTCAAAATGATGAATTAAAATGTTTCCCACTTTGGAAATTGTTTTTCACTGCGGAATCCGATGGTTTGTTGCACGCTGGCACAGACAGGGAGGAATTTTGAAGCCTGTAGATCAGAATGAAAAAAGAACCTCGATCTTTCTGCTTTTGAGACCTGTTGCAGATGGGAATTTGTCTTGGCACTGTCCCTCCCCTGCCTTGCTTTCTGTGTAGCTGCTATTTCACGTAGGATGGTGTACACCTGCCTGGAAGCAGAGTGGAGGCAGCAGTGTCCGGAGCAGCTCAGCTCTGTGCAGTGTGTCCTGTGCTCCCGGGGGCAGCTGCACCACACCGGGCAGGGCAGAGCCCTTCAGCATCACTGCTCCTCCGTCCTTCACTGTCACAAGTCCAGGGAAGGCTGGAGAGAGAGCAAACCAGATGTGTGCTCGTGCTACAGTAACAAAGCAAGGCACAACAATAACTGAACGCACTCAGAATGTAGGGAGACACTGTCAGCCCCGGGTCTGGGGGCATATCTAGGGCTATCTTGTATTCTGTGGGCAATAACAAAGTGTATAATGGATGGGAAGGCTCAGACCCTTTCATTTTAACCCCCAAAAGATACAAATACAGTATGCATTCTATGCGTTTTTGCAACTTTTTTTTTTTAATGCTAGATTTTAATGAAACAGGATTACTAACACATAATGTAAGAGGCTGTGAAAGAGCTCAGGGAGGTACAAAGTGCAGCCCACCATCAGGAATGTGTTTCTGTTGAGAGCAGTGGTTTAAAACCACAGTCACATTCTGAAAGTTACGAGCCCAGATGGAGTATAAAAACTAATGAAAGCTTGGATGGAGTAGAGCATGAAGGTGTAAGTGAAGTGATTTGTACGAGGCATGAGAATTAAAACCAAATTATCCATGAAGCTTTAACCTCACTGGGTTTCCATTTCTGTTAAAGTAACTAGTTAAAGGCACTAGAGCTGTTTGAGGAAACAGAAGTCTGATCATTAACAATGGAATCTGCTTTGTTATTCCTCATGTACATGTGCAAAAAATGAATGGTAGGCAAAAAATTAAATATGTATCAGACCAGTATCTCATAGAATCCATTTATCGAAGCCCCAGCACTGCAAGGACAGCAGCAGCTCTGACTCAAATGAAATATGGTTCTGTGGCTGCACAGCTGATCAGTATTCATAAAATAGAGAGAGAATGTAATGCGTGTGCAGAAGAGTGCACCCAGGCTCCTCAGATCATCTCAGGCAATTACTGGGCTAAGCTGAGACTTCCAGTTCCTATTTGCTTTGGCATTTCTGTCTGTGGTTCCGCTGGACACCCAGGACAGGATCACAGTCTCCAAATCTCATTTGTGCTGTTTTGGAGGAGTGGCCACACGCTGCAGGACCGAGAGGTCTCTGCCTTCTGAGCTCCTGCTGCACAATTACACCATGAAGCAATGTGATGCATTGCAGGAGATGATGGAAACATCACTCCGTCTTCTCTAGCTCAAGCTATGCTGTCTTCTGGGGGGCTGAGCTGGGAGGGGGCTTCTGGCACTATGCTAAAACAGACTCTTGCTTTCCTTTCTTCTTGATACCAAATTGCACTGTATTTTAAAGAAGCAATTTTTTTGAAGGGATGCATGAAAGGAAAAGAGCTGTGCACTGAATTCTGGTAAGGGCAGTGCTCATTCCCATTCAGAATTGCAATGAGGAAAGATCTTCTATACAAATAATGATGCACAGCCAAGAAAAATCCTGTGTCTCCTCCCACCCAAACCTTTCATAGAGGCAATGCAGCCCTTAGTTCTCTCTGCACCCTGAGGCATTAGCACTACTGAGGGAAGGGATGCTGTACTGGTGGGATGGAGAGCAGCTCTTTCTTCTCACCCCAGACATGGGCAGATGCTCTCCCTGCAAACTGCAGTAGCCAAAAACTCCGAAGCCTCAGCTCTTGTGAAAAGCTGTGCACAGTCCCTCAGGAGTCAAGTCCTTCAGGTCGGTGTTAATACAGATGCAGAGTACCCTCTATTAATGCAGATGAAGCCCTGAGGTCCTGGCAGCCCTGGAGCTGGAGAGCACGGCTGCATGGCAGTGCAGTAATGCAGGCGCTGCTCTGGGGCTCGTGGAGGTCAGGCTGCATCTCAGATAGGGAGGATCAGAAAAATGACAGCCAATAAGCAAATCTGGTTAATTGCCAGAGTACAGGCTGTAACTTGGTGTAATCCAATGCTCTCCAGGGGCTGAGCCTGAATAGCACAAGAACTGATGATTCATGCCTTCAACTCAAACTCTGAATGAACCCAAGCATGAAATTTAAACATGAGTGGCTTTTTTTCCCCTAGTTTAATTATTTCCACATTTCTCTGTTAATCCTGATTCCTACCCAGTCTGAAAGTACAGATTCACAGCAAAAGCAGGAAATTCACGTCCATCACTTGACTGCAAAACCTCAGAACTCCTCTCCATATCTGTAGGATCCTACATCCGCTTTCCCTGTGTGACTCCATTATCATAAGAGTTTCATCTCAGAAATGGTGATCTGTAGAAGGATCAGACCATTCAGTCGCCATGCCCTTAACAAACTGTGTTTATTTAAATGCATAGTGTGGCAGTGGCAGTGCAGGGCTGGACCACACAGCTGATGCACAGCTCAGGACCAAGAGCAGTGAAATCTCTGCCTTTGTGGCACAACGAGTCTGTCTCCAGACTGAGTTTAATGCAGAGCAGATAATACATTTGCAGATCTCTGCAAATTATCGTTGAGTTGAAAAAGCAGCAGCTGCTGATGCCATTATTCAGAAAGAGCAGGTGGGAACGGTGGGCACCGGGGGACTTTTGGAGGTATTTGAGATCGATGGCAGGAGAGTACTGTATTTTGCACAGAAACAGATCTGTCTGATAACAGTGAGATCTTCCATAGTGGGTACCAGTAATGTAACTGACATCATGGAATTGATTTATGAAAGCAATAAAATGTCACATTAGAGGTGTTTTATCACTTCAAATCATGAGCACAATGCATCAGTGCCAATATACGAGGGATTTATCATAATATTTCTTGCAGTGTTGTGTTGGAAAGTAGGTCCTGGCGCACCATAAAATAATTTAGACAACATGGGACTGTGGTGGGTTTTCTAAATCCCCTGAAAAACCCTCAGTAAGGAGATGAAATATTTCAGCTTTGACTACAGTGTTTCATCTAGGTGCCTTTCTTTTCACCTGGGAGTCTTGTGAAGGTCTTATTGATCTTGCCTGTCACTTCAGGACCAATTAGGCACCAAGCATTTCAAATCATGTGCTTTATGTTGCAGTTGGTTTTGCTTTGTAAAACATGATGAAGGTTGGTCAACTGTCTCATGGCAATTTCAAGATTTAAATTTGCTGGTTTCTGTTTCAGTGGGATTTCCAAACCTGCTTGAGATTGACAGGTTACATGCATTGGTGATTTTTTATTTAAAACAGATAAAGGCAGCTATTAGGAATGTGGGGATTATTATGCTTGGCCTTATTAGAATGTCCATCATTTTTAATAATGTAGCGCTGCAAAAATCTTCAATCTTGTCTCAGGAGTTGCTCAAGCAATTTTTCTCCTGATTCCATTGACACTGTTTCCTTGATGAGTTTTGATTAAGGAACTTGGGGATTAACTGCAACGATTGCAAATGTGGAAGTGATGCAGAAGTGCTCTGTGCTTTTCTGGCCCTCTCCTCTTACACCTTGATAGACTATGCATGTGTTGATACAGCAGCTGTGATCTATCTTTTGTAATTATTTGTTATAAAGTGAAATTTGCTGGGAGAGGAACTCACCCATGTTATTACCAAGTGCAGTGTGATCTCCTTCAGAGAGATTAGAATAAAAGCCAAGTCTTACTGCCTGACTATTTCTGTCTCTTGACTTCTTCCTTTCCTTTGCCAGTACTGCTCAAAAACAAAATGTCTTAAATTCCCCTCTTCACTGTGTCCTGGATAAAGATTTAGCTGTTCAGGGCCCATACATATCAGTATGGAGAGCTCACATCTCTCTGCACATTTCTCTTTGTCCTTCCCCCTTGGAGCATGCTGCAGTCACACATCCACGTCCTTCTCTGGGCTCTCCTTTCTCCATGGCTCCCCTTCCATCCCAGAGTTACTTTGCCCACAGTGGTTTTCCATACCATTTGCAGTTTTTACCTGCACTCCTTTGCTCTACTGTTCGACACGAAACTTCTCTGCAATTCCTAGTGCACAGCATTGCTTCTTTCCATTGAAATGTCTTCCTGCTTTTGATTCCAGATCTCATCTGAACCTTTTATTACCTGTTTCGTTTCCTTTATTATTTTTTCCTTCCTCTCACCCTCTTTTGCTGCTCTAATGCTGATTTTGTAGGTTGATTATTAAAATAAGAAGAGCATTCAGGCAGTTTTATGGAAGACATTCCTTGGTGTGTCTATGTAAATGCAACTTCCAAACAAGATTTGTAATCTTCATGAGGCTTTATCATATACAGTGTATCTAGATTTAAATTCAGACTATGAATCTCAAAATGAACAGGAGCCAGAAAGTGCCAGGGGAAAAGAATAGAAACCCAGTGCTGAGCAAAAGGAAGTGGAAGTTTATAAATGGAGTAAAACTTTTTCCCTGTGAACATTTGTTACTCCTCCTCCAGCTTTGCCCTATTTAATAACATCTTGAGGAACTTTCAGCCCTGCGCAACTCCTGATTTTTAATGAAAACCTGTGAGAGAGATTAGATAATTCCGTGCTTGTAATCTCTGTCATATAATGAATAGTTTTCTAAAGAGCAGAAACTGCTTCTGCATTAAAATGCCCATGAAAGGAGATTTTTAAAGCAACCTCTGTGATGTTTACCCATGCTTTTATTGGATGTGAAGTTGCTCAGTCTAATACAGTCTGGAAGTGTTTATGCTGGAGAACAAATTTCCAAGGCATCTGCCTTCACTTTCTGACCGCTGTTGTCTTGCTGGGGAGGCTTGCTGCCGCGGCCCCTCCAGGAGAGCAGCGTGAGCTCAGTGTGTGCAGAGCCCTCGTGCTGGAGCTGCAGGGCAGCTTTGGCTCAGCTGCTGTGCAGGATGTTTCTATGCATGTGCCATAAAGCACCATAAAGCTGTTTCTGGAGCAGGCTGTGGTTAGAAATGTGTCCTAAGCAGCATTGTCAGCCTCCCTATTTCTAGTCCCGTTACTTCCGACTGCTCCAGTGTCCCAGTGATGGCTGCCACGTGCAGGTGGCTGTTTCTTGGCAGTTTCTGAATATGCATTCTCTCCTTTGTGAAATCCCACTGTGGCTGTAGGCTTAAAAATATACGTTGAGTCAACTGATCTCAGTGCAGGTGGAGCTCCTGTGATGTGTCTGTGAGGTACTGCCTGGAACAGGCACTGCAGCTCTGCACTCCAGAGGGACGTTCCCAGCATCTACTGCAAGATGCAAGGTCTCACCTGGAGATAGCATATCCCAGAACCACCTCCAGTAACACGCCTCCACTCACTGCTGTTGTCTGTGCCCAGAAGGCTGGAGGTAACTTCCTGCCTCTGTTGGAGCTAACAGGACTTCTGTCATCCACCCCATCATCTTTTGAGAAGAAGGCCACTTAGCTGTTGTAGTAACCACAAAACACATGTCACAGGCTCCATCAGCATGATGTATTCCCATCAGCACAATGACTCCTGGAACACGGCATTACTCACAGTGAGGACGGCGGGCTGCAGTCTTACATCACTTCACTGTTTGATACTGGTGCTCGTGGCTGGCCGACAAGTGTAATTGAAAGCACTTGGCACCCTCCTCAATAAAATATTAAAGCTTATGGCTGAGAGGCAGGAGCACATAAGTGATGTATGAAAATGCTGATTGCCAATTTCCATGTTCCAGGTGTGATTCATGGGGATGCTGCTTGGGAAGCATTTATATCCAACTGTAACAAACATAAACAGAGTGACACGGTTTATTAAGCCAGAGGCAAATGTAAATGATGAAAGGCTGCTGTGTAAGACCACATTAAACATGTCCCATTACATGATGAAAACCACATTTAGTAGTTGCATAAACATAATGCTTCTTTTGTTTCTCTAATTCCCTGGTGATTTAGATTTCTATATTTTATGAGATAGAAAAATAACAAAATACGAAGTGCAGTTGTGCATGCCAATGCTCTGTCATCAATATAAAACTAAGAAACAAAGTCATGTCACTGGGAAGGGAGGTACATTTCTAAATGTTTGTCTTTGGAGAGGGAGACTCAATCATTTTGCACCCA
The DNA here is from genome assembly GCA_036925125.1 of Oreortyx pictus. Classification (NCBI taxonomy): domain Eukaryota; kingdom Metazoa; phylum Chordata; class Aves; order Galliformes; family Odontophoridae; genus Oreortyx; species Oreortyx pictus. The sequence goes on from JAUPFR010000018.1 coordinate 563,772, forward strand.
AAGCTGGGTGAGGGAATTCATCACAGCTACCAGCTTGTAGGTGGCAATCCCACAGACCTCAGGGCTGACGCACAGATGAGGACAGGGAGGGTAAAACTGCATCAGCAGAGCGTTGGGACACTGAAGGATTGAAAAGAAAACCCTTGGTAGTGCATTCAGGTGGTTCCATTGCTTTAAAGGAGGCTGTTGCCAAGAACTGGTTCAGTCCATAAGAACCATCATGCAGTTCTTTCCCAGTGCTGCAGTGTGCCTGCTTTGCAAGGAGAGCTGCCTGGCTCCATCCATACCAGAGAGTGAAGGGCTGCTTAACTTTCTCTTCTGCATTGCTCCCTTCCTGGAGGCAGTGGCTGTGTTGTTGTGGGAAGGAACAGTCTTGCACCGTTACCTCCTAATTTGGCACTGAGTTGCACTTATCAGGAGGTGCAGAGAGAGAGAAAACTGTTAAGAGTGTGAAGGAAGCTGGTTTTCTTACTGACTTACTGTTTATAGGTGGAGTTGGGAGAGAAACTGATTTCCCACCCTCAAAAGATATTTTCATTGTGGCAGAAATGTGCTAGAGCTCTAAGGTGAGGCTTTGAACTTTATGTGATGAAGATCTCAGAGCCTCAGTGGCTGCTCATCTTTGCAGCACGGTGGCTTCCAGAGCACTGGGTGCTACTTCGGATTGATCTGGAGAGAAGAGGGGTGCAGGTGTGGGCTCCACCAGCCCAGGGCAGCAGAGCAAACCCTCCTTCTCTTTGGTTGTTCTGGAAAGTCCCCACAGGTTCAACGTTTTTTCAGATGAAATGTCCTTAAATTTTGACACACGACTTCATGGAGCCATCAGCATTTCCTGAGGTTTTTTTTCCAGCCAGGGTGAAGACAATCAAATCTCGTTGTCAAGGCAAGGAGGAGAGAGACTCATTTTGAAGAAAAATATATTACTTGTGCAGTGAAAAGCATTCAGTATTTACTGTGCCCTCACGTCCCGGTTGCTGTTGGTGTGCATGCTGTGCAGGCTGAGTCTGTTTCACTGATAGATTCCCACACACGGGCAGTGCACGGCAGCATGAGACAGACATAATTCACAATACCAATTAAAAATATTCTCCATACTGCATTTCTTCTTTAAACACGGCCTTTTCATCTTTCTAGCATTCTATTTGGCACAAATCTGATTATGATCTGCAGTTCCAAAATGGAGGAAGAGCGATGCTGTCAGATACGTTGTGGTGCCAACCTCTCTGCATGGATGTGAACTGCCCATAGAGGTAGGCCGTGGTGTGGGTGGGGTTGGCTCTTGCAGCACTCTGGACCTCTGCTGTACAGACATGTCCTTGAGTCCATGCCCCTTGGGCTGTATTTCTGTAGGAAGGATCCACCAGAAGTGTGTGTGCAGATAAATTAGCTTCTAATGTTCAAGGAAAACTGATCTCCCAGTTCTTTGTTTTGGGACAAACCCCTTCTGCAGGGTGGTGGTGATGCTGTCCTATGGTCAGAGGCAGATGAACGCTCTCTGAAAAGGGAAAGTCGCTCCACTGTGGGGTGATGACCCCATGTAACTGTCAGTGCTGTTCCAGCTGTACAAAGTTTGGTAGAAAATTCCCAGAGTGTGCAAACAAGGATCTGTATGTGCCACTGCTTTACAAACGCAGCAGCATTTCCCTGGAAGGCCGCATCAGAAGCAGTTTGCACTACGACAGTAATTGGTTTTCATCTGATTACAGCAAAACTATGAATCAGCTGCAGCCTGGTTTTAATAACTGAACACAGAGCCACATTCACAGTGCTGTAGCTTTCGGGGATTGTGTGCGGTGCCCGCGGCCCCGCTGTGGACTCAGTGCCCCTCCTGCCTTCTTTTTCAGTTTAACATTAAAAAGAAATGCAATATCTCGAGCAGCTGACCTGGCACGAGGTGGAGGGGGATGCGGGAATTAATGCTGCTCCTCTCTGCTGTGTGAGGCACTGCTGCAGGACAGCCTCCCTTCCCCACTCCCACAGTGGACAGCATGATTTGGGGCTCCACTGATCCACAGTGTCCCTCGGAATCACCCATGGAATTGGTGCAGTAACCCTGAGTGCTGATCATGGGAAACTGTGTTTTCTCCCTCCTGACTATAGGAAGAGATAGTGTAGTATTAACAGATGGGTAAGTTACTATGGTGATGGAGGCTATATAAATAGATAGAAAAAAATATATGTATAGTTCCTTTCAGATATGATCTGACAAGAAGATTGTGACCCGTTTCCATGCAACTTCATGGAGGAATGGAGAGTGTTCATATTAATACTTTGTGAGAGTTTAATGTGACACCAAAGACCTTGTTTTGTTTCAGAAAAGCACTGCAGGAACTTTGTGTGCTCGATCCACGCCTACAGAATCCCAAATTCCTCCCGTAGTGCCGCAGTCCTCGCACGCTCTCCCCTCTACCTGTGAGTGCTATGGCTGTAGCATTAACAATTTCCTCATCCTTTTTCTGCCTCTAGGTGCCGGGTTTTGCTCAGATCAGATCAGCTTAGTAGGGATCTCCACTCTGCCATCTTCTTCCCCAGTTCTTGGAAACAAAGCTCCAAAACGGGCACTAATTTCTTTTGCTTTGACTCCACCATACAGTGCTCCTCCATGCAGGATGGGAAGCTGTCTGACTGCAAGGCAAGGGGCGGGCAGGGCAGGCAGTGGGTGTCTCTGAGTAGAGGCTCCTGCAGAAGAGGGGCTGTGCCAAAGCCTCTGGAGAGCTGCCCTGGGCTGCAGCTGCATTAGTGACCGCAGCATCGTGGGCTCTCAGGGTCTCTGAGATTGAACAGATAAAAATAAGGAGTGATGAAAATAGAAGGGGAGTAGGGAAAACGGACCAATATACAACCATGATCTTTTTGTTCGGATATTTTTTCCTTGTCTGGATGCTTGGGTTTCAAGGCAGACACATGTCTTAGAGGGGAGGAAACAGCATTTTGTTGTTTTCTCTGCTTTCTCCACCTCTCCTTCCCCCACGTTGCTAGATAATGTTCAGCTTACCCTCAGTATTCTTTGAATTTTCTCCTCTCATATCTACCTACGGGCTAAGGCAGCTCGGCCAGTTGGACTCTGAAACATCCCTTATCTTAATCTGTGGAATGCCAAAGAGAACTGTAGGAAGGATTTAGGCAGCACTGGCGGTGATGTGATGATTACTTAGATTAATTTTAAAGCCTTTTTGGCTTTCAGAATTTTGCTCATGACTCATGTCTTCACAAGATATGATTAGAGAGGTTTATTGCAGCAATGGCGTGTGTGCAGCCTTGGAAAGCCTCTTGTGTTGATTTAAAGGCAATCTCTCAAATGAGAAGGTGAAAAATGAAGCCCCAGATGAGACATCAGGATCTGACTTTTCTACCAGCTGGTATTTGTTTGTCTGCATCTGCCATTGCTCTGAAAAAGCTGCTGCCAGCAGGAGCAGTGCTGCATCCTTGTGCTGGGTGCAGGGGAGTCTGATCCCTGCGATGGTTCTGTGCCACCGAGAAGCCAGAAAATTTGATTTTTGTCTATAAAACAAGAAGTTATGACTCAAAGAGCAAAGCAGGAGCTGAGTAAGGCTGTTCTGATGCCAGAGCAAGGCTGAATGTGGGCTGTGAAAGCAGTGAGTGACTGCCATGTGTTCATAGCACACAGACACACCATGCCTGATCTCTTGATTTCCAGTGCTCAGGTCAATTTTCCAGAGATGACAATGACCAAGAGGGGTCATGTGGGCTTCCAAAGCAGCTGAGCTCCAGCTCAATCCAAGTCCATCACATCACCTACGAGTGCACGTCTACCTTTGGGTATAGTCCACGTGTTATTTCCCCATTCAGAGATTTTTTGTCTCCTCAGCACCGCTCCCGCTGTGCAACATTTATCTGTGTGCTTCAGCCTCAGCAGTGCTGTGCAGCACAGCCATGGCACGAGCCTGCCTGCTCCGGGTGCTGAGCAGAGCCTGCTTTTCACATCTCACTTCCTGACGGTGTCTGACTGTGGCAGACGTGCAATTTGCACCCGTTTTCATGTGAGAGCCCTGCGTGCCAGATGGGCTCCCAGCAGCCCCACGCTGAACCCGATGCAGGATTTTAATTTAGGGCAGAAGATAGCACCTGGCATTCATCTTTCTTTTCCAGTGGTACAGAGCACGGTTTCTGGAAGGTGTGTGTGCAGTGCTCCGTGCAGCTGCTGTGCTCACACACATGCACTGGTCAGTAGTGTGTAAGCCAGCTGCCCTGATGCTGCCTTGACCTTAGCCAATGGCCTGATGTACTGCTGCACTGGCACTTGTTGGGCATATGAATCAGAAGCATATTTGCATATCCTAAATTTAGTGTACGCATCTATGTATCCAGTCTGTGTGCACAATTCGGGCATGTCTTCATTTGCATTTTATCACGTTCCACTGAGGCGGGTTTGGAAAAGCTTGTTTAGATCAATCTGAGTTGAGCAGGACCTCTAGTGGAGCGCGGCCAGAACTCCAGCACCTCGTACCCTTCAGCCATCCTTGAGAGCTTGCTCAGAGGGGATTTTTTTTCCAGTTATAAAGTTACAGTAGTTGATAAAATTTTCCCTAGGACATGGAAGTTTATACATCACATACCCCGTGGAAAGCTGTCTGAGCATAACGCTATCAGCCTGAATTTATGAACCACTGTGGCTTACCCTGTGTGTAGCTTTTTCAGTCCTTAATACTATGTTTCCAGAGTCGTTTGCTCTTATATATTCCATTAAAGGTATTTACTCGCTATTACATGAGTGCTACACGATATATCCAGCCTGCAGCACATCTGTGCCCAGGACGTGTGGAGGCCCAGAGCAGCTCAGTGCTGGAGCCGTGCTGAGCCACACCGGGCACGTACCCACTGCTGGGACTGCTCCCTCTCCCTCCCAGACCCCATGAGCACACAGTGCTGCTGCACTCCCACACCTGGGGCACCCAGAAGAAGAGGAGGGTGGGAGCAGCCACATCCCAGATCTCTTATTTCGTATTTCCATTTTTACTGATTTTTTTTCTCACTTTTCTCCATTTGCACTCTTGAAAACATTAAATAAGCTCATAGGGCCTGGGTTTCTGCTTGAGGAGATCGATACACAGTTTCGTCCATGTTTACTTTCCTGGAGGCAATTTGAGCAAAGGCAGAGGAACATTGTTGCTGGAGTTGTTCAAGAATTTACTCCACTAAAATGAAAACTTGCCTTCGGGTTTTCGTTCCAAATTGGAGCAAAGCAATTTACGTTATCACCATCAGCTTTGACGCTCATTGTGTTCCTCCGTTATCTTCCCAGGATGAAGTAACTGAGAAGCGGGCAAGGCGCTCAGCACAGGCTGGGAGCCTGGGAAGCATCGCTCCGCCTGAGCACGGAGGCAACAGACCTTAAAGAAAACGCTAACGAAGCTTGAAATCTCATTTGCATTGCAAATGGCTCAATTTGTTCTGCCTTTGTACTGAACTAATTTGAATTGTTTGCTGTTCTGTTCCGGTTGTGCAGGTGAGCAGTGCTGCCTCTTCGGGTGCCTGAACCTCATCCAGAACCAAGGCAGGGTAAGAGGAAACCATGGTTCCCTCGGACTCCCTGGTGTTCCTTTATCAGCCGTCCTCACACAGCAGGTAACAGGAGCTGCAGCCGAGCCTGCCTGGGGGCTGCACCCAGAGCAGCAAGAGACGGGGAACACCCAGATCTGTCCCCACCAGAGACCTCTCTGCACACTCTGCCCCACTGAGCACACCCTGCTGCACCTGCAGTCAAAGCAGGAGTGTCGGAGCACCACGATGCTGTCCAGGTGTGTGGGGCTGGGGTGGGGCTGGGGAGCAGGGCCAGGAGGAGCAGCAGCGAAGAGATGGATTTACCCCAGATCTGTGTGCTGTGTGACTGCTGGCGAGCCCAGGCTGTGCCCTGTGCTCACACTGCTTTGGGGTCTCCCATCTGGGCTTAGCCTGGTTCATGAGAAGGAAGGGCTGCTGTGATTGGAGTGTAATTTCTTTTAACACAAGCCCACAGGAAGGGAAGGTGTGGGGCAGCTTTTCCCTTGTGCAGTGCACAAACAAAGCAGCTCTGTTTGGTTCTTCTCAAAGATCATGTTTTTGTGACAAATGTTCTTGCCACATAGGAAAAACAAGGATAATTTTTATATCATCCTAATATACAGTGTTGAAGAGGCATCAAGTCTTGAAGATGTCTCTTCTGCACTGTAAAGTCTGGTGTGAGTGTGGGTGAAAGACAGGTTAGAAAGTCAGGAACAAACCCAGACCATTACTTGGATTTCAGAACACATTTAAGGTGCTGCTCTCTAGGCTTACACTGTTTGTGCATCTGTTTGGATGCAGCGTTTGTATGGCAGTGGTGAAATGTGCAGCTGAAGTCCTTCATGCAGCAGCCAGCTTTGTTGTGGGCTGCCCATACAGAGGTTCACTCAGAAGAAAACAAACTCCAGACTTCGTGCATTAGCAGCGCTGGCAGAGCCCCTGAATCAACGGGAGATGACTGCATTACTCTAAAATTTAGTTATTTTGATTCATTTTTGAAGAAAGACCATTATGCCATGTTCCTAAATATTGTATTCTGGCAGGGAATCATGTGTTTTTTGTTGTGTATTTGCAGCATCTGTAGTCCACCTTTTAAATGCTGTTTTATCCTTCCAATCTCAGATACCTTCACCCACTCGTATGTGTAGCAATGACATATCCTCAGGCGGTGACTTTCCTGAACATGTACACCTGCCTCTGTTGACATTTCCCATTCTTTCTGAAGACGGTTTTGGATAAGTGTTTGGTAGTTCATTTTCATCCGAGTACTGAGAAGAAGCTTTTTTTGGCTTTATGCAGACAGAGGCTTCAGAACAGCCACATCTACAACCTTCCAGATACTCGTTAAATCTTTGGCTCCTTCTGCAGGCTGTGCAAGGGCCACGTACAAAGTTCTGAAAGTGAGCTGGGAGGAGGATTGGGATGAAGGTGGTGTGCTCTTCTCCCCACCACACCCCACGTTGCACTGCTGTCTGACCATGCACTGCTGCTCGCCTGAAGCATCCTGTGCAACACCCAAGGAGTGCAGCACAGATAATTAAGTTCCTGATTGAGCTCGACTGGCTCAATCAGGCAATGCTTTGTATGTCTGTTTGCTCCAGAGCACTCTGAAAGGAGGCTGATACTCGAATGCATTTCTGTGCTTCACATGGGAAAAGCAATGAGAAAAATAGGTGGTGTCTGATTTAAACCACGATTTTCACCATCCAAATCTATTTTTTTATTCCTGCTGCACAGTTTTAGCAAGAAAAGTGAAAGATTGCTGTCATAAAAGACTCATCTGCTTCCCATTCTACTGACATTTAAGGATTGCACACACTGAAGTGTTCCTATGTGCTAGAGAGAGTGGCAGAGAAAACAGAAGGTTGAAATTCACAACAAATGGGGGATTCTGTAATTTGGCCACGCTGAGCTGGGGGAGGGAGCGGCCCTGGGAGCCCTGCACCTCCTGCACCTCAGCCTCCCAGCTCCCTGCCACCGCGTGCTGAGGGCTTCAATTACAGGAGCACAGAACTCTTTCCCCAGGAGCCCTTTGCCCTCTGTCTCCTCCAGATATGAAAGAGGCAGTGCTGGTGCTCTCAGCCACAAGTCAGAGAGTCGTGCTCCCCGTAGGCAGAGCTCCGCAGGCTCTCCAACCTGCCTAGACAGACAGGGTAAATCAGCTTTCATTAATAGGGACTTCGGACATTGGAAAGCTTGGAATAAACAACACTGATTTTCTCTACAGAACAGTATCTTTCCTGTTTTAAGTTTTTATACCACCCTTTGGATCTGCAAACCAACTTTAATAGGAGAACTATCCTACGATGTCAAAGGTTTAAGGTACCTGAAGGTTTCACAGCAGGTAAAAGCGTGCTTATTTATTTAGCTGCTACTTGAGTACTGATTGCTGAGAGTTATTAGAGAATACAAATGTTAAAGGCCACATTTGTTCTGTCCGTGCAGGTCTCATTCAATCTGTACTCAGAATCTGAACTAGTAAAAAACATTTCGCCCGCTGACCCCAAACACAGCTTTTAAGAGAATTAAATTGGCTCAGTACTCAGATTTGATCTTAAGCAGAAGCCACACTCCTTTGACAAGGATTTACTGCACCTGTAATCTCCACGTGCACAGCTGCTGAGCCCCTCGAGCTCCGCAGCATGGATGTGTGCAGTGTTCATTTTACCTGAGCATGGCACCAGCCCATCCACTCCAGGTGACAGCATTATCCATCACCTGCTTTGCTTCTCTGTTCTGCTTTCAGTCTTCTCTCAGTATAACGGCTTCACAAATTCTAATGTTTTCTTTTTTTTCTTTTTTCCCAGACACAATCATTCTTTAAGTGCAGTGTATGGGTGTACTCTCATTTCCCCCCAACCAAATCTGAATTTCTAATCTTTAAATGCTGGGATTTTGATGATAACTGTTATTACCAGCTCTTGTTTCTATAGGTTTTTAGAAAGCCTCCAAATGTTTGCTGCATTGATGACTGCTGCATCCCGAATTACATCTTCCTAACTGCCAACCTCAGACTGCATGCTTGCAAATGGTAATTAGGTGCACAATTTTATGCGCAGCATGAATTCAAATGAATGTGCTTACACCAGCCCTGAGTCACAGAGCAGAGGGATGCTGATGGTGGCCATCAGCCACAGCAGGGCTACACGCCAGCAGCACCTCGAGGCGAAGCTCCTGGCTCTGCAGAGCCCCTGGGGTTGGCACAATGCAAAGAAATCACTGCTTACACACTGCTCCGGGGCCCTTGGGATTCTCATATTCCCAAATAAAATACTGTCCTAATATGGAGATTTTAAAAACAGATTTAACCAGAAAAGAGATCTGTTTTCTCTTTGTTTTTCCCTTTGTTTTCCATAATCTGCCCCAACAGTGAGAAGTTCCTGAGGTCTCAGTCCTTAGGGCCACTTCTGGCATCTCAGAATGCCGTTCTTCCCCAGTTGGTTCTTTCATCAGACTTCAATTCTCAGTGTTTTTCCCCTTCAAGCCTAGTGAGATGTCTCATGCAGCTACATTTTAATCTTTACCATTAATTAACTTGGGAAAGTATAAAGTAGCAGAAGCGTAGATGGAAATAGGAAGGAAAGTAATAAAAACTGATTAATGACCAAAGCCAAGGAAACAGAACTCCAGCCTCCCAGCAGACACAGCTGTTAATGAGATTTTCTTCATTTCTGCCTGAGCGTGGGTCGTTTCTCACACCCAGAGACTGCACCAAGTTTCCTTTCTCTGTGCCTGGTCCCAGTCAGGGTCACAGGCAGACAGTGGTGAATACAGCATGATATTGTTAGAAGCAGGAATTTCTGACCTGACGTATGGATGTGACTTACCAGCAACCTTAACACTGTGTTCTCAAGGTGACCAAAGAGGGGGAGGCAGCTTTGCCTTTGGCTGTTCGTGCAAACCGAAGCTCTGAGATTGCGTTGCATGGGTAGGAAACACAAAGGGATATTTTCCCACTTCAGTTTACTGGGGAATGTTAAATACACAGAACTGGGGAAAGGGAAGGAAGCGAATTAGGGAGGTCCTGCTCCCCAGCTGCTGGCCTGCTCGTCTGCTCAAAGGGATAGGACTGACAGGAGCCCGTGAATCCCTTAGCAGTGTGTAAATACCTTCTGTCTGTTCTGGTCCTCCCAGCACACAGTCAGTTTGCTGCACCCTTCCCCATGTGATCACAGCAGGAGAAGCAGAACTGAATCTGTATTTTACGGTGACAGCGGGGCCCCATATCCCAGTGTAGGTCTGCCCTATTTCTGGGGAAAACATGATGATGGACTGAAAATTCAAAAAGCACCACCGTGCAGCACATAAACATCCTGGTGCCTGTGAGTGCCTTCTGCACCGGGAGCAGAGAGAGCTGAGCTGCAGATTTCTTCTGTCTTGTGATCCTGCAGCAAACCCAGTCTGTATCCACAATGAAACCTTATAACGTTGGTGGCAGTATTAATATCAGTGTAATTAATAATACTATTTATACCATTGAGAGACAGTCACTAATTACACAGGACTGATATCTCACTAGGCAGCAGCGTGAGCTTGTTTTCAATCATGTAACCCATCCATGGACGTGTTGAGAAGCACTCCAGGGGGAGAGAGCTCTTTGGGAAAGCACCTGAATCCATCCCCGCAGTTCTGTGGGGTGGCACAGCCTGGGGCCAGGCCGTCCTCAATTAAATACAGCTTCACTATAACGCCCTATTGCCCTCTAAAAAGGCATCTGGTTTTCCAGAGTAACAAGTGCAAATTCATCCTGTCTGCAAAGCATTTGTTTCCCATTGCAGTTTCTCTGGAGCTGCATCACTCTGTTCCCTGCGTGCATGGTGGGCTCCTTCCATCCCTTCAGTGCTGCAGCAAAGAACAAACACATCTACAAATCCAGGAGTGAAACGTGCTCAGCCATTCCCAGCAGAAACATTTCTCTTAGCCAGTTGGACTTTGTGAGGGTGAAGAGTGCATATGAGCCATTCTGTGCCCTCTATTTCACTACTGTGGCACTGTTTAAAGAATCCCCAACGTTTTAACCTCTTATGTTCCTTCCCCCTCTCTCTCATCAGGCCTTTCTACCCAGGTAACTGCAGGACGAGGAATGAGAAATGCTGTGCAGGCAGAGCCCTGATCCTGTGTGAGGAGGAGAACCTTTTGAAACCATCTGAAGGCTGTTGGGGTGCTGCTAGCACTGCTTCGACTCAGATTTCTGAGACACTCCGAGGCACAAAGATGCCTTTGTCAAAATTCATTGCTTCTTCCCTTTATTTAAAGAAGGAGAAACAAGTGTGACTCAGACACTGCTGTTGAGTTGGATGGGAAGGTCAAGATTGATAGCAGCCGTGAAGAAGAACGAAACCACTTTAACAGCTCATCCCTTCCTGGTGATAAAGAATATGATCTCAATTATTTTGCTCTTCTGTGGACCTGTTTTAAGTGAAGTTTTCTCTTACATGTGGTTTTACAGTGGCAATAAAAAATAATTCTTCTTTTGGGTCAGCTTTGATCCATGGACTCCGACAGCTCAGCAGTCCAGGCTGTGTTTCTCCATCCGCAGCCTTGTGATTTACGTGGCACGGAGAGCTGTACATGTGCAGCACACAGCAAGAGTGACATCCCATACCCATTTGGTGTACAAAAATTACGTTGCGGTGAGAAGACAACAGGGTTCCCAGTGAGGGTTGGAACGCCGTCAGGATGGCTGCTGAGGAGGCTTGTGCTCAGATGTGGCCTCATTAAGGCAGGATTCTTTCCTAAGCCTTCCTACATTGAGAAGAGTTTCTTATTTATTTATCTGTCTGTTTTAGAGAGGAGAAAAGCAGCATCACACCTGTGTTTGTGGTTCCCAGCCCTGCGAGGCCGCCTCTGACCTGAGCTTCTGCTTTGAGCTGCATCGGTCCCCCGGCACGTTCATGGGACCCAGGAAGAGCACAGAATTAGTGCCTGAAATATGTTAATTATTCGTTCACTTGGGGCCGTCCGGGGCCGCAGGGGCCGTTACAGCAGCACACGCGGCTGTGGTCAGAGCTGGAGCAGCGGGTGAGCTCGGTGCTGCTGTGAGCCCAGCCTCTGTCGCTGAGCATCCAACGCGGAAAGGAACGCTTCGGCCTCAGCAGAAGCCCACGGACTCCCGCGAGCGCAGCGTGGGCTTTGCTGACACACGGAGGAGAAGAAGAGCTGCAGGCTTCCGTGTAAATGAATCTTTCATGTAGAAGCCCTGGAACAATGGGTCTTTAACACGCATACATCGATGATTAGCGCGGTTATGAGCTGCTGCTCTCCTTTTAATTGACTCCGCACGCGTCCCTCCGGATCCCGGCGGTGCCGTCGGGGCGGGGACGCGCAGGAGCGCTCCCGATGCGCTCGGGAAGGATGAGGTTTCCCTCTCGTGGCTGTGCGGGACAGCGGCCGTTCTCGGCTCCGTGTTCTGCCCTCGTCCCGGAGCTCGGAGCAGTGCTTTCGGTGCCGGGCTGCGGACGGCTTTGCCTGGGGCCCGACGGATGGAAGAAACGCGAGCGATAAATAAAAGCCGCGATCCAAACCAATCCACATCAGCTAAAAACGACTGATTCAAGGCGGCTTGGCTTTGTGCTTTGTAAACGCTATGGTAGCGTTCATTTTGAAGTACCGGGGTAAATGCTTGGGCTGTTCTGTAAACACGCAGCTTCCATCCAGGCACAGGAAACCACCCCAGCGGGTACAGCTCACAGGATGGCTCGTTTCGTTTCCAATTGGTGTGAAACGGCTTTGGAATAAAAGCTGAAATTTCATTTGAAAATGTCCAACGCAGCAGTTTAAAATAATTAGTTACAAGCTGCCTACCCATCCCTGGGAGCCCTCAGAGGGAAACGTGCAGCCGAGCTGGGTGTGCTGGGACAGAGGGAGGTGGTCCTCCGAGCACAGAGCATGCTGCTCCTCATCACAGTGCGGCCAGAGCGTTCCTATGGCGAGCTGGAGAGAAATCAGAGCTTGCTTCCTCATCTCCTAGCTCCGTGCTGAACAGCCTCGCTGAACGCAGCGGTGCTGATGCTCAGACGCAGGGGGTCTTCTTTCCTCAATGTGAACACTCCAAGTGGAGCTCATTCCCTTATGGAACTGTGCAGTCTGCTGGGGAGCAGCTGCCTGCATCCCTTTGCAATAGCAGCAGCTCTGTGCAGGCAAAGTGCACATATATACAAAATTAAAGAATATATTATATTAATACACTTATATTACATTTTTATTCAATATAAGATTTTCTCTCTGATTTACTTTCTAAGATTTGTCTATTTTTGAAAAGAATCATACAAATATGTTAAATAATCTGGTTTTATTTAAACCTGCTTTATCTGCTGTAGGGAGGCTTAGACGACAGGAAACCATTTGATGCTGGAGTTTCAATGAGACCCACAGAAAACAGTGAAGGTTTTGAATTCAAGGCTGTGCTGTTGGCCAAGTGCCAAAAGGAAACAGAGCAAAATGCAGCTCGGGACAAAGGCACCCTGAAATCGGGACTGTTTTTAACACAAAGAGAAAGGGTTTGCATTTTAGTTTCAACCCTGGTGCTATTTTTGTATTATAAAGAAACTAAAATTGGAAATCTTTCTTTCCTGTAACGAAAGCCCAAATACAAACAAACCCTTTTTGATTTCTAAAGCAGATTTCTCTGTTGAGGAGGACTTCTGTTTCACAGCTCGCAGTACCTCCCATTAAAATATTAACAAGTGATCTTTGCAGTGCAGCACATCCAGTCTGGCAGTTTGAACAGTGCAGGAGAACCATTCCCTTTCAATTATTACTCCGTGGCACTAAGCCCTGCCATTTTCCCTGTGATGAGCAGAGTTGCATTTCCCTCTTCCAAAGGACCTGGGAGTGGGACAGGAATGGAATTGCTTTATGATTCAGGGCAAGAACAGGAAAATACACAGCGTCAGTTCTTGTACTAGATGGGAATATCAGTTGAGAATATGCTCTGTCTGTATGCTCTGCCTCTGACAGTGCTCTCTGTTCTGCTTCAGGGGCTGCAAATGAACATAATATACCAAAAACTGAAGAGCTTTGCAGAACAGATTTTCTACAGTGTCACTGGAAGTGGGAGAGGGAGAGCCTCCCTCTGCTCTCCCCACACAGCCCTGCATGGCACAGCTGCCCAAGCTGTACTGCAAAGTCATCCTACTCATCATGCTCCAAAGTCATCCTCCTCATCATGTTCCAAAGTCATCCTACTCATCCTGCTCCAGCAACCAACCAGTGTACCCATGGTCAGCCAGGATCTGCAGGTCTCTAAAGCACAATGCCTTCAAGTTCCTTTGAGCCAGGAACTGCTTTTGTAAATACAAAGAGAAAACAAACACTTCTGCATGGCAGCTCAGTGGGCAGTGCAGAACCCACACCCTGGGAGCATGTATGTTATGAATGAAAATCAGAGCAGACAACCTAGAACACAGCCCTTATAAATTTCAAGTGCCTTGGAGTAAAAAAAAACAGAATTAAAGTGAGGGGCATGGGAGTTTTAAAGGAACAGAAGTACGTCTGAAGGATGCACAGTGGTCTGGATCACACAGAGAGGAGTCAGGTCCTGTCTGGGAAGAGATTTGTGGATTGACAGCCGTGGAAATGATCTATCTGCGACTTGAAAAGGAAAACCACCACCCTACCCTTTACCCTGTGGTTCACTCTTCTCATTGCAGACAGGGCTGTGGTTCTGCATGAGTGTAAGAAATGTTATTGGCTTTGTTCATGTTGGACCATTTCCCCTCACCAAAGCAATGTCCTGATGGTATGGCAGCCTGACTCTGGTGTGCTGGGAGAACTGCAGCAGTGTCCCCATGAGAACTCTGCTCCTCCAGTGAGACACAGCTGTGGGAGCAAGCCCTCTGCGTGACAAAGATTGGTTTATACAGTATCGAAATGGAGCAAGATGCCTCCTCCAAAAATGTACAGCAATGAAAAACCTGATATATTGGGCAAATAATGTTGGCACAGAGCCCTGAGCTGTGCAGGTGCCACCTGCAGTCAGTGTCTGTGAAAGGTCCTGTCTGATCAGACGGATCCTTCACCTGTAACTGGATCACACAGACGGAGTGGGAGCGTGAGGAAGGGTTACTGCCCCACTGCCATGGGATGGGGAATGGAAGGCAGTTCCTCACTGAGGTTGCACGGTGGATGTGTGGGTGCCAGGTGTGTTCATTCCCTTATGAATGAAGGAGTGTAATGTTCTGAAAGGGAAGATAATCAGAGTGACTTTTCAGAAGTGGATGTTAAAGCATGTGTCTGAACTGGCTCCCAGTAGCACCAAGAAGTCTGTGTCAGAAGAAATAATTCTGATTCCACTCTGTCCTCTGTGATGATTTTCAGGTATCAGCCCTTAAATTTTCCTTTAGTCTTCTTCCATTCTTCAATGCCATATTTAACTTGATCTCTAGTGGATACTACTGACTTTATTTAATATCAAAGCAAGCAATGAAGGAAATCAGTTTAGCAAGGAAATCGCTGCCTAAAATAATTAAATAAATAAAAATAATAAACCTGTAATTCTGAAGACTGCAATTATTGAAGAATAAATGATGCTGGAAGGTAACACAGCCTTTGGATGAAACCAAAAGCCAGCTCCATTAAACCAAGCGGAGCATTCCTAACCTGACATGTTGACAGGGACGCCCCTGCCTGTTCCAAAAGAGAGTTTCAGATGAAGCCAGATTGAACGCATGTTCCCAACAGGGGCTGGGCTGACTCTAAAGGAAGTTATGCAGGCCAAGAATAAACAAGATGCACATGAAGTAGTTTGTGCCATCAGGAAACCTTCCAGGGAGTATGTGGAGAGAAGGAAAGCCAACAGAAAAGTGGCTTAAGATGCCTTTCCTCTCTCCTCATTATGTCCTATCTCTGTATCTTCAGAGAATGTAGATCAAGGTTTCCTCCCCAGGAGATCTCTTGCCCTTAGATGCACTTTCCTTGCCCCTGCTTCCCCAGGAAAACAGCTCCGTGTGCTGCTCCTTCCCGACACAGCCAGCCCCTTTGTGGCAGTTGCAGGGAATCACCTCTGGAGATGCCCAGTGCTGAAGTGCTGCTCCTGCAGCTGCTAGTGTTCACGCTTGGTTACGGCCTCCTGCCCCAGGCTGGGGCTGGACAGCCATGCTTTCCTCAGGAGCATGCGTGAGTGATATGAATTATGTAATTCTGAAGAGAAAATTCAGCCTTTTCCAGCCACACTTATCGTGAGCAGACATAGTCACAGCAATTGCAAAGATCGGGACAAGAAACTTCTGCATTTACATTTTGGCAAACTGAAGCCAACTTTTTAATCTGCTAAGAGACCCCAGGAGAGCTGCGCTGGTGGCACACATTGTTCACTTCTTTGTGTCTGACCAGAGTCTGACTCGAACTTTGTAATTTGCTGGAGTGGAGTCACTAAATTACACACTGCTATGAGATATACAATCCCACATGAGACACAGTGCAGCTCCTTAATATGACAGCCTTCAAGCAGGCATAAGCTCAAATACCACTGCAGAGAACAAAGCTTCCCAGTGTTAGATGCAGCATTAGGAGTTCTACCTCGTGAAACGTTATGGACTGTATTGTCAAAGGAAATCCAAGTTTGTGCCCATAATAATAGCGTGTTTGGAACTTCCTGCCAAAGAAAAAGTCTGTGCAGCTACGTATAGAGAAGCAACAGTGCTCACAGAAAGGAAAGTTGTAGAGTGTCTGCTTTACAAATGCAGCCCTGGGGTTTCAGCGGTGCATGATATATATATGCAGAATGGAGACAGTTAAGGCTGCTTGGCAGTGCAGACCAGAGTATAAAATATGAGTCTCGGAAGGTTGCTTTATAGCCTCAACCGAAGACTTTGCAGCAGCCTGAGCATTCTGTGCGCTGGATTTTGGAAATCAGAAATCTGCAGTTCCAGAGACATGCATCCACTTCCAACTCGTATTAACATTTAAACTTTCTGTGAATCCCTCATCATCAGAATGACAGCACTCTGGCTCATCCAGCACCGCGTTATCACGAGTGATAGCTGGACTAGATGGATTACAGTGGCTGTAGGTCACTGGTGTCATTTGCAGCAGTGACAACTCATGCAAAATCGAGGCACAGTACACTCCCATCCTACAGAAAGCTATTGGCACACTGCACCTAAAATTGGCAAGAGATGGTCAGTGATTGTACACACACATTCAGCACAGTCACACTGGCTTTAATAGCAGTTGTATTTGTATATACTCAGCCAAGGAAGAGGTTTTCACTGCAGAGAGATTTAGACAGATAGAAATAGATATAAATAGACATATCTCTGGCTGTCTAGGAATAGACAGATATGTGCATGTGTGTATAAAATGTACAAAAATCACAGCTTCTTGGTCTTGTCCTTTTGTCATAATGTCTGACAGAGGTTTGTCCCAATAGTAATTATGGTACATTCTTTATATGCGCCAAATTATTTACTCATTTATATTTTACACATCAGGAAGGAGCAAAGGCAAAAATCTGAGGCCAGTCAGACACAGATTTCAGCATCAGAAGTGCAAAATATGTGGCCAGGTCACTCCAACAGCTCCAGTGCAATTGCTCCGCTCTCATGTGTTTGTGAGATGTCCTTTGACTTGCTCTTGGTCTTGGCAAGAAGCTCATGGTTGAGGCTTTGGCTCTCCATCCAAGGAGGAATATTTAGGCCAACACGGACACTTGAATCTCTCAGTCCTCAAAGGAACTGATAAAATTATGGACACGTTCCAATAAACAATACTGCAGAGTTCTGTGCTTCGTTCCTTAGAATGAGGCTGTGCACAAGGCTCCTTATCTCCAAGGGGAGAGAGAAATGTGCAGTGGGGAGCAGAGGGGCCAAGCTGGACGTGGTGTCACCACCCACCTCTACCCAAGCCCAGGGCTTACAGAACTTCGTCCAGCAGCAAAGCAGACTGTCCCGGGCAGGGAGTGACTCAGAAGGCTGTCTGAATCATCAGGGCTTCCCCTGGGCGAGGCTGGGCTTGTGTGGACTGTCTGTCCGTGTGTCTGGGCATGGACATGGGGAGTGAGCGCTGCAGCACAGGGTCCTGTTAGGAACCCTGCAGCAGAGCAGCCGCAGGTGGGAGGCAGCATGGAGGTGAGATGTGGCACTGGCAAGCACTGCTCCTATGGCATTTCTGTCTTTGCATTCAGGGGCTGTTTTCACTTCACTGGTGCTGCAGCCCATGGCTGCTTCCCTGCTATGTTAACCATGATGTGAGGACAGAGATGAGGGACTGCTGCAAACGACGCTGTCCGTCGGCATTTTCGCCTGTTTTCCACCCACCCTTGAAAATCATCCCAGGCCCCAAATGGATCTGTGAGCTGTACCACATGCTCAGAATGAAGTGCTAATTAAACACTTCTACTTAATGTAGACAACGCTTCTTTGAAAAGACAGTAATGTGCTACAGATGCCACGTGTTCCCACAGGGATGGAAGAAGCGAGCAGGACCGGTATGTCACCCCGCTCCAGGAGGCAGGGATGCAGCCCGGGCTGCTCACGGCTGGTAAGCCTCATGCTGACACCACACTCACCTGGTCCAAGGTCCCTCATTGTGAACACGGTGTCACAGATACCCCACATACCTCTGTGTTTTGTCACATGGGCAATGAATGGTGGAGCTGGAGTGTTCGAGAGGCACTCAGTGCCCAAAGTTGAGCAGGTTACAGTTGGTGGATGGTACAGAAATGGAGAGGAATCTTGCTGGGTGGAGCTCTGGCCATGCCTGATGGGCTGGCAAGCAGTTCCTGGCTCGGGCTGTCCTTGTGCAGGATGGAGCTCCATAGCAAAGGATCTGAAAGGATTTGGGTTCAGCATGAGCGCTGGTGCCTGTTCTGGCAACAGCAGAAAGGCTGACAATCCATCTCCTGAGTAGCTGGAGGGCTCTGTTGGAATTACTGCAGTTGAAATCATGATTGATCTTTACATTTCAGGGTCAGCAGGCATCAAGCACAGAAGATCCAGATCATTTTGGGTAGGCTCACGCAGTTAATGGGCCATATGTTTGAGCACAATTCCAAGTCCAGACTTGCAGATGAGCAGCTTGCTGCAGGCTTGAGGCCAGCTCTCGCTGTCTTGAGGGAATATTTTGAGCAAAATGGGTGTCTTTGTGGAGACCCAGGCTCTTCTCCGGGTAATCTGGGTGGATTAGACAAAAGCGGGGCTGTGCATGTAGGAGTTCAGTTCCGCAGTGTGAATCCTGAGCTTGGATCAAAACACTCTCTGTGCACACTGGACCCAAATTACCAGCAGGTCAACAGTCAGCCAAGTGCTCAGAGATCGTACGTCATGGAGCTCATCTGCACACAGTCCCTATCTGAGAGCAAGTCTGCTTGGTCTGCCTTATGGGGGGAATGCGTTTTTCTCTATAGGACTGGACATCCAGACAGTCCTTTTTGTGAAGTTAAACCCTTGGGTCACTGAGGGGCTGTGAGAGTGCTCGTAGCTCCCTGAGCTGTGGTGTCAGGGATGGGCTGGAGAGAGGCTGTCCTGCAGGGCAGGGTGTGCTCAGGGCATGTCGGCTGCAGTGGTTTGCACAAACAAAGTGAGCAGGATGGAAAAAATTAAGTAGAAAGTGCAATATTCATGGAATGATGGTTACTTCCAGGTCTGGAAAAGATCTCTGATGTGCCAGAGTCAGGATGGGAGGAAAATAGCCTGATTAGGCAGAGATTCCAGACAGGAGGAGAAGGACTACAGGACAGGATTACCAGCTTTAATCAGTTTGTGCTCATGAGCACTGTTAGTGGGCTGCCTTGTGGTACATCAGTTTGCTCTTTGGTGTGGATGGTCGCAGCCCATCTGATGGAGCTCAGGTGGCAGAGGTGTGCTGGTGCAGGTGACATACTGTTTATGTATGGCATACAGACCCCAGGGGGCAGCTGTTACAGTGCCAACAGTTTGGGGGCTCGGTGTCGATGTATTAGATCTTGCGTTAGCAACTGAAGTATGTTTGTAAGAGTAAACTGTGGAAGCAGCTGAGCTCTGAAGAGTTAATAGATGGGAGGGAAAAGCCCTGTTCTTTCTGTTTTCATTATGACACATTTTGCATTGAATTGCAGCCAGTGTGAGCCGCTCTGCCTGCTCACAGCAAACACCCAGATCTCACTGTGCTGTCCCTCAGCCCTGCGTCCCGCAGCTCTCCCCAGCAGAAATGGGCAGCCTCACATCCTGAGCTGAGCACTGAATCCCCTCCTTTCCTCTTCTGAGGGTTGCAGTTGTGTAAATATCCCAAACTGGCATAGTAATTGCTCTCTGCTAGCAACACTGAGTGGAAGGGTGTGGAGAGCGATGTGTGGAAGTTTGAAGGTGGGGTTGTTCTGTCACATGAAGAAGGTGTCCCAGGAGATACTGGAGTCAACAGCAGAGAAGTCTCTGTTTTCAGATTGACAGGCCATGGGGCAGTGTTAACGTTGGCTGTCTTTAGCTGGGGCTGATAACAGTGATGGATGAATAAGGAGATACCCCCAAAGCTGTTCTCATCACCAGAAATATGCAGCATCTTACTGTGTAAACTGTATGAACGACCCTGGGGTACTTCCATGTTTCTTTCAGAGGGGTTCTGCAGTGCTGTGAGTACATTTGGGGATGGATGCTCTCTTGGGAGAAAAAAAGGAGGTGGGAATCCAAGATGACAGAGAAAATGGAAAAGGAGAGAGGGGAGAGCAGCTGGCTCTGCAGAGAGACCTCTTCAGTGAAAACTTACACTGAGAATGGGAATTCCACTGCCTGATGCTATTTGCCACGACTACATACAATTCAAAGCACTTTGGCATTTAAAGAGTTATAGGTTCAGAGATGAGTCATGCACCAGAGCTGATATTTTATCCATGGCTGCTGGCAAATGGTTTTCTAATGCAAGGATCTTTATTCCACTCTCCCCGCTTCAATGGTATTTCTGTTCTCAGACTCTTTTGCTGTAGAAGACCAATGCTTCTGGTGCTGCTCATTATATAGACATTCAGTTAAAGCCACACTGCTAGTCAGTGCTGTGGAGATGTTCCAAGTTCCAGCTCCCCAGAGAGAACTAATTAAGGGAGAGAGATACCTCCTGGCTCTGCTTCTGTAGGAAACTTTGAGGAGTCGGCTGTTGGTGGCGAGCAGGTCTCTGAGTCCAAGCTCCTTCAGTGCAGCGTCTGCCAAGGGATGACGTGTCGTGTGATAAGCTCTGTGTGTGGGAGTGGGTGTCTGGGGGCACCAGGAGTGTGTCCAGGGGCACGAACTGGAATAAAACCACAAATCTGGTCAACTAGTATGTGGAAATGGATATGTTCTTCAGTGCTTCATGTTTATTCTCCCAGTATTTCTGGGTATGGCAAATCAGAATAGTCTGCGGTGTGCACAAGAAATAGAATCACGCACATACAATCTGTTCCGCTACAGAATGTTCTCTCCTGCCCCAAAGACTGAAGCAGCCTGTCTGCCCCTGAAGGGACTTGGAGCAGTGATACAGAAAAGGGAAAAAAAAGAGGTACTTTTCCCCCAAAGAACAGTTGAGTTAGAGAGAACAGTTCCTTGTCCTGGGGAAAGCATCGCTGCTGTTAGCTGGGGAGCTCAGGCAGCGGTCACTGTGGAAGGAACATGCTGAGGATTGCTGCTGCTGGAGAGGGAACTGTCTCATCACGTCATCCCTTCTGCTCCTGCGCCAGCACCGCGCAGAGCGTCTTTTATCATCACACTCTCTTTCTCCAGCATTTCTTTTTTAAATGTAAGGACCTTCAAACTCTTCCATGCTCTCACCTTCCCCGTGCCCGCTGCTGTGCTCAGCCAGGTGTCACAGCCCCCCAGCCCCGTGCAGGAGGAGCTCCCTCCCCCTCCAGGCACCGCGGGATGAGGCAGACGATGAGTTCCTAGGCTTGTGCTTTCGCCCTTAGCACTGAGCTGCACACGTACCCTTCAGCTGTAAGAAAACTGAGCTGTCCCTTCTGAGCCCCTCTGCCTTGACCCCTCCTTTCCCCGCATCGCAGAAGAGAGCTGCTCATCCCGATGGGGCAGCGGGGACACTGCTCACAGCTGCCACGAGGGCTGCAGTGCGGTCCGGGCGGTTCCACTTTGCTCTGCTGGGGTGTGCCAACATCGAGAGGCTGCTGGGAGGGCTCAAACTGCTGAAACTCTTCACATCTGCATCTGATTTTCAATCAAGACTGGGTTGGTGAAAAGCCAATTCATCTACAGCACTTAGGCTTTTATTTTTGTTTTCAGGGGGCTGGATTGAGCCAAGTTCAGTACCACAGAACTAGTTTCTAATAAAGCTTTTTTTTTTTTCCTCTTGAATTACAAGTACTTTTGGATACCGATCATCTTAAATGGATCTTGTGGGAAAATTGTTACTGACCGCTATTCCTCTGCATTAGTGCCTCGGGTACGGCTGCCGTGAGGGACACGGCCCTCACTGTGCCAGGAGTGGGACAGCAGAGCACGCAGAGAGCCCGCAGCTGGGCCTGGAGCTGGCAGCACAGTGCTGGGAGCACGGCGTGTGCTGCAGCACGGCCACAGCAGTGACTTTGGTGTGAGCAAGAGGAGCACTGTGCGAGGTTGTGCATGAAGCACCGGGCAGTGCACGCGGGAATCCCGACCTCTCCATGTGCTGCTGTTGTGGCTAACGGTGATGGCTGTTGAAAAGTGGCGTTTCGTAGCTGATAGTTTGCTCTATCAAGTAGTGACACTGTGCTCCTTGTATCTGTTGCAGCTTCCATGGAAATAAATAGGAGACATTACATTTGGAGTGGCCAATGAATGTTTTAAGGCTGAGGACCTACAGCAAGCCAGGAAACGTCCACGGCAGCTCAGGGTCTCTGTGTCTCTTCACCCACTTTTGGCCACACTCAGTCAGCAGTGTGTCCCACCAGAGGGGCTCAGAACCAGACCTCAGTTCTGCTGAGCATCCCAGGGCTGCCCACCTCACCCAGCAGCACCGTGAGTGGGTGCAGCACCGTGTCACACCTCGCTCATTCACAAACTCTCAGCTCCTTCATAGCAATGGCAGCACTTCACTGAGCCCTGAGCTCACCTCCCCCCCTCCCCGCATCCTGGTGGCTTTTGTTAGAGGGGGAACTGCACCTCTTGGCGCCGGCTGAGAGGAGAGCTCTTCTGGTTCCCGAGGCGTTGCTTTTCGGTGAGTGTCTCCAGCTGCAGCTCTCCCTGCAGTCAGGGCACTGACTCATGCTTTTTGCCATCACATAAATCCGTTTTCATAAACAAAATTAAGTGCACTGTGTTTATTCATTAGGGAGATTTCAAGTCAGATGTCTCTCAGCAACCAAGGAAAATGCTTCATGGGATGAAACTCCCCTCCTTCCCTCCCCCCCCCCCCCCACCTCCCCCTCATTTCTCTTTCTGCAGCTGAACAAAACCATCGTGGGACTCTGTCCCAATGCAATCAGTGGTTCTGTGTGTACTGCAGTGCTGCTGAGAGGAGCACTGAGTGCTCTGCTGGGGCCCATCTGAGCCACTGCTCCAGCCATGGGTACTCAGAACCACGCAGAGATGACCAGGAAGAAATGGCTTTAAGCTGCTCCACGTGGGCACAGTGCAGCTGAGGGTCCCAGCTTGTCAAGCAGAGCGAAGCCATCCCAAGCCCCCGAGCCCATGGGTGGCAGATGTAAAGTTGTGTGGGTCTGCAGTTGTGGGGGATGAAACCTCCGTGCTCTTGTACAAAGGAAAGAGGTGAGGTGTGCAGAGGCAGAATTTAATTAAAGCAATTAATAAATGTGCCCCGTGATTTGTGTAAGTTTAAACTCCAGCGTCGTGGTTCTGCATCTCGGTCAGCTGTAGTGATGCAGAGGGAGAAATGCAAAATGCTGAGTTCTGGAGCGTCATTAAGACATAAATTCAGAATTACTCTCAGGGAAATGAGAAGATCGGTACTAGGACATGTCCTGTTCACATCAGCCTGCTCACACAGGTTTACTCTCCCATGGATGCTATTACCACGCCTTTCAGAGTCCCACTTCAATGGAGCACCCCTGCTCACTTGGAAACTTGATTTATGCTACAGAATCCAGATCAGGGACTGCGAATCATCCCCTGTTCTGAGCTCGTGCTTCTATTTGCATTGCTTTAATCCTGCAGAACAGAATTTGGCAAAAGGAGAGCCCCCAGCAGTGAGCAGCAGCAGGTACAGTGTCAGCACACCGGGAGAGGAACCTCAGCTCTTTAAGAGTGAGATCTGGGGCTGAACATTGACTGAGGAGACCACATTATCACAGGGTGGAAAACAGACCTTGAATATGTGCTCCTAACAACTCCCCAGTGCCTTCTTTATTAGCATGCAAATTTTGTACCCGTTGAAGAGGAAAGAAACGTGGAATTCTGTGGAATTCGCTGCCTTTGCAGCAAACGTAGGAGGTATTTTGGCCAGACCTGAAATCCCACTTTCCACCACATACCGCAAGTGAATACCTCTCACTTGCACTTTAGAGGGAGCCATAAATCAGAAACAAAGGACAGCAGAATAACAGGGCGGTGTTTCTCCTGTACCAGACACCCGGTGCCAACAGCAACAGTGTCAATGTGAGCAGTGGTTTCCGTGCCAGACTATTGTAGGGCCCGGCAGCACAGCAGCTACTCACCTTTCAGAGCCCGTGTTTGCCAGCCCGTGTTTGCCAGCCCCCAGTCTTCCTCTGGGACCGTTCCTTGTACAGGATGGTTGCAGCCTACTGAAACTTTGTGAACGTGTGAGCTCGCAGCCCATAAAGCCAACGGCACCGTGGGCTGCAGCAGCAGAGGGCAGGGAGGGACCGTCCCCTCCTGCTCTGCCCTAGCAAGGCCCCATCTGGAGCACTGCATCCAGGCCTGGGACCCCAGCACAGAGAGATGTGGGGCTGCGGGAGCGGGGCCAGGATGATGAGGACACAGGGATGCTCAGAGGGCTGGACCTCCTCTGCCATGGAGCCTGGCTGAGGGTGCTGGGGGTGAATTCAGAGCCCGTCCTTCCCGTGCTGGCAGTCGGCAGCCATAGTGCTGCCCGGCAGTGCCCACCAGTTCAGCTGAGGCTGCTGTCTGCTCCCAGTATGGTTTTCCCACCTGTGAAATGTGGCCTCTGGCTGATGGGAGCATGCAGTGCTGGGAAAGCAGCACAGAAAACGGCTGGGAAGTCACCCACTGCTCAGCAGCTGTGCAAACACCTAATAAAAGGCTAATAAAGGAAGAGCTGCTGCAGGTCTTAATTTATATTTTATAGCAGGAGAGGCATCACCTGCTCTCCCTGCACAGAGCACCGGCACAGCTCGGACGCTGAAGCCCTCGGTTTTCTTAGCGGGGAAACAAGCGGTGCGGGGCAGTGCGGGGCAGTGATGGGCGATGCGGGGCAGTGATGGGCGGTGCGGGGCAGGGATGGGCGGTGCGGGGCAGGGATGGGCGATGCGGGGCAGGGATGGGCGATGCGGGGCAGGGATGGGCGATGCGGGGCAGGGATGGGCGGTGCGGGGCAGTGTTGGGCGGTGCGGGTCCGCCCTGCAGGTGGCAGTGGAGCTCCGCACCGCACCGCCCCGTTCTCTCTGTCCTCGCTCGGATGTGACAGAAATTCACCCGGAGAGCAGCTCGGCACGCACCGCTCCGGCCCCGCCCGCAGCGCAGAGGGAGCGGTGCCGCTGTGGGGCACAGTGTTACCGATCCCCTTCCCGTGAGGAAGAGTAGGGAATGTGAGATACGTGGGCATGGTTCGATCACGTGTATTTCTTCCATTTATTTCTTGCGTTTCGTGGCCTTTTCCAGGGTAAGTGAAGCCAAAGTGGGTTCTTGCAGTGCCTTGTATACGTGGCCAGTGCGGATCCTGATTTGCAGAAGAGAACTGGGAGGCTGAAAAACAAAAAGAAAGGCACTTTGCCACTAATGCTGAGTTGCACAGCGGCCACTGCAACTCTGAAAGGGCTCTCTTTGTTCCTCCCCTTCCCTTTAGCGAAGCCTAACACCGAAGCCAAGAAGCCAAGCTGTTGGCCTCAGATGTCAGTGCTGCTCTGTGCTGATCCCAGCAGCAGCCCTGGGAGGTCTTCGTGGCTCACACACTGCTTCCAGCAGCAACACAAAAATGGAGCACGACAAATGTACTCAGGATATCAGAAACCCTCCAGATCGTTCATCTCAGCATCCTCCATCCCCACCACGTAGCTGTGATGGGTCACACCGAGACCTCAGTATCACTGAGTGCCAAAAGGCCAAAAGGAACCCCCCACTTCTGCCCTGCTTTTAGCTCTGTTACTCAAACCAGTGCCCTGCATCCCAGCGCTGCTCAGTAAGCTTGGGCCTTAGAGTCCACTTCATTCAAAAGCCGCGGTGAGCTCGAGGAGTTGAGGCCAACAGGATGCAGTGCACACACAGGGAACTGCCAGGCAGCAGTGAGATGGATGGGAGCTGCTGTGCCTGCAGTGATCTGCCCGGCTGAGCAGGGGCAGGGACAGGGGCAGGGACAGGGCAGAGTAGGGCAGAGTAGGGCAGAGTATGGGCAAGGCAGCTGTACGGCCGTGCACGGCTTCCTAGCGGTCACACGAGCACGGCCACCTGAGCGAGCCATTGGCGATGCTTCCAGAAAAGAATCTGGCATGAAGCCGAAAGGCAGCTTCAAAAATTGAGTCAATTACATCTGTATTAATAAAAGAAAGAAAGGAAGAAAGAAAAGAACTCATAAATCGCGTATTTACACAACTGAGCACGCGAACGAGCGAGGCCTCATACGAAACCCAGATGTTCGTTAGGAACATGAATTGGTCTTCTTTGCTGCTACCACAAGAAATAAAACTGGAAAGAAGTCAGCTGTGTTGAAGGGGCATAAAGGAGTGGAGTGTACAAAATCCAGGAAATTCCCCCCTCAGGCTGCAAATCTGGGGTACGACTGCAGACTTTTCAGTTGGACCCAAGGTATAAATTAAAGCCGGAGTATCAGGTCAGGTGCTCAGCCCTTAGCTGTGGAATCCCCAGGTTAAGTGACTTCAACTTTCCTGTTGCCGAATAAAGCTAAAATCCTGTGTGCTATATATTTGCTCAGCATAAAATGTTCTCCCCCAGCCAGGAACGGCTTCTCTGGGTTTATGAGCTTCCCAGCCTTTGTACGGGGCGCTGCGAGTTAAGGACTTCCACATGGCTCCTTCTCTGAGGCTCCTGTGAATAAGCAGAGCAAAGTGATTGCTCTACGCCCAGCAAACGCATCAAATATGGTTTGAAATCTCTGTTTTTAAATGCAAAGGATAATATTGATTTTGTTAAGGTAAATGTCTTTAACTGTATGCTGTATAAACCCAGCTCTTACTGAGACATAATGGGCTCCGGGCATCCTTCCAGCACTGCAAAAATGCATCTCTGGGTGTCTCCAGAAGAGAAACACAGAGTGAAGGTTTAGATGGAGAAAAATTAAAGAGTGCATCCCTGTCTCTAAAACCCATGTGCTGCTGAGGATGGACATTTGCATTAATTAATTTACATTAATTAATGTTGTTCTGAGAGGGAGCACCTGTTGGTGTGGACTCTGTGGTGCACTTTGCTGGGGTGCCAGTGAGGGGGGGGAAATGAAATGAGGGAAAGCAGTCACAGCAAATGAAGAGCTTCATTGAGGTATCACTGCACGAATCAAACTCGTCTGCATGGGAGCTTAATTCAAAGGGATTCTGGGCATCTCATTCCAAGGAAGCACTGCGTGCTCTGAGAGCCTTACGCACATCATTGTACTTTGGGGATGATGAGGACATGTCTGGGTGACCCATCCCTCAGTATTAGTTCATCACGGGAGTGAAAGGTGTTTAAGAATGCATCAAACACTCGTGCAGCAGATGATATCCTCTCATTTATTGCTAAACTACCACAGTACAGGCAATATATAAAAATATTTTACAGACGATAGCAAAAAAAAAAAATTACATTGGAGGTTAACCATGTTGCTGTAGGAATGTAAATGATCTAAACTCCTCTTCAGTTCTTAAGGCGAGGCTCTTGAACAAACCGTCTGATTAAAAAGACATCTGTGAGAATGATCTGAGAGATGATCGCTTACTCGTGTGGATATCTGTTTTGCCTGGACACAGAGGTCGGGCTTCAGCACGCTGAGCTGGGCGTCCTGAGACGGGGGAGCAGTTCAGCACCGCAGGTCCCAGCCAGGCCACCACCGAGAGCCTGAGCAGCACCGGCTCTGCACCCCCAGCCCCCACTACACTGAGCAGGGGACGGCAGCACGGCCACGACGGCAGCGGCTCAGCCCTCGCAGCTGTTGAAGAATGAGCAGTCATTCCGCCAGCACACGGCTGGGGATGGGGTGGCTGCAGGACTACAGGCACACTGAACGTTACTGTCGTGTGACTCAGATGTTCTAGAACTTTCTGCCCCATTTGGCTGTTTTAAGAGAGTGACTGGAAAGAAACTTCATCACTAACTTTTTTTCCCAGGTGACCAACTCATTTCACCCATTAGAATGACAGCACCTTCACTTCAGTTGTATTGTGATGTCGGTTTGGTCCCAATTTATCTATTTTCTGTACACCAGGAACAAGGAAAATGGCTCAACAAGGGATGCTTCAACAGACCACACGGACTGCACACTGACTGGTAGCTACAGAAATTACTAGCGACCGACACCTGCTGCCGCGAGCAAAGTGGCAGACGTGAAAGACAGATGCCAACGTCCCAAAAGGTGGATTATTCATTCTGAACTGAGATGAATCAAGGATTGCAATCTCCCATGTGTCACAGCGGGCACTGTAAGGTGCCTCACGCGTACATGGACGAAATCAGCGTGATGTAAACAATGAGGAAAGGGGTCCATTTCTGGGGAATGTGCGGTTCACCCGTGTGCCATGAGAGCTGCGGGTAACCTGGAACCTCGGGTGATCTACAGGTTGTAAGATCTATGAAGATGTGAATCAATTCAAGATCTGAAAATAAGATGAGAGTCATTTTCTCAAATCCCATCTGGCAGATAATATTGTTCTCTATTAAAAAGCAATTTGGAAAGGAATACGGGGACACAAAGTCAGACTGAAATATGTAGAAACACGCTTCTGCACTGTTCAGAGCTGTCCTGGAATCTTTGGAAAATGGATCAAATGCAACTCTGGGGGGCAATGACAATTCCACAACAATTGCATAGAAAGTTAATGCACGTCAAAAAATGAAGATCGATCCTTTATAAATACTATCCTTAATCCAAAAGGTGTTGCATATTTGGCCAGACCAAAAGCATAGACACTTTTTTTTTTTTTTGGTAAAGATATGGATTACAAAATACACTTAAAAACATGCTAGCTAATTTGAGAACTGTTTTAGATATGTTACCAAGCAGCAGCATTTTATACAATAGAGAATAACATAGTGCTGTTTTTGGAAATATTCTACATTCAGAAAATGGTGTATCTCTACAAGAAGAATGGAAGTGATACGTATTTACATGGATACAAATAAAGCAAGTGCAAAACCCATGGCTCTTCTACATTCTTTCTACCAATGAGAACACATACATTAGACACTTTCATCCCATCACAGCTCAGCTCTCACGTTTTGCTTATTCTCATGGAGAAAAACAAAAACGGGACTTCATATTTCATTGCAAGTATCTTCACGAGCAGTTCCTCCCCTGGCAAACTGCACTTCCAACACTCATAACTGACACAGAAAAATCTCCCTGGTATCTGTCCACTCCCATTCCACTCTCAGACTGTTTACACATCGTGAATGACGGTTTTATTTTACGCATTCGTATATTTGATGCAGACGTTTATAGAAGCTCATCCTGTACTTGCAGCCAAAGCTTGGATGGAAAAAACGAAGTAAAAAAAAATGCACAGACGCACAGAAAAATGAAAGAGATGAACTCTGAGTTCCAGTGAGCCCCACGTACTTTGCATGGTATAACTCTGATGGAAAACGCATTAGAGCTGGTCGCCCTGCACACGGTATATTCGGGGGCCCTTGGTACAATGGCAGGAAGGCACTGCGGTGAAACATTCAGATAACTGAGGAAAGACAGAATTTCCTCATGTGCAAATATGGCTATCTTCCAGATAGAGTGAGAACAAATTGCTCACAGAATGGCATTAACTCTTCCGAGGTTAATCTAATGTTTCTGCAGAAAGAGCACGAGCTGTGTTAGGCAACAAAATAGTAATACTGGAGGAACACTGCTCAGCGAGAACAGGAAATAATTTAGTACTGCCTAATCTGAAGCTCTTCAGCCTAGCTATATATCTGTAACATACCTGCTTTCTTTTTAAAAAGAGACAACAATGTATAACGCTATGTCAGAGGATACTCCTTCTCTCTGGAAATAAATATAAAGTGGTTAAAGCTGTTCTATTTAACTAATGGTTGATGTCAAAGCAGGTAAGAGTAGCACAGCCTGACCTGATGTAGCTGTAAATAAAACCACTAAAATGTAGTCTGCGTTGTATACATCCCAGGAGCTCCAGCAGCTGGCTCGGCGTGGGGGCAGCGGGTCTGCCTGGCTGGAGCCAGCTGCGGGATCACGGCCCAGAGCTGGATGGCACGTGTGTGCAGAGAGAAGCACGGATGGATGTGTACACGTATATATATAACCATCTACACTTAACGTGGTTATAGTGTATAAATATACATGTATATGCCCCTACACTAACACACATCCGGATTAGTATCTACGCCTTTAAAAATGAGGAGGAAATACAGCTAGTGCAAGCAAGAGTAAAGCACTTGTAGCATATATTAAATATATATATAAATACATATATAAAACCCCTCTCCTGCTCTCCAAAGCAAACTGCCCAAAAGAACACCCAGAGCAGCACGTGTCCGACCTTGCAGTTCAGGAGCAGTGAGGGTCGTGGTGCTGGGGCCCCGCGGGGCTCGGCCGGCCTGGCTCCCGCTGAGGGCTCCCTGCCTTTCCTAAGGCGCCGTGCCTTTCTTCTACGCCTTAGAGCAACAAGGGGAGAGAGATGCTCAAATGATTGCTGGGAGACGGTGGCAAAAAATGAAAATGAAAATCAGCCCACGGCACGAACACACGTGGTGCGGGGAAGGCTGCTGGGCACTGTGGGGTGTGGGATCCGAGCGGGGGCACTGCCACCATCAGCTGCTACTGACAGCTCCAGGACAGCAGCAATGCTTTCAGGATGGGGACTTGAAAAGAAGCTCACATTCTTTGGTATTTAATTTGAAACCCAGCAGAAGAACCATTTCTGTCAGTTACGTGGGACTTTGGTTTGCTGCGAATGGATTTCTGTTTTTGTTTCTTTATTTCTCCTATCTGATCCTTACAGGTTGGATCAGGGAAAACGAGATGGCCATTTCTGGGACTTCCATGCCAAGAGACCCCTTCGGGTTCTTCTTCTGCTCAGCTGCAGTGGAGAATTCCTGACAGTCAACTGCCGGCATTAGAAATGTTTCAAAATGAAAAATCCATAAAAATGCATTGAAAATCCATCGGGGACGGCAGATTCCAACAATAAGGCAGGTTAAAAACAACTGCAAGAGCAGCTCGTGTGAGGTGTGTGAACCAGCTGAAGTGCTGTACAGAGTAAATGATATTTTAACTCTGAATCACTAAACTATGCAGAAGGCATTGCGGCCTCGGTTGGACTCCTGCAGGGGTCTGTGCTTTGCAATGCTATGGAGACAAAGGATATATAAGTAAGTGTATACTTTTTCTGGAACATGCAGCTTCTGTGAAATGCAATTATTTTCCTCTGCAGCTTGTGTGGTTACACGTTACAGCTGCTACAGGAGACAAGGCAGCAGCCAACAGCGGGTTCTACATGAGAAGAAACAGCAGCAGTTTATTTGGGAGAAAATACGTAAGGTGTGTTCATTCACTGCCTAAATATGAAGGAGGATCGGCCGTAAAATCTTTGAGTTTACTGTGACTCCCATATACCCATCTCTGTTTATGTGGGTTTCGCTGTGACAGGTGTTGAGCTGCTCCTTTCACTGGCTCTCTGTGAGCATCCTTCTCTGTCAAACACCTGACCATTTAGACAAGAAAAATGGAGAAAAGTCCCGGATTCTACATCTAGTTGATGTCTGCTGCTTGAAGGACTGATCACAGTGCTCAGGGTCAGAAAATGCAGCTTCTGCTCCCAGTCTGGATAAAGGCAGAATGAGCTTGAGCTGATTCAACTAAACGTTGTTTCCTACAACAAAACTTTTCAGAAGGGCTTAGCGAGCTGGAAGGCAAGTCTTTGTTAGAGAGCCGCACAACGCTGCTGTTCTTTCACGCAATATATTACTCTTTTTTCCCTAGTTTCCCACCCCACCCAAATAAAGACTAATATATAACCTCCCTCGCTCTGTGTGTCGTTCAGGAGTGCCATCTCACTTCTCCTTTATCACTGAGATAGATGGATCAATACACAGCTAGATATTTTGCAGCAGGCTTGAAGTGTTTCCTCAGACAGATGCTCTGTTACATGAGAACAATGCGATCTTTGGACGAAAGGAAGGGTGCCCTTTTCGATGTTTACAGAGAGAGGTGGCGAGTTGCTTACTCAAGGCTGTCAGCTTGATGCCAATACATTGTTCCTTGCATTGAACTGGTGCCTTGAGATGAACAGTTAAGGAAGCAGGAGGCTGCAGGGGCACTGGAAGGATCTAAGAGGTCAGTTATGGAAGGATTTGGTAGAAGCTGTCTCACAAATCTTCTTCTATGTCTGATTTCTGGCAGGGAGTCCAGAAAATTCCTTCCTGATAATTTCGTTCACTGCGAAATAAAAAGAAAGAGGAAGAAATGTTAAGAGCACTTCCAAAGTCACGACAAGTAAGAGCAGTCCTGGGGCAGTTTGCCCTTCAGTTAGAACATCCTCTCTATTCTTACTGTAACTTTTTGATTACAATGGAAAGAAACGTTGGCTGAATAATCCAGGCCACACGCTCTTGGTAAGCAAGAGGGAAGGAGAGGAGAGACGGGGTTTTGATGGTGTCCAGCATGCTTCAGGTGCCATGCAAACACAGCTGACAACCTGTACCATGCCTCTGGCACACACCTCACAGATAGCTCCTTCATCGGGGTGAACTACAGCAGACGTGTATCTCAACTTTATAACATGTCTCACTAGGATGAAACGAGGATATTTTGAATAGAGAAGGGCCCGCCTTGGAGGAACACAGCGTGCAGTGCTGGAAAGTCGGGCTGCAATTCAGGTGTTGACTTTTTTGTGTTTACTTTCTTTTGAAAAATCTCACTGGTGCCTCTATTTGGTCTACACTTTTTGTTACAGCCTGTTCGCAGACTGTAGCAGAAGCAAATTTCACTGCACTGCTGTAACAGCCTGAGAAGATGGACACGCTGTCAGTGAGGCTCAATGGAAGACACCAAATCACCTTTCTCTGCTTAAAACAACCTGAACCATCACCTGCTAGCCACAACAGCCATCCCATCCTGCACACCCTTCACACGTTTGCCCAAAGCCTTTGGTACCTCCTGGCACAACCTTTCTATCCAGGCAGCGACTCTGTTAGGAGAAACCTAAAAGATATGTGGTGCCAAACCCCCAGAGCTGCATGTTCTGGGACTCTTTCTGTGCAGCTCCTTGCTGCTGTATTCACTGAGAGAGTTCTCCATTTGGAAACTGCTCATTTTCTCTGACAAATTTGCCTTAAAAAAAAAAAAAAAAAAAAGGCCAAATTTTCTAAGGTTTCAGACTCCAAATCTAAATAATTTTTCCCCGTTGATATTTCAAGGCTAAGACAAGGACTAATGCAAAGCAAAGCAGCCCCTCACCCAAGTCTGACTGACAGCTCTGCAGCTGTAGGACTCCACAACACAACAAATAAACAAGAAATGGTTATGAAAAGTGGTAATTTATCACAGTTAGAATATCGTGCCCCATCTCTTACTATGTCTGGGAGAACGCATGCAACACTTTTTAAGAGGTAACAACTATTAGTTTGAAATCTCTCTACAAGCAATGGAACTTAGAAAAAGAGCAAATATCTGCTTTATGTGTAGCTCCATGTTGACATCCGCTGTGGTCGCCTGTACTCCTCAAGGACTAAGAGCTGCCCTGGTCTCTGCTGCACGCTGTGACACAAGGAAGGCACTTTCCACCCCTCTGTGCTCAGAATCCCCCTGCCAACAGCCTGGACTTCAGCTCTTCTCTCTCATCCCAGCCTGACTTCAACTAGACGGGCGCCTGCTGAAGAGCACATGTGCCAAGAACATGCGGCGGACAGCCTGTCCTCTGCTGCTGCCCTCCACCGCAGCACACGGAGCGCATCACAGCGGAGCTCGGGATGCTGCAGTGCGAGCAAGCAACCAGAGGGAGGTGAGGTTGGTCTGCTTTCAGGCTGAACCCTCCCGCAGCTCAGTCAGAAGAGCTTCCTGTTTGCTCTGCCCAGGAAATGAGAGGAGCAGGTCTTCGATGGAAAATTTTCAGAGTCTCAGCTAAAAATAGCAGTGAGGTAAAAAGAAGTGGGCACCCACTCTCACAGGGTCATTTCCTTTCTAAAAACGAGTGGGCTGAGGATGCAGGGCTATTCACTTGTTGACATGCCAGCGTATCAAAAGTGCTGTGCAAGTTTCCTTTCTTCTAATACAGCCACGGCTAACGGAAACGGCAGAGCCAACAGTCATCTTGGTCTAAGAAGGGTTAAATACTAGGTGAAGGGGCAGGTAATTACATGGGGCTCGCTAAACCCACAGCCTTCTGTGGGGTCCCTTTTTGGTTCTGTTTCCCAGCCTGAACATGGGGTGAAGTGAAAGCAGCAGCAGCAAACCACGAGCGCACTGTACACAGTCCTACTCGCAGCCCCAGGCAGCTGGGACGGTGTGCGATGGGCTTACCCAGCCTGCAGCCTTCACTTTCCCTCCTGCGTGCTGCCCTGGAGGTCAGCAGCAGGTTTTGTGGGCTGAGGTTACAGAGGGACAGCAATCTGAAGAGAACTCCAGTTGCAGTGGGACGGTGTGGAACGTAAACTCTGTGGATGGGCTTCAGGACCGTGCTCAAGTGCACAGCTGGGTTCCCTCTGTGTGAGCTGCTGCACGTTGCAGATTGGATTTTTGTTGTTTCTGAGTAATAAGGTCACTCTCTGTCACCAGTCGGCCTCAGTGTCCTGGATGCACCTTGAATTCCAGCTCAGTGCATGTGGCATGGGGAAGGAGAGGCACTCAAGACTGGGCATTGTTGCAGTTCCAAGGGAAGGCTGTGTAAATCCAGCACAGAAAGTGCTATCTACAACCAAAGCCCCTAAATCTAATTAATATGTGCATGCTTGGAGAAATGGATCCCAAGGCTGCTTGGAGTCACCTCCACACAGTCTGGTGGCATCACCCATCTTCAGGTTTTGGGAGCACATGGATCCAGGCAGAGGTGTAATCTCAGTGACTTGGGTTTTGATAGCAGGGTAAACAAAATGAGCAAACTGAGATGGACCTACACTTCAGAGGAAGCTGAGATCATGCACTGAACTTGCTACTCTGAGATCCTGTATATCTCTTTTTGGTAGCATGGTTAAAATGCCTCTCAGGTATGAGTTGGAATCACAGAATGGCCTGGGTTGGAAGGGACCTTAAAGCCCATCTGTCCAGCTCCAACCCCTGGCCACGGGCTGGCAGCCCCCCACCAGCTCAGGCTGCCCAAGGCCCCACCAGCCTGGCCTTGAATGCCTCCAGGGATGGGGCACCCACAGCTTCTCCGGGCAGCCTGTGCCAGGGCCTCCCTACCTTCTGAGTAAATAATTTCCTGTTTACACATAACCAAAATCTCTCTTACTTAAAAACTGTTCCCCCTTGTCCTAAGCACTCAGCTTTGATGGGTTAGAGTCAGTCTCTCAGGCTCCAGTCCTCAGAGATGTTTAAGACTCTAATTTGCATCCTCTCAGATAGAAATCTGGAGAGTATTCACTTGTGGGATGACAGTGGGTTGTATTAAATACCGAGCTTCAACTAGTAGTCCAGAGACGGAAAACAGTCTCCAATTTTAGCTGGCAACGAGTCAGGCTCCTTGTCATTGATTATTCATGCACACACACTCATATGCATGCGTGCACACACACACACATCCACACACACACTGGAATAACAACTTTACTGTGTTATTCCACATATGTGTCTGGAGTAACACCAATGGAGTCAACACTGTGGCTGCGCTGTGTCGGTGGCAGGGTCTGGGGTTTTAGGGTCCTGCAGCAGTGAGGTCCCAGCAGAGGCAGTGCTGACCTCCGTGGGTCCCACCCTGCTCTGCACTGCTGGGCAGTGATCCCACGTATGCCACATTTGCTCTGCTCATACAGCCAGGAAGCGTTTTACATGCGTGCAGCACGAGACACGGGTAGAGGGCCTGATGGCATTTTAGGGATGGGAAGTCGAACCCTGAGAGCTTTTGTTGTGCCATGAAGATGTGAGCAGGCAAACCACGTCCCAGCTGCTGCCGGGGAGCAGCAGGATGCTTCAGCCCCGCATGCACAGCCCCGTCTCTCCTTCCCTGCCCACCAAAGCCCAGCTAATTCAGGACAGCTCTGTGGTAACACATGTGGGGAAGAAAAAGAATGAGAAAAAAAAAATTAAATGAAGTGAGATTTTAAAGTCTCTAAGCCAAATAAAAAGGGGCATGACTTCTTAATTGAAAAAATAAGTAAATAAAGGTTAAGAGAAACACACAGCTGGAGAAAAGGCAGAAGAATACCAATTACCTTTCTTTTTGATTGCTTGGATCAAAGATCAGTCATTCTTTTTCATATAATGTTTTGTATCCAGCTAAGGTGTGTATCTATCAGCTCTGAAAAAGATTTGCAAAACCATTTTTGAGAAAAAATGTCACCTTTGACCTACGTTGCAAGGCCAAATGTTAGTGTTCAGCTACTCCTTCATT